>OX387636.1:12447500-13650000 GCA_947568825.1 Sphinx pinastri | reverse complement strand
AGTGATATCGTCAATAACGATTGTTCCTTCAACGGTGCCTAAAGGTTTTACTTTAGTATTCCCGAATCCTCTGAGGTTTGGAAGATCATAACTCGCGTTATAAGAGCCATAAATTTCCTTGGCTAAGCTTTCTTTCATCAGGGTACAGCTACTACCTAAATCAATAAACACCCGTTTAACAGTTCCCTCTATAACCATGTTTTTATAATATTTGCGGCTGTCCATCATACTCGATTGAATACGCATAACATTGTTATCTGAAGTAGAGGCCTTGATTTGTAGTAAATCATTTAGATCACTACTATTATCCGGCGGAAAAGCAAAGTTACTTTTATTACGGCAATCCTTAGCCAAATGACCCACCCTACGACAAATATTGCATTTTTTCATCGGTTTGGTACATTTAGTTCGAATGTGTCCTGGTTCTCCGCAGTTATAACAAACAATGCCGGGTTTTGGAATTTCGGGAGTAGTAGATTGTTCTTGAATTAACCCTATATCCCTATTAAATGTTCTGCGCCTATTTTGTACATAACAATCACTTTGTGACAATGTCTTTATATAAGAGTAGAGTTGTTCTGGTTCCTCAAAACGACAAGCATTTGTACTCATTCTTACAAATTTATCATCAATACCATGCACCAGACACCCAACTGCCTTACGACCAATGATTTCACATCTATTGATTAATAACATTTTCTCATAATAATACACGTCTAGAGGTTGGCCTATCTTACATCGCAATTGCAACATTTTTTGCAACAAATCACCATAATTTTCAGTGGAGGGAAAAGCAGATTTTAATTTCTCCATCCATTGATCCCAAGTATTTAATAATGAGGGTAATCCTTGGTACCAACGTTTTGCGAGACCAGTTAATTTTGCTAAGGCGTAATAACAAGTTTGTTTTTCATTCCAACAAAATATTTGAGCACATTCATTGACTTTATGTAACCAAGCTTCAATATTTTGTGAACCATCACTGGGGTCAAACTCGGGGATAACATTAACATGAGTAGCAAACGATTGACTATGTACTTGAAGTACGCTATCACTTCCAGTTTGCACTGGCCTAATTAACGCGTGTTCAGGGTTTTCTTTTCTAACTGCTGGGGGTGCTAATCCAACTGGCGGACGGCCAGACGAAACTGAAGGTATAGGAGGGGTTCGTGTTCGCGATCTGTCTGTGTTCCTGTTATTAACTTCTCTAGACCTCCGCCTACGATTATGACGCCTTTCAGACTTCCTTGAATGTTTCTTAGATCTTTTATGTCTTCTATAAGGATGCTCACTACCCCGTAATGAACGATTTGAACTAACACTAGACATCGATCGGCGTCTACGTTTAGAAACTCGACGTTCTCGCGACCTATGTCGTCCATTAAACTCCATTGTTTATAATCCTACAGTATTATAAGCTTATACCGAATATTAATTATTATGATATTATGCACACACCGCTGCTGCTCATATCGTTAAAACCATAAATTAGGTATATTGTTGTTTTTACACTGAGCCATATCACAAACACTGCAGTAAGTATTTAATCACTTGTCACTTAATATTCAAATAATTCCTCGTACTCACAGATTGGTTGCAGAAGACCAGTAGTTCTTGGGAGATCCCACTTCTGATTGTAAAATAGAACTCTTCGTCGACAATCACTTTTAATAATTACACTTCTACACTCACTGTTCAACTTATGATTCTCACTTTTACAAAATACTATGTTTAAGAGCTCTTTCTTTGAACAAGGCTCGACCACTAATGCCTCGAGGACGACGAGTAAATTATAATGTCAGCTCGGCCGAAAACAAGTGGCGCCACAGTCGAAGTCAATAGACTGTTTGTATTAATAAATATTTTGTCAATACACTATCTGTATGAACAGTTAATAATTATTATTTAAGTATGATATGAAATAATCTACTAAAGAAATCTCTATTCGAACATTATTGTCATTAGCTTACACTTACTACACTACAAATAAGGCTGAAGTGTTAGGTCAAGTAAAGATAAGGCTCTTATTACACTGGCAAATTGCAAGCGAATTCACAGCACAGCGAATGCGAGTGCCTTCGCTGCGAATTCATCCAGACTCCAGAATAATTAGAGCCTTAACTTTACTTGGATAGGGATGAAATAACGTGGCCTTAGCTGGTAAGTACTAACTATTCATATATTACTGAATTTAATTATATATGTATATTGATATATACCAATATGTGAACTCTACATTACCAATATTTTTTCTGTAATTAAATCCATCTAATTTAATTATATTTTACAATAATACATAAAAAAACATATATGCATAGCATCACGCCTTACTTCAGGGGTAGGCAGAGGTTTTTTTTTTTTTTTTTTTTTTTGGGTAGGCGATCCTGCAGTCAACACCGGGGGAAACCTGCGAATGGGATACTGGAGTCCCCCGGCTTGACGACTGCAGGGGCCTGGGAAGGAAGCGGAAAAGGATGATGGAAGGAAAGGTGGGGAGTGGAGAAAGGTTCTCAGGATAGGCGGAAAGGAAAAGGGTGCCAGGAAATGTTCGCGGGCCCTTTTAGGCCTCAATGTGTTATGCAACCAAGAGGTATACACACTGACTGTGTGCCTCGGCCCGCGACTAATGTTCCCCCGCGCATGGGCGTGCATTGGGTGTGAAGACCCAAAGCACAAGAATTGCCTCGGGGGGCGGTAGGCAGAGGTTTAACACACTCACTATGTTAGGTCTTATGTAATAGAGGGCGGGGGGGTATTGCCATTTATCGGGCACTATTCTAGACTCCGGGCTGATACTGAATAAAAAAACCTACTATCGCTTTTCTCGACCCGGGATTTGAACCCGCGATAGTCGTACCGTATACGCAATACAAGTACGCCACCGAGGCATAAAGCATATTACAAAGATATGCCATTTTCATAGCATAGCAACATACTATGTTATTATGATTTCAATAATGAACTCGCAATTTCCCTACCAACAAAACATGAATATGCAATACTTTTTACAAAGTCTATTAATACAAACAAAAACGGATTCAAAGAAAAGTGCGATGTGATGGGAATTGAACCCGTTACCGGTGGTGCAATTTACGTTTTTCTGCCCACCCGCCCGCGCTCGCCGTCTCTTTGTCTCGAGATGACGTTTTTGCTGCCTGCCCTGGTTCTTGATGGTGTAGCGTGATGTTTGCGGTTTGATCATTTGCATTTTTTAGGGTGAGGAATTACGACTACATAATATTTAGATTTCTTTCTTCTTCTCTCGCTCTCGTTTTTCTCTGAATATGCTTTGTAAGAGAAGTCCAAATGGCG
Source organism: Sphinx pinastri (assembly GCA_947568825.1). Lineage (NCBI taxonomy): Eukaryota > Metazoa > Arthropoda > Insecta > Lepidoptera > Sphingidae > Sphinx > Sphinx pinastri. The sequence continues at coordinate 13,646,688 of OX387636.1, read as the reverse complement.
AATATTAATCAAATACGATATATCTAATTGTAAACAAAAATTACTATTTTCAAGGTATTATGCTTTTGTTAAGAATTAGATGTCAATTAAATTTGGTAACATTTTAATAGGACAGCTGGCAGAGTTGAGTTTTCATCCCTTATTAAGAAAAACTAATTTCACATTAACAACAATCTCAAAATCCTTGTAAACAATACAAAAAAATATCGAAACTATAAAACCTCTTCTTTCTAAAAGGAGAAAAATATTTCGAGACGAGTGATATTTCAACAACAACTTTAAAATCATTGAATCGAACCATCCAAGTATCAAAACACGTAACACAGACTACACAGCGTTGGACAAAAACAATCAATTCTACGTACGTAGGTCGGAAAAACCGTGGAAAACGTGGAAAAAGCGCACTCACACTGTACGAGCAAAAACTACAATGCACTCTTTGTAACCATTACTTATAATGAGTATAATTACAATAGACAGCGGAGTAACTTTCGTGACTAGAAACATAACAGGATCACGCTATATCCTCAAAGGAGTAGACAGAAATACAAATAGTTCACTCAACATTTACCCTTTTTCTTAATAATAGTGACCAATTGACTTCAAAACACAGTGTAGCATTTAATATACCATTTCTTTTTATTATACAATTAAATTTATTATACTAAACACAAGTATAAAACTTACAATGGAATACTTTTCATATAACAAGAAAAAATATCAAATAAGCTCTACGAACCGAGTTGCGTAGCGTTAGCGTCTCTGCTTAAGCCTTTCAGGACTAAGGCACTAGCTTATGTTTACGTATAAGCTCTACCACAAACATTCAACGCTTTCGATTGCGGTTAATATACATATGTATGGAAATACGTAATCCTGTTAATACCTTATTTGATTCACATATTGATGTTAAATAGTCTCGTAATAGAACTTTCGTAGTAAAAAGCTCTTCGGTACTCAGTAGAGTATTTAAAAAAAAATGTACGCTCATATTATTTTTCGAAAATGATATTTAAATATAGAATTTTAAACATTATTTAGATTTTATCATTTAATATAGAGAAGACAACGAGAGTTGAAGTTAGGCATACACTTAATCGTTTCTGTTACATGCATTAAAATAGGTGTTCCGGCGAACCGACATTTGAGTGGAATAAGAAAGATTGATATAGATGAGAAAAAAAGCTGGCTATAAAATTAATATTTGTGCCGTCATAGTAGCTCGCCTTTTGGGATCAGCCTGTGTATATCCTGGCTAACTGGCAGGGGGGTAATCCCTCGTCGAATCAATAATCCTCCTGGACCCTGCTCCACTTACTAAGTGCAGTGACGTCACATTGCCCAATCAAAGTGAAGTTAACATAAAAATAATACCAAAATCACAATCACGTCATGATTTTTCAAAACAATAAAAAAAAATCTCTCACTTTCACTATTTATTGAAATGAATATCAATAAGTGTAGCAAACCATAATATTGAAACTGTTTACGCTTGTCGACAATAGATGGCTCTGTACAGGTTAACCTAATTACTACATCGCGATGTCAAGATTCTCTTCGAAATAATGATTTTCGTGTGACGATTTTTTTTTACACTTCAAAAATCAAGAAAGGCCATCGTTCTAAAGCTCCGCCTGTTGTTCCACATTCCACAATAATCTTTTATTGGGTAAAGTTCATATTAACTTACCCGTTCAAGTTTGCTATGAACTCATTTTGGGGGCGTACAATCTCACTCATGTCGCCGCAAAACTACCCTCAACCCTGTCTTAACGCCTTTAAAGACAATACTGGTGGTAGGGGTCTGGTATGTGTGAGGCGATAGGTACACACGCGGTGTCTATTTCTACCGCCAACAGCAGTGTGCATGCACTGTTGTGTTTCGGTTTGAAGGACATTGTAGCCAGCGTAATTACTGGGTATTATGAGTCTTAACATAATATGTCCCAGGGTGTCGAGCGCAGTGGAGTGCCAAGCAACACTTTGTAATTTAAAGGTCTTAATAGTATTGGTACAGTTATGGGCGCTCGTATTGCCATTACCATCAGGCGAGCGGCATATCTTCATTAGACTGCAATAAAAAAAATATCTTTATGAATCTTTAGACAGCTATCCCGAAGGTGATACCAGGATATTCCTTCCTTCGTCCTTAGAAATCCATGGCATCCTCGGGCGACATCACTAACTCTTGACTTAAATTCAATCCAGCTCTTAACTAAAATTTAATTATCGCGTATTTGCAAAACAAAAATTGTTTTATAAAAACGACATTATGTAAACTAAGTTGCAATAAAATGCATGTGATAAAAACACGTACCGTTTCATTTAATCTATGTAATAATACTACGAACTGTTTAAAAAATGTAGCAAAACGAAACAAAATGGAGGATGACGAAAAAATACGGCAAGCGTGTTACGCTGTGTCTAAGGGTTCCGTATAATATTACTTAAAGTCACGTGATCATATTATTAAAGTGGTTCGTTGATATATTGGTACTCTCCCGTTCAAGCCTTCATTCTGCTATCATGATACTCGATTTGGGATGGCTTTGTCTGAGTTCTTACTAACGGCTCCCTATTTGACATTAACTTCTTCTAGAAGATGTAATTCTGAATCAAAGTATTGGGAAGTCAAATGCCGGGAATTAAGGAAAAATCCCATCCTCATGGGAATATAGATGAAGAAAACAATATGAGATTTAAACGGCAAATTTTACTCAAGGTCAGGATTGCGTGAGATTAAGATAACTTGCTGTCGCATCTCGGAACTTACTTTGACACGCCATTTCCGCTTTTTATCGATTGTAATTGTTGTAAATTGTATGAATCGGTTTCTGTGAAATAGCCCTGGAAACTCGTTGTTACGAAGTTGTCTAGTATAACAATTATGATAACAATAAAGTACTATACACACAAACACGCACACTCACGCCTGTTATCCCCGAAGGGGTAGGCAGAGGTGCAACTAGTGCACCCACTTTTCACCGTGCGTATTCCGTCCCATGATGTGATAGGGGGCGAGCCTATCGCCATATCGGGCACAAATTCCGGACTTCAGGCTGATACTGAGTAGAAAAACCCAATATCACTTTGCCCGACCCGGGATCGAACCCGAGACCTCAGCATTGCAGTCGTACCGTAATACAACTACACCACCGAGGCAGTCTAAGTAAAGTACTATAGTTAACTAAAATATGTCTTTGTGCTGTGATAGTTAGTGATCTACACAAGAAAACATTATAATTTTCTATAGATAAACAGTCAAAATATCAAATTTATTTGTTGGTTAAAAATTGTCTAATGTATGACTAAACGTTGAGCGTCGAATATAATGTAGGGCGACCGAATACAAAAGTCGAGCTCCCAAATAAATGGTAAATAAATATGTAATGAAACAGGCAGAAACTCTCTTAATCATACGTTAACTGGCGGTTAACATTTATTTGAACATATAAAAGAGGCTCTTAGAGAAGCGATTTAAATCTTTTTTTTGTATGGCATTGAATGACGAGACGAGCATGCCGTTCGCCTGATCGTAAACGATACGACCACCTATAAACAGTAGCAACACCATCCAGCACCTTGACTTACAAAGTACTGTGTGGCATTCCACTGCGCTCGTCATCCTGAGACATAAGATGTTCTCACTATGTCCAGTAGTTACACTGGCTACAAGTCCTTCAAACCGAAACACAACAGTGCATGCACACTGCTGCTTGGCGGTAGAAATAGACATTGCGGTGGTACCCACCCAGGCGGACTCTTACATATGAGAGACCAGACCAGTAAAATCTAATCTACGATTACCCACGGAACCCTACCAAGGCTCGGTGCGATACTTTTATTTTTAAGTGTAGTTTTTACGACGGCAGACGGGCCGGAGCCGCGGAGCGTTGCGCAAAGAAATACACTGGCTGAAAAGGACCTCCTCACTGCTTTATTTTGTATATTTAATCTAGATTTTTCAACTGTTTATTCAGATAAAATTAACACAAAAAAGCATTTTCATCTGACTGCCTTAGTAGGTAAGGTATATAAGAGAAATGTAGAGGTAGTAATCATTGACGATATCCTAGTGGGCAATGGAGTGGTCTTGATGGTTGTGGATCCCATACAATCTTCGACGTATAGATCCCCGATTTGTTTAAAATAATGTGTGTGTTATAATTATAGCTCGGTGTGAGCTAACGTAGTATAATCTGCAATCTGGCAATTATAGGAATTTTGTAGGATTCGTCTACCAACCGAATGCCTAATCTTCTGCATGGAGGCACGTGCTCAATAATGGGACAGTATAATTATAATTATATATCAAATAGCATTTGCGCGCGGCTCCACCCGCGTGGAAAAGTTTTTCCGGGATACAAAGTAGCCTATAGCAGTCAGGAGTAATGTAGCTTCCTATTAGTGAAGGATTTTCAAAATCGGTCCAGTAGTTCCTGAGATTAGCGCGTTCAAACAAACAAAGAAACAAACTCTTCAGCTTTATATATTAGTATAGCTTTTGCCCGCGGCTCCACCCGCGTGAATGAGTTTTCCCGGTATAAAAGTCCCGCTTTATATTTTCCCGGTATAAAAAGTATACATAATCTACCCGTAGCTTATATGACACGTTCGTAGATTTACCATAGCAGCGCCATCTATTGATTACTTACTCAACCCAGTCGAAAGGTATCGACATCTGTTAGAATCATTTGGAGTTAACAGATAATTGTGACTGTCAAATAATAACAGACAAATAATTAGCAATAAATTAAAATTGCGACTATAATTTGAGATTTAAACTATCCTATCTCTCAAGTTGGATCGAACTGCACATGGTGTGCGAATTTTATTATAATCGGTTAAGTGGTTTAGGAGTCCATTGAGGACAAACATTGTGACACGAGATTTATATATATTAAGATAGATAAGAGATCTTGCCTGACACACTGTAATTGACAATATCTTCTCTCAATGCGGATTGGATTTCCTAGCAGTCCTACACCCGACGTTCTTATGATTTAAATAACTTTAACTATTTTAAAGTCTTAATGATGATGTTTGGAATGACAGACAGATTTAGATATCCATACAAAAAAAATAGAATGCACTAATGCAATGCAATGCAACCAGCCCAGTATTATATACCTACTGCCCACTGCTGAGCACGCGCCTCCTCTACTACTGAGAGGGGTTAGGCCTTAGTCCACCACGCTGGCCTAGTGCGGGTTGGCAGACTTCACATACCCTCGAAATTCTTATGGTGAAGTCTCAGGTATGTAGGTTTCCTCACGATGGTTTCCTTCACCGTTAAAGGGAACGATAATTGATAAAAAATACACACGTAACTTATAAACATCAGAGGTGTGTGCCTTGGGTTTTGAACCTGCGGACATTGTCTCGGCAGACCGTTCTATTCCCAACTAGACTATCGTCAATTGAATTCACTAATATTAATCCCAAAATATACCAAAAATCCTTCGTAATTCTTGATAATTATAGGTTTTTATTTTTGCGCGTGTGTGGCTCATATTTAATAATCTTTACGACGAAGCACGGACTCTAGCTTCCATTAATGACCAACGGAACCCAAATAAAAAGTATAGCTTAACAAAGTCGGTAATCTACATAATATGGAGATGCAGCGAAGTTTATGCGTCCCGGCAGTCATGTAAAAATACTCTAATATACATAAATGTATTCTTTATGAACTTTTATCGTGATGTATGGATGGCACACTGCTTTGTAAGGCTTGAAATTCATTTTTGGTTTTTGTAGCTCTACTTGTTTGTCATAGGAAATGTTATTTGGTTACAAGCAAACTATGTTTCTCAGGTTTTTAAACTTTCGGTAAATACCGCCATCGGAGAAACTGATTCTAGACTTTCACTTATAATACCACAAGAGCTTCAAAATTATCGGGTATTTTCCGATAGGTTCGTTGCAAACAAATGAAGGAGTTTTCAGGTTAAAAAATCACGAGCGCGAAGCGCGAGTGATTTTTCCTGAAAAACTTGACGACTTTATTTGTTTGCAGGGAACCTTGAGGGAAATGCCAGATAATTTTGAAGCTCGTGTGGTATTCGGGGGATTATTTTTCCGTCCCAAATGTCGGCCAATAGAATTGCACCATGAGATGAAATGAACAGTCAACAAATAAGAATTTCATAATATATAGTAACTACCAGAGAAAATATTCAAAAAATTATCAGTATAATACCATGTAGGTTGTACCACGTGACGTCGAATGGTGCAATTCTATTGGTCGATATTTGGGTCGGAAAAATAATCTAAAATATTCTTAAAAATATTCTAATAATATTCTTTAAAATTACCTATTTAATCTAATTAGGGCTGTTTCACAGGTGTCAATTAAATTTTATTTGACAGTTATCCTATTAAACAGCTAATGTAGTTAGTACTCATTTAACTGCTACCATTTATTTGGGAGCATAGAGTACCTAGAGTGTGACTATTGTATTTAATTCGCTTATACATTTATGTGACGAGTAGCATTTATCAAGCGGTGAAATCGGCTTAGTGTAATTACTTATCACGATAGATTTTAATAAGCTGAACGTTCCTTATTTCCTCCTTCCTTACTGTAACTCACTTGCTAGATTTTATGAAAAGTATCATCTAAAAAATCGTAGATAGAGCGATTATGCTTAGCCATTTTAAAGTTTATTATAATTTACAACAAATTACAACATAACATTTGTCGCTTTCGGGGATCTAAAGCCTTTTTAGAATATCCGATATCTTTACTACTTCCTACCATGTCACTTGATATCTATACTAATATTATAAAGCTAGAGTTTGTTTGAACGCGCTAATCTCAGGAAACTACTGGACCGATTTTGAAAATTCTTTCACTAATAGGAAGCTACATTACTCCTGAGTGCTATAGGCTACTTTTTATCCCGCAAAAACTTTTCCACGCGGGCGGAGCCACGCGCAATGCTAGTAATTTATATGGCAAAACAACGTTTGCCGGGTCAGCTAGTATCTTAATAAAAACCAGTCTAAAATATATTTAACAACAACAACTTTAACAATTAATATATGTATTGTAAAGTTTTTTAAGGATGGACAAACATACAATATTTTTTATACAGGCACGGAACATGACCCCACTGCATCTGATGGTAAGCGGAGTGAAGTTCAGATAGAGTGTTTACTGACAAGAGATGGTTATCCTTCACTTGTCAACACAATTATGCCTGTCTGCAACCCGAGTTATACACAGGCTGCTCCTGGAACGCGGGTTTTACACCTCATGTGAGGTGGTTGTTATCCGGGAAGATATACATATTCTGCCACCATATTATTGAAAACAACCAACCAGCAAAAGATTTTGGACATTTGAACATAGGTGTGCTGATTTATACTTTTAATATCACGTAATAAATAGACTGCCTCGGTGGCGTAGTTGTTTTACGGTACGACTGCAATGCTGAGGTCTCGGGTTCGATCCTCGGGTCGGGTAAAGTGATATTGAGTTTTTCTACTCAGTATCAGCCCGGAGTCTGGAATTTGTGCCCGATATGGCGATACGCTCGCCCCATATCACATCATAGGACGGAATACGCACGGCGAAAAGTGGGCGCACTAGTGGCGCCTCTGCCTACCCTTTCGGAGATAAAGGGCCTGACTGTGTGTGTAATAAATAGATTTTACTAAATATCTCAAAAACTGCGCTTAATTTACTTTTGATTACGCATAAAATATTTGATATCTCCACCCTCATTCGAACAATACCTTTTAACTCATTCAATTCAAATAAAGAACGGTTACGCAAAGATGCGTTCGAAAACGCAAAACGTTCCGTCTTCAAACAAACCTTTTTGCCGTTCCTTTCATGCGCTCCTTTCTTCAATCAGCTTATTTTAATGCCGCTGTGTGAATATGCAAATCGTTTTAATTGTTTTTTTTTTTATTTTTTTGTCTGTGGGCACGCTGTCCGAACGGGTCGAGGTGGAATGACGCATCTGTCATTTCTGATATTACGCGCGGGAAACGTATAATAATGAGTGTTTTTTCACGTACGCCTGTGTTTGTGTGCATAAAAATACATTAACTCGCAACTGCGGTGATGATGCACGTTTTTATGATACGTCTAAGTTGTGATGAAATATCTCGCGTGGAATGAGGTTCGGTGTTTTTCAGGTGAGCGTCGGCCGCCATAATGTGTTACTGAATTTTCATGAGGTGTATTTATCGTGTTTGACGCCATTACGGCCGGCGAGCTGTGCTGATGCGCCCTTCGGAGGCAGTCGCAAAAACGTTTATGTATATCTTGGTTAAGAAACGTCGCGGGAATTATTTTAGTAAGCTTTCAGGAAATCATTTTTATTCAAGCAGCTTGTGATTTATGACATGGGTTGAGGATGGGAACAGATTAAAAAATATGTTCATTTTCCTTTAGTTATTAATCTGAGGTTAATAGTTAATTAATTCTAATTTTAAAATATTGTCTATCTGACTAACATTATCTTCGATTGATTTATGAATAAACTCTTAATACTTTTAAAGGCCTTTAATTTTCTACATTTCTGTTAAGCACGGTCGTGTCCCGCTATCCCAGTACTCGTGTAGCCCAGCGATGTTTAGTGGTATTGGTATTTTTTCCCGCCGTTAATTCCTCAGATAATGGCGGGAGTCAAATGACCGGCCGGTCGGTGAGAAGAAACGGGAATTTCAGCAATGTCCGCGCACTCTTTTAACCGTATTTTTTGCGCGGGACGGGTTCGGACGGCGGCGGTTTTCGATGTTTTTTGCAAGTCCCCGATGAAAACCGTAATGGCATTTTATAGTGCATAAGAGCTGGAGAATCATTAATTATTTATAATAAGTGGCTAGCGATGAAACGCGCCAACGTCTGTTTTTTGGTAGCCGGCCGACGTTGCAAGGAGCCGCGTTTGGTTCCCGTGTTGAGATATTTACATTGGTTATTTTGTTTATATCTGTCATTACACGCTTCAGTGGGGCATTATGATGGATCGTCGGGGGATCTTATTGAAAACATTATACCCTGTGGAACAAGTTGTAAGGCTTGTCGGAAAAACATCACCGTACTTTAATGCAACTTCTTTATTTATAAAGGTTTTTTTTAGAACCTAGACTTTATAACTTTTTTCAGCAGTCTAGAAATAGTTGCTTCATTTATGTGGAAGACCGCTTAGCAACACCAAGTCGCTACTTTATTTATGCTTAATTATTGTTTGAATTGTGCTGCTTTATTCATTCTTCAGAGATTGTTCAAACGAATGTAACTTTATATTGAAGCTGTTCCTGAAGGTTTTCGGGTCTTACATAGTAACAACACGTCCTTAGACTTGATGATTTGAAAGATGTTGTATTGATAAGATAAAATAAAAATAATTTTCTCTTCAGAATTGTAAAAGGAAGAAACTACGAGAAAAAACATACCTATAGCGTAAATGTTCAATTAATATCTTAATTTTTTTTTATTTTTATTTATACCAAAGTATTCTCAGGTCATGAGCCAATTAATACCGAAAGATTTTCAAATATCAAAAGTCAATAAAAAGCCTACGAACTCCTTACAGCAGTTGTCGATTGTCTCCATTACGTCGGCCTGTTCGCAAGGACAGAACACATATTAAAAGCAAATAATTATTTTCTTTAGTCTGAAGCGTTGATAGTTTTTGTATGCTCGCACGAGATCGCCGATTGTTAGCTTTTTGCCGTACGAAAGTGGGTTATGAGACTGCGAACGATCATTAAGGTGTGCCAAGCGGTTGTTTTAAGGTTTTTACAGCAAAAACTCCAATGTGTTTCTTGTACGCAATGTGCAATTGTGGAGTGTAATGAAACCTGATGCCGATTGGAAGATAAATAAACTGTTGTTAATTATGTTTTTAATGGTGTGATGAAGTTTTGTGTATATTAACTTGAGAGCTACTTACTATGAACTATTTGAAACTAAGTACTATTTTTAGAAATGTGAAAGAGCTATGTAACTGCCTCTGTCCTAATAACACACAATTACGCCTTTATCCCCGAAGGGATAGGCAGAGGAGCAACCACCGTGAGTTGCATTTCATGATACGATATATGTAATAGAGGCGAGCCTATCCCCATATATTGGGCACTAACTCCAGGTTCTGGGCTGATAATGAGAAGAAAAACCTAGTATCACTTTGCCCGAACCAAGATTTGAACCAAAGACCTCAGATCAAGTGGCGCAACGCGCAAGCATACCTACGCGTAAGCATTTGCTTCTTCTCAGTCGGACACTCTTGGCAGAGTGGTCGTGGTCGTCGTGATAGTACCTAATACACGGAAAGATTTCAACGCTGTCAGTCTTCTCGGCGGTGTTCGCAGGTCTGCTAAGGCTTTAAGTTAAAGTTTTAGATATTGTTATTGTTTACGAGCACTAGTGTACGATCAAGAGAGCAGTTGGCTCTCTCAGTAGTACAAAAAACCTATTTAATCTCGAAGGCAATGGTCACAACAGTCCTAACTCCTAACCCTTCAGTCAGCCCTGATTTGCCGCCGCGGTGAGCAGGTCCGATATGATCTACAGCTGTCGGCAGATGTTGCCTTTAAAGGGACGGAGCGAGGCGACGGGGGCCACTGCCCTATGAGGCAGATATAGAGTTACACAATGATAAATATTTGTAATAGAGTACAGCTTAATAAACTAAATACAATACTGCCAGGACGTGGAAGATAGCCTAGTTGGGATTGGAGCGGTCTACCGAGACAATGTCCATTGGTTCAAAACCCAAGGCATACACCTCTGACTTTTCGAAGTTACATGTATATTGTTTATCAATTATCATCCGCTTTAACGGTTAGAAATTAGAAATTAGAAATTATTTATTTGTTACAAAGAAATTATTTAACAAACAGTACTGTCAGGGGCCTTTTTTTAGGTAACATTATACCTGTTCCAAAAGGCCCCCCTCTTCCATTACTAAATTAAACAAAGAAATATGAAAAGTAAAAAAAAAAATACAAAATATATATATATACCTATATATATACAAATCTTACTAATAATAATATAAAACTCAATAAAAAAGTATATTTGTGTGTGATAGTAAATGCGTATTGAGTATGTGTGGTGAATTGTGCGTGGATGTGTTCGAGTCTGAGTGAATGTGTGAATTTGCTCTTGTTTTTGTCATTAAACTAAGTTATACGATTTAGAAATATCTCCGTTTCATCATATGTGAGAGACATGAGCCAATCAGTTAAGGTTTTTTTACATTCTCTATTAGTTTTATGGTAAATTTCTAGTATTTTATTAATTTTATTATATAGATAGCTGCTCAGTCCTAAGTACTGATGCTGTGCAAAAGATGTTTTGAATTTATTCGTAACAGCTACATCATACTTTCTTCTTTTTATAAGATTTCGGGATTCAAAAACTATACTTCTGTGCATTTTTAGAGTACAATTTAATATAAAAAGCTTTCTGACGCTTAATAAACCACATGCACTGTATAAGCAATCAGTAGGAAAGCGGTAAGATTTAAAAAACATTATTTTTAATAGCGAACGTTGCACCCTTTCTAGGACTAAAATTTTTGTTTTGGAAGCACCTCCCCAAATGGATATACAATAGGTCATTACAGACTGAGCCAGAGAGATATATATTCGCTTAAGAAGGTCCTCAGAGGCCACATGTCTCAATTGCTTAAATATCCAAAACAATTTTCTAATACGGGTACATACTAAATCAATGTGGTCATGCCAAGACAAACGCTGATTCAAAACAATGCCTAAGTACTTTGCTTTGTTTACTTTTTCGATAGGAACGGTGCAGGAAAACATCGTGAGGAAACCTGCAATCTGCATACTTGAGAATTCTCCATAAAATTTTCGAGGGTATGTGAAGTCTGCCAACCCGCACTAGGCCAGCGTGGTGGAATAAGGCCTTACCCCTCTCAGTAGTAGAGAAGGCCGGTACTCAGCAGCCAAATATTTAGGAATGACCCTTGATCAGAGGTTAACCTTTGTGCCACACGTCAACGCGGTACGCGCGCGAGCCGCATTCGCGGTGAGTCAATTGCATTGGCTCACAAACAAAAAGAGCAAAATGTCCATCCGCAACAAGATTAGGATATACACTGCATGTATCAGGCCCATAATAACGTACGCGTCACCCGTTTTCGCTCATATGCCGCCCGCTCGTCTCGAGCGTATGCAGGTGTTGCAGAATAAATTCCTCAGACACGCTCTTGGTGCCCCGTGGTACGTTCGCAATCGCAACCTCCACGTGGACACCAATATGCCGACCATCAGGCACTTCATGCAAAGCATCAGCAAACGCTACTTCGATCGGGCGGAAAAACATACGAACACGCTCATCCGCAAAGCGTCGATATACGCTCCATTTGACCGCGCCAAATGGAGACGGCCGCGTTCCGTGTTAACCGATCCAGAGGACGAAATCACTCTGGCGATTCGTAGGAAAAACGAGTTTATAAAACTCTTACACTCCACAAGACCGCAGTTCCGTCCTCGCCGTCGAGGACCTCGCCGCGTTCGCCGTCGCCCTCCCGACCCCCATGACAGCTCCGGCCCGGGCGCCGATGTAAATAATACGAACTGATAGGATTAGGTCAAAACACCAACCTTCCCCCACTAATCGTTGAATGTCTCATTCTCCCCTCAGTGACCGTCCTGAGCCGAGGTTCGTAACCCGTTAGTGGGTTGCCCTCAGCATGGTCACTTAAATTCAGGGTTGCGAGCGCGTCAGCGTTCACCCTAAAGTCCAGTGTGGCCAGAAAAGTCGACCCTCGTCAGGCTACTGGCAGATTAGTCAGGTTCAAAAAAAAAAAAAGAAGTGGGCAGTATTTAATACAGGGTTGGTATTATATTATTATTTATTAATACTGCCAGGTATTTTATTGTCTGAAAAATACAAAACTAATTGTTTATTGATTTAAAAATATTGTAAAAAATATTTTATAATTCAGTGAAAACAAAAATTGACAAAGTTTAACTTATATATTTCAAATCATTTATGTAACATCTGCAAATTATTCCCAATTTATGATTAATGTATGTATTGTGAGGAAGGATCTCATAGACATGTTCTAATTAAAAATTCAATGTGAATTAAATGTGTTTTAACTACGCTTTCAACTGTGAAAGCGTAGTTAAAACACTAACCTCAAAATATATATTCGCTAAAGAAAAGGACGATACAAAAGCTTATTACATAATTAAATGCCATTAAGGTACACCGAGGAAGTATTTAACTAGTTAATTGCGGTTGCATTCCTATAGCTGTTTCTATTTATAACCAAGTGGGATGGGCTATTTTTGCAAAACGAGGTCTCAACTAAGGACAAGATGTGGTATTTTCTACGAATTGTACTGTAATGGGATTATTGGCACCATTGGTTGTTTTTTAAGGGAAGGAACGAGTACTCGTAAGTTGCCCACTTTTGAATCACTTGCTCTTTTACACCTTTTTTATGAAAAATCTACAGAAGTGAAGGTTTTAGTATTAATAATGTGTGAGATTATAATAGTACACCCTAGTTAAACCCATTCATGCTTTTATCAAGACCTCAGCATTGCTCTACCACGCAAAATTATTTCTAGTTTTTTTTTAATTTTATTTTTATGGCATTGAATGACGAAACGGGCATGCCGTTCGCCTGATTGTAAGCGATACGACCAACCATAAACTGTAGCAACACCATCCAGCACCTTGAGTTACAAAGTAGGTACTGTGTGGTATTCCACTGCGCTCGTCATCCTGAGACAAATGTATTTTTTACGCAAATAATGTGTTAATCTTACTAATATTCATAATTTTATTTAATTCATATTACAAGTCAGTTTACTAAATCATTGTCAATTTCGCCCCTAACGATAACTTCCGAATACGCCCCAAAAATCGCGGCTATGATCACTCTTCTAAATACGTTCTAACCTTAACAAATTAAGGTTCATTTTCGTTTGAAAGTTAGAACTAAGTCTACCAAAGGTCATAGACCTTTTGATTTGAACCCATATCCCCAATTTATTTAGACGATGGACAGGTGCTGAAATATACTGTAATGTATATTGACGAGTTTATTTTCTTGCTGTCATTATTTCAAGGTGTTTAGAGAAAATTTACATAATGTCCTTTTCACAGGTTTTAAGTAAATGTTATTTAACAGTTATCGTATTGAACAGTTAATGTAGATAGTACTCATTTTATTACTATTTATTTGGGAGCATACATTAGAGTTTGACTTTTGTAAATACAAACCAAATGGTCGGCTTATACGATTTTGTGATGAATAGCATTTATCAGCAAGCGGTGAAATCAGCCCATAGTTTAAATAGGAATCATCGATGGGACTGTGTACTTAAGTTTTTAACCGAAGTTCCAGGTTCAGTTCTTATGATGAGCAACTAAAAAATAAGCACTTTAGTTAATGGGATTTGTGTCCGCGGCGATAGCCTAGTTGTGAGTGGAACGGACTGCCGAGACGAATGTCCGCAGGTTCAAAACCCACGGGCGCACCTCTATCTTTTCTAAAAAGTTATGTGTGTATTCTTTGTGAATTATTGCTCGCTTTAACGGTGAAGGAAAACATCGTGAGGAAACCTGCATACCTGAGAAGTTCTCAGAATTTCGAAGGTATGTGAAGTCTGCCAACCCGCACTAGGCCAGCGTGGTGGACTAAGGCCTTAACCCTCTCAGTAGTAGAGGAGGCCCGTGCTCAGCAGTGGGCAGTATATAAAACAGGGCTGGAATGGTATGGTATGGTATTTGTGTCCGATACGACGCGACGATGGGATCGCTTATCACTATTTAATAAATAAAAAAACATTAAAACGTCATTACTAAAAGTATAGTCTGGAAGGGAAATAGTTAAGTAATGAAAGGATATAAAATGTTACTTTAATGCTAAGAATCTAATAAAAACTTGTCAAACATCGCGTCCTTGCAGACTGCAACATTCGAACAAGATTGTCCGAACACTAATTATTATTTCTTGCAAAAATAACAGAAAACCACACATGATTAAGCTCCATTAAATTGAAGTTAATGGGATTTAAGGCCATATTTTTTATTATAGTTAATCTCATAGTAACTAGGGCAGTGAAATAATAATATCAGCCTTGTATTATATACTGCCCACTGTTAAGCATGAGCCGCCTGTACAACTAAGAGGGTTTAGGCCTTAGTCCACCGAGCTGGCCTGGTGCGGGATGGTAGACTTCACATATCTTTGAAATTCGTATAGAGAACTTCTTAGGTATGCAGGTTCCTCGCGATGTTTTCCTTCACCGTTAAAGCCACCAATATTAATTCACACATAACTTTAGATAAGTCAGAGGTGCGTGTCCTTGGGTTTTGAATCTGTGGACATTCGACTCGGCAGTCCTTTCCACTCTCAACTAGGCTATCGACGCTTGCGCAGTGCAATATTGTCACATAATACTGATACTTGACATTTTTTAGCGAGTCTCTACACAACCTTTTTTTTAGTACAGTCAGCCTCAGAAGTAGCTGAACAAATACAAATCTTTAAAACTCTTCTACACATTAACGCCAAGTGAAATATTGTTTTTATTATTATTGAAAATAAAGTAATCGCCTTGAGATTTATTATAGTGAAGAAAGAAAACGATTGTTGATAAGGACACAAAAGTTTAGAGTAGACGATTTTTTTTAGTACAGTCAGCCTCAGAAGGAGCTGAACAAATACAAATCTTTAAAACTCTTCTACACATTAACGTCAAGTGAAATATTGTTTTTATTATTATTGAAAATAAAGTAATCGCCTTGAGATTTATTTTAGTGAAGAAAGAAAACGTTTGTTGATAAGGACACAAAAGTTTAGACGATTTGAAATTTTGAATTTGTTCAGCTACTTATGTGACTGACTGTACATTGACAAAATCACTGATAAACAATGGAAACCATAAATTGAACCAAAAAAGAAGGTATTTTTACTTGATAATTTAAACTGCTTGAAATAGGCAAGAAATAATGGTAGTGAAAAGCTATAATCTCATCCCTAATAGATCTTCATCGATACATAGCAAACAGTATTTATAATTAAAACGTGTCACTTTAACCCTTAATGAACGTCGGGTCGAATAGACCGAAAGATATCTACATCTAAAAAAAAAATAACATTATGAAACCTACAAGAATTTTAGCTCTAGTTAAATATGAATAACACATAACTTGTTTTATTTTGCGCCTGTCGTAAATTGCGAGTTTGGACGACGCAAATTTATTGACCTGTCTTAGTGTATAAAATAATTGGCTTTGAAATAATTGGAATTTAACGCCAATACATCAAAATATGCGCAGTCTGCAATTAATTATATTAAATGTGCATGAGATAACGTTTTTTCAAGGAGAGTTGTGTCTTATTTTCCGTACATTCTGGTACTTTTGTATTTTTTATGCAACTGCGTGCTAAAAGTAGATTGTTCGCCTGATGGTAGGCGTCGTACCTGCCTATAAATAGGGCTGCATACATATCTCTGAGGCATTGGATTTTCTTATATTGCCAAATAATTATACAAGCCACATTGATTCATAACAACTATCTTTGCATATTGACACTTGGTGGCTGAAAGAACTTCTTCCCTGATTTGATATAATAACGTACCTATATTTAATCAAGTTAAAAATTATGATGACTTTAAGACTTAATTTCATTATTCTAATTCTCAAGTACTACTTAACCTCGAAAAATATAATAATACAATATAATAAACACGGAATCTATCAATAACTCATTTACAAAACGAAAAAAATAAAAAAGGCGAATGAATGAAATCACAACCAACTGTCGTTTGACCCAAATGACATGTCTGGCCTATACAGGCGTAAATGATGAGCTGTACATTCAAATTTAAATCTTACTGCTTATGGAATAAGGTATTTAATGAATAGGTAATTGTTATAACCCTGATGACAGGATGTGAGCGGTGGATCAACAGTTTGTAAATAATAACTTACATTACGATTATCTATTATAACATTTTAATGGTAAATTGATTTCTGTGTACTCTATTCCAAATATTATGCTATAGCATTAATGGTTTATTTCCCCAATTTTCATCGTAATTTTTTTTCGAGAGCCTAATTTTTTTTGTGTGGTACAAGAACGGTGATGAATATAAAATTGATAGTAGATTTAGTTATACCATTTTGTTTATTACTTCATTGCATTTTAGCACGATTGACGCCCTCGTCTCTATCAAATTACCAACAACTTGCCTTCCAACAAGGATATAAGTAAGTAGTTCATGTTTGGACACCGTGACATCATAAGAAATATGTTACCCTTCGACACTCCTCCGCAACCCCCAAATATACTAAAAATAGGACAATAAAAACATTACTTGTTTATCAGGAAAAATACAATTCAACGAACGAAAACAAATTACTTCCGCAAAGATTAATTTCAATAGAAATATGGTCTTAAGGCCCCCGAGGGGGCACAAAAGGGTTAACTTTCAATTTCTCAACTAATTAATTAACGCTCCTAACACATGTTTGTCCGCGTTTTTCACGCTTTCTCCATTCGTAATAAATTTAAGCAACAGCCGCGCCACCTGTTGGTCCGCGGATGACAGTTGTCCGAAATCCGGCCACGGATTTGTTTTATTCGATTTTAATTGTTCGATCCGATCGGGGACGTTTTAGCCGGCGCGCTGCGAAGGGTTAACAGATTCCCGCGCGTCGGAAATGACATGTGCTGTCATTATATTTAATTTTATTTTTATTGGGCACAGACACTCTTAATGTAAGGTTTTTAGAATGTTTTTTGCTGAAAAGCGTAAAAGTTTTGGTTATAAATGTTAAGTCAGAATTGCTTCCTGAATTTAATAATAACATACATCGGCTTTGTTGGGCGAAATATTTTTTCTTTCTTGAATGTCTGATTTGTTGTCTGATGATTCGTTGCTCTAAGTTCTGACTTTTATAAATATGTGTACCTATTCAATTTAAATTATTCCTCTCTACAACAACGAAGAAAACATCGAGAGGAAACCGGCAGAGGTCCCTATAAGAATTTTGGAGATATTTGAATTCGACCAACACTAATTAGGACAACACAGTAGACCCAATCTAATCGTAGAGACTAGTGCGAGTAGACAAACAATGCATTATAACTTATAATGCTTATATTATAAACATTTGGGCTTTGTGTTTTTTCCATAAAATATTCCCCACAAGTAAACATCAGTATCAATAATAATAATTATAATTAAGATAGTAACATTTACTTACATAATTAATCATACGTTGGCAACACGATATTGTAAAATACCATTTCATCAATATTGTACTCATTTCATTATTTAATTCAATATCACCTTCCTCTACGCCCTCCTAAAGATTTCACCCTAAACTAGAACAATACGCAAATAGATAATGGTAACCCAACACCCGTGGTCCAGCGTATGTTTAAACCTTTTTGTCCACACTCATTAACCCTACACATCTTCCCGGATGTTTAAAAACTCAAAAATAAAGGGGTCATTTCTTCCCACAGGCAGCACCTTACGGGCCAGTGAAAACAAACTAATAATTTTTAATGCTAGCAACCCTTCCGTGTACTCCTCCGACACCAGTCCATTCATCCTCTTCCGTGAGAACCTCAAATATGACCATAGAAAAAAAGACCAAGAAAAAATAACGTAGGGGCGCTGGACAGTTGTCGACTAGAAAAAAGAGTTATTGCTAAGGAATGAATAATAAACGACCATGTATAGGATTATCTTGATTTAATGTAATGGCGGTATTCGTATGAGGTTTATAGTTTTAACTGCTGTTGATTTTGGTTTTATTGCGTTTACAGTTAGGCAATTATTGGCGAGGAGTCGTTTTATTGGTATTAATGAGGCTGTTAAATTATTGCAATAAAACGCTGATCGTTTTCTTTTGTATTCTACTGAACTGCAGCATTAAGTTTTAATAGAAATTAATTTAGATCTGATGGTCGGATTAATGTGTTACGAACACGGTTATATCAATATATCAGCCAGAAGTCTGGAATTAACCCTGGTAGGTATATGTAGGTAAACTCTTTAAAGTGTCAGATTGATATCATTAGTTTTTAAGTATAACATCAATCTTGATAATATTCTGATTAACCTAGAGACATTTCATCTACATTAATTGATGAACAATTTCCGTTCGTCCTTGTCTACAAAGCTGGACTTCGATGTGGATATCTCATGGTGTTAATATGTAGTACATAGTAACTCCATGGGATATCTAAATATAGTGGCAAATTATAGTTACGAGGGTATATAATTAATCACAGGTTACGAGTCTATTTTGCGGTAAAATTACGACATTTTGGGCGTCGCTAGTGAAGACAGCCAAGTAAAAATCTTTTTTTTCTAGATAATAGGGTATGACAGTAATCTGTTGTTAATACATCATTCTGGTAAAATAGACTCTACTCCTACCGTAATTAAGATACATTCGAAACACTGACATAAAAATCATACATTTTAATGAATATGCAAATAAAAAACTGATTAAAATGAATCCAAGATGCATATTGAATCAAATAACATCATTCCCACGTTTGATTAATTTATTTTTTTAGGCCCTCCCGACCTCTCCCTCGGGTACAGGTGCCTTTGTAAAAAATCTAACCACAGACTATAGAGTTGGATGCGTTCCCGCGTTTTTGTGATTAGTGTGTTTTTGTGGCGCGCTAATTAAAAAAAGGGTTGCCATATAAAAACATGGAATGTAAGTGTGATGTAATTTAACTTGAATTTGATATTTGATAAAAACTAGAATCATTCCCTTTATTGTCTTAGACTAAAAATCTATTAGTCACTTTTAACTAATGCGGTAATAATATTTTGAAATTGTTTTTTTACTCATCTTTGTATATTATTAATAAAATATTATTCAATAAAAAAATTATAACATTATACATTTTGTAAATTTATCATGATAGTTATGACGGCAAACATTCTCTATATATCATTAAAAATAATTATGTTAAAACAATGTAACCCTAACACTGCAAACATTGCAAAATTAACGTACTACATATTGTGGGCCGTATAGGATTTGAATAGGCCAATAATGGGCAATGTAAACATTTGTACAAGCGATGGGTCACGCCGCGACGCGCCGAGCGCCGCGCCGTTGACTGACAGATGGTCGGCAGACCGCGAAACGGCCCAGGGGGCCTAGACAAAAACCAAGCGTGGCGTTATCCGTACACGCTAACGCATAAACGTCAAACGCTAACGCTTAAACGTTAGCGTGACCAAATTGGTAGACAAAGTACCCACTGCACGCCAGACGCCCATTCCGCAGCGTCGTGTGGATAGACGCATGAAATTCTATAAGTTACTCTATGGTATAGCGTGAGAGGTTGTCAAAATATTGTTATTTTGTGCAAGCAAATTGAAACGTTCCAGTTTTTTTAGAAATTTAAAGTAAAGTTTTTCAAGAGTGGATTAAAATATCACCCAAAATCTAATCTTAGACTACTTGCAAGCTCTTAACAATTCACTTAATTGTTAGATTTTATGAAAAGGTGGGTTTATTATGATATTTTTTTAATAACTTCCTTCATTTCAATTTTTTTTAAAGTACTTACTTGTTTTGATAAATTCCTACCTATAAATATCACTCATAAATGCATAACTAACGTTTTCAATAAATCTCTTATTAAGTTGGTACTTGCGCTGTAAGGGATGGAAATTTTTGTAGAGCAAATTCTTAACTTTCAGTATATGGTTCTTATGTTCAAAGATACGTGCCTCTCACGCTGGTTGATAATCATGGGGTTGAGTGGTTGAGGAATACAAAATACTTAACGTTATATCTCGTTTTTTTTATACACACATGAGTCAGCCTGTGAGGTTTCTTTTCTATTTGAATATTAAGTACTTAGTCTAACAATACAACATAAATCTAACTTACTATTATTTTATTTCTTATTAAATATTTTTCAGCTTCAAAGGCATCCTGCTTGTCAAGTCAAAATCACTCTTATATTATACAATGCAGAAGAAGGCAGCAATCTTTTATTGGCCATAAGTGAATTTGTGGCTGTTGAAGGTTATTTTCAGTTGGAACAAGAAAGGGATACATGATTCATTGACTTGCAGGCAAAACATTTCCATATCGAGTATAAGCACATTCAAATAGATGTGTGGCATACGGACTTAGAGAAAGAGTTTAATTTACAATTATGAGAACTTTGTTTTTATTATTATTGTGTATGGATACCTATGTCAATGTATTGTATATTATGTAATATGTTATGTGCACTTTTTATAGTTTCCTGTATTTTTCTAGAAACCAAATAAAACATATTTTTAAAATGTTGTTTTAATACTAGTATATTTTTAAGGACACAAATGAAAAGAATTATATAATGATTATAGAACAGTAAATATAATGCACTAATACATTACAGTTAAATACTGCAGGGAACATTAAACTAAAGTAACTTATTTCTTTATAACATCATGTCAATTATAATATTTATGTAATAAAATATGTACAATAAAACTTACTGTATACTAGTAAAATATTTGCTGTAATATTAGTTATAGCAAAATACAAAACAAAAACATATTTTAATTTAACAATCACCATAAAATCTCAATAAAAGCCTATTTATCATAGCTCTGCCTGGGAGTAATTCATTTTACATAACAATATTTGGAACACTTTCACATAACAATGATCATGTTCTCATCTATTAAGAAAGGTTAATACAAAGCTCTATGTTTCAGTAAGCATCTTTTTGAATGAACCAAAGCAGCACTTTACTAACTGGAAATGTATATCCAGTTAGTAAATGTAGATGAGTATATATATTGTCAGCAGATCCAGAAGTAGCATTCAGTAAAGGTGTCATTAGCATATCATCAGTCCCAGGTGATATACAGAAATACCTGCAAATTTATTAATTATGTAAGTAGAATAGTTATATTTTTTTTCTAGGGTTGTAGTCTTAAATTTAAGGGTGAGTAAGCTTTGTAAAACATGTGAAAAATTGTTTGTGTGATAACTTTATACTTATTAGTCAAAGTACTCAACATTATGGATCCATATAATATAAATGGTACTTGATATATTCATATATAACTAATGCACAAACTCCCTCACCATTATAAGTCTCTTAGAAAAGATTCCACCTTCTATCGGAAGCCCAAAGAAAAGAATCATGAGTGGCTGCATCAAACTTAGGATTCTCATTATTTTAAGTTACTGTCAGATGAGTGTAATAAGGAAAATGATTAGTATAAGCATACTAATTACTTACATATTTTGTTTGATATCACTAGTCCATGTTTTAGGCATTGTAAATCATGTAAATTTATTACTTGCAAATTCAAGGAAGGTGACCTTTTTAATTGCAAAATAGGTGCTCATCTTTGGATGGCCTAATGATTACCACAATATGTTTACAGTATATATCCGCTATTGCGCCTGAAAGTCTTCGTTTTCCAAATTTCCTCTTCAATTAAACTTATTTCTTGGGTTTCTTTTAACGTTGTTAACACCGAAGATCAAGACAAGACACCTAAAACATTCTTTACTTATTCTAAAACTACTAATAAACTCCGATTCCTGCATCTCTGAAATTGTTTCCATTTCACTGCGATATATTCTTGTTCAACGTCTTTCCAATGATATTTCGTTATTAGTGGCTCACATTGTTCTTAAACTATGTTTAATTATGTAAAAAGCAATAATTATCACTAAATATCTTATTAAAAATACTAATTTATAGCCGTAGCGTGAGGTCGAGAAGTGTTGATAAAGAAAGCGTGACACAGTGTCGCTAAAGAACAGTTTCGGCTGTCAAAAATGACACTTGTCTACCATTTGTATGAAATTTTTTCCGTTCGACGCTTTGGACGACACGCTATCGCTAACGCTCCATTCCACGTGCGGAATACAAAATTTTGTCTACCAAGTTTTGCAGCAGTCACGTGACTTGTCTGGAGCATATGTCACTTCCATACATTTTGATCTTTCCGTAAGTGTAAACGCTAACAGAAAAGGGTTTTTGTCTAGACCCCCAGGTAGGGTTGACTCTACATATTATATCTATTAGTTTATTGCTTCAAAAATTAAATATTTTTCAGTGAAATAATGATATTGTTGTATATAATATAATAATATACTGCAAAATCCTTTGTTAATTAATAAGCTGTTGTCTATTTCTACCGCCAAGCGGCAGTGTGCATGCACTGTTGTGTTTCGGTTTGAAGGACATTGTAGCCAGTGTAACTACTGCACATAATAAGGCTTAACATCTTATGTCTCAGGATGACGAGCGCAGTGGAAAGCCACACAGTACTTTGTAAGTCAAGGTGCTGGATGGTGTTGGTACTGTTTATGGGTGGTCGTATCGCTTACCACCAGGCGAACGGCATGCTCGTCTCGTCATTCAATGGAATAAAAAAAAAATATAAGGCGTAAATATTAATCTTGAGACTATTTTAGCGGAATTTAAGGGCGGTAACGACTTTATGCAAGAATTAGTAATATTTACAGGGGCTGCTGTTTGCGGTAAAATAATATGTACACTGAAATGTGTATCTTAAGTAAAAAAGAGGACATATATCTACTTTTGTAATATTACATACATTGTAACAATAATTTTAATCACTTTGACAGCCCTAACCGTTCCGAATACTAACCCTACCGCTACACACTGACGGCCAAAAAAGCCCCAAGTTAATAATTTTCCCTTTTTCAAGTTAGTAATAAAAAATGGCTGCGTAGGTGAGGTGTTAAGTGTGAGTCCTTGGGGCATTCGAAAGTATCAATTAGACATTCGCGTTATAGAGGCAACACGTGTAAAAGACGTAAGTGGCGCTCCAGGCCAAATAGACCCTTGCGGTATTTCAATTTAAAGGGTTATTTTTATGGTAATGAGTTATTGGTAATAAAGGTGTTTCGTAAAACACATCCGTGTAGCTCTTATATAATGATTTTTTCTAACTCAAAATCATTAATTAAACGGTTTCATTTATATAAATATTGATGTGAGCTATTTATTAATCAGATGGTAAATATAAGAGTCACTATAAAACAACTTTATCTAAAAAGGTCTATTACGAAGTAACTAAAAGCTTGCATTGTAGGTGTCTTGCCCAAAATACACCAACTATACGAAAGGGTAGGCGGAGGTGCAACCAGGGCACTAACTTTTCGCCATGTATGTTCCGTCCCATGATGTGATATATGTGTCTATTGCCATATTAGGCGGAAATTCCAGATTCAGGGCTGATACTTAGCAGAAAAATTCGATATCTCTTTCCAAATTGGGACCCGGGACCTCAGAACAGTACCTACTTTTAAGCGGCAGATAATTATAATTTACTATGAGACCGAAAAACTCGACATTCTTAATGAATTTCTTAGTGTGACGAAAAAAGCAATACTTTTTGGTCAATATTTTTTAATTATTTCGCGATAAATTAAGAACCGCCAACTTACAATATTTCTTAGCCCATAAATAGCGTAAAATTGAATAGCATATAAATATCGTAGAGTGTAACCCTATAATTGGGGAAAAGCTCAGGGAACCTTGAGTCAAAAATATCACCTCTACCTACCCCTGTGGGAACACAAGTTTCCGTTTATGATTTAGTTTTATATTCATATTTTAATATTCATCGGATTAAATGTTACTTAACGTATAGGTAACACAAAATAATCAAATTTCGAATCTAAGAAACAAAAACGCCATCACATGTCCGTCGTATTCTAATTTCTTTATTATATTTGATTAACCCTTCAAACACGGCCGGCGGGTCGTAATTACCGAACAGATGTAACTCTGATTAATTACTAGAAAAAGGGCCGCAGTGACCGGCACCTGCCCAACAAATCTCACTTTCGATCGGTGAAAAAACCCTTCACAGTGTACATCGGTCGTTTTTTCCAGCCTCATCTCGTATGTAAATCGACCAGTCATTGTCTTTTGTCGGGTTTTTTCTGCGGAAGTCATGTGGGATTTGGATTTTTATAATCGTCTTTTTTTTGGTAATTTATTTGAGGGTTAAGACAAAGGAAGATACAAATTGGTGGACAGGGTTTGTAAATTATGTGTTGAAGTGAAGGGTTAGTATCTCCTTATAAGAAAGCTAATTCAGGATAAGACAATAATTTTATATTTAAATGGGTAAGAATCTATTCTGGTACAATACAATAATTCATAGATAAATTAACATTATAAACACTTTTTATCCAGCTCTCATACAAAAATATCGTGACTAGGCATCAAATATCGCAAATTATAAAAAATAGAATCTCATTCTTAGTTTTTTCTGAACGAGACAAAGGTGAAATTCCTTTCTATCATTGCTTTATTAGCAATGATATGCGGCCACACGTATTTCACACGGAAGTCTCAAGAAAAAAACAACGCAAAACTGTCGTTGCTAACTT
The DNA here is from genome assembly GCA_947568825.1 of Sphinx pinastri. Classification (NCBI taxonomy): domain Eukaryota; kingdom Metazoa; phylum Arthropoda; class Insecta; order Lepidoptera; family Sphingidae; genus Sphinx; species Sphinx pinastri. The sequence continues at coordinate 13,621,289 of OX387636.1, read as the reverse complement.
GCATAGTAAATCCCTATTCACAAAGCATACATTAAGCATATCAATCACACGTTGCAAGTGCTAAAAACGGCTAATCGAATGCGCGCGCGTACCCCGCCATCTTTGTCTTCGCGCCTCGCACTGTCATTAACGCCTTTTCACTGCAACTCTTTGGTTATTCAAATTTGGAACGACAATAGAATGTTTTTGTTTATCCGCCACAGACAAGCGGGATTCTTTTTTTAATTTAAATTATGCGCAGGCATAGGCATAGGGTACTTTTGGATGATGGTTTAGGATGGCTAATTAGCTTCGTATTTTGAACCGTGAGATTATTTTCGCACGGTAGTCGGTAATATGAACTTGTTTGCGTTTGGCGGTAAGCTAGTAATTAGGCGGGATGCTATTTGTCATGTTAATGTAGATATTGGGTATGATAAATATATTTGACGTACAGTGATGAGGTAATTTGCAAAATATTTTGCTTATAATACGAGTTTTTATATATTATTATATGGAGATTCTTAGAGAATACTGCAACCATCATAATTACCTGTGCAGTTTTGAAATGAAACCTAGATATATTAATTGTTTTGATGCTTTATATTAATGGATGCAAAGCCAAAGCATGGACTGATAATAAATTAATAAAATACGTGGCTACTTGGTACGCCTCTTGGCTTGCGGATTCCTTATCTGATATAAAATAGAACTAAGTTGGTAGTATTGTTTCTGTGGAGACTACCATGTCACACAGTTTTCCCAAAGCCCCAGTCACCCTCAGGTAGAACGTACTTCTTTATTATAATATAGGTAGCCTACTTACATGTTTTCACTGCTTTTGATCACATCAGAGACAAAACGTCGACCTATTTGTCTATTGATCGATCTTCATTCTGTATTCTATATTATCATGGTAGCTACCTTTTAATGAAGGGAAGTGTTTTAAAGATGTCCATGACATATCGGATTTCAATTCTTCAATAATTTACTGCCGCGTCTGACTTTAATGTCTCGATGGCGTAGTTGTCTTGCGGTACTTACGACTGCCGTGGTGAAATTGCAGGCTCGATTCCCGGCTCGGGTAAAGTGATGTAGCGTTTTTCTTCTGAGTTTCACTTCAGAGTCTGGAATTGTGCCTGATTTGCAAATAAATAATTTTGAATTGTAACTAAAATACTGAACATAATTTGAACTGTAAATAATAATAATAAATAAGTTCAAAAATTTTGGAGGAGCACGCAAGAGTCACCTGGTGCCTATGGGAATAATACTGATATGGCTATAGGCTCGATCTCTATCACACCCAGGCGCTAAAAAATCTCGATGTGCAGGAAATAAAGTAGAGCTGCAGCTTTCACACTTTGTTTTATGTATGCAGGCTTAAACGTATTCTGAATATCTTCCTCAAACTTATGTTCATAATTTTTTTCCAATCAGTCTTTTCTCTTTTGTAATAAAATAAACAATATATTATGTTAAAATAATTTTTTTGCAATCCAGACGACTTATGGAATTTCTACGCCAAATAAACTGTCATTAAATAAAAAATACTTAAACATTTAAAGGTCTAACACCAGCAAGGTATAACTACTTATATTCCCATAATTAATATTCGCGCAACCAGATGCCGAAACAAAAAAATAATTTCTCAAGCCCAGTACCTTAGTACCACTTTTTCTAGGCTGCAAAAAAATGAAGATATCGTGAGACGCGCATAAAATTAACTCCCAACAAATGTATGTATGCAAATGCATACGTGACCACTTTTTAAAAAGAAACTTAAAGAAAAAACAGATAAAAAAGTAAAAAAAGACAAAGGTCTGCGCGGCCGCCACCCTTCCGTGTGGTAAAAAATTACATTTGCATACAGTGTGGCGATTTTTTTATGCATAAAAAGATTATGCTAATGTATTTTTTCGGACACTCGCACTCTTACAAGAACTTTTTTTTTACTTTTTTCGATCGAAATAAGCTTCGAGACGGGGTTGAAAATAATGAACGATATCTCACGGCGTTTTTATGAATTATTTTCGTGGAGTCTTAATGTTTGGTCATATTTAATTATGGGAACTACATTGAAGATTTTTCCTAACGTAAATAATGTAAGTGTAGAGCATAGATATTTGTTTAAGAGATACAAAATATGATGTAAATCAATAATATAAATAATATCACTAGCCATCACTACATAGACTTAACCCTACGGTGCGATCAAATTATCTTGTATCCTAGGTTTCAGATTGATAAGTTCCTTTTCTCCACGATATAATAATATAATAATAATATAATAATACCAGCCCTGTATTAAATACTGCCCACTGCTGAGCACGGGCCTCCTCTACTACTGAGAGGGGTTAGGCCTTAGTCCACCACGCTGGCCTAGTGCGGATTGGCAGACTTCACATACCCTCGAAATTCTTATCGAGAATTCTCAGGTATGTAGGTTTCCTCACGATGTTTTCCTTCACCGTTAAAGCGAACGATAATTGATAAACAATACACACATAACTTCGAAAAATCAGAGGTGTGTGCCTTGGGTTTTGAACCGCCGGACATTGTCTCGGCAGACCGTTCCATTCCCAACTAGGCTATCGTCCACTTACGATACTCAGAACCAAAAAAATCGTGGATTACAAAAACATATTTTGTATTAGTGAAACTGAATATAGAACCTATCTACGTTCACTCGAATCACGGCCGCAGCTCCACAAAGGCTGTCAAATATTTATTTATTGCTAACATTTCTAAATCCATATATTCTCCTCACAAACTCTATTTACACATTATTTACTAAATATGTACTACAAATTACATAAGACCCCACAACTCAAAACATAAATAGACCCAAAGTTTTTGCGTCATTTTTTCTCTCTACCTGAATTAGGGGTGGAGTTACGGCCACCCCACATTTTTTTTCACATAAAACAGCACAGGGTGGTAACTTATTCATCCCCAATCGATATTACCTAGCCAACCCGTTCCGGGACAAAGAATTTAACCCCCTTATATAAAATGCATTCATCTATTATATTTTTTATTTCGCTAACGGTCGTCTGTAGACTAAGAGGGGTTGTTATAAAGGGTACTGTTTTTGTGCCGCCTCACGCTACCGCCAAAATTGATCCGCGCACGCGATCGTCGAACTTTCGAGAAATTTGTTTCCGTTTTTGACGATTTTCGGCGGTTTTGTGCGGTCACGGAACGGTTAAGAAGCCGATCTACCATGTGCCTAATTTGATTAATTTGCATGATGCGATTTACATAAATTATGTATAAGGAATTACTAAATGTTGTAAACTTAATACATTCTTAATACATAAATCATCGGAGATATATAGATACGAAACTAATACAGGTAAATACAGCGTAAGTGATGAATATAGCTAAGTTGAGATGGGTACTTAAAATACAAAGTAAATCAACACAGTTTTGACACTCCCTGGATTTTGTCGTCAATTTCAATTTGGTTCAATTCTTCACTTAAGCGGTATTACCTACAATGCTAGTTGCGACGTAGATACTGTAATGTCCGCAATGTACATAAGGTCACGTTATTTCACTGATAGCATAAGCAGAGTCTCTAGTACGCTTAGTATACCTGGTTAGGCCGTGAGTTAAATACTTAGATCAATAAAGAAAAACGCGCATAATTTGTGTGGCGTCCACTGAAATAAGATCCGCAAACTACGTCTCTACAAAGTCTGCAAGGTGCGCTTACTTTTTGATTACGACGATTTTTGATTTGCTTATATTGTTGTTTATTTTTTGGCGATGAGAGAGCTTCATTAGTTTATTTTGTTGTTACGGATAAACTGTTATCACTAGTCACTACATCCTTACATATTATAAAACAAAGTCCCCCGTCGCGTCTGTCTGTCTGAACGCGATAAAATCAAAGGATTTCAATGATATTTGGTATGGAGTAAGTTTGAGACCCTGGAAATGACATAAGCTACATTTAATTCCGAGAAAATATAACGGGGTTTTTATCCTTCATTAAAGATATATAAGTAACTCTTAGTTAGGTATTCTTGAATAAAATGTTATAACAATGGTCTTGTTTCAGTGGTGGTAACATCAGCTCCAGCAAACGAGGCAGAGCTGCAACTGTACAGGGTGATGCAGAGAGCCAGCCTGCTGGCATACTACGACACGCTCCTCGAGATGGGTACGTAATACAACTCATTTTACAAGCTTTTATTTAACTTGCAATGTACCTATGTAATATGTATGTAATTATGTTTGTTCGGGTGGAATCGTGCAAGTCAATTTTGAAGCAGTTACCCTCAACCGATTGTGTTGAAATTTTGCATACACGTTTACTTTTGGTAACAATGCATTGTTAGCTAAGTGACATCATTCTGAATCCAATATGACGGACGGCTCAAGATGATTGACTAGTTATTACATTTGTCTCAGCAATTTCGATAACTGACAGTTTTATAAATCTTTATTGTTTATCAACAAGTTGACATCGATTGCGCTACGGCTATAACCTAAAAGCTTTATTTCTGCTTTTTTTATGAACCATGAGAGCCCAAAGAGAACTAGACTAAAAAAAAATATCTTGCGTACTCACCAGTTTCGCATGCAACATACCGTGTTAGTACCTAACTTAATAAGAACCAATAACCGTTAAAGAGATGCTATCAGGATCTCCGAGTTCAATATTATCTGCATATTCCCCACAAAATGCCATTTAATTACAGTCTTTTACATTATATTTCTGAAATAAAAAACAGATTCTATAATATCATCTTAAAATAGGTAGGTCTAAATAACTATATGCGAAGCTAACTTAAGGAACACACGAAAAAACACTTTCTCAAAGTAAAAAATACATCTCCATACAACAAACTATAGACAAGATGCAAATAACTTTTTTCAATTTCGCCGATTAAATTCTCCTTGTCCGCGTCTCCTTTGTTTTTTTTCTAACCCCCTTCGCAAAATGGTCACGTAGGCTATTTGCATATTTGCCTAAATTAAACATGTGAGTTGTAATTTTTTTACAACGTCACACGTTTTTGTAACAATAAGATAAATGAACTTGCATGGCGGGATAATTTCGTATTTTAATGCAAGGATTATGAGATCGGGTCCAGTTTTTTTCGTTGTCTTTGTTAGCATCTTAATCTTTATTTCTTTTCGCGTTTTAAGATGCGTGAAGAAAAATATAAGAATATGAATTTGGCATAGAATAATAACGCCAAGAATGATAGTTTCATATTAAAAAACTGTCAAGTGTGAAGCATAAAACTCATTGATGTAGGCGTAGGCCACACGTATTGACGTTCTGCCACACGCACACAAGGGTGCAAATAATGTTGCTAGTAGTATCGGATTTTCCCCAAAACCTTAAGTCATTCATCACCATTCACCATTCAACCGTATAATTGACGTCATTTGAAGCTTATTGCTTACGTCTGCTGAAAAAAAGTCGAAATTAAATTTTAAATTATAAATGATAACTTCACAATTTCTAAAAAAGAAAAGATACAGGCGTCTTTATTTTAGAACTATTTTCATTTAAAATAATAATATAAGCTTGTTAAAATTTGAAATGTCAATTAAAATCAACTCAACAGAAAAATATTATTTTCATAATACTGGCAACACAATTCCAAAGCATGCAAAGGTACCAATTAAATAAGTTAGTTTTAGAAATATATTAATTTTAGAATATGAACATCAACATTTGGGGTATCAATTTTCTTTTTTTTTGGCAACATTTTGATATAATGGCGTCTATAAAATTTTTGAATTATTGTTTTTGCTTTAGCTATTATTTTATGTCAAAATATTAGATAAATCGTAATAATTGCATGTGAAATGTTATGTTACAATGTTTCTTAAGATTATCCGAGATACTATGATATCAGTTTATTGCACAAACCATCATTTTAAAATAAAATATCGAGAGCTGATAGCGCTACGATTCGGCCTTGAGCACTGACGCGGGATGTATGGTTACTAGGCTAATTTAGCCTAGTTTTACTTGCCTCACTAAGCGTGTATGTTCACGGTTTCTATGTGTTATTATTCTAAGGAATTTGGGGTATTCAGGTATACTGTATATGACTTACGGTCGTTCATTTTAGCTGATTCTAAATAGAATAATATTATTTTTATTATTTATTCATAATGATTATATTTTCAAATGATCCACATTTCTCTATTTCTAATTACAGGTGGAGACGACGTCCAGCAGCTCTGCGATGCTGGCGAGGAAGAATTCCTCGAAATCATGGCCCTGGTCGGCATGGCCTCAAAGCCACTTCATGTGCGACGCCTCCAAAAAGCCCTCCAAGAGTGGGTCAACAACCCTGCTCTCTTCCAAATCCCCATAGTTCCAAACATTTGCCCCACCGAAAACCCCTTCATACAATGCAACCAAAGACTACTAAATATGCCTCCGACCATACCCAATGTTTTACCAAGGTCCGTAGCATCTCCTGAAAGCAGTAGACCCATGTACAGTCCATCTCCTGGAGCTCCTGATAACAGCTGTGGCTCTACCACTTCCCAACCCAACGCGAGTCCAACCAACACCTTTGCCAAAATTGTATTACCACCGTCCCCTGCCCCCGCGGCTCCCATCACTTCTACAGCTTCTAGATCCTTCTCACCTCAAAGCGCGTGCCCTCCTGCATCAGCTGGGTCCAGTCCAAGTTCAGTGACATCCCCAGTCCAACTCACTCCAGTTCTTCTCGACGTCCATGTGCAAAAACTGTCATCAGCTGCGGAAAAATTGAGCAAACATTTGCCCCAGCTGGAACCAAAGCCACAGAATGCGAAGAAGAAGATGTGCAAGGATTTGGAGCTGGTGATGATGATGCCAGAGTCGGACCCTCGGCGGATGGAGGAGATTAGGAAGTACGCCGCCATATACGGCAGGTTTGATTGCAAAAGGAAGCCCGAGAAACCGCTCACGCTGCATGAGGTAAGTTATTACATAATCGAATATTTTGTTATACAGGGTCATTTTGACATTGCGTTACTCAATGAAACCACATACTTATCTTCTTGATAATAACACTTTACAACAAGTTATACGAACCGTAGATATAAAACAAAAAAGAGATATTTTTTTTAATAAAAAGTAAGTTTAATTTTAGACGCCCTAATATTAATGCCATTACTACTACTCTGAGAGGATTCGTCGCAGCGCCAACATCACACTTTTTCAGTCATAAATACACTAACGCATTTGCTACATACGCACTAAACTACAAAATAATAAAAAAATCAGAAAAGTAAAAGTGGGACTTTTGATAAAAATATTCGTTATTCATAGATGATTCTTGACACAATGTTAGGTGAGGTAAAGACGAGTATGTGGTTTCATTTAGTAACGCAATGTCAAAATGACCCTAAATACTTATTGATAACTAAAAGAAGCGCCATTACCCTCAAAATTACTGGTAGCTTAAGAAACAATTTATGAAAGATGTTGTAGATTAAAATCCGTTGAAACTTTTGTTTCTTTTTTTTGCAATAATCTTGCTAAAAAAACAAACGTCATTTCTAGGTGATGGTGAATGAGGCGGCGGCTCAGATCTGCCGGTGCGTGCCGGCGCTGCTGACGAGGCGGGACGAGCTGTTCCCGCTGGCCAGGCAGCTCGTCAGGAGGGCCGGTCTGCATTACTCTAAACATGGGTAAGTTTTACAAATATATTAAAGAAAAACCCTTAATTTAACAGTTTGTATCAATCCACTCAATTAGATTCCAATGAGAATAAAAATATTGTGTAAATACCATGTGTAATTTTAAAATAATAATACAAATCTAGCAGACTATTTATCAGTCTGCATTAGTGAATACTTATAATTGCTGACCAACTGTTTATTATTATTTAGTATCACTTTTTTGTCTTTGATAATCAATATTCATCATTATTAATATCTAGCCCGTGAACGTAATCTATTTCTCCACTATTGAAACTAATTACTATTCTTTAACACCAATTTTAACATGTACGTAATTCATTTCCAGCCTCCCACCAACAGCATCCACAGGAGAGGATCGCGAGAGGGACGAGGACGACCCTCCGAGCAAGCGTCCGCGACAGGTCCACACCACGCACGTAGACCTCACCGACTAGCGCTAAACTAATAAAACTAATGACACCAGTACATAAACGCCTTGAGTCGTTAGAAGGACGCTAGGCGTTTAGAACTAACAGCACTAGGTTATTAGAGGTTACAACATTAGGATAACCGACTAGCGCTAAACTAATAAAATTATGTAGTAACTAACCGACTAGTCTCTAGAACACTAGTCGTTTAGAACTAACAGCACTAGGCTAATAGAATTCACAATATTAGTAATAGCATTGATTTAGAATAGGAATGGTGCTAACATAACACACGATGATTAAAAACTAACGATACTTATAAAAACTAATAATAGGGTGTTGGAACTAACCTGACTAGGATATAAGAGTTAATAATTCCTAAGAACTTACTGACAAAGCAAATAAATGTTGAGACGAAAGGCAGGTGATAGTAGTCCTGTTACCCCTTTTTCACGTTATTTTCACGACGATTTGGGAAACCATGGCGGGTATTTTGGGTTTACTGGTTGTTCAACTCCTCCTGGAGCATATAATGAGGTATATGCTCATTTTATTATATTATGCTGTGCATAAAAAAAGATGGATTTTGATATTTTCACATTTAGAAAATATTCGATCCCATTGCCTATACGTTCAATATTGCAGTTATTTCGTTAACTACTGCGTCAGTATCATCAAATCACAACTTTGCTATGCACAATTCTGATTTCGTAATTTCTTATCGGAATGCTATTGGATCGTGTTTAGTTCAATAAACTGAGAATTTACGAGATAAAGATTCAAATATACGGAGAGTGACTTCGAAATAAATGAAGCTTAATGTGGGATTAATTAACACTTTTGATTGAATAATGAATATTATTGTCTATAGAGAAAAAATGGCAGTGGATTTATGACCTAGAAAAATTTTGATCTTAAGATCTGTCAAAGACCTTGGCCAAATCCATAGCAAGCAAGAATAGGTTTCGCATGGTACTAAATAAAATCCACCAAAATCTAGACTGCTATGAAACATATAGAAATCAGTAGTTATTTATAGATTTTAGATAGAGGTAAGCATGGTACACAAGCCTTATTATGTTGCACAAGCTTCTTTCTCGCATTTGCTTTAGACTAACCAGAAGAGCGGACGGTGAGTACTATTTTCTTTTTTTGCATTTAAATTTGTTAGAGCTTTTTACAAATTATTTTGCAAACCTTTGCCTTGGCCAGGAAAGGAAATAAAAATATACCTTCTTTAATAATATTACCTTTGTTTGGACTTAAAATTATCAAGATATACAATAAATGTAATTGAATTGCAGGTAGATATTTGCTTGCATTTACCTTTTTTCCTTTCCTGAATATAGCAATTACTAATAACATTTAAATAATCTAACCTACTATATCTAGATAGAATCTTATTAGACTTCCTTCCGGACCTGTATTCCTACCGGATAACATGAATAAAATCAAATCTACTTTGATGTAAATGACAGATGGAAACATGATGATAGTAATTGGTCTGCGTCCAATAGGATATCTTTCTTTGGATTTGTTGTGAACACATATCACACGTTTCTATGATTTGTGGTTGGGATATTGACAGTTTTATCATATTACCCATAATAATTATTATTGCAAAGAGGTTAAATGTAAACTTTGCCGCACCATTAATTCTCTACTTATTATAAAGGTTTTTTTGAGCTGAGTAGGAGAAGCTGTTGGCAAGTCTACATAATTATGTCGTCCATCGAGGGATGCAACGTTTCTTTCTGGTCTTTTTACTTGAACTGTCCTTAAATAACAATTAAGAATCGTTTAGTTTCTATCGTCCCTGAAGAAACTTGCTTTTTAGTTTAAATCTGTGCACTTTTATTTACGATGAAGTTTCTTTATAGGACACTGACGACAGCAATACCGTCCGAGCTAGTCCTGACGTCACGAGAAATTCAAACCATGGGTAAGCAACTATTATTCACACACACTCACGCCTTTTATCCCCGAAGGGGTAGGCAGAGGCGCAACTAGTGCACCCAATTTTCCCCGTGCGTATTCCGTCCCATAATGTGATAGGGGGCGAGCCTATGGCGCCATATCGGGCACACATTCCAAACTCCGAGCTAATACTGATGAGAAAAACCCAATAGCACTTTGCCCGACCCGGGGATCAAACCCGAGACCCTCAGCATTGCAGTTGTACCGTAATACAACTACGCCACCGAGGCAGTCATAACGATTATTCATAGTCCGTTAACTGGTCTAATGATATCCGTCCAAGCACTAGGGACTAAACATCCAAATAGTTTTGTTTATAATTCAACGATCATGAAGAATTTAGAATCTTGAAAAGATACCCACATTGCTACTGTAAAGTGAAGAGATACCTAAACTACTTAGCAACAATAAATGTGATTTCATACTCATAGAGACATAGGTTAAAGACAAGACAGTATGTTTTGTTTAACTCTACCAATTTCTTAAAAATTCTGAGCTGAAGAGTATTAAACAGTAAATAATAATATGTGGATGAGAAAACTTCTTAATTGTAATGTTTGTTCCCCAGATGGTGGGGAGTGAAGGCGGAGAGCGACGACGCTGACTCCAGGTGCTCCTACTCCAGCACCAGCACTCCACCTCCGGTAAGCTTTTACTTCTCTTATCATTGTCTCAAGTTATCGGAAAGTTGACCTAAACGATATACTAACTTTTAGACGGAAACCTTAATTCTTTCTATCGTATTTTTAAAATTAGAGGAACTAAAATAATTTACACCGAAAGTCCGTATGCTGTTATGCAGTAAATTACATTCACCATCAGATTAAATATGTTTTATAGATATTCATCCTTCTATAATTATCTGTTTTCTTCTATATAACTTAACTAATAACATTGTTTTTAGGCTTGGCTGCGTGTACCATGAGACTGAAAATACTTTATCAATCAGATTTAATCTCCGTAATCACCGACCTTTGGTTCCAGGAGACAGAAGAGTCGCGCCCCCAGGTGGTGGCGGCGCGCGGCGACAGCATCATCGCGGTCGCCAACCCCGCGCTGCACGCGCCGCACGCGCACCTCGCGCCGCACCTCGCGCCGCACCTCGCGCCGCACCTCGCGCCGCACCTCGCGCCGCACCCCGCCAGGAACCACTCCAACTGACAAACCATCATCATACAACAACTTCTGGAAAAACCAGACTATCAGTCCTGCCAACTAGAAGCATCTTGTCAAGAATATCAACTGACAGACCATCATCTAAATAAGCCAATGAAAGAAACACATTGTCAGCAGTATGAACTGATTTAATCAAAGTATTCTTTTGAAAACTTTTGAGCTTACTACTGATGCAACAGAAACGATATAAAGAGCATTCGATTATACTCACGAAAATCATTCACAGTACAATAGTTTACCATCATAATTTCCTAGTGGACTTTTGTTCACACCTTACCTGGTATCACTCCAATTAACGGAATATCGTTAGCTACTACATTTCATTACGGATAATCATTATCATCAGCCATATGATGTCCACTGCTGAACATAGGCCTCCCCTAAAGATTTCCAGGCGGACCTGCCTGTCGTCTGATCACCTTGCAGGTGAACGTCCAATGCTGCGCTTGCTCGGTGTTTGTCTAAGGGATGAAATCATAAACGAGAAGATACGTAGAAGAACGAAAGTCAATGACAAAGCCCGGCGGATTATCAAGGTAATGTGGCAATGGGCAGAGCACATAGTTCGCAGAACTGATGGGAGATGGGGCAAAAGAGTACTCGAATGGAGACCACGTACCAACAAACGCAGCGTTGGATAATCATATCACCACAAATATTTTGAGTTTCCTGCTGAGTATAGAGGAATTACTACAATGGATAATGAAACAAGAACCACCGGGACTTGAAGTCTATTACTTAAATATGAAAGTACACAAACCTCTCATTTCCAGCTCATCCAAGATTGAACGGATACACTGTCCTTTCCATCAGAACCAATGTTATCATTGTCATGAGGTAAAATTCTTTAATTAAATGACGAGAGTTTCATCTCTCAGTTCAAACTAATTAATTGGAGCGTATGCATACGACGTTGTTTAAACAAGTTGATATCGCACTTTGAATGCAACTACTCTAAATGTGCATAATGCAATGCATTCTGGAACCTTGTACTCAAAAAAATATGAATATGGATATATGGGCTAAAGAAGCACAGAGGCAGTGCGTATCGAAAACGCGCGTTTTAGAAACGTCACTTGGATAAATCCTTTGGCTTTTATCAGTGGAGTAGCTTGCGATAGAGGGGCCCTATATCAAAATTTTGTTGGGGGCCCTTCCAGCGCCAGATTTCTAGTTTCCTTAAATATAGGCCATTGAGTTTGTGTCACGGAGGCGTATTATTCGGGAGCAAAAAAAGTTTTCCTAACTTTTGTGTGACCGCTTAAGTTTAGCGTTTGGGCGTATCATTGATACGGCTGATACAGCGGTAGCTACGCCCCTGGCTTTTATGATTTCTTCGAAAGAATTGTGTTAAATCTAAGAAAGAAAATTACATTCCACCAAATGAGAAACATATTATTAAGTGTAAATAAGTTATTTTTATAACCGACGCCATAATGCCTTGTTGTATTGGGATGGATTGCATTAAATAATCTGTAGATCGATCTCGAAAATAAACTAATTAAACTAAGTAATTTTCGATTAAACTTTGTTCTGATTGGATCATTGGACATTTCTGCGGTCATTCGTAGATATGTCCCACGCAACCGATTTCAATGATACCAATTGCTTAAATACATTTATTTTACGGATTTTATCGCGGTTTTTTAATATATATTTCCGTCCGAGTTCGCCCCGTGACCATGAAGACTAGTCTTCGAAACGTCAGGAGAAAATATAAATTAAAAAACCGCAATAAAATCCGTAAAATAGTTTTATTTTAATGTCTAACATTCGCGTAAATATTAGAAATCATTATACCAATTGCGTTTTATAATGCAACCGAAAATGGCACAATCAGAATAAAGTTTTGTGACATGCTAATAATCGACTTATTTTGGTTGATTCATTCTCGGGTTCGGACCAAGAAGCTTGATCGGACCAAAGACTAAGATTGGGAACACTCATTGAATTTGGCCGTCAGAGAATATTGTCAACTAAGAAACGTGGCGTCTCTGCGGCCGCCAAGTAAAGTTTTCAGCACCGTCATGAAGTACGTACTAGGTTTTGGAAGAAGATTTCAAAGTAAGTTTTTTGCAATCCATCCCAAATATAATGTAAATATTTCATTATTTAATATTTCTAAGCAATGGTCAAATAGTTATATATAGTTGTACATAAATGTATATGCCATGGACAGTAGCAATGTATAATAAAGATGTTTTAAATTATTTAGTTTATTATTTACTACTTTTGATTTAAAGCCTACAATATTCTAGGTGTGTCGTCAGAACTCTCTTTAATCTTACTTCACATTCAAATCATTTAAGTATTAAATAATTAGGTCCGTAAGGGCACTTTAACATGTCATTTTTTACAATGTTTTCTATCAACTAAAAGATTCTACGAGTGCTTCGGAAAAGCCCACTGACCTGCACCTAGAAACTCAGTGAAGGTCTTTTATTGCTATCTTATCTTTTTCTTCTTCTTATCTTACTAATATTATAAATGCGAAAGTTTGTGAACATATTTGGTTGTTTGTAGGTATGTTTGTTAGAATAAACGCAGAAACAACTAAACGATGAAATTTTCATAAAATTTGGCGCACGGGTAGACACATGTCCTGGATAACAAATTAGCTACTTTTTATCCCAGTAATTTTCTCCCATGAAAAAAATGGAATTTTTTAAGCTGATTTAAAGCTGCGAGCAACACATAACACTATATACATGAGAAGATGTTTCTAGAGACATTGACACATACAGAAAAGTATGAAATAATATTTTAATTTCGGGTAACATAAAGTCGTAAGCTTAAGTTATAACCTCCTTCATTGTAATACTTACTTCCCACTCAACTTCTATAGGAAATACAGTACAAATTGGTCTTTGTCACATAGATTACCATCAGAAGAGGACAGGAGGCAGGTTGATATGCGCGGAGCGCTCTGAGGTCAGGAGCAGATGATCGCATTACCTGCGCGACCAGCATACTAATGTGCGGACATTCCGGGATGCTACATTTTATTTATTTTAGTATCATTGATAATTCTACGTATTTTGTCACACGTTTGATATCTGGAAGGACATGGAGGAAAATTCTATATACCTACCTACCTAGGTAGTCATTCGTAGTCTGCCTAGATTTCTGTTCCATGGCCTTAATATATACAACGCATTTTACTGCCGAATTTTCCATGCGAAGAATGCGGAAGCTAACGTTATTACTAATATTTATTACAGTTATGTCCAGGATTTTACCAAATCTTACTTTACAAAGAGCGCCATATGTACGGCGCCAGCGCCATCTATTTCAAAGTTCGGATTAAACGTCCAAATTTCTTACGGTGCAAATTATGACGATAAAAATTAAATTGTATTTTCTATCCGTGTGTCAAATTTCATCCAAATCCCTTAAGCTGTTCTTGTGTTTATTTCTAACGAACATCCAAAAGCCCGAACATAATATTATTCACAAACATTCAAATCTATAAAGTTAGTAAGAAGTAAGGTAAGATAATATGATTAGGAACCTTCAGATTTGTTCGTCTTGTCATCATCATCATCAGCCCGTTGCAGTCCACTGCTGGACATAGGCCTCTCCCAAGATACGCCACAGAGCCCGGTCTGCTGCTTTATGCATCCAGAATTATAAAGTAGAAATATAAAAATACGATCAACAACAATTCGATAATTTCAAGTCACTGTCGATGGTATCAATCTGTAAATCCACGAACATCATTCGTAACACATACGCAGTTAATATAGATACGTTAATTTATTATTTACAATTTACGTTCAGTATGCAAATAAGCAATTAACAATAAAACCGGTTTACATTCGAATGTAATATTTATGTTTATTCTGATAATACTGCAATTTGTATAACTGCATGGTAAACATCGAAATACAAGGATAATACCTTACGACTATATCCCGAAGATAAACAGAAGTATAAAGAGTATATCAAATGCATTTCAACGATGTTTCCCTGTCATGATTACATGAGAAGAGAAGAAGGAACAAAGACTTATTTCAGACAGGATTATCAGGGCAAAAAAGGAAGAATTTGTATATAATAATATATTCGAATCAAACTGTCGAGTTTCACCTACTATTGTTTAGACTGTTAAAGTGTCGACTTTAGCGATTGCAATTCCTGTAAGCCAGGATTGACAAAGGGTGAAATCAACATAACCATTCCACTCAAAGAGGTGGTTGATAAAACGATATTTCTCCGCGAAAAAAAATGACTGACATATAGTCGCATTTTCCACTAAGCGGTGAAGTTCATCGAGATTCTGGAAGCATTAATCTTTCTCATTTCATTAATCTAGAGTCGAAACATCTTCACGAGATTTTAGTTAGGGACAGAACGCAGTTTTACATAGTTATTACTGGATTAATAAATCAAACTTCTTATGATAATGTAGTAGAAAATAAAGCTTAATAATTATCAACATAATTCTGCCTTCACTCCACTGCAAGTTAGGGACGGTTCAAGACACTATTTGTGGGTTTGGCGTAGTTCAATAACAGCTCAAATCTATTGACTATACCTACCATTAAATCGATTTTTAGCAACATTATTAAAAATGCTGATATAATGCTAATTAAATGCAAAACTAATAAAGTAATTAACAATCATATACTATTAGTACTACTCAATGCGATCGTTTGTCTAGATGTTTGTATATTTAAGATTATTAGAAGTGAACGTAGAAACCGTTGAATAGATTTAAATGAATAAAACACAAATAGATCAAGTCCTAGAATAATAAGCTTTTTTTTATCGTAAGTAAGATAAGTGGGTGGTCTTAGTTGTACCTCTACCTACCTCATCGGGAAAAAGGCGTGATGTGTGTGAATTTCTTTTATCCTCGACAAAAATAACATCACGGGCAAAGTTGCAAGCAAAAGCTAGTTATTACGAGGTCCTTGGAAACAAATAGTGTTCAGCAGGCAACCCACACTCTGTCACGTTTAATTACGACACCTACATTCAAATAAATTAATGCATTCTGGACATAACTATATGTCCGGCTCTAGTGTCCGTCCGAACACTAACCGTAAAGGGCAATACCCAACCGGACACGACGAGCCTGATTCATGGTGATAGGGTTGTCACTTTGGGAGGCAAGGCAACGTATGTAAAAAATGAATGTGTACAAATTATGTTGTGGTGGCAGGTTTTACCCATGTCTATAAAAAAATGACCGTCGAGTTAGTTTCACTGTCTCAAGGAAACTGGTGTGAAATGGAACTTATGATGTGTTACTGTTGCTGAAGGGATGCAGATCCAATCTCTCCTAAAATAATCTAAATATCTTCCTAAATCGCGGCTACATTCTCCTAATTTTATGGTTTGGGAATCTGCTATGCATGAGCGATCATCATCATTATCAGCCTCTGGAAGTCGACTGGTGAATATAGGCCTCCTCTAAAGATTTTCAGACCAACCTCTTGGAAGCCGTTACAGCTTGCAACCTGCAAGTTCTTACAACCAATATGAATGCGTCTGCCCACCTTGTAAGTAGGTACATGGGTGCCCAAAGCTGCGCTTGCCGGTACACGGTCTTCATGGACATTAATAATCATCACAAAATATAATGTCAATAGCATTCTGCGTCCGCTTTCTGCTATAAATAACTAACATAGGAATTTCAGAAAACACTAGAAATAAGGTGAACACATTTATTGATGTCTGTTTAAAGAAGTGTTAGATAAAATACATTAGTATTTGAATTTCGTAGATTGTCCTTAAAACTTGCTGTTCCTAATTTTTAGTTCGTTGATAGGTAGGTAATAGATTAAAATCCTGCGTGTAATGTCAATCCACGGTACTCCCAAATGGCACAAAAGCTCAAGCAGAACACATTTCCTTGCATATCACTTACTAGGGCGGGGTATAGATTAGCAAGAAAACTTGCAGAAGTTATATTCCACAAGTGAGTTTTACTATTTTTTTTTTATAGCATTGACTGACGAGACGAGCATGCCGTTCGCCTGATGGTAAGTGATACGACCACCCATAAACAGTAGCAACACCATCCAACACCTTGAGTTACAAAGTACTGTGTGGCATTCCACTGCGCTCGTCATCCTGAGACATAAGATGTTAAGTCTCATTATGTCCAGTAGTTATACTGGCTACAATGTCCTTCAAACCGAAACACAACAGTGCATGCACACTGTTGCTTGGCGGTAGAAATAGACATTGCGGTGGTACCACCCAGACGGCCTCTTACATAATGAGAGACCTACCACCAGTAAAACCTAGTAAATAGTCACGGCAAGTTGACTTTTGCAAATATTTTGGAGCATGCAAGGCTTACGATAATAGACTAATTTACGATGATAGACTTATTAATAATTGCCACTAGTGTAAACGCATCTGGAAGTTCTTGTACAATATATACCTACGAAAACGTGTTGGTCTAAACAAAATGTTACATGTACCGTTGAGGTACACTCTGTACCTCCAACCTTGCTTTTTATGCATTATCCAAGTATAAGAAATGTATAAAAATATTCTCTCCAGCCTCAACTTACGAACTGCATACTTATATAAATGTTACTTTATATCAGAGGCTCCGCCTGCTTAGGCCCGTTCCTGGAATAAAATGGAGGTCCTGGGAAATTTAGGCATTAAGTATCTTCAACCATATTATCGTCTTTAATCTTTAAAACATTTATAATTATTAATCTTTGACAACCCTACCTACATCTCAGCTCTCAGCCTTGCGTCTACATATCGGTACTGAGAAAAAGTGGCTCAATTCAACACTATTCGACTTATTTAGGTCAAACAGGTTTTCCTGGTATATAATACGCACTATAAAGTTGTACGATAATTACTATGGTATGAATTGTGTAACATTAGTCACTTGAATGATTTATAACTTAATTCCGGAAGTATGTTTTACAAGTCTGTGGTTAATAAATGTCCCAGATGATTTGTCTCGAAGTAACTTCACATTATTGTACATTGCATTATTTTTTTAAAATCTACATTGTCACGAATTGGGCCTGTTTTAAAAAGGAGGAAATTCTCAATTCCACAGTTTTTTGAAGTTATACTTCTTTTGGCGCGTTAGGGAAAAATGATGAGAGTAAATTTTTACGATGCGCGCGCACACCGTCACGGAAAACCGACACCCTGAAGTTAGCTATAGTCAACATTTTAGTTTTGAATTCTGAACGTAAAATATGGCAAAAGATAAAATTTTTAAAAAGATTTTTATCTTGTTACGCCAAAAAAGTATAACTTCTAACGCGTGTACATAAGTACACACACACTTTTTTTTAAAGTGTAGGAAGGTAAATGAACAGTATGCTTAGAATGTGCCAAAAAACCGACGACACCACACGACTCCGTTTCGTTTTATTGGGATTGGTTGAGAGAAACACGTGACTGACGTATTAGTCTCTTAAGTAAAATATATAAAGATCAAAATTAAACGACATCGACTTAAGAGTTGCGTTTTTGGGAGACATCCTAAGCACACTAAATACTTAAAAACTGACAACTAAAGACAAAATCTTACTCTATTCGGGTAATACGTGAATGTTAAAATTTTTATAAAAACAGTAAAACACGCCTCACGCACGAATGCTTTAGATGTCCTTGGTGAGTCAATTGAAGCTGATTAAGCTCCCAAATATTTACTTGATTTGCGTTAACGTGAAGGCAATAATAAATGTAAGGTCACACATCCACTGTTTGCAATCTTACAAGTTATAATTTGGCATTCTTTAATTGAACATAACTTTTAAAGAAGTATTGAATCAGCAGCACAATTCTGCAGACCGTCGATGGTTGCCACTTCTTTTATAGGTCAACAATTAGCTGAATTACTTTGTAACCAGCCCTGTTTTGTATGGGCTCCGGCCTCCTCTACTAATGAGAGGGGTTAAACCCTTGTCCACCACGCTGGCCTAGTGGGGGTTGGCTGAATTACTTTGGCTAGCTATAATGTCCAAAATTGTCCCTATACGTTGCAGTTTTTTCCACAGAACCAAGAAAAAATGAATAACTCATAATTTTCCCGGAGAATTATTATTTGAAATTCCATTTTAACTACCACACGCTGGTCACTATTGGAATAATTATAATGAGCTGTTTCTAGAACTGTGGGCGAGTGTCACTTAGTTCCGGCACTATGAGAATGGAGTGATTGGTGTTTATATTCACGTCACTTCCCACAACTAATAACTTGGTTTTTTATAATTTCAGGTTTAAAACTCATAAGGTAACTGGTCTTTTACAATTTATAAAATGCTTAATCATAATAAAACTTATGTAGCAGTTTTTTTATCATTCCTGGAAAATTACGATAGTCCCAAAAAATACGTCAATTACCGCGAAAAACTCCACTAATTTGTTTAAATATTAAATAAGATGTTTTTATAGAAATACACACACACACTCACGCCTTGTAGCCCCGAAGGGGTAGGCAGAGATGCAACCAGTTGCACCCACTTTTCGCCATATCAGGTACAAAAAGAGAAATGAATATAGTAATTGTTGATTGTTTGTAGTAAAGAAGAAAGCCTAAACAATAATTTGTCTTTCTTCCTTACTAAGTTACTATTTTTATTAATCACCCAGGCAATAAAATAGCTATTATAAATACTAATATATTAATTGAAACACTGACTAACAATGTTATGAGTTAATTTGTTAAACAAGATTATGTGTAACAACCCTTAATCTGATCATAGTAAAACATTCAACAATACGTCCGACATTTATATCAACCGCAATGACTCAGGGCTCAAATACGTTGTTTAAAAGTATAAAATAATTCAATACTAGCTATGCCCGAGTAATTGTCCTCAAAAGTGATTGACAAAAAGCATTGGTCCTTCATTTTCCTTTAAAAGCTAATAACTTACTGATGGAAGGTGTCTCGTATGCGCGGGGCCGTTGGTCTAGGTACTACTGCAATATCTATTTCTACCGCCAAGGAGCAGTGTGCATGCAGTGTTGTATTCCAGTTTGAAGGACATTGTAGCCAGCATAATTACTGGGTATTATGAGATTTAACATAGGGTCATTCGGGGCAACAGCACGCAGTGGGTAAAAGTTCGCATGGTCAATATCTCGGAACCTATTGAGTGGGCTCAGACACTTTTTCGGCTAGATCAGGGGCGCGTCAGGGAATATGTCAGAGCCACAAGCTATTTTTCCAAGCCTCACTTGTTTAGCGAAAAACGGTGATCAACGTGATTTTGTTGATTAGTTACCAACATTTTGTGCTGGGAAAAAAGTGTCTGGCTAGACGGTGCATCAGTTTACAAAAGTCCATTAATTATGTTAAGTTTACATGATTATTATAGTATTTATTTTAGTTACTAATTCTGTCCTAGAAAATAAATGCGTCTCAACTAACGTGTGAATGTTTAAAATATTCCCTGTTTGGGCAAGAGTACGAGGTTAAAAGTACGCACCCAGTTATAACTTCATTACAATGATCGCACGGTTTTTTCTTCTTTAAGCTGCAATTAAGGCGAATATTATTTGTAAAGATTTTTAGACCTTATACAGAAAAAAAATATTCTCCATAAACACTCTGCGTAGTTTTACCCACATAACGGGTCAATAGTACGAATTTCCCCCAATGCACTTAAACATGTATTCCAAAAAAAACAATGAAGTAATGTACAAAAACTCATTAAATAATAAAAGTAGAATAAATTTACTTTACATAGAGTGTTAAAACGTTTTCATAGACACTATATTTTTGACTGTGTAGACGATAGAAAAAAAAGTGCGTACTTTTAGGCCGAATGACCCTATTCTAATGTCTCAGGGTGACGAGCGCAGTGGAGTGCTGCGCAGTACTTTGTAATTAAAAGTTCTGTACGGCGTTGCTAATGTTTATGGGCGGTCGTATCGCTTAACATCATGCAAGCGGCATGCTCGTCTCGTCATTCGTGACAATAAAAACATATATAATACTATCTTTCACTACGGATTTACCCGTGTAAAATCGTAGATAAAAAGACGTTGTATATTTCTTAAAAAAGTGCATCAGCATAAATTAATATGGAAAAAAGGCAAATTGACATTTCCGTTTCGATATTAAAACTAAATAATTAGTTTTACTCGTTTTTAAATTTGTTAACGAAATAAAGTACCCCATAGCATTCAGTAAGCAGTAAGTAGGTCTAGAGATTAATGCGCTCGAACAAACAAGTTCTTTAATAGTAGGTACAGATATGTAATTTAGTACCTACCATTTGTACAAAACGTATGTCGCACGTGATCGCAGTTTTGAGTATAAATAACTTGTGATTCATAATGTTGGGTTTACCCGTATGCAGTTATCCCGTGACGTATAGGGGGGAAAATTGCCGAGAAACGATGTGTAAACTATTATGCAACTGATTGTTAATTGAATATTTCCTTGATATAACTTGACTCATGACTGATCGTAAACAGTAGCTATCTCGCACAAGACATTGACTATTAAATGACATTTTAAAAGCAAGGAATACGAGTAGCCAGTATATAGCCTTAAGAGACGGTAATTACATTAAGTAAATAATCAAATCAAATCTTTATTGTGTGATTTTTGGTACAGCAGCTAGTATTACTATATATTATTCTTAAGTTCCACAAAAATCGACCCTATTGGGTGTACCTACACAATTATTTAATGTGGTGACATATTATATAGAATGTGGTTGGCGTACATAATATAACTGTTAGAAGTTACTGAAATAATAACTATTTTAAAAATGAAATTATAATGTCACAATATTATTATCAAGTCAAATAGAACTATTATTATGTCATAAAATTGTCAGCAAGGAATTCATCAATTGTGAAGTAGCACCTAATTGTTAATAAATTATGCAATTGTTTTTTTAATTGTATTGTAGAGTGAAAGTGTATATCAAGATCGTGCAAAGTGCCAATACATAGCTTTTTTCCTATACTGGCTCAACAAAGTAACCCCACTGTACTTGATGGTAAGCCGAGGTCCAGATAGAGAGACAATTATCCATCGTCAGTCAATACAACTATGCCGGCCTGTTTGAACCGGATATACACAGCTGATCCCGGAACGCGGCTCACTTACGTGGGCCACTATGGCAGGTTCTAACACCTTATGTACGATGGTCGCTATCCGGGCGGATATAAAATATCCTACTAGTAGCAGAAGTCTCCGCTTACCCATATGGGATACTAGCGCTATATTATATATGAACCATTTAATGTTGCCATAACTGGAATTTAATACAGGACCAGTCCACAGCTTACATGCCACTATACTTCATTAGGTATGTGATTTTTATAGGAAAACTAGCTGATCCGGCAAACGTTGTTTTTCCATAAATAAATTTTGCCGTAAATTCTTTTTAGAGATTATTTTAGTAGAAAAAAATAAATAATTGATCGGTTACCGACCGGTGTTAAAAGTTATTAAATTACTAATATCGCTATTAAAATATAGGGGATGATGGAAGAAGGTAGAAAATTTAGGGTTGTATGTATTTTTTTTATGCCACTAAATAAAAAAAAATTAAATTCTGTACGAAAAAAATAATAATTGGTGTGGTCCACCCTTATCACTTAGGGGGGTGAAAAATAGATAACAACCTATTCTCAGACCTACCAAGTGTGAATATAAAATTTCATCCAAATCGGTTCAGCTGTTTTGGAGGAGTATGGTAACAAACACTGTGACACGAAATTTTTATAGATATAGAAGATGTTGACGACATTCTCTCATGACTGATATCGAGAAATGCAGTAAACAATTTTAATTAGTTTGCGAGTTGAAATATCGGGAGCATAGTATTTCCAAAGTGCTACTATTAATTTATCACAAGGATAAATTTATTTTAATTAAAATTACTATAATAATATGACTAGCATTGCGCGCGGCTCCGCCCGCGTGGAAAAGCTTTCCAAGATAAAAAGTAGCCTATAGCACTCGGGAGTAATGTAGCTTCCCATTAGTGAAAGAATTTTCAAAATCGGTGCAGTAGGTTCTGAGATTAGCGCGTTCAAACAAACAAACAAACTCTTCAGCTTTCTAATATTAGTGTAGATATTATTAGTCTTTACATAAATTATAGAACATTATGAATTACTTAATGACAAAGACAAATACAGTGGGGAAATCTACCTAAAGATATTCCATAATATTTTTGAAGATTGATATGTGTAGTCTACCAGCGCACACTAGGCCAGAGTGGTAGACTAAGGCCTAAACCCTCTCATTAGTAGAGGAGGCCCATGCTGAATTTGATTTCATTTCAAGACATGATGATTTCTATGCCAACCGAGAACTTTATTTTGTCGCTTGGTAAAGTACACACACACTCACGCCTTTTATCCCCGAAGGAGTAAGCAGAGGCGCAACTAGTGCACCCACTTTTCGGTGTGATAGGGGGTGAGCCTATCGCCAGAGATGTGATTTATCTAGATACAAGTATCTGAAATACAGATACAATACACAGATTTTTTTATGGCATTGTATGACGGACCACCCAGACGGACTCTTACATATGAGAGACCACCACCGCAATGTCTATTTCTACCGCCAAGCAGCAGTTTGCATGCACTGTTGTGTTTCTGTTTAAAGGACATTGTAGCCAGTGTAACTACGGGACATAATGAGACTTAACATGTTATGTCTCAGGATGACGAGCGCAGTGGAATGCCACACAGTACTTTGTAACTCAAGGTGCTGGATGTTGTTGCTACTGTTTATGGGTGGTCGTATCGCTTACCATCAGGCGGACGGCACGCTCGTCTCGTCATTCAAGGCTATAAATAAATAATTTCAAAAGGTATCTTATTTGAAAAAAGTATTTAGAAGATACGTATTTTGTATCTAGTATTTAGATACCATTTTCCAGAGTATCTTGTATCTGGTATCTCAAATCCTTTATTTACAAGTATCTTGTAACTTGTATTTCAGATACTTTTATGAAGTATCTTGAACATCTCTGCCTATCGCCATATCGGGTGCAAATTCCAGACTCTGGGCTGATACTGTAAAACAAAACATCACTTTGCATGACCCGGGGATCGAACCTGAAACCTCAGTAGTGCAGTAGTAACGTACAAATAAACCAACGAGGCAGCCAAATAAAAAAAATGGTATAATAAGTCAAATTATTTTTGCAACATGCTTGAAAAATTGTTACGATCTCTTATTGAAATGAAAAAAAGGAGGAGGACAAAGATAAAAGCTGCAAAACCTAGGTAAAACCTAATACCACAAGTAGGTTCATTACTCATTACTCATAAGTGATCATGTAGTGTGTCAAAACAATAAATTGGAAAGTGGGTAAACCCATTATCGACATCATTAAACTAGAACTGTTGCAACTTTATTACAAGAGGATAATATAAAGGTCATTGCACTGGCCTCACAATTAGAGAAATATAATACTGATTGATGGAATGAAGGTTTCCTCACGATATTTCCTTGACCGTTAAAGCAAGCAAGTCAGAAAGAATACGAATATATCTTTAGAAAATACAGAGGTGTGTACCTTGAGTTTTGAATTGGTGATTTATTGCTTTTAATTGCTTTAATTGAATGAAAACATCGTGATGAAACCTGCATGCTTGAGAAATTTTCTATAAGAATTTCGAAGGCATGTGAAGTCTGGCAACCTGCACTAGGCCAGCGTGGTGGACTAAGGCCTTGACCCTCTCAGTAGTAGAGGAGGCCCGTGCTCAGCAATGAGACAGTAGGTATATAATACAGGGCTGATATTATTATAGCAATATGGCATTGGCGAAAGATTTGGGGAACAACTCTTACGTATTTATTGCAGTTATCTTTGGTAAGTGATGTTTCGCTTGAAAACCAGGTTATATTTTTTGTATTCGTTCTATGAGGAACCGGCTAAAGTCAAAGACCAAGTTATGAATAATTAAATTTTTAAATGGATCAGATAATACTAGAATGTTTATATGTTAATTACTTATTAAGCAGTAGAATTACTTTACGTATGTATGCTAACAAACTAAAAAGTTTGTTTTATGCTGCAGCAGTACGTAATAATTATTTACCGCATAACATTTGGCGCAATATTTAACAAAAAGGTTTTATTTAAAATCAATAATAGTATCTAAAATTTTTAATGGCATGCTTTGAGAATTCAATCGCACCTGGGACCTCCTTTTCGGTGGTCCACCACACTCCAATATAACATATCATTGAATTTAACAAGCAATAAATTCACTGTTCCTTATATTGATTGTCCAGCAGAAACTACGAATGCAACGGTTCATGACATTTCTGATTGTATCTGAGTTGATATTATAGAAATGTCAACTGAGTAACAGGCTGGTATTGTTTTCCTTATATTGTGAAGCAGAAGTAGATCAAAATAATTGTACTATACATTTTTATAATGAAAGGTAGGCAAACAAGTAACCACGTTACTGTAGGATAAGTGAGACGGGTGCAGAGTTTATCACAGGCCGGCATAATTATGTTTGGCGAGGAATAATACTCTCTCGTTAGTCGAAACTCTACTTACCATCAAATACTTTGAAACATGGGTATCTTTTCTTTTTGTTTTCGCAGCGAAAGTGCCTTATTACTACCGGCCAGCCTTCAAGGTGGGCGACTGAGTGGTTATGTTGGGTTCACCGTACCTTACGACCCGACGTTGAGCCGCCCGGAGAGATGGAACCATCGGGCGACCGCCGGGCCGAGTCCCTAACCTATGTACAATGTACGGCATACCAACTAAAACTCCGCGGTGGTCGTCTTCGGCGCATTAGGGACGGCTGCGAGCTTCTACTGACGGAGATGTCTAAGTTGTCGTCCACAACCTCCCCTGCGCGGTGCCGAACGGTGTCGGTTTCAACGACAGCGTGAGGCCTACCTGCCACGTTGCCATCCATCGCTGATACATAGGTACCTGAGAATTCTCCATAGGAATTTTGAGGGTATCTAAAGTCTGCCAATACGCACTATGCCAGCGTGGTAGTCTAAACTCTAGCCCCTCTTATTAGTATAGGAGGCTCTTGCTCAGCAGAGGGCAGTGTTATAATTTAGGGCTGGTATTATTATTATTTTTATCCCCAAAGTTAGACTGAGCACCATATAGCGCTGAGAACAGAATACATAGTCTATAGCCATATCAGCAGTCGTATTGCTACACCCGTGAATGCCCGTAGGAAATCCAATAGGGCTCCTCTAAACACGAAATATCTTCCGCAATCTTTTCGGCTTCGATACACAAAAAATCTTTGAAAATTTACAAAATGTTTAACTCCTGTAGCTTTCATTTCAATCCTAGGCTACTCCAGTGTTTTATAGAATCTAAAAACTTTCTTGTTCGACCTGAAAGGTGAACCTAGAAACTTCCCATCTACAGCTCAAGTACACTGCCACAAGAATATGATAATTACGTAAATTAGAAGCAATATATGAAATAGAGTCAGTAGATACTTATAATCAGAAAACTCTCATAATGATCGATCAATTTTATTCATTATTAAATATTGAAATATCATTTTAATATAGGCCAGTAACTAATTCATCTGTTCATGTGGACGAATAAAAACCCAGTGTTACGACAAACTGTATTGTCCATTCACAATTTGCCCAAAATTACACATGATTTTGATCTGATCATTTCGATAAAATCCAAAATATTGCCAAACAACGCAATTAAATTTCTAAACGCAAACTGATTTACGATAACCTAATTTCCAAACGAAAAACATCATATCGCATCAGTTTACATCCAGATTTCTAAAACGTCGGTCACCAAAAATACTTAACGATATGACCATACAAGAAAGTACAATATGCAGTCTGATTCAAACGTTCCCAGTGCTAATAATTTTGGCGCAAAACAATAATAAATGTTTGAAAACTCCATTCATTTATAAGCCGCCAACTCCAACACAATCTCCAGAATATTACCACGCTTTGGACGCCTTATTTCAATCGATTTACGGGCATGACCAAGGCAGCGGGCTCTCTTATAATGGGGATAGTAACTATGGCAGCTATGGGGGTAACTACTACCCTCAAACAAACCCTTGTTCCTATGGCATGTACGGGAAGAAATATTACGACAGCTCCCATAAAACTTGCTACCAATACTTCTATCCTTCTGGGAATCATTATCAAGGAGCGACGTACAATAGCTACCCGAATTTTGGGTATAAGAAAGCGAACTTGTACAATGTTGCCAGTAACCAGAGTTATGCGTATGTGAACTACGCAGCGGACCAAGTGTATAATGGTAACAATAGATACAAGGTTGTAGTGAAGAGGACCAGGATTGGAACCGGTGGGAAGAAGAAATCTGAGAAATTAAAAGGTATGAAGTTATTCATTACTATGTATTACTTTTAAAGTACCGTTGTGTATTTCTCAGGGAGAAAAATACTTTCCATAATAATTCTGTAAATACAGTAAGCCACGAAAGTAGCTGTATGTGAAAAATATTAGTATTTAATTATGATTTAAAACACCTGAGTTACCTTGTTAATGTGCGGATAAACTTACGTTCTAACACTACATACTGCAGATGTAAGCTGTGAGTAGTTTGGATGCAATAGCTACGCCTCTATCTACCCTTTCGAAGATAAACGCGGGAACTTCCTAAGTAAATCATATATAATAGATTCAAATTATTTATCCAGTAATTGCATAACATTTACATAACAGTTCATAATACTATATCAGAGAAAAGCGTCCCGTTCGATCTGCCTCACACCTCGTCACTGATATTGAAAAATCGTGCAGTGGACTTAGAATGTGACACGAAGACGCAACTCGTAAAACGATGTCGTTTAATTTTGATGTTTGTGATTGATCGAGAGACCAATACGTCAGTCACTTGTTAGTCTCTCAACCAATCCCAATAAGACGAAACGGAGACGTGACGTGTTTTTTTGTCACATTCTAAGCCCACAGGTCAGTTCAAGTGTTTAACGGCTCGGAATATCGTCGGCGTAGAGGGGAACTAAATAATTTAAAGGACATGTCCAAAAACGGGCTTAAAATTCTAACCAAGATACTTTATAATATATATTTGGATAGTACTCCCAAAAACTAGGCCTTTGCAATAAATCTTATAATTTTGAAGTCCTCCGATTTTGAGATTTATGTAATTTTATTTTGCATACAAACTACACTTAAAATGAACATCATTAAAAAAGTTAGTTATAAATGGAGGGGTCCTTTTTTTTATGCACCAAAATTACTATTTTTGGCCATTTAATATCCATAAAGTTGAGGCCCAGCACACATACAAAAAGCGGACATCTCCTTTTATAGTATTCAGAAAATCACTTATAACTACTTAACTGTTTTTCTGTTGAATGGTTTTGACCAATTTTAGTAAGTGGAAAAGAATTTAACGTCATTAATTTTATATTTGATGCGTCTGTTACTGGTGGTAGGTCTCTCATTATGTAAGAGGCCGTCTGGGTGGGTACCACCGCAATGTCTATTTCTACCGCCAAGCAACAGTGTGCATGCACTGTTGTGTTTCGGTTTGAAGGACATTGTAGCCAGTATAACTACTGGACATAATGAGACTTAACATCTTATGTCTCAGGATGACGAGCGCAGTGGAATGCCACACAGTACTTTGTAAGTCAAGGTGCTGGATGGTGTTGCTACTGTTTATGGGTGGTCGAATCGCTTACCATCAGGCGGACGGCATGCTCGTCTCGTCATTCAATGCAATAAAAAAAAATGATTACCTTCTTTATTGAGCTTTAACAAACTAAACTTATTACTGTATTGTGTGTGTATGTTATACTGTAAGGTAACGAGACTATTGATGGTCTTCTTAATTTTAAAATCTTCATAAAATCGTTTCATGAAGAATTATAAAGAAAAACCTTTAATTAAATTGCAACATATCACTACATATTATAAAATTTAAGAATAAAATAACTTACTAAAAATATTCCTATTTATTTTGCATGTCAGCACATAAAAAATCGAATTCATGAATGATGGGCCATATTAGGAACCTGGCTTTATTCGATCACACTACCTTATAAAAAAATATATAAAAAATCATATTTGCCACACCTATAGTTTGTAAATAAGCTACATTTAGCGACTTTTTTCACCTAATTGTTTAGTTTTGTTACATCTTAGAATATTCCAATTAAAAAATGTCGGTCATCAAAATTATACCTGCCTGTCTTATTTTATACTGGCTGACCTCAGAAACCGAGTCACTGCATCTAGCCACTATGTTGAGTTGTACACCTTATATGGATAATACTAAATATAATTATTTCTTACAATATTGACAACCTTGTTACTTGATTAGGGAATTCCGAAGTAAAATCATATTTTGCCGTCAATGGCGGATCTATAGACCGCAATATGTACTTGACCAAAGTCTTTGAACATTGACTATTTTACTTGCTACAGCATTTTAGGTAATAACATCTATATCATAGATAATTTTGTTTAATTTTTACTCTGACACTTTATTATAAACATTACAAATAATAATTATTGTAGGACACAATATTATCTAATGTAATTGGTGATTAGAATATAATATGGGTTACAAAAATAGAGCAAATATTAATCGCCATATTAAGCAAATATTTCAATGTGACTGTATAATATATCATATCATCCAAAACTCAAAATAATACCTTTAGTAATATGTAAAAAAGGCGCCAAACTTTTAATTATTTTACGACAACGCATATTATAAAGAAATCTTTTTATGGCATTATTAGAATGAACAGACGAATTAAGATATAATCTTTATCATAAAAAAACGTAAAAAGAAACACAATTTAATAAAAACTAATTTATTTAAAATTCGAATAAAGTAATGCTGTAAAAACAAAATTGTACCCCGCCACTTGACGATGTAAATGCAATGTTATTGTATAGTATAATAAGTGTAAATTAGAAAAACCGCAATGTCGTGACACATTCGTTTCACGGTCGGCTTGAGTTAGGTATACTATTTTGTTTTGTTACACATAGATAGATGTGCTCCCTGACAATAGATGTTATAATTTGGAAGATATTTTTATAGGAAAGGTAATAAACTCCTTGAGTGACCTTTTTGGGTAAATATTTGATTTATTTTAGTACTAACTTAGCGATCAAGTGTAAGATTTATCAATGAGCAATGAAGTCGCAATTATTATTAAATTATTTTTTTTACCTCAAAACGAGTATGAGCACATGATCGTAAAAAAAAGCATTTTTGTGTATTAGACTATCCTCTGTGCTAGGTCAAATAACCAGAAGAATTATAATAAATATGATGATCCTCAAAACATTACTGATAAACTATTGCGTAATATAATCCTGGGAATAATTACTATATTATTATTTGTCCCTTTAACGTTGTAATCAGTTTGGGTTACAATGGACCGACTCTACCGAGACAGTTTTCTTTAAGAAAATTGACAACGATATCGTTATTATGATACGGACGATCAGTAATATTTTTAGAGGCTCAAAAGGCATGGGCAACCGTAGCCACACACACACGCACTCACGCCTGTTATCCCCAGAGGGGTAAGCAGAGGTGCAACTAGTGCACCCACTTTTCGCCGTGCGCATTCCATCGCATGATGTAATAGGGGGCGAGCCTATCGCCATATCGGGCACAAATTCCCGACTCCGGGCTGATACTGAGTAGAAAAACCCAATATCACTTTGCCCGACCCGGGGATCGAACCCGAGTCCTCAGCATCGCAGTCGTACCGTAATACAACTATGCCACCGAGGCAGTCAACCGTAACCACATTCAAGTAACTTAAATTCCGTAACGAATCATTATTTATTATGCTTAAAAATTATGATCATTATAAACCTCATTAATTGCTTGCCTGGCAGTGTTGGGCAATTTCCTTATAAAAAAAAGCCTTTGTATTGTTATTTCTCTCGGAGCGTGTCTCTATCATAAATGCATTCAGTTTTATCTCTTATGTTATAAATATATCCAGAGTTCACGATCAATGAAATCTAATACACTATTCTGTCCTCAAACATACATAAAAAATACAAATTAACAATTGTAAATATTTTATTGCTAATTAGCTTATTTTAGGGTTTTGTCATCTTTCCAACCCTACCGATCGAGTAGGAATATGGGATATCCCGAACTGGGAATTACTGTACTATGACGTCATAGATCACCTCGAGACTAGCTTTATATTACTCGTTGACCAAGATCTGACAACAGTCGTGCCTTGATACTGACAGAGTGGAAAGCGCGCCGTTTTTCGGTGCTTCAGTTTACGAACAAAACTTGTGGATTGTGGTTGACAATGAAGGTGTTCTGTGTGCTTTTATGTTTATCTGTGTGTGTGCATTTAGGGTTAGGGCAGAGCGGTGAGTTTAAACTTTTTGTCGACAAACTCCTTTTAAAATTTAATTGTAATAAAAAAGTAATTTTTTGTCGAATTAGTGTGATGTGTTATAAAAAACACGTTTTCATGCAAAAGTAATCATAATCGGTTTAATTAATGAAGTGACTCGAATCTTTAATACCAATATAATCTTTTTCTTAATTTTCATTGCCGAAAAACTTTATCAAACAGTTTTAAAAAGTAATGAATCCATCGACACATTTTAATTGCTTTGACTTTTGATGTTATAGCAAAAATATTTATGTTTATTGCAAATTGAAGTATTGAATTAATTTAAATGTGGTGCTATTTTTTGTTTTCATGTTGTCATAGATAATATGTTTGTATGCAAACATAAAAACATAAAATGTACATACACACTAACACCCTTTATCCCCGAAGGGGTAGGCAGAGGCGCATCTAGCGCACCCACTTTTCCCCGTGCGTATTCCTTCCCACGATGTGATAGGGGGCGAGCCTATCGCCATATCCGGCATAAATTCCACACTCCGGGCTGACACCGAGGAGAAAAACCCAATAACACTTTGCCTGACCCGGGGATCGAACCCGAGACCTCTGCATTCCAGTCGTACCGTACAACTACGCCACCGAGGCAGTCTTTTCATGTTTGCATCCGTGTGTTAATCAGAATGTGACTTTATGCAGATTTAATATGCAAAAAGCCGTTGGTTTTGTCTACAGCATCCGGCTTAGTTAGCTTTTTGAAAGCAAGATTTAAGATTATACGCTTATTGATCGAATTGCGCGCAAAAACATGTCACAAAATTCTTTGCTCCTTTTCCTTTGCTTGCTAACTCGCCCACAATCCAATAATTTGGTTGTTTTTGGTCGCATTTACAATAGCACAAAATTAAAAAAAACCCACCATTAACTGTCTAGTGCCTATATAATCTAGATAGTGTATTTAATTCCTCCAGTTTTTTACCAATCCTAAAAAATCTCAAGCAAATCAGCGGATTTCTGTATCGTTAGTCCCAAGGTTTATACGAATTGAGACAAACTCGATGCTTAAAATATGGTTCGCGTAAAACAACCTAGATGTTTCAACTTGATTAATAGGGTAGACTGGGTACGGTTGAAACATTTTAGCGTTTATCGTCCATAGCATCGGGATTAGTTAAGCGAGCGGTGGCGGAAATATATAAAATTAGCAGAGATAAAAGAATCGGTAGTAAGTTCTGCTTATTAGTAATTGTTGACAAACAGTTTTGTCTGATGGTTTGGTTCAAAATATTTATTATTATGATTTGCATTATTACTCTTGTTACACACTATTCACGGCTTTTATTTCCTTAAAGGATAGGTAGAGACGCAACTAGTGCACTCACTTTTCGACGTACGTATTCCGTCCTCTGATGCGATACCAAGCCTATCGCCGTATTGGGCTCTATCAGACTCCGAGCTGATACAGATTAGAAAACCCCTATAAATAGAACTTTCCCCGACCCGGGTTTCGAATCCGAGATAGCATATCCCGCGTACTGCACACAACGAAACATCTAGTTTAATAGCTTTTAAAAAGTTTTAATAGATAAGCAATAAAGATTACCTTCGTACCTATTAGTTACTTTATAATACCTAATATTTGTTCTTTTTACTTAAGAAAAAGAAACATTGTTATGCTATATTAAAGGGTCTAAAATATATTCGATATATTGCCATCTATTACAAAGTCATTCAGATTTTACGCCGGAGTGAGTTTTTATATAAACAAACAGTTGAACGGATGTCAGTCTGTCAGGGCTACTAATATTTTAGAATTCCTAACATATCTTTAAAACAAAAATATACGCCCATAAGTATGTTATATTTAATTTTAGTTCTAACTATTATAAATTCAAAAGATTGCGTAAATATTTGGATGTTAGTGAGTAAACGTAGATACTACTAGACGGATTTTGATGAAAGGACATGTCCAAAAACGGGCCTAAAATTCTAACCAAGACAGTTTATATATATTTGGATACAACTCCTAAAAACTAGCCTTTTACAATAAATCGTTTAATTTTAAAGACCTCCGATGTTGAGATTTATGTAATTTTATTTTGCTTATAAACTACACTTAATATGAACGTTTTTAAAAAGTTAGTTATAAATACAGGTCTAAAATTTTTTTTAATGGATCCAAGATCCATATTTTGCTCTTTTTATATCCCTAAAGTTTGAGCCTGGTTAGATTTTGAGGCCCAGCACCCATACAAACAGCGGACATCTCCTTTGGCACCCGGTTAGGTGATACATACATACATAGTATCACGCCTCTATCCCATAGGGGTAGGCAGAGACCATGGATTGCCACTTTGCTCGATTCTGGCACACCACTTTCGCTTCCTCTACCTTCATCAATCTTTTCATGCACTCCCGCCGGTTCAGGGTACTTTTGACCTGGCCCTTACTTAGAATATCAGATATCTGACATTCGAAAGTTCGGTGCGGTCGACCCCTGCCGGCCCTTCCATCCACACTCGCCTTATATATCCTCTTTGTCATTCTCCTATCATACATCCTTTCCAAATGCCCAAACCACCTTAGCATACCCTTCTCAATTTTGGTCACTACATCCTCTGTCACTCCACACATGTCCATCACCATAGTATTCCGCACTCTATCACACACAGTCACCCCACACATGCTTCTTAACGCTCTCATTTCCACTGCTTTAATCTTACTTTCGTGCTTTTTCTGCCATACCCAGCTTTCACTACCATACATCAGAGTTGGTAATAACACTCCTCTATAGACAGCCAGTCGTGCCTTTTTTGACACCTTCCGGCTACCCATAAAGGCGTGCAACGCTCCATTCACCCGATTACCTGCACTCACTCGTCTCTCAATATCACTGTCATACCTACCATCACTTGATATTTTGGATAATTAGTTTTTTGTTAGGTTTTAGTTAGGTGATATTTTGGATAATTATAAAAAAAATCTCCCCATAAAATACGCAGTGGAAATTTAAATATGAGTAAGGTTTTCACGCAGTCGGAGTTACGAGAAGAAACTAATGAAGACATAAATTTATAGTTTAACTTGGTTAGGTTATTCTCGCAGCTCGACCTGCATGAAATTATTTCTCGGCAGGAAGAATGGATACATATTTCATATTTGTACCGAATAAATTCATTCGTTTTACCTACCAAATTATTTCAAGGTGATAAAACTGACGAAATCATCTCAGCGTCTGTAGAGTAGATGCCTTTTTACTATATTAACGCTAATAGTAAACAAAAAAAAGATGAGAATGATAATTATCGCTAGGATATGTCATTCCCATATTTTTTTATGTTTTTTTACTTACGTTAACGATTGTAGAGGCGCTTTTGATACGGCCCCGTGCCTAATAACGATACACATTATAATAATATGTAGTTAGTATTATCGACTATTGAGTATTCTGTAGTATGATGGTACGACTGCAGGGTTTTTCTACTCATAAGCTCGGAGTCTGGAATTTGAGCCTGATATGGCGATAGGCCTTATCACATCATGGGGCGGAATAGGCACGGTGAAAAGTGAGTGCACTAGTTGCGCCTCTGCCTATGCCTTCAGGGATAAAAGCAAGTGTGTATATGTTATAATAATATGAATATGTAACTCGTCAAAAAAATCGAACGGTAGGAAATAAAACTCAAGGAAATCAGGAAATGTCGCGCTATATAGATGCTAACAGACGTATAGTAAGTTTAAAATATTACGGAATTTTTCTTTTATTATTACCCATTGAGATGTTAATAAATAATCACGGAGTTTTTATCGATATTTCACAAGCTGAATCTTACATGGTTATATTATTTATACCCAATGAAAATTGTTTTGATGCCTCATTTTTTGTTTTTGTATTCTTAATCTTTGCTAGAATAATATTATATTGATGCATGATGTATTTAGGTACCTATAATTGTGTTGTTACATGAAGATGCTATGGATTTTGCACGTTTCTTATCCAAGTATTGATTTATACAAGGGTTGGTAAATCGAATAAATAAAAATACTAGTAGAATAATCATAACAATTTTCTAACCTATTATTACGTGAATTATTGGATGGTAGGTCTCTCATATGAAAGTCCGGCTGGGTTTTTTTTTTTTTTTTATTGCATTTAATGACGAGACCAGCATGCCGTTCGCCTGATGGTAAGCGATACGACCACCCATAAACAGTAGCAACACCATCCAGCACCTTGACTAACAACGATCTGTGTGGCATTCCACTGCGCTCGTCACCCTGAGACATAAGATGTTAAGTCTCATTATGTCCAGTAGTTATACTGGCTACAATGTCCTTCAAACCGAAACACAACAGTGCATGCACACTGTTGCTTGGCGGTAGAAATAGCACCGGTATGTACCGCAATGTCTATTTCTAACGCCAAGGTACATGCACGGTTGATTTCCGGTTGGCAGGGCATTATAGCCAGTTTAAACATTATGAACCTAAAGCGTAATTTACACAAGAAGAGTTTCTCGAATGCGAGCAGCAAAAAATCGTAAGCGTTTATCGTATACGAGAACTCTCCATGCGATTCTCTCCTGTTGTTGTTTACATTAGGACAAAAACTCGTAGCAATGAAGCGATACTCGCATTCGATTGTCAAAGGCCAGACTTGCTCCTCTTATATTGTTTACACTACAGG
Organism: Sphinx pinastri; assembly: GCA_947568825.1. Lineage (NCBI taxonomy): Eukaryota > Metazoa > Arthropoda > Insecta > Lepidoptera > Sphingidae > Sphinx > Sphinx pinastri. Next base: position 13,585,085 of record OX387636.1, on the reverse strand, counting down.
AAAGTATTAGTAGGGTGATATTCGCATACGTGTCTTCGCCTAGTGTAAGCACTACTTGGATGAGACTCGCAAGTGTTGATGCGAGCCTTGAACAAATCCTTCTGTACTGATTTTGTACGATTTTTTTACACACGCGGTGACCAACGAGAGATTTTGGAGCGATACTTGCTTTCGAGAGACGACATTTGCACCGTTTGTTTATACTAGGAGATAGATTATCGCATAGCGAGAATCTGCCGCTCGTATGCGATAAACTCTCCTTGTGTAACTTCGGCTTTAATATCTAATGTCTCAGGGTGACGACGCAGTGGAGTGCCACGCAGTACTTTGTTATTCAAAGGATTGACTACTGTTTATGAGAATCTGTATCGCTTACTAGCGGCTCGCCCGTTTTGACATTAATTTGTATTTAAAGAAAAAAGGAAACACTTATAACCTTTTTTTTTTTACATGACACAGTGATTCAAGTGTTCAGCTCCTTCTTTTATAATTTTATATCAAAATATTGGTACAATAGAGTAGGTAGGTACAATAACCAATTTTTTAAACGAGCTTTTATTAGTTAATCAAAATCAACAATAATTATCGCGACTATTTTTTTTATTAGAAGTATTCTTGACTTTGTAAGTACTGCCTTTGGCACCTAAGTGATAATGACATTCGGTGGGGCAAAAACTAAATGTTCTTGGGGCAATGTTGCAAAACTCTCATATTTTTATTGAAATTAATTATTCAAATTAGGTAATTAAATATGATTTTTTTTTTTTTTTTTTTTTATTGCATTTAATGACGAGACGAGCATGCCGTTCGCCTGATGGTAAGCGATACGACCACCCATAAACAGTAGCAACACCATCCAGCACCTTGACTAACAAAGTACTGTGTGGCATTCCACTGCGCTCGTCACCCTGAGACATAAGATGTTAAGTCTCATTATGTCCAGTAGTTATACTGGCTACAATGTCCTTCAAACCGAAACACAACAGTGCATGCACACTGTTGCTTGGCATAATAATGAATGAATAATGGCATCTTGCCTAAAATAAGGTGAGTTTTAATGTTATACATAATATTATGTTTCTAAGCAATCTTATTTTTTAAACTAAAAAAAAATACATTACGGCGTCCACCATCTTATGGAAGGCAACTTATATTCATAAATTTTCGAATATCCGGATTTCTGAAGTTCTACGAAATTAACCACCCACATAATATTTATCACAATAATCATTGAAGCGTAGCAAGCCTCTAAGGGAAGAAATTGGGATTTGAGTAAGGATAGAGATGTATATGTATGTTTGCAAATCTCACTCACCGAAACGCTACAGCAAACTGTCACTTGTTAGTTTTCTGAAACAGTGGTACAATGGAACCACCAGCAGCATTTCCGGACAGATACGACCTGGCGACCTTCAAATAATGAACGTATTCCCACTTAAAAGGCCGGCAACGCATCTTTATGCCCTCTGGAATTGCATATGTTCACGGGCGGCGGTGATCACTTACCATCAGGTGAACCGTATGCTCGTTTGCACCCTAAATCTTAATAAAAAAAACTACCCCGGCCGACCCAGTGTAACCGTAATGTAGACGAACATATCTACAGCATGACTCTACCATTTTTAAATATCACTGTCGCAAATAACTAGATTGAAGAGATACTATTGTGTGAAATGAAAAAGATTAATGATTAGCTCATTCGGGGAATGACATGTTAGACCATAGGTATTAGCCCGCCACTGTTCAATGCTAGATAAATAATATACAGTCAGGCATATATAGCTGAACAAAATCAAAATTTCAAGGCACCCGTTAAGTTTGATTGAAACATGTTTTATCTTTGCGTGAAGTAAGGTAAATCCTTTTTATTTTATTTATGTGCAGATTTTTTTTGTGTGTACTCAAGTTTTTAGGCGATAGGAAATTTTAAAATTTGTTCACGTACTTATGCGGCTGACTGTACATATCTTTGCAGAACCTAATGGCGAAATTGTAACTTTGTTACGAGGTTTTAAAGAATTAGGTTTTATTTAATACTTGACGAAGGCATAATCTAATGAAGACCCGTGGCAAAGCGTTTATTAAGTTAATCAATGATTAAAACATTAAATAAAAAATATCTTTACTTTTGATTAAATAAATGTCAGCATAAACGATAATGGTAGCGTTGTAAGCATCACTGAAACTGGTACAATAACGGATAACCGGTTTTAATACGCACCTCATTTACTGACAGTTTTACGGATTACATACTGCGGTTTACCTCGACCGCGAAAAATGTATGTGTCACACGCTAGCATGTCTTGATATTATTCATTTAACATGAGCCCATGTCTTACATTCCACGGGTAGGCAGCGAAGCAAACAATCCATAGTTTTGGGGGTTTATCTTCTTCCAATTTTATCCCAGTCTAATATGAGACAAACAACAAACTTTTTCGAGAATGATGCAGTAAAATTTTGGCTTAGTTCGCCTGCCTCATTACCCTTACCTTCTTAATTAAGTTAAAAAGAACTTACCTTTGAAATCACAGGACATAACCTATAAAAAGGAAAGTGTTATCGATAAATGTCGCCTAGTAATCGGAAGAGGAAGTTAATCGGCCTTGTCTGGTTGCGCAGGCGCATGACGTGTTAAAATGAGACTGAACTTTTATCGGTCACTAGTATATACGCGAAAAATACGTAAAGTTTAAATTGTTATATTGTATTTATCAATGAGTTTCAGAAATTAACACAATTATCTAACGCTTTTTCTAATCCTTACATAATATTAGAAAAAAATTCTCCCGCTGTCTGAACGAGATAATCTCAAAAACTAAAACTGATTCGATGAAATTTGGTATAATTTGAGACCCTAGGAAGGTAATAGGCTACTTTTTACACCGGGAAAATTCTATCACGCGGACGATACCGTGAGAAAAAGGTAGTATTTATATTTAGATCTCTTAATTCGGCCTTTCCAAGGTAACTGTATCTACGTAGGTTTTACTGTACACACTACTAATTACGATAATTATAATACTTTCACATGTTAGATACGGAATACTGTAAATATATATAAGGGGGATAATATAAGTCCCACATTTTGTACTGCCTCGGTGGTGTGTATTGCGTGTTTACGACTACCGTTCTAAGGTCTCGGTTTCGAATCTCGGATCGATCAGGGATAATGGGTTTTTCTGCTCAGTATTCGCTCGGAGTCTGGAAGTTATGCCTAGGAAAGGTGTGTATTCCGTCCCATGATGTGATAGGGGGCGAGCCTATCGCCATATCGGGCACAATTTCCAGACTTCGGGCTGATACATACATACTATCACGCCTCTGTCCATGGGTAGGCAGAGTTCATGGATTGCCACTTTGCTCGATTCTGGCACACTTTTTTCGCTTCCTCTAGCTTCATCAATCTATTCATGCACTCCCGCCGGTTCAGGGTACTTTTGACCTGGCCTTTACTTAGAATGTCAGATATCTGACATTTGAAGGTTCGATGCGGTCAACCCCTGCCGACCCTTCCATCCTCACTCGCCTTATATATCCTCTTTGTCATTCTCCTATCATACATCCTTTCCAAATGCCTAAACCACCTTAGCATACCCTTCTCTATTTTGGTCACTACATACTGATACTGGGCTGATACTGAATAGAAAAACCCAATATCACTTTGCCCAACTCGGGGATTGAACCCGAGACCTCAGCATTGCGTTATAGAACAAATACGCCACCGAGGTAGTCAAGCAGAAATATTACAATAATAATTTAAACGTTTGTGATTAAAATGATGTATTATTATGTTTTTCCCGTTGCGTAATTAATCATTAGACGATTGATAGACGTCTCTTATCAAGTGTCGGGGCGGGGAACTCGGGAAATACACATTTACAATGAACAATCAATATGATTTTGATAACTGATCAACTTGATCTAGTATAGCAGCGCATGTCCATGCTTCTATACTTCCTTCCTTCCTTAAATGGTATAAAGCAAAGTCAACCCGCCTCTGTATGGGATAAACTTAAAAACTACCGAACGGATTTCGATTAAATATGATAGGGGGATACTTTGAGACCCTGGGAAGGAAATAGGATACTTTTTATCCCGGGAAAATACGGGGGCTTTTATCTCTGTAAAACTGTTTCACGCGGGCCAATCCGCGAGCTACAGCTAACTTAGTTTATAACTAGGAGACATTTGGTTCGAACTTCGAGTTCGAGTAACACTATTTATTTTTTAAGTCGAACTAAGATTGTTTGTAAAAACTAAGACGAAACTAATTGTGAAGAAAAAGAAAAAGTGTTGAGTCTACCCCACATTGGAGTGAGATTACAGGAAGAAGAGGAGTCATTGTGTTAAGCTGAGGAACGGAAAGTCACGGGTTCGATTCCCGCTCCAAAACAAATGAGTCTCTTCATAAACAGAGTCAAACTGTAGATAATTTTGTAGTTTAGTGTCGCAGCACTAAACGATTACATGACTGAGGCTGCATTTTGGCTACAGGCATGGGTATGCTGTAGGTCAGGGATCGGCAAGTAATTAATAACAGAGTCCGGATCCTGTTGAAAATTTGTATCGAGGGCCAAAAAATAACTCGTAATAGTAAATTAATGTAGAGCTACTTATATAAAAATGTAATTTAAATTGAATAGGTAGGTAGTAGTTATATTTAAAAATATTCGGCGATGCAAAGATCGACCTTCCGCGGTCCGTGTCCGGACCGCAGTCCGCCTGTTGCCGACCGCCGCTGTAGGTCTTTGTTGTGTCGGAAAGTCTTGCATAAGAATATATTTTCGTGAAATCGAGTTACTATGTATTAGGTAAGAAGGATTAACCTTTTTTAGTGTTATTACTGGATTATAAAAACTGCTAAATAGAATTCGAAGAATCATTCAAATATATACGCAATAACAGAAATTAAAATCGTAATCATACACAAAACCAGTTCCACAAGCTTGTTCGGACTATGAAAATAAGCTAGCCAATATATTCTTATTATTTAATTGTTACGGATGGTGACATTTTATTTATAGATTATTTTTCGAAACAAACTCTTAATGGGCACAGCAAAGTGACCCCACTGCACAAATATTTAATATAAAAGCGAAAGTTTGTGATAATGTTTGAATGTTACGACAAACGCAAAAGCTACCGAACGAATTCAAGGAAATTTCATATTCTATAAGAATGGCCTAGGTAGGTTGTACAAAGTCTAGGCTATAAAAGTACAAAGCAAGTAATTACGCACAACATGTGGTCTATTATAATTAACTCTAGTGTGAAGACGGGGTCATTACAAGAAGCTATAAAATAACTAATATAGCTATTCAAATAATTTATGCTTTTAATAATGATTGCATGACAAGATGAGAAATGTACTTATTTCAAGGGAGAGTGGTATATTATTTTCATGCAACGAATGAATTACGATTCTAGCTGCTTAGATTATGGCATGTTTTACTGGTGGTAGGTCTCTCATATGTAACAGTCCGTCTGGGTGGGTACCACCGCAATGTCTATTTCTACCGCCAAGCAGCAGTGTGCATGCACTGTTGTGTTTCAGTTTGAAGGACATTGTAGCCAGTGAAACTACTGGACATAATGACACTTAACATCTTATGTCTCAGGATGACGAGCGCAGTGGAATGCCACACAGTACTTTGTAACTCAAGGTGCTGTATGGTGTTACTACTGTTTATGGGTGGTCGTATCGCTTACCATCAGGCGAACGGCATGCTCATCTCGTCATTCACGTCATAAAAAAAATGTGATTGCATTAACAGTGCTTATTATAAACAGAGAAGATTATCAACAGAATAAGAGTTGTCAAATGACAACACTGTGTAATGGTCACCTCTTGTTGTAATACATTTTACAATCAGATTCAGCAAATAATAAGATTTATTTGTTATGATACACTACAGATGCATTTAAACCACAGAATAAATAACTTCATAGAAAGAGTGTAAATTACACTCATATACTGATCCTTTTTTTTTAAATAGGGCAAAAGCATGGAAGAGACAGAGACAAATATTATGTTGTTAAGGACGGTTTGCGTACACTATACAAACATCAAATTGGCTACCTTTGGCTACCTTTACGATGCCGAATTAAAAAGCGAATGAATGTCAAATGTTACAATTTGCCAACGCGCCCACACAATTAGGTTACATTATACTTCCTTGCGGGCTTGTCAAATTTGTTTGCCTATTTTGTAATTTCTTTGTGAATTAATTTAATAATTTCGAGTTGCTATTGTGAGTGTATTAAAGCCCAGCAAACAAACTATGTCCTGCGCTATTGTAGGATGCAAATCCCATTCTTCCCGAAAAGAAAATCAAGATGAAACCATCAGCTTCCATCGGTGAGTAGACAACAAACCAATAATATTTGCTAAAAACCTATACAGAAGTGCAAAAAGCCTAAGTAATTATACTTATTATTATGCTGTAGTCATATTATAATCGGCTGTGGGCCATTCGATTCAGTAATTTTTCAGTATTTTTCATTATTACCAATTTTCATAGTAATTTTCAATGGTGTTGTGCTGCATATTTTATCGATAACATAAATGTTAGTATTACGTAGTATACTGTTTTGCATAAAATGGCTTGTACTTTCAAAATATGGTATTGTAGTGGTAAAAGGCACTCAGTTAACGTGCGCGAGGGCTTAAGTCGGGAATACTAGTATATATTTTCATAGTGTGTTTCATACAATATGTTATATTGCAGATTCCCCACAGGTGATACCGTGAGGCAAAAATGGATCGGTGCTCTTGCTCGTACTAATTGGCAATGGAAAAAACAGCACCGTGTTTGCTCGAAACACTTCAATATTGAATGTTTTACTAACACGGAAAACTATAGAACCAGGAGATCGTTTTCCATTCACATCAACACTTTGTACCCTATTGCTTAAATATGATTTAAATAATTCAAGGGCTTTGCCATTAACCCCATAGTGGCTAAATGATCATACTTATATAACATGAATGATACCGCCGTGTTTTATTTTTAATGTCCCATTTTAAGTAGCTCTCTGTCAGACCCAGACCTCTTGGGTATCTACTTTAATGCTAAGGAAGTCAGAAAAGAACAGAGAATTACTGGCTTTCTCCGAAACGAAATTTCGGTCGATTTTCATTTGCTAATTACAGTGCTTTCCATTCGCTCCATAATTTCTAACAATTTTCTAAAAAATAATAATATAAATGCCAAACCATTTTAGTGTGAATGAAATTTAGAAAGGTATGAAAACCGCTGTAAATAGCAAGCGAAAATCGGACGTAATTTCATTTTGGAGAAATCCGGTATGCCCCAAGTTTCTTATAAAGTAACAGCCTCTTAACGAGAGCTTGTATGCACCCAGACCTCATTTGGTATTTTAATACCAAATAAAGGATTTCATATCTTTTTTTTTTTTTTATCCCTTTATATAAAATAGCAATTTATATAGATAGGTATTTGCAGTTGATTAATCGAAAAGTGTTGATTTTAGCACGTCTGTAAATTTATCATAGCCCATAAACAAACAGTATCTATCGATATCGATAAACTGTCACAAGGGGTCACAGCACAACTAAATTTCTTGATGTCTATGAGAGTGTACGCTCAAATGTCATAGCATTACTTCTATGAAGTTATTTATTCTGTGATTTAAACACATTTAAACAAATAAACGTTGTTTTTCCATTTGTCAGAAATACCTATCAACAAATAAATGACACCTGGGGATATCCATCCAATTTAATGTTGTGATTATGACTTTACAATAGATTCAATTACAACACAAACGGGGATTTACCTACTAAGCGTCTGCTAGTTTTTATATCAATTTTTTTATGGACATAGCGTTCACGCGAGTTTTATTTGGCGACTTTGCATATTTGTCGTTTGACTTCAGATACCGGATTTCGGTTCTTTTTTTTCAAATATTTTAAATATTATTTTGAAAAAAGAATACGTAAATTACCAACGACTATACATTCATTTGTTTTATTTTCTATGGTAATTATACCAAGGTCAAGCTAAATTAAATGGCACCACAGATAATTTAAATTAAGTCCATCTGTAATAGAACCAAAAACAAAACAAAAACCCGACTGCGTCAATATCTGCCATCTTCATTTAATTCATTGAAGAACTGAAAAGATAGAATCAAGATTTTAATTTGAATAATTTATTTTGGTGTTGAATGATCTTAGTTGACAGTGTGCACAAACGCTGTCGGAGGCATAACACGCTCACTTCTCATAATTTGGTTGGTGATATAGGTAGAGCCAGAAAATCTCGGAGTGAGCAGATGCCTTCGACTGCGTTTGTGAACACTGTCAACTGAAGGGCCCATCATGGTACGTGGTAGTCCCAAATATAGTTAATATTGAGATGGCACAACCTGATGAGAGAGTTTGTATTTTTAAATTTATTAAAGAATAGTCACGATTAGTCAACTCTAGAACTCACCTCCTACCCCTATAAGTGGCTATAATCAAGATGTGCATAAATCACTGATTAAGGATTACAATATGCCATCCCAATCGTCCAATGGTTGTGCTTTACAGCAACCATACCAGCACCAGGAACAATCCTTTACTGACATTGTTCTACTACTTATAAATTATTTATCTCAGTATATAAAAGAACCGTCCAACGTTGCCCCTGAATTATTAAACTCTCTCATAAACTGTCATAATAATGGATCAATTGGTCCAATGGAATTGCCGCAGTGTAGCCAGCAAAAAAAGTGACATAGCTTATATAATTAATAAATATGAACCTTTTGTGATAACTCTTTCTGAAACATGGCTTAAACCACAGTCTATGTTTCGAATACCCAATTATATATGTCTTAGAGAAGACAGAGCGGATGGGTATGGTGGAGTCGCCATACTCATAGAAAAATCCCAGACATACTCTCCTATAAGTCTCCCACAACACAGTGATGCTTATTCAATTATAGCCGCCCTTATTAACAATATATGTTTTGTTTCCATCTATATTCCTCGTCCTATTTTCGTTGAAATCAATAATATTCTTTCTTCTTTACCTCGGCCACTTATGTTGCTAGGGGACTTCAATTCACATCATAGATTATGGGGCAGTTCCATCTCTAACTCCAATGGAGAAGCTGTTTTGGAACTCTTAGATACTCATAATCTTTGCATACTAAATACTGGTAGCCCAACACATCGCACTGGTCCTGATAGAATCATGAGCGCTATTGATTTATCCATTTGCACTCCAAATTTAGCTTCCACTTTGTCCTGGAACACATTAGATTCCACCTTTGGAAGTGATCACTTCCCAATTTTAATTAAGTTCCCCCAGAAATACTTTAAAATCCCACAAAAAGGTCCAAGAATAAAATATAGATTGAATGATGGAGATTGGGGTAATTTTAAATCGATTGTTGAAAATAGTATATCCTCTCTTCCAAATGTTTCATTAAATGATCCTTGTGATTGTGCAGATGCTTTTTGCACATTATTAAATGAAGCAGCCGATAAAGTGTTCCCTGTAAAAAATACACCGAAAAATAAGATACCGTCTCCTCCTTGGTGGGACAAGGAGTGTACAGATGCCATTAATAAGAGAAAGGCAGCAGAAAAGATCTATGCTGCTGACATGTCTATTGAAAATTTCCAAATCTTATCAAATGTTATTTCTGACACTAAGAAACTATTAAAAAGAAAGAAATTTGACGGATGGAAGAATTTCTGTTATTCTGTTTCCCCACATACACATTCTACAGTAGTATGGCGAAATATTAAAAGATTTAGGCTTGCGTTTGAAAACAAAAATTATTTAAGTATTCCTCTGAATTTAGCTGATCAATTCCTGGATATTTTAGCCCCTGCATCCGTTCCACAGCAAGATTTGCTTGAAAGAAATCCATCCAACCCCTCCGATAGTTCAGGAATTAACTCACTTTTTACTCTCCATGAACTTAAAGGTATTTTAACAAATATCAAAGATACTGCTCCTGGAAATGATGGCATTCCATATTCATTTCTTGCTAATCTAGGAGACTGTGCTCTTGCCTATTATCTAGACCTTATTAATTTAATTATTACTACAGGGAAGATGCCATTTTCATGGAAACATCAGTTAGTGTTGCCCATCCTAAAACCCAATAAAATTCCATCCAATGTTTCCTCCTATCGTCCTATAGCGCTATCTTCTGTGTTAGCAAAAATTGCTGAACATTTAGTTAAAAATCGATTAGAGTGGTTTATTGAGAGTAGAGGCTTATTGCCTGATAGTCAGTTCGGATTTAGAAAGGGTAAAAGTACTATGGATAGTGTCAGTATATTCGTCACAGATATTCGTTTGGCCTTTTCTAATAAGGAATCAGTAGTTGGTGTTTTTTTAGACATTGCTGCAGCATATGATAATGTTTGTTTGCTTGTTCTTAAAAATAAGCTTAAAAATTTAGGAGTACCAGAAATTCTTACTAATTTTATTATGAATATTCTATCTGATAGAAAAGTTACATTAGATATTCCAAATTGTCCTAAAAAGTCAAGGCTACTGTGGCAAGGACTTCCACAAGGATCCGTTCTTAGCCCTTTGTTGTTCAATATATATACTTACGACTTATCATCCTCAATTAATGGTTCTGTTTCTGTGCTTCAATACGCGGATGATCTTCTTTTATATACTTCTGACCAGTCAATACACACCGCTTGTTTCAATATTTCCTCTTCACTAAGTTTACTAAAAGGTTGGCTACATTTAAATGGTTTACAACTGTCTGTCTCAAAAAGTACAGCTGTATTATTTACCAGACATAGAATTCCTCCCCCGATTAATATACAATATGACGGTGAATTTATACCGGTCAAAAGCCAAGTAAAGTTTTTGGGCATAATATTAGATTCCAAACTTACAGGAGTACCTCACTGTGACTATGTAACCGCTAAATGCGAGAGACATATAAATATGCTCAGGTGTCTCTCAGGAGTTTGGTGGGGGGCGCATCCGTTATCCCTAAAGCTTATATATAATGCAGTCATAAGAAGTGTCTTGGACTATGGAACTTTTGTGTTAGAACCTGGTTATGTAGCTGGATTTAAGAAACTAGATGCCATACAATCAAGATCTTTGAGAATAATATGTGGCGCTATGAAATCAAGCCCCATTAATGCCTTACAGGTCGAATGCAGTGATTCTCCATTAAGACTTAGACGGCAATATCTCTCAGACAAATTTCTATTACGTACTTTACAATTTTCCAATCCTTCTCTTCTACCTAAACTGTGCCGCCTTAATGAACAAGTTACATTGTCATCATACTGGGCTCATAAGTCCTGGCCTTGTCTACTTAAAAGCCTCCAAAAATTCCAAGCAATAGAAGCTCCTACATATAACTCCCAATACCTTCCTATTTTTTCTACCAACTTCGATTCCTTAATACTTTCACCGAATATATGCTTTAATTTGGGTATACAGAAATATGAAAACTATGCTAATAGTTATTTGAACTATTAAATAGGTATCAACTGGCCCTGTTGTCATCATATTTATACTGATGCATCAAAACATGCAATCCCTGGCTGTGTTGGTGTAGGGGTATATCATGCTCAGTATAAAATCGTCCAGAAAATTAAACTTCCCCCAGAATCTTCAGTATTCACTGGAGAATGCTTCGGTTTACTAAAAGCAGTAGAATATATTTTGATAATGAAATTAGCAAATACAGTCATCTTTACAGATTCTAAGAGTGCTTTACAAGCATTGGCCAGGTTCCCATTTAAAAATAAATGTTTCTTTCCTGTCATCATGCAAATCAGGACAAAACTCCACCAGTGTTACTTAAAGGATTATTCTGTGACCTTCGCTTGGATACCGAGTCATTGTGGAATTAAAGGGAATGAAAAAGCTGATGAGCTGGCCAATCAAGCGGTGGACTGTGGAGATTTATTCCCGTATAAAAATTATTGTCATGACCTGGCCGCTTTGCCTAGAGTTTACCTTCGGGAATCCTGGAACGAACTTTGGGCATCTAGCGGTCAGTCAAAGGGCAAATTTTATTATCAGATCCAGCCTATGATTCCACTGCGGCCGTGGTTCTTCGAGTCGAAGCTTGGCAAGACGGCAACATCTGTTTTAATACGGATGCGACTGGGGCACGTATGTACCCCAGCTCGTCTTGCCAGGTTTGGAGTTGTGGAATCTTCGGCATGTAGTTGTGGTTGTGATGTTGGGGATTTAAATCACCTTATATTTTCTTGTCCTAACCATGATCATTCTTACCTTTATTCCAGCCTGTCCTCTCTTGGTGTTCCCTTCCCTACTAACATATGTACTCTTTTATGTAATTATAATAAAGATATTTACCGTATTCTATCTGTATATATAAATATAAATAATATCAGAATCTAGCTGTTTTTCCTAAGTATCTAATATTCCTCTTAATTCCTAAATATATTCCTCTGATCCTATCCCGTAATTTCCTGTTTTTTTTTCCCGTGTTGTTTCCCTAACTTTCTTTACAAAGTACATGTCTGCAACTTATTTCTAACCAAAACGTTGACACTGGCAGATGCGCAAACCGCGCCTTGCCAAAGAGAGAGAAAAAAAAAAAAAAACTCTAGAACTCCAGAGATTTTTTTATCTTTTATGTATAGACACATAGTTTTTAAATCTACCGAACCTCTAGCATGGATGATGTTCATACTTTGTCAGTTTTTTGAAACCGGAACATTATTAGCTGTAATTTTCACACCGGATACTACAAATCGTTTACTCTGACTGTGCTAAATAGTCTATTTTTCTCACAATGTGTCAATGACTGACATTTTTCGTGTACGTTATGTCCTTCAGTCCCTGTAATGATTTATTATATTTGACCTCAACTAATTATGATAACATTATATAGGTCCAATATTTCAATGTAACTACCGTTAACAAGCCAAATTTAAATAGAAATAAAGCCAAATATTTCTAAGTAAATAATACGCAGCGTTGGACGTTCACCTACAGGCTACAAGGTGGACAGACGACCTCATAAAGGTCGCAGAAACTCGCTGGATGTAGACCGCTTCTAACAGTTTTATCTGGACATCTTTAGGGAGGCCTATGTTCAGCAGTGGACTTCTTAAGGTTTGAAGAAGAAGACAAAGTTAAACAACATTTAATATAGGTGGGATCATGAAAACGATGTATCTAAGCTAGGAAAGGCATAAAGGAAAAAAAGCAATTTATCAATTACATGCTGACAAAGATGAACAAAACAAAAGTGTAGCACAAAAGGATGCAGGGTTAAGTAACATAAAATAAAAATACCTGCAACATTTTTGTGGTTTTACATATTGCATGATTCTCGTGCAAAACAAGTATTAACTTCGCAAAAAATCTGAGGCATTCCAACGAAACACAATTTTATTCATGAGAACAACTTCTTTACATATTATGCATTATTAGTATAATATCAAATACCTAACGACTATTTCATTCGTTTCTTCAATATTTAAACTACTATTAACTCTTTATTGCTATTAATTATCAAAAATTATACGTATTTCAATATATCAATATTCTTGTATTATACAATATTGTTGCTTTTTATTTATTATTTATGTATTAATATATGCTTCTTATCGTAGGTTTCTTCCCACGAAGAAATGACCGAGCGTCGCCGTTCGGTTTCACTCAGAGTTTTCTGCAAACTCCAAGCCGGCTGCGAGACACGCTGAACGGTTTCTTCAACATAATACCAGGAAGACCTAGGCCCATTATAAACGATCAGGTTCAAGGCGACCAGCCTTACTACCAAAACCCGAATAACTTTAACAGGCCAGTCGTGTTTCCAACTACAAACCCTGAGGAGCAGCCGATCAATTACTATCCAAGCGAGCAACCTAGTCCATACCCCAACCAACCGAACGAGGGTTTCATACAACCGGAATACACTGAACAACCAGTGTCTTTCCCAGTGCAAGATAGCCCTAACACTGGCAATTATATCCCGAATCATGAAAATAATCAGAATCCAGGACAGACACAGGACGAGAACGCAGGGCAAGAGGGTTTCAATCAAAATACAAATGAAGGGTCGGCAGTGCCTAATGATTTTAGTCAAACAACTAAAGCAACGAGCCTAAGTCAGACGGATGGAGTGAAGGATGAGGATAGGTTTGGAAGTGTGGATGAGACGACTTCCCCGAAGACTACCGACGCGCCTCCGAAGTTCGAGTCTCGGAACGTCGACTTCAGCTCTTCAGTATTTTTCAGTAATTTATTTTCATATTTTGTATGTGTGTAACTAGCATATCAACCTACTAATCTTTACATTATTCATATGTATAACAATTTGTTTTTTCAATGTTTATTTTGAAATGTCTACAGTAAGCAAATCATTTTAATGTTACTGCTTAAAAAAATACACATAAGTGCCTAATTGATAGTACGTTGCCGATACAAAGATTTGGCTTTCCGGATTTCGGCACGACACCTGCCACCTAGTAAGTGTAGAAAATACAGATAGCCAAATATATAAGCTTGTCAATAACTTGATAGATGTAAATTCCCAAATGACGCACGATTTCTTTCCCATTCATACTGTCATATCTATCTAATTACGTTGTGGTTAACTTATTTACACGAAAGCTGACAACTATATTTGTACATTTAATTTGCTTTAGAACGGTTGCCCACTATATTCCATGTTTAGTCTCATTGCAATTTCTGGGAAACATTTCGGCGGGCCGGGGAAGTCTACTGAATAATAATAAAAAGAAAATAAGCATTATAGGCGTAGTGAAGGGGAAGGGGAGGTAGTCAGGTATCTACAATATTAGGTTGTTTCAATTTAGATACAAATTAATAATACGTTATCTATATTAAATTAAGAATTGTGGGAGAACCTAGACACACGATTGTGTATTACCGAAATTTAAATGGAGAAATATAAAAACATAGATCAATACCGAGTACCTAGACATGAAATATACCAGAATTGAGCCGTAGTAGTGAATAAAAGTTCCATTAAAGGGGGACCGTGCCAAGCAGTGAAACTAATATAGAGCTATTAAAAATATATAATTAAGGCGGTATCGTGCGTAACGAACGTAAGATATTGTTATCCACACTGAATTAGAAAAATTAAACAAATGATGCATACAACCATACAACGTAACGAATCGTTTCACAAAAAATATTAATTATTTTTGCTTAATTTAAGTAATTGCCTATGGGAAATCGATTTATGCGCTAAAACATTATTTGTTAAAATGAAATCGAGATTTTTTACATGTAAAAACGTCTAATGACTCAGAGCATTTGAGGCCTGGGTGCTGAGCGCAGTGCACTACATTCATACAATAAAATTGACCACTATGTTAGAAGAGAAAGCGACTGTGTGATCATTACCACCCTTTTTCTGTATATCTGTAGCATTAGCATTCTCTATATCTATGAGCCGCACGATTGCGTTATCTCTTTCACACGTTTCTGCCAATATTGACTTGGAAGGAACATTCATTCTCTATGCTAGTGTACTTTATTGTTTCATGTCTTGTGATGTTAGTATAAATAACCACGTTGACTATCACACAAACAATAAACCAGCCATTCAGCTTAAAAACATAACAAAGTTTTTATATTAAACGTAAAAAGCAATTAAGATGTTCATACATTATCCTCGTCATTAAAATTCGAATAGCGTTCGAGGCAAGGTCGGGCGCACGGTCATCAGTTCATAGTTACTCGTCAGTCCGTCGGTGTGTCACAATATATATAGCTTTCCATAGTCTCTGTGTTAACCCTGAACTCTAAATTAACCTGTTGTGCTCTGTCCGTCACCAAGCAATTGTGTGCTTGTTTTTAAGCACCTAGACGTGGAGTGAACTGTGCCTTACTTTGCAGCTCTCCTACGAATATTGACGGCAACATGCAGCCAGTTATTCTAGAGTTCCAATGGCTCCACATAACAAGCTCGCATGATTGAATTAGTGTATGCGCCTTCATCACTACATGTTTAGAAATGAAACAAATAACTGAGCAACTTCTTCGTTAGGGTCTTTTTCTAAAAGAGAATTGGTCATGCCTCATTCCATTCTGTCATTTATGCTTCCATCTAACTGGGAATATAATATCTCACAAATTCGTTAACTAAACCCTCGATCTTCAGGTGAATCATGTCAAACCGTGGAGAATGAGGAGGGGAGCTGCATCAACCTGAAACAGTGTGCGCCGTACCTTAAACTGGTCACCGAATACAAGTCCAACCCTGGCGCGGTGCAACTGTTGCGAAAAGCTCAGTGTGGATTCGAAGGCAACGACCCTAAGGTACAGAAAGAATATTTATTATGTTAGTTTTTTAATTTGTTTTTCACCATAAGCGTATACTCTTCAGTCTTCAATCTCAACTAGTTTTGCAGGTATTTATAATAAAATACTAGATTCCTGTCCAAGTTTTTTCTCGACACATAATAAGGATTCTGAGCACTTGACTAAGTGACTCTTATCTTAAACTCTAAAGCTATGGAAAGAGCTATGCTCGGAGTCTCTCTGAAGGACAAAATTTGGAACGAAGTGGTCCGTCAGAGAACCAAAGTGACCGACATAGCTCTGAGAGTTAGAGAGTAGGTTGAAGTGGCAATGGGCTGGCCACATATGTCGCAGAACAGATAACCGCTGGAGTAAGCGTGTTCTGGAGTGGAAACCGCGTCTTGGCAAACGTAGCGTGGGACGCCCTCTGGCCAGATGGCGGGACGACTTGCACAAGAGGGTCGGCAGCGACTGGATGCATAAAGCAGCAGACTGGGCTCTGTGGCGTATCTTGGGAGAGGCCTATGTCCAGCAGTGGACTGCAACGGGCTGATGATGATGATGATCGTAAACTCATATCAATATTTTGACCAAATTGATCAAGTCATCACGATTTTTAATTCTCTTGATTCTTTCCTTTTGTGTGAACGCTTCACACGTTTTACAATGCAAAAACGATTCCAAATATTTTTTTACGACTTCCGGCCATACGAGGACTGCCGCTGAGGAGAAAGAAAGGTGCCTTTCATAATATTTTGATTAAAACCGCAAATCACATTTACCAGGTCTGCTGCCCGCGACCAGGCATTCCCACTGCTGCACCTCGAACCACCACCACCACCACAACTACAGCTCCTGTTACCACTACCACTACTACCACGCGAAGCCCAGCAGAGCCATCGGGCAAGAGCATCGGCCCTGAGGATTTCGTGGCGGAGTTCCCTGACCCACCAGTGTGTGGTCTCAGTGGCGCTTCATTTAGCAGAGTTGTTGGTGGTGTTGATGCTAAACTTGGTAAGAACTAAGAAGGCATGATGCAGTTTTAAGTTTTAAGGTAGAAAGCTAAAATATTATCCAGAGCCAAAGTTATTATCGAGATCAATCACTTCTTAAATAAGAAATTTTCTTAATCGGCAAATTGTCGTGTAGGTATATGTTTTTATTCCTTCGAAAATCAAAAGGATAATGACCAGCAACATTCAGCCACCCATAAGTAACTAAAAAAAAAACTAAATATTTCAAATAGCCTATCCAGTTTTGTTTTGTTTCCAACGTTCTTTTTCATTATATTCATTAATTAGTACTTCTTTCAAATAAACCATAAGTATTCCTGTAGTATTGAGTATTGAAATTATCTGAAACTACATATTATAACCATGAAGCAGAATAGTTAAGATAATTTGCTCCTTCTTCTATGCAATCGACTACGAGTCACTTATGAAATGTTTTTTAAACAGGTGACTTCCCTTGGATGGCACTGTTGGGATACAGGAAGCGATCGAACCCGACGCAGTGGCTGTGCGGCGGCTCGCTGGTTTCCTCGAAGCACGTGCTGACAGCGTCACACTGCATCTACTCCAAGGAACAGGAACTGTAAGCTTAGACCTTATTTCCAGGCCCAAAATTTTATATTTGGGATTAATAGGGGATTTTTTTGCTATTTTACCTATACGACTAAAAAAATTATGCTTCGATTAGAACGCCCTTAATTGCATAAAGCATTCGCCCTTAGTAGGAATAAGGCCCCGTGACCATAATTTGAAAAAAAATTAGTAGGGAATCCCTTCTGTAGAACTTCTCAAAAATACAAACTTAAATATTTATTTTTGGTATTGTCTGTTATCACGTCGGCCCATCGTCGCCGTAGTCAGATACTCTTGATGTGACACAGTATACATACAATGGAGATTTACGTTAAACGTGATTAGAAGTATTGTTAATTTTATTTGAACATTTAATATCAGATGCACAATCTAGTCTATCATATAAGAGACTGACAGCGATTAACGCACAGAGGATACGCTAGGTCCAAAAGCATGTTGGCACAAAGGTTCTTTAAATGTAGTAAGAGAGCATTAAGAAGAGATTTTTTGAAATTTATCCCCTAAGTGGTTAAAATAGGGGATGGGGAGAAAACCCGGGCGGAGCCGAGACAATAAACTAGTTCCATAAACCTCAGTCAATTTATAATTATAAGTTCTAGGTCATATTATTTCCAATATTAAGGTGCTTACGAACATCACCTTTCGTCACCTCGCACTCTGCAAAAAATATTATTAAGTTGTCACAAGTTTTTGCGTCACTGCCATTACATCTATTGATTTTACTGAGTGTAGTTAAATATGAAGTCACTTGTGTGTTTATCGGTATATATTGGCTTTGTGTTACTAATATTGCGTTTCTTTCTGAAATTATGATGCCTACGGTATAACTGCAATAGGTTTCTAAAAAACAAACAACCTCATTGATTACCAGACTTTTTTCATATTGCTACCGAATGACGACACGAGCATACCGCTCGCCTGGTGGTCAGCGATACAACCGCACAAAAACAGAAGCAACGCCATACAGAACTTTTAATTACAAAGTACTGCTGGCATTTCACTGCGCCCGTCACACTGAGGTGTTAAGTCTCATAATCCCTTCAAAGATGCATTCAAAATACCTGTAATGCTGACCCCACATTCGAGTAATGGAAGAAGATTGGTTACGCAAGTATCTAGTTTACTGGAAATTAGCTAACAAAGTGGCGGTTAACGATGTACAAATTGTTTGAATATGAACATAAAACATTTATGATTGCTCCGCGCAAGGTTTTCCTGCTCCTCTATTTATTTTACACGCGAACTGATGGAATATCAAATATATACTTAGTAATGGATAGGAATCTTTAGCTATCATTAGCTATGGATCTTATAATCGATAGTTAATACAAGGAAACTTAGTTTAACAATCGAATAAGCCAACGAGTTACGCTCTACAGATGATAAGCGACCATGCCTAAATATTCTCAAAACCACCCAACGCTTTTTTAAATAATACCTGCCCTGTATTAAATACTAAAAGTGGACGATAGCCTAGTAAAAGTGGACGATAGCCTAGTTGGGAATGGAGCGGGCTGCCGAAGCGAAGGTCTGCAGGTTCAAAATCCAAAGCAACACACCTCTAACTTTTCAAAGTTACGTGTGTATTGTTTATTGATTTTATCGTTCGGTTTAAAGATAAAGAAAAACATCATGAGAACACCTACATACCTGACAATTTTCCATACGAATTTCGAGGGTATGTGAAGTTTGCCAACCCGCACTAGGCCAGCGTGGTGAACTAATCTAAACCCGGTCAATAGTAGAGGAGTCTCGTGTCCAGCAGTGGGCAGTATATAATCTGTATTCAAACAATGAACTACGTATTAATATTTGCGTGTTTGTATCCATGGACAATTACATGTACATCTTGAATGAATCAATGTCAAATGTAATTACTGGGCAGCGCGAGCTCGGAACCGGTTTCCGTAAAACGTTTACAAGTATTATGTTTATTCTACTACACGAGATGCGTTAGGATACAACGTAGGAAATAACATACAAAGTTATTTCAGTCGAATTTTGTCAGCGGGTGTTTGAAATCCCGGAACCCTTGATTACGAGCAATGAGTGCCTAATGTTCTACCGATCTCAAAAGAATAAGGATTCAAATGAATTATACGGAGCAATTTTCTTGTGGCAAGTTGACTCTCGCCTGTCAAGAAGCGAGAAATTTTTCGCGATTGTGTTCAGACGGGACAACTTTTTTATCTTTCACGAATCACACGCGCGAGGCGAGAAAATTTCTCTCGTCTTATTGAGGCTTAAGGAAGCGAAGGTGGTTTATAGTCTTCCTGTAATCTTACTTATCTTTTGAAACAGCTTTTACTTCACGTTAGTTTTCTGTATCAATGGAAATACTTCAGTCGCACTAGCCCTATGCTGTAAACAAATATGTCGTAACTTCCACAAAACTCTTTATGTGTTTCATGTTATTCTATTAGTTACAAAGAAGTTAATCCAAAGCATTAATGCATGAAATACAGGTTCCATTTTTGAGACAGGGTAGTAAGGGCAGCTACCTCAATCGTTGTAGCTAGAAGAAACCTTGTTTAAGGAGACTGTCCATATGTATATTTTAATATTTTTAAATCTGCTCCGACGGAATTTGAAATAAAATTACAGTTGGCATGAAAATAACCAATTAACGCAAAAATCGGTGCCAATAGATCAATTTGCCAATTGTTTATAAGATTTCTTCCCAAAAATTAACCCTGTATAATTGCAGCGCAATTCCAATAAAATAGATAATCTCATTTATTTAATGTTATACTATAAATTCCAATCAAATAATGCTTGTTCCAGATACATAGTGCGTCTAGGAGAGTTGGACCTCGTCCGGGATGACGATGGTGCAGCGCCAGTGGACATCTTCATCAAGCATATGATCAAGCACGAGCAATACAACCCCAAGTCTTACACCAATGACATCGCCATTCTCGTTTTAGAGAAAGAAGTTGAATTCTCTGGTGCGTGAAATATTTTACTCCCAATTACGCCATTATATTGACTTAAGCTATTGCAGTATGGAGTCAACAGTCAAGAAAGCTCTACTTTCCAAGAAGGCAAGAAATCCGGTTAAAATCTGAAGGCTTTAATTCGTCTTTCCTCGCTTTAATTAGCTATCCAGGTGGATGAGCCAAAAAAAACACCCCTATTCCGGCGACATTTTTTGGGTAAAATAATATACGTTTTGCTACATTGGTACTTTGTCGGAGATTCTCCGGTTAAGAGGCCGTATACGAAATTTCAACTATTTCAGTCAATTTTTTCTTGTGATTATTCAAAAAATAAACAGTGGACTTAGAATGTGACACGAAGACGCAACTCGTAAAACGATGTCGTTTAATTTTGATGTTTGTGATTGATCGAGAGACCAATACGTCAGTCACTTGTTAGTCTCTCAACCAATCCCAATAAGACGAAACGGAGACGTGACGTGTTTTTTTATAACATTCTAAGCCCACTGATCTGATTAATTTCTAATATATCACCGGAAAGACTATTTCAACACTAATAAAATAAACGAGCCACATTTTTCATATCTTTCTTTGATTTCAATCTATCCACCAAGTTCCAACGTCTGTTTCAGAAATTTTGTTGTACGGAGACTCAAACATGTTGCCGTTTTCAATCAAAATCGTGCTTTAAACTAATTAACGAAAATGACTGTTTATTGGTATAAAAGTCGCCTTAATTATGAAAGACACAATTTCTGTATTTTCAATGTAAAATCATACAAAATGAAAGTGTTAACGTAGGGAAACTTTTACATACACTAAATACAGAGAGGAAATACAGAAATTGTCACGATGAAAAGTTGACTGAAATAGTTGAAATTTCGTATACGGCCTCTTAATCTACGGAGCATTTATATTATTTTAAAATTTAAATTTTATTTTTTATGTAACTAGTAAGTATGTTTTGAGTTTGAGCCTCGCCATCGGAGGGTGATTGACTTTTTTGTATTTTTATATTATCTATTAATGTTTTTTTTGTACATATAAAAATATTAAAAAGGACCATTTGAAATAAAGAGCAAAATAAATAATATAAACGTATGACGTTGTTACAGATTTAATTCGGCCGATCTGCTTGCCCAAAACTTCTGAATTGAGGTCAATGACCTTCGAGGACTATAATCCGATGGTTGCAGGCTGGGGTAATCTTGAAACACGTAAGTATCACTTAAGACAAATACTTAGCATTTTAAATGCTCATTTATTCTTTCATTGACAGTAAATATTAAGAATGTTTCACTCTTCACAATCCTGTTAACAGGGTGGGTTCTATGGGCGATAGTCATCACTTACCTTTAACCATATTATATAAAGGCATCAAAGGTTGTCCTAAAACCCATTTTCCTCTGATAAAATCAATTCATTGATTGTTTTTACTCCTAAAAATTGACCAAAAACTCAAAATCTGTTATTCCATTAGTGTCAGAGTTACTGTTCTAATAAACACATCTATCTGCAAACTAATACTGCGTACAGTGTTAACGAATTAATCGTATCGCCTCGCTGAAGGGAAAAAATATCTCCGGGCTGATGCTGCGTAGACAAACCCCATATCACTTTACCCGACCCGGGGATCAAACACGAGACCTCAGCACTGCAATCATAAAAATATGGTTTTCCTAATTATGTATTATTTTTTTCACCAGGTGGTCCCGCAGCGACTCATCTCCAAGTGGTGCAGTTGCCAGTGGTGAGCAACGACGCCTGCAAACAAGCGTACCGCAACTATACACAGCAGAAGATCGACGAGAGAGTCCTCTGCGCGGGCTACAAGAATGGCGGCAAGGACTCCTGCAGGGGAGACAGTGGTGGACCTCTCATGCAACCTATTGTACGTTTAATTATAATATTGACACTTCTCACACCTTTAAACCTCGAAGGTGAACGCACTAGTCGCAACTAGTGCACCCACTTTCCGCCTTGGTATTCCATTACAAGGAGAGCGAGATTATCGCTATATCGGGAACATGTTCCAGTTTCCGAGCTGATACTACACAAAATAATCCAGTATTATTTTAACTAATGCGACGCGGGAATCGAAAATATAATTTATTGACATCAATCTGCTGATAGCCGATGAAAGAAAAGTACTGGAATGGAGATCACGTACCAGCAAGCGCAGAGGTTCACGTTCATATACGAAGGGAACACACGACTTGACAAAGGTTGCAAGATGGAAGTAGATTGCTTGTATTATGTTTGGGGAGGCCTATTGGGCATTTATTAATTGATTATCAAGATTTTAAAGCCCACGTCACAAACTTCCTTTATACTATAAAATATTCTGTTTAATTCAGTTCTTGCTGATGCATACCTCCGTTTACCATACCAGCCCTGTATTATATACTTCCCACTGCTGAGCACGGGCCTCCTCTACAACTGAGATGGTTTAGGCCTTAGTCCACCACGCTGGCCTAGTGCGGGTTGGCAGACTTCACATACCTTCGAAATTCCTATAGAGAACTTCTCAGATATGCAGGTTTCCTCATGATGTTTTTCTTCACGGCTACCTCGTTTGCGTCATGTCTATTTTCGACTACGACACGACGACATACCAATACGCAGTACCCAATATTCCGTCGATTTATTGCATTTTTTTTTCCACAGTGGAACAGCCAGACCTACAAAACGTATTTCTTCCAAATCGGTGTCGTTTCCTTCGGCAAGGGTTGTGCGGAGGCCGGCTTCCCAGGAGTGTACTCTAGGGTCACCAACTTCATGCCCTGGCTGCAAGAGAAAGTGCTCGGGCACGCGTGACAACCCTGATGACTCGACTGATGTGACTGTAAATTAATACTGAGTGATTAGTTTAAGAAACGAATGTGATTTTGAAGTGAATTTATCGTTACCAACTTTGATTAATTATATACCTAGATAGACACTGAACGTTTCAAACGCGTCGAAAAAAATTGAGGCCAACTGTTGCCCGTTAAATAAGTTCGAGTGAATTATTTTTTGTTGTTTTTCATGGATATAATTATCTCCCCGTTTTAATAGAAACCATGTAATAACTGGTATCATTATGCGCGCACACAAGGATACGCAGAATGATGCAGCGATAGCGTATGACACAGCTGTCACGCATACTAGCTTAAGAAAAGTTGGCCTGTTTGTTTTAGTTTCATTGCAGCGCGTCATTCTATCTAAGTATATAATTAATCAAAGGTTACCAAGTATGTATTTTTAACTTATATTTGTGGACATTTTTTAAAGAACCAAATAGGTGAATCGGTCGTGGTTAGCGCCATAGCTGCTTGGACGTTGTACTTACATTGTTAATGGTCTTTTAGAATCGCTATAGTAATAATTACACAAAGAAATTTTGCTATTCCAATTTCAAAATATTCAAACCTTTATTTACTTTTTTACACTCCAAGATTTAAATCAAGGGTTTTTATTATTTTGCGTGTGTTTTTGACTTGTTATATTTTGTTTTTTTTTATTATTATTATTTCAAACTGATAGCGTTAACTAGCTCCCAGTGTTACCATTGGTAATTATTTTTAATTAAGTATTTATGTGATCGTCCAAATAGTTCAATATCAACTTAAATTTCTGGGCTCATATTGGTAATCATAGAAAATACTCTATAATGGAATAAAAAGAAAACAATGGTTTGAACTGTGTCGACGATTGTAATATTTATTTATGTTGCATTATTTTAATGTTAATAAACAACATAAACAATCTTAATAAAATTTTATACCTATTATAAAGTCTTATTATTTATTCTTGAAATGATATAAGATAATGTTTATGTACCTGAAAAATTATAAAAAAAAGTGTGTGTGTGTACTTATGTACACGCGTTAGAAGTTATACTTCTTTGGCGTACCAAGATAAAAACCTTTTTAAAAAAAATATCTTTCGCCTTATTCTACGTTCAAAATTCAAAAATGTTGACTATAGCTAACTTCAGGGTGTCGGTTTTTCGTGACGGTGTGCGCGCGCATCGTAAAAATTTACTCTCATCATTTTTCCCTAACGCGCCAAAAGAAGTATAACTTCCATAAGATCAAGAACTCTATTGATAGTAGTTACCACGACTTGAGTTATGATTGTTTTGATTGAAATTACAATACCCACAAGTCTTAATTCCCTATCTTTTATTTACTGCACTGCGCTCGTTCATTCAAAATACAAATCATAACCCTTTACAGTTTTTAGCGTTCCATTTTCGAATTTGTCATTTTTTTTTAAGCCAAAAAGATCCATAGCCAATTTAAATAAAACAATATAGATAGTACCGATATTTTACTTGGATAATTATCGATTGCCAGTTGATAACAATAGAGTACTGATAGCAAATCTGGTCACACACGGTCGCAGCTAATCGATAAACACACGGGAAGTGAATGTCTATACCGCTAATTATGTGATTTAAAAATGTTAAAAAATAAATCTGGTAAGTCAATTTTATTATCGGTGAACAAAACCGTTTATTTTATTTGTTTTTAGTATTCCGTAACAGGTTGGGCAAAATTGGGTTTTTCCAAAAATTCCCCAGACATTTGACGTCAGACAGGGACTGTTTGTGCAAGTTAAAGCAAAACGTTTCTTGATTTTTGAAAAAGTGTGTTACGCTGACCCTACTTGAAATAGGCCTAAAGGCAGATGAAAATAAATTTACCTTCCTCCATCTTGAATGTAAGGTTTACTATCGCTTGATTCGCTTCATAGTAAGTTTTTTCTGAAATCTGACGTACAGTTTTACGTGTTGCTTGGAAAATTAAATGGTGCTACAGTAGTATTAGGTAGTACTCACATTAATATTTTTTTTGTGGTTGTATGTAATATTTGTTTTTATATTGGCAAGATAGAGACTGCGACAAATATAGTTCAGCCCAAATGCAAGGAGATATTTTTTAGTCGTCAGAATAAAGAGCTGCTTTTGATACGAGGATCATTTCCTGGAAGGCAACTCGTAAAAAGCCATTGTGGTGGGTTTTCCCCAAGTTTATGGTGCTCACTATCCAATCAAGTTAATATTTGGTCATATAATTATGTTATACATACAGTTGATAGTATAATTATGTTTAAAAACTGATTTTACGTGTCTTACTATCAGCTGGGGAAATCTTTGCTTTGTTCTTCGTGTATGTTTTATGCATTATTATTTTTTGAATGTGCATAAAAAATTTACGAATAAGCATTTGTTGCTGTTTTATCTATATGCTTTGCTTCTGTCAAATAAATGTCCACAGTTAAAATGAATAACTGAACACCATATCGATACCAATTAATTAATTGAAAACTTGAATTCGTGCCCGCCGATATGGCGATTGGCGATAGGCTCGCCCCCTATCACATCATGGGACGGAATACACACGGCGAAAAGTGGGTGCACTAGTTGCACCTCTACCTACCCCTTCGGGGATGAAAAGCGTGAGTGTGTGTGAAAACTACTTTCATTTCGAGCTACCATCGTCTTATCTACGTGTTTTTTTCTGTGAGTGTAAAAGCGCAAAAATATTTCTCACAGAAATACGATTAATTCACAATTCCTTTACTAACCATCCAAAGATTTATTAAGACAAGTTGATAGAATAGGATATGTTACTAAATGACAAATCGCGACTTTATGAGCAATTTCCACTTAACAATTATAAGAATCATTAATTCTACAACCAATTAATGTTGTTGCTAAGTTTTGGATTGCAATTAGCATTGATTTTTGAAATCTTAATTATTGGGATTTTAAGATTATTAGTCACAGGGCAGTGTGTGTGAATTACACCTTCAATATATTTTTGAAACACCTATCCGCTGTCCTCCAAATATTTATGAAAAGTGAAGTTCTGTTAACCACGACGCAAAGCAGCACTAAGCTCAATCGAATCAAATATAAAGTAATACACTAAATACTCTAGCTCTCAAAAGTGAAGAAAACTTCTACTACAACTTAGTAATCGAGTTAAAACACTTCTTTCGTAAATCTGATTTTGCCTGCATTCAACAAACTGCAGAGTCAAGTTCTAACTTAGGAACTTATTGGGATAGTATATTGTGTCCTTAGGTCCTACAAAATGATTCAAATATTGAACTAAATATTATAGCAATTAAATGAAAAGCATATCGGTCGCCTATTGGTAATCACCTCGACTGCAACGAAAGCAACATCAAATAAATCTCGACAAAAATACGGTCTGGCGTAGTGCTCCGTGCCACATTAGGTGCATAATCTACGAAGTAGGTAGGTCATAATCATTAATAAGTAATAATACACAATAATACTCGAACACTACAGCTAGTAGCTACTAGTAACGTACTAAACATTGAAACGAGCCAGATCAACGACCAAAGAATTAGATAGAGATGCAACAGCGATACCCAAACTTCACTGAGCTTACATTATACATACCTACTTTCATAAACAATTTAGTCACTTTCAATATGACTACTACATAGAGAATGCAACACACTTACTACACCGTTATGTGTCGTTATGAACACACATTAATAAATCCATAACACTTGTCTATTTTACGCACACAATAATAGTTTTTGCTAGAACATTATTTTGGCAGAAAGGAAAGATCATCTGAGGTTCATACAAGCCGTGACTATAAGTTATCTAAGTTTCTATGACGTGATCTGCCAGCCTATCATCATAATATAATCCAAAATTTCTATTACCGGGCAAGATGATTTTCCAATTAAGAACCTGAATTCCCTGTTTGAAATCGCATATAGAATCACCTTAACTCACAGACCAATCACTGGAACGAGGAAACGAGACAAAAATGAAAATTAACACAAATTAATGTTATGACTTTTTAGTACAATTGTTATCAATCTGATCGATTGATAACACATCAAGCAGTGCAAATTACCATACTACGCGATAAATGAGTGGGGTATCGACCTCCTCCTTACTTGCAGATAGTTTGGGGTGACCGAAGAATATCGAACAATGAACTGTTTTTATAGCTTGGTATGTAAGCTAGGTTAGAGTCTGTATTGTCCTCACCGGTGAGGATCGCGACGCGTTTCTCCCATTATTTTTAATAAAAAGGATTCATCGTTTTTTTTATCTTCTCTTTCCTGCCTGGCTTGGCTTCTTTATTTATTTTTCATTGATTTTACTCCCTATAAAAATATCTGTAATTATATGTGACTTTTTGTAATAATAATTATTATTAATTTAATGTATCTTGACTTATCATAAGTGTAACTATGTTCGCCTACATGATGAATAAAGTATTTTTTAAGCATAAATGATAAATTAGCAATGTAATCTTAGGCGTCGCGCAGACGCTGCCACATTTTTGCCCAGAAACACTATATTACTATGAAGCTGAACTGGGCAACATCTCTAAAAGTCAATGGCGGCCGTCGGATTCTTCATAACGGTTAAAGTAGTATTCAGATTTTCTATCAAGAAATGCTGAACTTGACTCTTGAGTCTAGAATTATAGGCAATAAATGATATTGAACTAACCCTTTCTTACATTAGACCTTACTTAACTGGCGAAATGTGATTCACGTCTATTTTTTTACACATTGAAATCCATATACGGATTTCTGCTTTAACGACCTGTCTATACGGTCCTAGCGACTAAAACCCCGCCATACTACTATTTTTCTTCTGCCGGTGATTGCGGGGTGGGCATGTAACTCTCGCAGAAGTCGGCTCTTTTGTAATCACTTGCAGCATAAACCTTTATCTACTTCTGAAAATACATTATGCTTTTTTCCAGTAATATTCAAGCTATGGCACTTCCTGCGCACATACATCCTGAAGATCAAGCTGTTCGACCTGTTCCTGCAGGGCACGCTGCTGATCGTCATCCTGCTTGAGTCCAACGTCCTCCTCCTAGTCAGGAGGGACGCCACTGAGGGGTTCAACTCCGCTATTATTGAAGGTAAGGTCTTGCTCAATACCCAAGCTTCATTTGGAGTTCTTTTTTGATACTAGAAATGGTAAAGAGACCTGATGTTAACTTGGTGTGTTGACCTTTTTTCATCTACATCATAATTTAGTAAGAATCATCATATGTAGTAAGGAATAAGTTATATTGATCCATCCTCAGGATATAATTGTAATCTATACTAATATTATAAAGCTAAAGAGTTTGTTTGAACGCGCTAATCTCAGGAACTACTGGACCGATTTTGAAAATTCTTTCACCAATAAGAAGCTACATTACTCTTAAGTGCCATAGACTACTTTTTATCCCGGAAAAACTTTTCCACGCAGGCGGAGCCGCGCGCAATGCTAGTCATTAATAAATTAGAACATGCATTATCTGCATCAACTTTACAATTCAAAAGAGCCTCTATAACACGTATTCTTCATCAGTACCTCAAACATATTTTACCCACATTCATAATTTTTTCCTCAGATCTGGTGTTAATAGTAGCAGGTGTAGTAGAGTGCGCGCTCGGAGCGATACTGGCCTGGTGGGGCGCAGGCCGACGGCAATTCGCCCTTTCAGCTTGGCTGGCAGTCACCTCTGCAGCAGGACTGCTTGTCTTAGCCTTCCCTTACACGTACTCCAATCCTCCTAACGTTGGTAAGTAGTTATGAAAGTAATAATTTATTTTCTTTCTTTTTCATTTTTTAAACGTGGTATAGCCGTTATCTCAAAATATAAAAATCATGAGTTTCAATTAGATTCTTGTATACAAAAATCGATCTATCGTTACATCTTGAGCTCCGGTCTGATACACAGCAATGAAAAAATGTACACCAAAAGACATCGAATACTCTGTAGAAAGAGCACATCGACTGTGGGCCATTATTACTCTCTTCTAAAAGTCTGTAGCTTACTTATACCTTCTTTATGGACCGCATAGTCACTTATCTATCTCCAAACTTATATTCTCTTACACTTTTCTGTCCGTTTTAACCTTAAAGCCAGATAGACACACAGTCCATTAATGGTCTCTTTTTTACATGCAAGGCAAATTGAACCCAATGCACCTGATGGTCAGTAAAGTGGGATTAAGATAATGTGGACTGACGAAAGATGATTACCACTCGCTAGTCGACATAATTATGCCGGCCAATTTGAAGCCGATACACTTATGTGGGCCACTGTGGAAGGTTTTAACACCTTATGTGGTGGAAGCTAACCAGGCGGATACAATATACATCCTAATACCAGAAAATGTATCTATGGTACATTTAATATGTAAATATTATGTTCCTATGGTACATTCGATCTAATTATGTTTGACTGCCTCGGTGGCGTAGTTGTATTGCGTACGCGTTACGAGTACGATTTGCGCTCTGAGGTCCTGGGTTTTCGAACCCGGGTTGAGCCAAAAAATTTGTGACTGGGTTTTTCCAACTTAAAAATTACTCAGTCGCAGCTCGGAGTCAAGAAGTTGACGGTGTGAAAGCCGTTGATCCGGGGCCTGATGTCTCTCCGGTCATGTCTGATTGCCGTCTCACCGGACTATGAGAGTGAAGGAATAGCGAGTGCACCTGTGTATTGCGCACACTTGTGCACTATAATATCTACTGCGTGCCTGGCTGACCTCCGTTGAGATTGGCCGCCATGGCCGAAACTGGCTAGGAGAATTACGTATGTCAATATTACTAGCGCATAACGGATAACAATACATATTTTTGTAGAACAAACAATACAATATCGAAACACGTTTTCGAGATAATACCAAAACATTAATATGATTTATGATTTCATCGAACATACCGATTATATAATTTATAATCCACATAATATTTCTTAATCATTGATTTAGTTGAATTCCACCGCAGTTGTTGCCATTGGCTTCAATGGTATTAAAGAGTTTTAATAAAATTATCATTTGAAAAATTGCTGTTTAATCTTATATGACCCTTGCTCATGATTACTACGACATCAACGCAAACTCTGGTAGTGTCATTTCAATCATTTGATATTTTAATCATTAAAATTCTAAATGAATGTCTAATTACTGTTCATTAATGCTGTGACTTATTTTTCTTTCGGAAATTCAATTTTCGTACGCTAAACTACCGTCTATTTTTGGACTTTAAACGGTCTTCCATTCTAAACAATGAACATCCTCATACATATTCTTATGTTTTTCTAGAGTTATGCGGCGGTGGTTCAATATCAGGACCCCAGCCTCCGTCGACGGTCGGCGTGGATGAGAACGCGTCATCCCGCACCGCCACGCTCATCCTCACCGGCATCCTCTGCGCCCTCACGCAGGTCAGCATATTCGCGCACGGATTCACCTATCTCGACGACCACGAGCCGCACAATGGACCTTATTTCTATGGTAATCTATACCTTATATTATAAAGCTGAAGGGTTTGTTTTTTGGTTGAACGCGCTAATCTCAGGCACTACTGAATCGATTTTGAAAATTCTTTCACTAATAAGAAGCTACATTACTATAGAGCTATAAGATTTTTATCCCAGGAAAATTATTTCATGCGAGTGGAGCCGCGAGTGAAATAGCGAAATATTATAAATGACTTTATAAGTTATTGTAAACAAACTATCGACTCCAGCCCCCCGAGGCAATTCTTGTGCGCTGGGTCTTCACACCCAATGCACGCCCATGCGCGGGGGGACATTAGTCGCGGGCCGAGGCACACAGTCAGTGTGTATACCTCTTGGTTGAATAACACATTGAGGCCTAAAAGGGCCCGCGAACATTTCCTGGCACCCTTTTCCTTTCCACCCATCCTGAGAACCTTTCTCCATTCCCCCACATTTCCTTCCATCATCCTTTTCCACTTC
Organism: Sphinx pinastri; assembly: GCA_947568825.1. Taxonomy (NCBI): domain Eukaryota; kingdom Metazoa; phylum Arthropoda; class Insecta; order Lepidoptera; family Sphingidae; genus Sphinx; species Sphinx pinastri. The sequence goes on along the minus strand of OX387636.1, from coordinate 13,553,508 downwards.
CTTCCCAGGCCCCTGCAGTCGTCAAGCCGGGGGACTCCAGTATCCCATTCGCAGGTTTCCCCCGGTGTTGACTTCAGGATCGCCTACATAAAAAAAAAACTATCGACTCCAATATGAAAATCTTTTTACGGAATAAAGTGCCACTGAACACTTTCAGGATTAAAAATAGTAGTATTATAATAGAGGATTTGTTTTGTGTTCTAAATTATATTATCGAAATCCATTCAGTATACCTATGAATCACAGCACACGAACTTGACAGTATCAAAGCTTGGTCCTGGTCTTATCATCTGTGCCAATCAGGGTTTACGACTTGACAGTATCAAGATCTTTCTTTTTTATTGCCTCTGAAAGCAGACTAACTACCCACCTGATGGTAGGTGATCACCGTTATCCATAAACATCGACCTAAGGGCACAGCCTAGTGGCTGTCTACCGTAAAAAAACTTCTTGAACTCCGTTTTCCAGGTATTCTGATCTCCATCAGGCTGTCCCTCGGTCTGAGCGGCACGAACTGGCTGCGAGCCAGCTCTACAAGAGACGACTGGTGGGAGGCGCACCTGTCCATATGCATGCTAACACTCATGTTCGCGATACTCTTCACTCTCTTCCCGAAGAAGATGCCACAGTTGGAGGATGAGGAGGTCCTCGTTAACACTGGTCAGTTTTGTTTTCTGTTCAGGTTTGGTTTAGAGCAAATAGTTAGTTGTCTAAACTTGGTTCGCAAGTTAAATGGTTTATAGATTTGAGAACCAGGACTGAGCGACCGAAAAAGATTTTAAAAAATAGGAAAGAATTTGAAGAAATAATTTGATTTCTATTCTATCTTTATAGATGAAAATAAAAAGGGTTTTTTGAAAATTAATTCCCTAAGAGGGCTATAATCAACATGTAGAGATCACTCTAAGCCTCAAACTCTTCTTTTTAAAACTATTATGTTATTACCAAACAGTACAGTTTAAAGTACCATATCACGGTCCTAATGTTCGTTAATATATTGCATCTCAAAGTGTACAATAAGTTATCTACCTACTAGAGTTCCTACCATCCCTGGGTCGTGTGGCGCGCAACAAGACAATAGTCCTGCAGACCGGTGCCCTGGCGTGTTTGACTATATCGGTACTCGGGTTTGTTACCTACGATACGGCTTATGTACAGGTACGTTCTTCTTCCACCTAAACATATTCCAATGCGGCTTTTGGGCAACATTCCTTTTACAGAGTGACAAAAGCGACTGCCTCCGTGGCGTAGTTGTATTGTGACTACCGCCCTGAGGACCGGCTTCAAATCTCGAGTCAGACCAAGTAATTTTCTGCTCAGTAGATATCAGCGCCGAGTCTAGAATTTATACTCGATACGACCATAGACTCTTCCCCCTTTTACTTTATGGGACAAAACAAATTTAGCGAAAAGTGGATGCAGTGGTTGCAACTTTGCCTACACCTTCGGGGATACAAGCGTGTTGTGTGTATGTACACACACACACTTGTGTGTATCTGCTTTTGTACTTTTGTTACGTGACTTAGGAATTTAACTTTCCCGCTCATCAGTCCACATATATTATATATACGCTGCCAAATGCCAATATTTAAATTCCACAATATAATAAACCCTTTACTATAATCATAAAGCTATTACTTTCCTTTTCAGGCGAGATTCAACATAGAAGGTATACGACAAGATCCAAGAACCTCGAGAACTCTGACGGATGTGTTTCGTTCTTTTGTCATCATATTCTTTATTATGGTAAGTAGGCAACCATTGCGCAAAACCGTTATATTTTTGTCATATCATTTCAGTCCCTGCTGTAGTATTTTTTATTGTTGTTCTAATTCTAACTTTAGACTAGCAAGTTCTCGCAGCAATAGACGCAAGAACTTCCAGATGCGTTTACACTAGCGACAATATTTCGAAAATTCCACGCATACGACCGCAAATTCTGGAAACTTAAAGATTTGCAGAAACCAGCTTGCCGTGATTGTTTACTTGGTAGAAACCACTTACAAAAGTCAACTTCTGCAAGTTTCCTTGTTAATCTAAACCTCACTTTAAGAAATATTCTCTTGAAATAACTTAATAAACCATTATACAATCTTTCTTTTTGCCTTCTAGATATTCCGGGTCCGATTCTCAATGCGGAGGCGGGACGGTGTGAAGGCTAACACAGCGTCGCGCGTCGGCGGCGTCGTCTGTATCTTCGTGGCTATATTCTTCGTCGTGTTGGCAGCCGTGAGCTGTGATGTCGGGGAAATCGAAGGGTTTGGGCGGACGGAGTACATTCAACCTGCATGCAGTGCTCAATGCGGGTAAGTTTTTTGAATGTAGGTACATCTTCGTGTTATGTAATTTTTTATTTTTATGTCATTGAATGACGAGACGAGCATGCCGTTCACCTGATGGTAAGCGATACGACCACCCATAAACAGTACCAACACCATTCAGCACCTTGAGTTACAAAGTACTGTGTGGCATTCTACTGCGCTCGTCATCCTGAGACATAAGATGTCAAGTCTCTGTATGTGTAAAACCCGCAATAGTGGTTCACTTAAGTCGCATTCCAGGATCAATCTGTATATATCCGGTTCCAAACATATCTGTGTCGACATTTAAACAACTTTGCAGTAGCTAACTTAGGTATTATTAGGATAGCTATTAAAGATTATTTACATCCAGATGCAGTTCAGAGAGATACGGCTTCAGCCCGGTGTGCGGACTGGATTCGTTGACTACGTTCTTCTCGCCGTGTAACGCTGGCTGCTCGGAATACGAGGATCTTAACGGATTTATGTGAGTTGATTTCCCAAGTTAATATGTAAGTATGTTTTTGTTTTTTGGTAAATTGTCCGATAGTTGTTGAAAATATTATTTCTATGATAACTATAAAAGATAAATTTCCTCAAGATCAAGAACGCAGTGTGGAATAATAATGCATTAATGAATAAATGAACGCACACTTATTCTTTAAGGCTTGGTCGAATTAAGCACAAATAACTTAACTGGTGGTAGGTCTCTCATATGTACGAGTCCCTCTGGGTGGGTACCACCGCAATGTCTATTTCTACCGCCAAGCAGCAGTGTGCATGCACTCTTGTGTTTCGGTTTGAAGGACATTGTAGACTATCGTTTAATGCGCACATATTACTTAGAACAGGCTACTGTTCTAATGCGTTAACTTACTCGACACGGATACGATACGATTACTATATGCAACGCTTAAATTCATGCTCGGTACACGGGGCTGCCCCCTTATTCTCTATGACAGCGTTAACTCGTAACGCGACCGCGTTACGTTAAGTTCGTGTTATTAGCATTAAATGGTATTCTGTATAGCAGTTTCCACAGGGATAAACGTGGTGAGTTACGTTACGCGCTTGTTACGAGCGGTGAAAATAACGTGTGTCATAGAGACAGTGTTGCCAACCCCAAGAAACTAAAAAACAACAGTTCACTAATAAAAAAAACAGAAGAAAACAGTAATATCGAGATTTTGAGCGAGGAGCAAAAAAAAGGTCCTCTATTTCGATGTTTCCGTCGGAAATATCTAAGCAGTAAGGGGAGGTGAATAGGGGGTTGTGACCTAAAAAAAGGTCCTGCAGTATTTTAGTATGTAATAATTTACTAACCTGTGCACAAAACCCCTGAGAATGCATGTAAAAATCAACAAAACAAAACACAGTAAAATTCCGAGTCTATACAGAAAACAGGGATGACATAGCAAAAACAGTAAATCTACTGGTAAAACAGTAGGGTTGGCAACACTGCATAAAGAATAGGGAGGCTGGTGTTATTGTAGTTAGCACCTATTCTTCTGAGGTTAGCGCGTACTTGCGCTTGTCGGCAGCGTGTACCAGAACTGCACGTGCGGGGCGGGCGGGGCGGGCGTGGAGGGCGGGGAGGGCGGGCAGCGCGCGGTGCGCGGCGCGTGCGCGCTGGACTCGTGCCGGCTCGTCTTCGGCGTCTACCAAGTCTTCTACACGCTCATACTCGCTGTCTCGGGTTCGTACTACATTTTTCAGAATCAGAATCAGAATCAGAATATTTTATTTGCATTCAATGTAGGTACAGACATAGGATGGTAATATAACTCATAAGTTCCGATACATTCTGCCAGGTGGCGTGCAAAAATTAAGCTTAGTAAGACTTTACAAAAATCAATACTATTTATTATAATCTAAATTAAATAACTTATTACATAAATAAACTTTCGCAGATTATTAACTATTTTTTTAAATAATCCCATTTCAATAATATAATATTTGTATAAGTACAACTAAGTTACAATTAACATTAAATAAAATTATCACTCAAAAAATCTTTAACAGAGTAATAACACTTATGCAATAGTAATGCTATTAATTTCTTTTTAAAGATACTTGTAGGCTGGTCTTTTATGTTATTCGGTATTTTATTGAATATAATTGGTCCCATGGACAAAATGCTTTTTCTTAACAATGCTGTTTTAAAGTTAGTAGTATGCAATAAGTTTTTGTATTGTGATCTTATGTATTGTGGGCGCATTCTCATATCAGCGGCTGATGTAAATAAGTGAAGATTCGTTTTGACAAATATTGCAACTTCTAATATATACAGCGATGGAAAGGTTAATAAATTATGCGATTTAAAAACATGTGCGCAAGTATCTCTTGTTTTTAGGCCAAACATGGATCGAATACAGCGTTTTTGGACCTTGAATACCCTTTCCTTATCATGACAATTGCCCCAAAAAATTATCCCGAACCTTAACACTGAAACAACTATACCATGATAAGCTACTAAAAGTGTAGGGATGTTGACCTTTTTTGAGAGATTATACAGCATATATGCAGATCTGCTTAATCTCTTACAAATATCATCTGCATGAAATTTCCATGTCAACTGATCATCAATTAAAATTCCTAGAAACCTAGAAACATTTGTGGTGTCTATGTTTTGATCATTAAAGAGAATATTACATTTTTGAATATTTGATCGTTGGTGGAAATGCATCACTTTTGTTTTTTGAAAATTTATAATTAAATTGTTTGAATCAAGCCAATTAATGATGGCTCCTAAAGTGTCATTAATATTTCGTTCGTAACTTTCTCTACCTTCACATTTTACAATCGCCGTGCAATCGTCCGCAAATAGTACCATTGGTTGGTGAGTTTGACGAGGCAAATCATTGATATATAGTAGAAACAACAAAGGCCCTAGAACGCTACCTTGCGGCACGCCATATTTTATTTCTCCTTGTCTAGACAGATATTTATATTCGTGCTTTGTTTTTAAATTTACTCTAGATATTTCTGTATATTGTATTCGGTCACTAAGGTATGATGTAATCAGATTTAAAATATTTCCTCTAATGCCATAAGTGTATAGCTTTTGTAAGAGAATGTCGTGTCTCACGTAGTCAAAAGCTTTTGTCATATCAGTAAGAATTGCGCATATTGGTATTCTACTGTCAACACTAGTCATAATATTGCTAAGTAGTTCATAAATTGCCATATTAATATTTTTATTTTTCCTAAAGCCTTTTTGCTCATCACATAAGATATTATTAATAGTTAAAAATTTATATACTGCTTCATATATAATTTTTTCAAATACTTTGGAAAATACTGGAATAAGAGCTACTGGCCTGTAATTAGACATATCTTCTTTATCATTTTTTTTATGTATTGGTTTTATTATTACTGTTTTTAATTTATTAGGAAATACACCATAGCTTATGCTTATTCTATAATTCTTACTGTTACTGTTACTGTTGTGGGGCTCCTTTTTCCGCACTTAGCCCGTAGAAAGTCGGGCCGTTGTGCGTGATGTGCCAGCTATAGGTAATTCTTACAAGCACGTATATTTTTCTTCTTCTCTTAGTCTTCTTCAGCCTTTAAAAGTCCACTGCTGAACATGGGCCTCGAAAGATTTCTAGACGAACCTGTTCTTCCAACGTATATTTTTGGGCATCGTTGTATTTGGAAATAGTTGCACTATATCCGTATTATAAATACATTTTTAAACGCGAAGTTACAAATGAATACTGAGGATAAATGTACGTAAATAATTTTATTTGACGCCTCGGTGGCGGTTGTATTACGGTACGGCTGCAATGCTGAGGTCTCGGGTTCGATCCCCGGGTCGGGCAAAGTGATATTGGATTTTTCTATTCAGTATCAGCCCGGAGTCTGGAATTAGTGTCCGACATGGCGATAGGCTCACCCCCTTTCACATAATGGGACGGGATATGCACGGCGAAAAGTGGGTGCACTAGTTGCGTCTTTGCGGGATAAAAGGCGTGGGTGTGTATGTACGTATGTACGTTTGCAGGAGCGGCGTTCCTGATGCAGAGCATGGTGATAGTTCGCGCAGTGCGGAGGATCGACAAGCCTATAGCCATGGGATTCTCGTCCGCCGTCATTGCGTTGGTTTCCTTCGTGCTGGGCAAACTGCTCTACATGGTTATAAGCTGTAAGTATAATTTAATATCCAGTATCGGCTTTGGGGTGGAGGAGATGGGGGGTAGGGCTGCGCGTTCGCCAGATCACAGGGGGGCGCTGAGGTTTAGGGGGCGCCACAGACTCTGGCTAGAATGTCATCATGGTCGTAATACTATTGCCTACAAAAATACGGTTGGGAAATAAAAAAAGTTCACGAGAAAAAGGGCGCCAAAAATTATGTCGCCAGGGCGCCCGAATATCTAAAGCCGGCCTAAATATTATTTAGCGTCAAACCACAGAATACTGAATCCTACTACGTAGTCAAACTAAGGATAAATAGATTTATATTCCTTAACAATAAGTTATTGTAGAGAAGATTAAATGTATATTGCATGAATATTTCAAACATTATTATTTCTTCCAAGGCCTTATCTTACCATGTTCTGTTAGTTACTTTATTAGCCTGTTAACTCTCTTAATGGACTGTTAAGGTTTTGAAGTGTTCCACCATGGCCTAACATGTGATTATCTTCCTTAACTAAGCGTTCTTTCATAGGACGACCGATAATTTAACATATACATAATAAGAAATTGGTGAAAATACAAAATTCCCGTTAAATTAGAAATTTTGGTGGTCTAAGATATTTCAAAAACATAGATATAATATTAGCAATCGCAATCTGAAGACTCGAAAGTAATCCAATTGGGAGAGATTTATACACTAAAATGACAAATACTAGCTGTCTATTGTTCATACTGGTTCAAATACGTCAACTCTTTCGTAATGTCAAGAATGTGCTTGCGGAGCGCTTTTTGCGTTTAGTTTGTTAGGGTTTGGCGTATCTATACTTGAAATGAAACTATTTTGCGGATTTTATCGCGGTTTTTTAATTTTGTATTTTCTCCCGACGTTTCTATCTATACTTTTTGAAAATCATTGTCTCTACCAAACAAGAGAATGCCGTGATTTCTTTTCTGCCCTATTCCAGATCTAACATGCGGCTACTCCCACGACGGCTTGTGTCTTCTCCACAAGCCATTACTATGGACGATGTGTGCCGCGAGCAGTTTGTTCGCGCTGGCGTCGGCCGGGGTCAGTTTGCTCGCGAGCCGAGAGCCGCCCGAACCCACCACCGACTTGTGATATTAGATTTAGTTATTTATTTATTGTTGTTTTATTTCATTTACTAGTCCTGTGCACTATTTGATATACGCGATTTCATGGGACGGAACTAACAGGTGATTGTTGTTTTTAACAGCTGTGGTTGGCGATAGGCACTCTGTCATCGGACGGAACACTCATGATCAAAAGGTGCCCTGGTTGTACCTCTGCCTACCTCTTTGGGGATAAAGGCGTGATGTTTTTTTGTGGACTGTTAGTATGTTGGACATGTTTTAATTAATACTTGATACTTGGCTGATCTACTTTCCTAAAGACCTCGGAAGGTGTCGTCTTTATTCAAATTCTAGGCAATCAAGGCTAGTATTTTTTATTCGAAAAATGCGCAAGTTTCTTTAGTTAACCTCTTTGACGATTAAAGAAAATACTTTTATAGTCCACAAATATTTTATATGGATAATACAATCTCTTCTAGACAATATAAACGAAAGAAGTAACTCTACAAGGGTAAAAAATAAAAAATCCCGTCCATTATAACAAATTTATTGCATTCCATAACTAGAATGGCACACGTTTCGATAAACTAACTACGTCTACAGAAACCCACTAATTGTGCACCAAATAAATCGTACCAAAATAAATTCATATAAAAATCATATAAAACTATGTTTTTACAAGCGTTCGTATAATTAGCGTCAAAAATATTGTATAACGTAATGATAACAAAAAAAAGAACGGGTTGCACTCCGGGAGTGCCGGCAGAAGTGAAAACTTGAACATTAACGTTGTGCATTTTTGAATATTTTGGAATGGTTAGGAAATAATTTCGCACGAATTGCTTTATTTATCAGTATAAAAGTACTAGCATTTATGTGGTTAAATAACATATTTATTTATTGCGCTATCGTACACAAAAATTACAACCTCCGTCTTACGAATTTTCGATCAGGTCACGTGTCCTGACGCGAGTTTAACATTTTATATCCATCCCAAGAAAAGTGCTCAACGCCGCTAAATAAGTTTTCACTTCAAAATATTATGTTAAAATCTTGGAACTTTTACACCTTCCTAAGAACGCGTTCAGATGAGAGGCGTTTAACGCGCGTTTCCTTGCGTTCACTACCATAATTGATACTATTTTTTACGCGTGTTTTGACCTAAACAATGTAACTGATGCGGCTTTCACGAACGCGTCATCAGAACGCGCTCTTAATAAAATAGATTTATGCAATTTTCCAACGCAAAAACTTGTGACGAATAAAAAAACAAAAATGTCTTCCATAAGTACAGATTAGTAAAATTAATTGAGCATTTTAATAACATTATAGTAATTAATAACTATTAAACATTATTTTTAATTCATTTTTCCTCACCTGATATGATAAACAACATAAGTTCCTAGACATTTCATAAAACTAAACAGCAATTTATTTATTACAAGTACATATATGGTTCAAAAATTGTAATAGCTATGTTTTTACTTGTTTCAAGGCTTATAATTAATTATTACTAAGATTGTGCTTACTATAAGCTGTGCTTACTCTATGTAAGAAAAATGGAATAAGTTATTTAAACATTCCAAGCTTAGTAACGTTATATTAATGAGCAAATTATGTAAATTCTACTAACTATAAAAACTATTACTAAAATCGGGAATGTATCAAATGAATAAGCTGTAAGCATAAAATATTATATGTGAAAGAAAATATTTTTAATAAATTTTATTTTTGACGCTAACTATACTAATGTAAGCTTACGTATTACCTTAAAATATATAAAATCTTTGATATCCACAATTTTGGTAAGAAAATCCGATTACAAAGATATTTTTGGTAAGAGAAAAGTCATAGCTTTAGTGATGTATTATTAAAATAAATAGAAAACTTAACTATTAAGATGCCTTTGATAGAACACATACATAGATAGAATTTATCTTTACAAAATTATAAATGAAATTAATTAGGTATTTTAAATCTCTCTTTGCAAAAGATAACTTAAAATTCACTGTCCAAATATAGATGAATGTAGGAACTAAAGAGTTCCCTTAACCCAAAGACATACAGTATCCACTTCGCTCCCAAAATTAACCACTCTGTAGAAAGAGATAAAGCAAAAATGCGGCCAGTAGATGTCTCATTTTACAGGGGTGTAGCTATCAGGCATATCAACGATACGGGGCCTACGATACGCTAAACTTAAGCAGTCACCTGAAAATTTGGAGATCATTTTTTGCTCCCGCATATTAGGCTTCCGGAAGGGGGACATGCGGGGCGGCACGAACTCACTGGCTTGTATTTAAGAAAGTATAAATGAGGCGTTGGAAGGCCCCCAACAACATTTTGATATAGGGCCCCTCTATGGCGAGCTACGCCACTGCTCTTTTATTTCCGCTTTTAGTGACGAAGGCGCATGCGGAACTGCAGCTTGTGACGTGAACCAATTAGGATTCTATAGCAACTACTAGCCGGGGAGTTTTGGCGGGAACTTGGAAGTGTCATGAGGTGCTCTTGTTTTAATTCATTATTTTGGTGATACTTAGTGTTATATTGCATAATTATAGTGGTATATTATCCAATATAGTTCTATTAAAGAGCTCAAATGTAGTGAATTGAAATAATTGTGCTAATCAAGTGTTTTTTTGTTGCCGCCAAAACTCCTCGATAAAGTCTTGGTAAGGTAGCCACTGCTTTACTTTGATATACTACAGACTACAGATAATAAAATAGACAAATCAAACTTGACATTGGCAAAATGTGAACACAAATGCCATTATAAAAAAAAATAAAAAAAAACTACTAGCCGCATGATCGTTTTAACTCTCTCACACTATTTTGCCATTAATATGTATGAGAATGCAGGAAGGACATTCTCTATGGAAATCATCAAATTATTGATGCCTTATTTTCTAAAACTGTTTTTATGAAGGGATAGTTAAATATACACTACTAAAATCATAACCCGCCTTTAGCTTTGCCACAGTCGGGTAGAAATTAGAAAAGAATTAAATATAATAGTAAAATCTCCACTGATGGACACAGACCTCACATTAAATAAATCCAGTATTTAATAAATAATTTACTATGAACCTTTATAAATAGTATACGTACATTTGTCTATTTTTTATTTTTCTATTTATAATATTATATGTGTATAGATTAGATACGTATTATGTACGACGTTTTTTTGCTTACGACTGACCATCACTGGGTTTAAAACATATTTTGTAGGTTTGTTTGGCATGTTTTAAATAGATTCTATTTAACGAAATGGTCGTATTAGCGAATATGACAAAAGACGAAATAGTTTTTTTTCATTTATGGCAACATTTTTAACATTGCTGTTTTATTATTGCACATCAACCAACTGTCGCAAATTACCCACTATGAAATGAATGTTTGGCCAATATCCCTTGTGATTTTTGAGTAACTCAAAGCTTGTGATAGTCAGTCATAAACAAACATAAAGTATTAAAAATATATTGCTACGTACAAACATTGTTAATGATCCAAAATACGCAGGTTGCCAGAGACAATTTTGTTTTCTAACACGGCTCCCGACGGAATGTCTATGCGGTCTCCGTGGTTCGCGATTATGATCACTGTGCCCTGGAAATAAAGTCAAATTTTCAATGAAATGCGTGAGTAAATTAGTGAAAATGAAAATTGACCATATTTTAGACGGTACTTTCCAAGTTGTGTATATTTAAAACATACCGGAAATTTGCAAGCAAGATGACAGACAGATATTTATCAAGTAATAATATTTCTTGTGACTTCCATACCAGCGCCTATCATCCAGTCTTTAATCCTTATATACGTCAATTAATAATTACGACTGCCTCGGTGGCGCAGTTGTATTACGGTATGACTGCAATACTGAGGTCTCAGGTTCGATCCCCGGGTCGGGCAAAGTGATACTGGGTTTTTCTACTCAGTATCAGCCCGGAGTCTGGAATTTGTGCCCGATATGGCGATAGGCTCGCCCCCTATCACATCATGGGTCGGAATACGCACGGCGAAAAGAGGGTGCACTAGTTGCACCTCTGTCTACCCCTTCGGGGATAACGGGCGTGAGTGTGTGTGTGTGTGTATGTCAATTATTTTTATCCGAAAAATATACTTTGTTCAAGTCAGCTGATGACTTTCATTCAAATGTAATTTTTTCGAGATCCATATTCACTTACACCGGTCACATTTATAGCATCAAGGGTTATATTTAACCTAATTCCACGCATTTCACCTCTAAAACTGCAAAATTAAAAATCAAAACCTACCTTCAAAGCGACCCCTCTTCCAAAAGTGACGTCACCTGACACCGTCAAATGGTCTAGCTCAATCAGATCAGGTATCGTCGCGAACCTGTTAAGGAACTCCTTGACCTTCGCGAAGTGGTTGTCACCCAGCTTCACCAGAGGAGTGGAAGGGAACATCCGCTGCGGGGACATCACTAGCGATCCGTGGGATAGGCTGTACAGGTTGGACATCACTAGCAGAAGATCTGAAGTCTTCTTTACAGGCAAGAATCTGCTTCTTGGCACATTGACTCCGATTCCGCAGTCAAAGCATTTCATAGCAGCACCAACGGCTGTTTCCAATTGGATGACGTTCAAGCCATCTGAGAGATGCTTGTTGTTGACAATAATCTCCATGTTCAAAGACCCTTGTACTACTACTCTTTGGATGGCATCCAACTTTGCCCATAAGTTGTTCGTGTTGAAGAACTTGAACTGACTGACTGACTTGAAGTCGTCCACGTGTTCTTTAGGAACTTGAGCTATTTCGAGCAGCCTTAGCTTGTCTTCGTACTGGATGAGAGTTCCACCTTTGACATCAGCTCTTGTCTTGTCAGTCACTTCCATGACGAACTCTGAGGGGGATTTCTGCTGGTCTGGATTGAGGAGGAGGTTCAGGATGTTCAAATCGACGGTGGCGCCTAGGTTGTCGATGTTACTGATGAAGCAGTAGGAACGGCCTTCTTTGATGAACTTCTGGAGGAGGCCGGAGTTGTAGAAGGATTCGTAGAAGTCACCGTGACCGGGCGGGTACCAGCTGTGGATAAAAAGCAGATTCATTTATAACAATATACATTGAAGAACGACAGTAATTCCAAAAGTATTGTTGCTTAGAACGATAGTGGTTTCAGTATAAACCGTCTTAGATAAAAGAAGAACAAGATAATGATTCGGTATCCTCAAAAAATATATTGATGATATGCTGTTAATAGTACCGGACTAAGCTACCATGGTGTCATTATTTTACAAAAATATTAAACAGCATAGTTGTTTTGATGTGAAACCAGTTAGTTCGAGTTTGTGGGGTATTCCCAGATTCTTTGGAACCCCTCCTAGGACTTGGCGCCGCTCCTAAGATGCCTTCCTACTCCTAAAGCCAGTATTAACTGACACTCACGCGTCAATATCGTTGTGTACGAGCCCGTCTCTCGCCACAGGCAGCAGCGACTCGCGGTTGATGCGCGGGTGGCACGACTGGTTGAACGTGTGAATGTCCAGCTTCAGCCCCTTGTACTTGCGGATCACCTTCTGCGTGTCCTCGTCCGTGTTAAACGAGTTCATGAGGACTAACGGTACGTTGCATTTGTACGTTTTGTTCAGATGCTGAAAAATAGTGTTGAATATAAAGATCACAGGAGTCACAATAAACTATTTTCTACTTTCCATCCTCATTTCCTATCTTTTAAAGCTATAGCATATCCATTCTGCATATTGGAGTCCACAATATACTTGGTGGTGGACACATGCGATGAAGTGACCCACCGGGCCATTTGTATACTTTTTGGTACTAAACATTTAACTTGTCTCTGTTTTATTACTTTATCTTGTAGCCAAGTAATGTTTGTTCTAACAATGCATTGCCTTTTATTATATCCTGCTTATCATCACCATTAACATGAGACACAGTACGTACAGTACTAAACACAGGCCTCTCCTAAATTTCCCGACCTACTACTTCTATCCTAATGATTACAGACTAATTCATAACATACCTCAATCTGCTGCACGGTGAGATCGAGGAACGTCAGCTCGTTCCTGACCTGTATCACCGACTTGGGTCCCTTGCACCCCATGGAAGTACCCAGCCCACCGTTCAGCTTCACCACCACTAGCTTGTCCAGCATTTGGTGGATTTTGTCCGTGGTAGGAGTAGTGAGGGTTGTGTAATCGATCACCGCGCCTTCTGGCAACTTCTCGATCTTCTCCCATGTTACCGAAGGTCCCTCTGGAATTGTCAGCTGGATTAAGCTTAAAATCTAACGGTTTGGAGTAAAACAATCAATAATCAAGGGTATTGTGAGGATAGGGCAACAATATAGAAGGCAGAGTAGATAAAGAGGGTGGAACGATGTAAGCTATGCCTGATACATAATACAGCTGATCGAGCCGACGCAGTAATTATCCATTTCTGCTAATAAGCTCACTAAACAATGTTCGGTTTCGATTGAAAGTATATTTTAACCAGTAAATACTACAAATTATACTCAAGACTCTTAAATTTAAACAATGATATTGTCAGTTCAGAGCCATGGAATAGTATGTAAAGGGATGTCCTGGGTGCTGTTGCTACTATTTAGAGACGTCGAACTAACCATCGGCGAATCGATCATATCAATAATTAACAAATCAGTATTCAATAGTTACAATAACACTCAAGAAACAATATTTGTAGTTTGCGGAGCGACATAAGTTAAAGTAATCTATCACTTACCTACCCTCATATTAAATTTTCCCAAAAAGAAGCCAACTGAACTTCACACTACAAAATTCTCACAATTCGTTCGCCCCGGGTTCAGAAAACTCCAGTCGTCAAACATAACACCAATATTCTTAACAAAACCTTGGACTCACATGAAAGATTTAATAAAAACTTGTTCTCCAACTGTTTAAAAGGACTACTTGCTCATGTCAGTTATTTTCCAGATATAGACTCATAATAGACTCATTTATCAGTACTTTAGTCAAGTACTGATAATTATTATGTTTATTTTTATCAAATTAGCAGCCTGCACGCATCCGGCATTTCAGCAAAACCACAGTTCTTGTTAAAAAGTATTTTTCAAGAACTGGCAGATAGCATTAACAGTTACATAGCTCTCGATGAACCACCAATCATCATAAAATAGCGTATTACATCTTCAATGAGTGCGATCCATGTGGATTACCAATACCGATAACTTGATTATAATATTTAAACAACAGTTGCAAGACCGTTCGTTTATATCCTATATTTCTGCTCCATCATAAAATAAATAACGTTACTCTGCATTAAGATTTTCGTAGTTGATCAGCTAATAGTCTTGAATGTATTCAAACATTTCTACCAATTTCCAGTATTCTTTTCGATGTCTCGTTTACGTGGGAGATCATAAGATGTTAAGTAATATTCATAAAAGCCCTGCTGGATTGCTCTTTTTTTCATTCTAATGTAACTATTAATCACCATAATTATCCCCAAATGGTATCTGACGCTATGTTATCACATTTCTCGTACAATATTGCAAGAATACTCACGCTCAGCCAAGAACCTGCTGAACAAATTCTTGAAGCCCTGGAACTCTTTCTCCACAAGGCTCCTTCTGGCCTCAGGGACCGTCGTGAGCAGCCTCTCGAGTTCCACCTCCAAGCGAGCGAGGGCATCGCGTTTGGTCGCCTCTTTGAAGTCCCGAGATCCTGACGGAGTCCGCTGGTGGCTGCGAATCTAGAACATATAGTTTTTTTTTTAGTTTGGTGAATTTTCTGTTAGACTGCTGCCACAGCAGCTCCTGTAAGGCAGCATCAACCTGCATGTATAGACGGCATCGTGGGTGGTTAGGCAGCATTCACGATGCAGTTGACGTTGAGGCCGTACTTCGGTTCGCGTGAGCTTCTGAGCCCCCACAATAAGAGACGCACTAAACAGCATAGTACAGAGATGGTTGCGGCAGACGGTACTCCTTACCAGAGAAACCTGGAGCCGTCCCTAATGCGCCGTAGGGGGCCACCGAGGTTTTTTGGTTGGTATGCCGGTGTAGGGTGTATATAAAGGCACTCGGCCCAGCGTACGCTCGATATTAGTGGTAGTAGTGGTAATGACACCCGCGAGAATAATTAAGGTTCGATAGGCGAAAATTTAATGGCAGCGACCAAACGTAAGAATGAAACAGAACCTTATTATCTAAATACTATATCCCTATATCCTAAGCCTATGTGACGAGTCATAGACAATAAATATGATGATTAATTATAAGCCTCAAACGCTACTAGAGTTTCTATTGAAGTCCTTGTCTTACACCATACATAGTCACGTTTCTATAGTACAAGTACTACAAGGTATGACGTCATACTTGCGTGAAGTTCAAAACTACCCACATTTAAGCTCGGAGCTTGCATGCATGTTTCCACCACTTGAGCTGCGTGCAAAATGCGCCTTGGAGGTAGAGTCCGACCGAAGCTTCGGCTTCTGCCACTTTCGGCAAATATGGAACGTTCCTAGCAGGCGCCGAAATCGAACAAAATAAATAAATAAATGTTATAATTTATAACAGTCAATATACACCTTGAAGTTTAAAGTTTTAAATTTATTTATTTTTTTAATTACAGCTTGTAATCAATTTGGATATTAATTTATTTGAGTTGTTAAGTCTTCGGCTTCGGTTTGGCCGAAGGTGTGGCGATAGCCGATTAATCGGCTTCGGATTCAGCTTCGGTGAGAACTTTACTTCGGTCGGACACTACTTGCACGCTTCTTGCGTTAAGCCGCGTTCCCATTGCAACAACTTACACGCAACTGTGACGTCATACATGTACTTGGACAATCGAAACGCAGCTTTAAGAAAACGTGGCTTAAGTGCTTACAAATATTTGGCATCTGAATTTTACTATTGACTATATATGATGCAGACCAAACGATATGTTATCAGGGTCATTACACACTCGATATTAGTTATCAAGCAAGGTTAGATATGTACTGCAGTTTGCAAACGTACTGACGAAATCTGTATTTTACTTGGTGTTGCCAACGGCTCCGCGTAGGGTTACCATATGAGAGGCATTTGCGGCATTTGGCATTTTAAGGTTTAAATAGGAGTACGGCCGGTATTACTCTGTTGAAAAACTATGTCCTTTGAAAAATATCAGTCTTAAACTTGGATTTAAAAAAAACTTATCTTTATTATCTATTGTCTTTTCTTATTAGTTATTACATTAAATTAATTTTAAGGAAGAACCGGGATTGTGTAAATACTAGATAATTTCATTGAAACTTCGGGTTATTTACAAATTTGTACGAAAATCCGTAGAGCCACTGTTCCACCTTGGTTTTTCTGACATAAACCAAGAGAGCTTTAATTTATACAAAAAACCATAGTGACTATTACATCCAAAACACAACGTGACTTGCAAATAACTAATATATGCAGCGTAAAAAATCAACAAACAATAAAACGAATTACCATGATGGCATGATATAAAGTTGTTACTTGTAATAACATATTTATTGTAATGTATATATTATCGCGGCTCCGACCGCGTGAATAAGTTTTTCCGGGGTAAAAAGTAGCCTATAGAACTCAGGAGTAATGTAACTTCCTATTAGAATTTTCAAAATCGGTTCAGTAATTCCTGAGATTAGCGCGTTCAACGAAACAAACTCTTCAACTTTAGAATAGTCACGGGCATAGCTATACCTTTCACATAGCGGGGCCGGGGTCCTAGGATACCAAAATGTCAGTGGCGTAGCGTGGGTTCTTGCCCTATGACACCAAAAAAACAAGCCGCCTTTTAACAAATAATTCACGTATAGACCCACATTACATACAGTTAACAATTTTAAAAGGATTTATTTTGCGCATATTCACTTTCAGTGGCGTTCTTGCGTTGGGTTTTGTTGGGTCTATTTCATCTTATTATTTGGATGTTTGTATGTTTGCAAATAATACTTTACACAAAAAACACACACCCGTTATCCTCAAAGGGGCATTCAGAAGTGCAACCAGGGCAATCACTTTTCGCCATGTACCGATGATGTGATAGGGAGCTAGCCTATCACAATATCGGGCACAAATACCAGATACCGGGCTGAAACTGAATAACTCAATATCACTCGAACCGAGATTCGAACCCGGGACCTCAGAGTAGTTTCATACCGCACACGCAATACAACGCCACCAGTCTAGAATACATTACGCGCGAACGCAAATCTTATGGAAACGATAGAATACATTTTAAACACGAGAGCATATAATGTAGATAACGCGCTGAGCATAAATGTTTGTTATCGTATATTATACATTATTTACGAGGAAACTGCATTAAGATTAACCATGTCCTGGATAAAAATATACCACCCTACCCTAAAGGAGGGTAATGAGCGCGTTTTTTAGGGAAAGGGCTTTTAATTGGTTGAAGGCGTTAGCTAATAGCAAATAGATCTATTCTAGATGTAGTCTATGCAGTATTCGAATATATAGACAATGTATTTCTGATACGATGCGCGACGTGGAAACCGAACTGCAGACCGCGGTCTTTCCGAGTGTTAGCTGAATAATCCCACGCTTATTGTTCATAGACAGTAACCTTACTATGTAGTATACATTGTGTACATCTTCCATAGCGAGATAGTATTTTGTCTTATTTCCTCGGACAAATGTCACTTATCATTGCAAAAGCAGTGTCACTACTACCGAAGTATACAATGTCCATTAACCACGGTGAGTTATTACTTATTACAAATATATATTTTTAGCAAATATAACAAGAACAAGCGTTGGTCTTATACAAAAGAACTCTTATCTTACTAGCTCGTGCTGGCGGCTTCGGCCGCATTAATCAGTTATCCTAGCATAAAATTACCCTACGTCCTTGCCAGGGTCTCAAACTATGTCCATACCACATATGATCGAAATCCGTTCGGTATTTGTATGTTTATCGCGTTCAGACATACAGACGCGGGTGGGGCCTTTGTTTTATAATTTGTAAGAATTAACAACATATGTATATTAAAGCACAGCCTTAACCAGTATCTTTAGAAACGTGAAAATTTGCACACAATTTACACTGTCATTTTTATAAATGGAAGCCCCGGAGCCCAATTGAAAACTCTATATAAAATGAAATCCTATTCCAAAATATGCCAAAATAACATACCCAAGACCTTATTATTTCTCCTTCCCCGGCCATCGTAAAACAACGCGATTTTTCCAATTCAAGCTGTGATAACGTGTGTTTATCACGCCATGCACACTCACACTAACTGTTTCTATTGATAACGTAATTATCGGTGCTCCTGTGACAATGACACCGACGCGTAACGCCAAATGTTATCCACGCTATTCACGAACTTTTGTTTTAATCACCAAAGTATTAGTGTAAAATATTTTTTATTATTTTACAGGATCAAGGGGTCAGAATACTGCACTAAACATGACCAAAGAATATATTATTTTAACTGACATTGCAAAATTATGTGTAACGTTTTCTTCAAATTACGTCGAATTTAAACTAAAAACTGATTTTAAACTTCGAATGGCATATATGCTATGTTACTGGCCTTTACAAACAACTGCCAACTTAATTGACGCAATAATGACCACTGACTGATGTTGCGTCACGCTACGTCAGAAACTACTACACGTGCGCACACGAGTCATCTCTGGATGCGCAGTAATGTATAATATGATTTAATTAAACCAATGTTAATTTGTTTGTGCAATATTGGCTAAGCAGATGTCAATGCGGTTTTTTTACTATATTAAAGTAAACTCCCAGTATGTAAGTTAAACTGAAATATTTTTTCTTCGTTTGAAGTAAAGTAAATACCTTTTATTTTATTTTTGTAAAGAGAAAAAAAAAAGATTAGTAAGAATACAAAAGTATGTAGGCAATTTGAAATTTTGAATTTGTTCATCTACTTATGCTGCTGACTGTACACTATATATTATTTACGAGGAAACTGTATTAAGGTAAACCATGTCCTGGATAAAAATATACCACCCTACCCTAATGAGGGCGTTTTTTGGGGAAAGGGCTTTTAATTGGTTGAAGGCGTTAGCTAATAACAAATAGATCTACCACTGGTAGAATCTTGTAGAGGATAAAAAACATTGTAAAAAATGACGTAAAAGTGCCCTTAGGGGCCTAATTACTTAATAAATGATTTGAATTTGAATTATGTGCCATAATTTATAAATACGTACTTGATAAGTATCTGTATAGAGGAATTATCCAAAACTATTGGATCCTAACAGACAATTGTTTGACTTCAAAACTTTACTCTGTCTGTACCCACCCCGCTTACCATCAAGTGCAGTGAGGTTACCTTGCTGTGCCCAAACAAAAAAGAACACCTTAACCACCTCAAAATAACTAGTTTTATTTTTGAGAAATTTCAAATTATACATACACAAACATCTATTCCGAAAAAAAAAATATTCGTGAGCACTGCTAGAAAAAGTTAATAAGCAGACGGAGCCTTTATATAGTTACTATAAATATTGTATGAAGTAATTACAGCAAGGTCATGGTCACCAAAACAACGACTGAATGATGCACGATTCAAATCACAAAGCGATTGTTCCTCTAAAACCGTTCTATGGATTTCCTCATTAATAAATATTATAATTGACTCCTAAAAAGACGTTGGCGGTTATAATATTTTGTATCTAGCCGAATGACAACCATGAGGGTAATAAAATTGGAAAATAAAACTGGAAAGCAATTTAATTACTGGAATTTAGACCAATGGTCATAAAAGATTTATCATTGATTAGGTGTCGCTCGCGGCTTCGCCTTCGTGAAATGCTTTTCCCGCTACAAAAGTTCCGAAAACCCAGTAGGACGCCAGCGCCATCTACTTAAAGAATCAGATTAATTATATCCATTATTTGGGAGCAAATTACTGGGATACATAGCCTATGTGTTAATCGAGGATGTGATTTACCCATTTGCCAAATTTCATCTATATCCGTTTAGTTGTTTCTGCGTTTACTTCTAACAAACATCCCATCATCCAAACATATTCACAAAATTATCGCATTTGTAATATTAGTAAGTAAGATAATATTAAGAAGATGTCAGCGGACGGGGGTAGTGTAGATTTTTTTTTTTCTTTTTTATGGCACAGAGTGACGAGACGAGCATGCCGTTCGCCTGATGGTAAGCGATACGAGCGCCCATAAACAGTAGTAGCACCATACAGCACCTTGAGTTACAAAGTACTGTGTGGCATTCCACTGCTCTCGTCATCCTGAGACATAAGATGTTAAGTCTCATTATGTCCAATAGTTACGCTGGCTACAATGTCCTTCAAACCGAAACACAACAGTGCATGCACACTGCTGCTTGGCGGTAGAAATAGACATTGCGGTGGTACCCACCCAGACGGTCTCTTACATATGAGAACATTTTTTTAAACTATTATTTTTTTTTATTTTTTTTAGTTCTGTTCATTATTGTCCATTTCACAAACACGCCAACAGATGGCGCTAGTATAGCATAAAATTTTCACATTTTCTTTCATAACTCAAAAAAAAACGAAATATATATTTTTTGAAAATACAATTAAATTCTGTATATTTTTCTCAACATATTAGCATATGATAAAATGTCGCGCGTCGTATGTTGCGCGTGTGGCGGAGTATTGCGCGCTTCGGCCTCTGCATCGCGGAATCGTTTGGTAAACGTCGATAGCTTAGGTGGGTAAGTGAAGTTTGATATTTTGATTAATTGAAGTGGGTCAAAATCGCGCCCAAAGGAGTCGGAGTCGGAGAGTTACAAACATACAAGTGAAGCTAATATAAAGCGTGTAATATAGACCCGCACCTCGCAGTTCAACAATATTTTTTATAATACAAGACGTATTATTACAAAGTCACCGTCAGAATACTCTACACGTTTATAAATTTCATCAAAGAAAGTCATGAAAGCACTTGAATTGTCCAAATAAATTCCACCTGCATTATGAAACAGTATACATCTGTGTAAACACAATTCGCCACACCAATTTGTACAATGATTGAACATTCGCTACGGTGTAACTGAAAACCGCTCTCTAGTACGTGGATAGAGGCCCTGCGTTATTCGTATGATAGGTAATTATCCATTATTTTTTGACAATTCAGTGCCGAGTAGCTAACACGTTTTATTGCGTTATATCAAAGGCTATAGTCAAGGTTAAGACCGGGTTTTTTCAACTGTTCGGGTAATCCTCGGTGTTATTAAGCTGGACGCGCTCGCAGAGCTACAGTTGAAAAAACGGGGCCTTAGTTATGGTTTCGTTTAAGTACATTTTTGTATGGAAAGGACATGTCCAAAAACGGGCCTAAAATTCTAACCAAGATACTTTACATATATTTGGATAGTATTCAAAAAAACTAGACCTTTGCAATAAATCGTATAATTGTAGCCCTCCGATTTTGAAATTTATTTTATTTTATTTTGCTTAAAAACTCCACTTAATAGGAACGTTTTTAAAAAAAATTGTTAGAACTGCAGATGTCTAAAAATATTTTTAATCGATCCAAGATCCATATTTTGGCCCATTTAATATCAATAAAGTTTGAGCCTGGTTAGAATTTGAGGCCCAAAACCCATACAAAAAGCGGACATCTCCTTTGGCGGATGTTCGATCTAAAAACGTCCTGAGGTCAAGCAATAGGCAACAAAATTTTATATGATTAATTATTCTAAATGTGATTTTACCTAGAGAAATAATCTCTTATACAAACTTGCTCTCCATGAGTAGGAAATAAGCTCGACAATCCTGAACACACTAGACAATATTCAGGGAACGGAAAAATACAATCATTCATAAACAAATAACTACCCACATTATATGGTGTTCAGATATGAATAAAACATTGTTTGAAAAGAAGGTATTCTTAACATTTCTTATTCTGAGTATCGTATAGTTATGCCACAAGTTATACGTAATACTGATTTACTGGAAACTGGAAGGAAGTGGAAACAATATTGTACCATTGAAGGAGTACACTCGAACTAGTTCATTCGTAAAGTATCAAATACGATATTTCCTGACGAATAGGATCCTGGAGACGATTTGGCTTTAGTCATTGTAAAAGCAAGAGGGAGAAGTACAAAAAGCAAAGAAAAAGTACGAGGAATTTTGAAAATTTGCTGGTGGTAGGTCTCTCATATGTAAGAGTCCGTCTGGGTGGGTACCACCGCAATGTCTATTTCTATCGCCAAGCAGCAGTGTGCATGCACTGTTGTGTTTCGGTTTGAAAGACATTGTAGCCAGTGTAACTGCTGGACATAATAAGACTTATCATCTTATGTCTCAGGATGACGAGCGCAGTGGAATGCCACACAGTACTTTGTAACTCAAGGTGCTAGATAGTGTTGCTACTGTTTATGGGTGGTCGTATCGCTTACCATCAGGCGAACGGTATGCTCGTCTCGTCATTGTCTGAACGAGCAGACAATACTAAGCATTCAATGATTCCGTTTAAGTGGACGATAGCCTAGTTGGGAATGGAATGGTTTGATGAGACGGAAATCCGCAGGTTGAAAGACTGATTTTCCTAAGTCATGTGTATTGTTTATCAATTATAGTTCGCTTTAACGGTGAAGGAAAACATCGTGAGGAAACCTACATACCTGAGAATTCTCCATAAATTCGAAAGGTATGTGAATACTACCAACCCGTACTAGGCCAGCGTGGTGGACTAAGGCCCAAACCCTCTCAGTTGTAGAGGAGGCCCGTGCTCAGCAGTGGGCAGTATATAATACAGGGCTGGTATGGTATGGTAATGATTTCATAAAATATTTGTCACAAACTTGTTAATAAATTCTAAGCTAAATCTAAGCGTCTATTTTCTAAATATTAAGGACCCATTCGTCATGGCGCCACAGTTCCAAAGAGTTACTCTCCATAATATGTCGAATAGCATTGGGATCCTCGGCGTCGAAACTGCGAGTGACGTCCAGTTTAGGAGTCATTTGGAGGACAAGAGGTATACACACTGAACTGTGTGCCTCGGCCCGCGACTAATGTCCCCCCGCGCATGGGCGTGCATTGGGTGTGAAGACCCAGCGCACAAGAATTGCCTCGGGGGGCTGCTTAACCCACTTGACTCCTTACAACGACAGGCACTTCGCATCGTCGATGATCCCAACCTCACGGACAGAGTGGAGGCGCTGGGTATGCGCAGGGACATTGGTTCTCTCTGTGTATTCTACCGCCTCTTCCATGGGGCGTGCTCTGAGGAACTGTTTAATATGGTGCCCGCCTCGCCTTTTTACCATCGCACCACTCGCCATCGCAGTGGAGTTCATCCATACTACGTTGAATCCATGCGTAGTAGCACGGTGCGTTTTCAACGGTCTTTCCTGCCGCGCACGTGCAAACTTTGGAATGAACTCCCTGCATCGGTGTTTCCCGAGCGCTATGACTTGTCCTTCTTCAAACGAGGTTTAAAAAGAGTGCTCACCTCCCGGTAGGCAACGGCTTGGCTGTGCCTCTGGCATTGCTTTAGTCCATGGGCGGCGGATGCTGCTTACCATCAGGCGGACCGCTCGCTCGTTTGCCTACTAAGGCAATAAAAAAAAAATGTCCTCCAATCCATAAGTAGTTTTGGACCCGATTGATTATAATAATAAATCTGTAATGTCACAATTAAATATTACAAAAACAGCGGTCACTGCACTAGGCTACAGGCCCGTATCGCAGTAGACCGATTAACAAAAATACATTTCTTTTAGGCGACCATTCGGCTCACATCTCTTAATAAATAAATGTAAGCTATAATTATAATAATAATATATATAATTATTATAAGTAATAATTATACTTATATGTAATCTAAGTGTGTGTGTGTGTGTGCGTGCGTGCGTGTGTGAGTGTGTGTTTTCATACTCCCTATACAAGACCCGTAAGAATATTCTCAGTATCCTGGTAATTTAGGTTGTGCAACCATTTTTCCAATGTATATTTTGCTTTTTTACAAGTCAATAACTGTATGTTAAGCTGATGACAAATTTAGTTGTAGATGAATGAATGCATGTAGTTTGGTAGGCGTCTATTTCATAAATAAATCGCTTGAATTTGAATAGTACATAGTAATAACAATTCTTATCAGAATAAATATATCAATCATTGTCTTTAAAGATGATAATCAGTAGATTCAACTTCATGAACATGGCCTCTATCACTTATTTATCTTTATGACTTAGTCCCTGACTTGCAGATTTTCTTTCTATACAATACCTACATTCTATCCATATCTCGTCACCTAAGATTTGTAAGTGCTTAGTAATGATAAAAATGTCTACGAAAAGTTATCAAGGACGAACACATTACGTAAAAAAATCCTGACTGCGTCAATATCTGCCATCTTTATTAAAATCATTGAAGAACTGAAAAGATAGAAACAAGATTTTAATTTGAATAATTTATTTTGGTTTTGAATAATCTTAGTAGACAGTGTTCACAAACGCTGTCGGAGGCATAACACGCTCACTTCTCATAATTTGGTTGGTGATATAGGTAGAACAACAAAAACTCGGAGTGAGCAGCGTGAGGCGTGTATTATACTAGATATTAATAATTATTATGTGCTACTAGATAGCAACCACAGTTTGCACGATGAAATAAGTCTCAAAGAGGGCTCGCCACTCGTGCTGTGTCACTTATCGAGATTACCCGATATACAAGCGTAATAAAATGGAGGGCTTGTCGATCAACTGAAAAAAATATATTGTTCAGAAAGTATCAACGCTGCGTTTGAAACGTTAAGTGTCTATCTAGCTATATAATTAATCAAAGGGCCTCGCGTAAAGATTTCTAGACGGACCTGACTAAAGCGGCCATCCAGCGTGTCCCAGCGACCTTTATCAGCCGTCGCGTCGTTTGTTTTTATGGATGAGACTAAGGAAGTGTCATACAACTGCAAATTTAAATTTTATAGTGTAATATAATTTTGTTGAATAATTAATATATTTTAGGTATATTTAATATTATGTAGATTAAATAAATACATTATTTAGATTAAATAAATATTACTGCCTTGGTCGCGTAGTTGTATTACGGTACGACTGCAATGATGAGATCTCGGGTTCGATCCCCGGGGCGGGCAAATTGATATTGGGTTTTTCTACTCAGTATCAGCCCGGAGTCTGGAATTTGTCTGGATTTGGCGATAGGCTCGGCCTCTATCACATTATGGGAAGGAATACGCACGGCAAAATGTGGGTGCACTAGTTGCTTCTCTGCCTACCCCTTCGGGGATAAAGGGCGTGAGTATGTATGTATGTATGTATGCATGTAAATATTATTCTAATGGCAGTTCGGAAGTTTCCACCAGAGAAGGACGAGCAAAACTCTAGTGTTGCATAAACATTACACTTTACAGAATTTCCAGTAGTATCTTGGCAATAAAACACGTTCTACTGTTCATATGACGGTTATTATCTCTTCAAGGACTTGTAATACGTAAAAACAATAGATGCAAGTCATTCCGCAAGAAGGAGGGTCATAAATTAGTATAATGACTTACAATAGTTGCAGATTACACGTAACTGTGTATGACTCGGTAGATTTTAACACAAATATAACCTGTGTATTTTTAGAAAACTGCAATGTCAGGTCTTTGGCCGTTATCGGAATACAAGTAGACATGGGCGTACCCAGGAAGACAGGGAAGGGGAACAACGTCCACCCCTGCGCCGTCACCCTAAACCTTAAACCTTATAGAGGGGGGAGTGAGGGAAGGTAGTGGAAATCACTCCTCAATTATGTTATTAGAAAAAAAGCAGGAAAGATATAAGATAGTTTTAAGAGACAAGTGTTCACGTTCTATCTAAACGCAATATAAATTATTACTCATATTTTAAATCATTTTATGCACATTTTTTTGTATTTATCTGTATAAATAACAATATAATATGTATATATTTATGTTTTTTTTAATCTGTACTATTATATAAGTTTATTGGTAAATATAAGTACACCCACACTCCAACTTCTCCGTAGAAGTGATTTCATCCTATGGTCGTCTGGAAGAGATCGCTCCTAGCGATAAGACCGCCTATTGTTACACTAGCTATATCTAGCTAATAAGTATGTTGTGTGATTTTTAATTTCTTTGTATGTCAGTGGTGTAAAATAAAGTATTATCTATCTATCCAAGATATGCTACTACAGCTCAGTACGGGAGACATTACTCAAGAGTCAAGAGGGACATGCCTAACTTTGAGAGCCTCATAAATCTAATAAAATACATAGAAATGTCCGAGATCGTTGCAAGGTTAAATTGTGATCAATGAGCTGCGCAGTTAGTGGATTACGTAACATCATACGAGACAAGCGGCTAAGTGTCCATTACTGGGTAATTGAATACGCAAATGGCAGGAGCTAGTGTTTTTTCAATGTGCCATTACTAGATCTAGTGTGCAAGTCTGGGTAGGTATAGCTTTGTCAATATCTGCCAGAGTGTAAGCTTAGTTGTAATCAAGTTATTTTATTGCTAATTAATGACGAGATAATCATACCGCTCGCCTGGTGGTAAGCGATACGATCGCCCATAAACAGTGGAAACACCATACAGAACTTTAAATTACAAAGTACTGCGTGGCAATCCACTGCGCTCGTCACCCTGAGACATTAGAAGTCTCATAATGTTTCCGTCTGAAGGACTTGTATCCATGGACAACGATAAAAAAAAGAAGTCTCATAATGGCCAGTAACTACGCTTGCTATAATGTCCTTCAAACCGAAACACACCAGTGCATACACTGCTGCTTGGCGGTAGAAATAGACTTTAAGATGGTACCTACCCAGATGGCCTCTCGCATACGAGCAACTACCAGTAAAGTTTGTAGAGCATTTTATCCATTGTATTATTGTCAACTATCTTTTGCCCGCGGCTCCGCCCGCGTTAAAAAGATTTTCCGGGATAAAAAGTAGCCTATGTCTTAATCCAGAACATGATCTACCCGTATGCCAAATTTCATCGAAATCCGTTCAGTAGTTTTTGCGTGAAAGAGTAACAAACTCTACTGACATCTTGGTATCCTAGGACCCCCCAATGTGAAAGCTATAGCTACGCCCGTGAGTCTGCATAGCGTCATATTATTTTAATTCAGATACGTCAGACTACACTACACTGCTGTTTGCAAATATGTAGTCAATAGTGTGTCAAACAGCATGAACTGTCATCATCATCATCATCAGTCACATGACGTCCACTGCTGAACATAGGCCTCCCCTAAAGATTTACAGATGGACCTGTCAAAAGCGCCCTGCATCCAGCGTGTGTCATGAACTGTGACGCGCCAAAAAGAACTACAGGTTTTTTTTAACTCTCTAATTTTCTGAACAACGAAATACTGTGTATTAAAAGCATACATATTCAATAGCTTTTATAATCTCGGTGAAATGTGGGTGCCTTGTACCTAAACTTGCGGGGCTAAGAGTGGGAGCTTTAGACAATGTAAAACCCCTCGAGTATGAATCAAAAAGTGTACCCGCCAAAAAGGAAAGCAGGACATAGAATTATGCTGCTGCTTGTGTGGACAGGTTTGCCCTTTTCGCTTACTATATCTAAGTATTAGGGGTATGTCTTGAACTTAGATTAATAACGAAATCTTGAAAATTTTCAGAACAAATTATTACATGATTCTTGAGACAGTTATGCACTCGTGTTGGAATTTAAAATTTATTACCTATTTTGCGAGTATATAAGTGAACAGCTCTAAACAAAAGTAAGCAAATACTGAAATGTATTTTTTTTTTCTAGATAACGCATTGTATTTTATACCTTGAACTGATTTTGAAAAGAGCAACGCTAGAGTTTCTTGCCTGTTGTTCTCTAGTGAAAACTGCTTTCCCAACTGGTGGGTAGAGTTAATATTGACGGAATCTAAATAATGTATAACATTTTATGGGTTCGAATAAATTATTTCATTTCATTTCAAAATAGGGTAGATTCCTATGTTTCATTTCGTGCATTTTTTATATGTAACAGAAAATAATACGAAAAATAAATTCTTCTGTGAAATCAACATCAATATTGGTACAAAAATAAAGCAGTTATTCATATTTGAAATATTGTTGTAAGCAAAAGTGGGGTCGTCGTAGGGTTACAGTGCTATCTCTTTTTCACGCACGCAGCGTTATGACCGATGACACTCGGTTACGTCTCAGTTTGCTATTACTGTTATTTGACAGCTTCCTCTTCCACCAAATTTCAAAGTTTTATAATTTATTTAGAATTGCGTGGAATTGAACTGGTGGTAGGTCTCTCATTATGTAAGAGGCCGTCTGGGTGGGTACCACCGCAATGTCTATTTCTACCGCCAAGCATTAGTGTGCATGCACTGTTGTGTTTCGGTTTGAAGGACATTGTAGCCAGTGTAACTACAGGACATAGTGAGACTTAACATCTTATGTCTCAGGATGACGAGCGCAGTGGAATGCCACACAGTACTTTGTAACTCAAGGTGCTGGATGGTGTTGCAACTGTTTATGGGTGGTCGTATCGCTTACCATCAGGCGAAAGGCATGCTCGTCTCGTCATTCAATGCAATAAAAAAAAAATTGAAAATTCTTATTACGTTCGATTTAGGATGACATACATTTTTATAGGTATTGAAAACAAAAATTACTCTATTGTATGTAGCGGAAATGAAGACATTAAGAGGAACGTTATGATCATTGTATGTATCTAGTACATTCATTGTCTTGCCAAGTTGAGTTACTATCCAGGCTCTTCCGTATACCTAGCTATTTTAGACAATGGGTACTTAATAACCATATTTATTACCTGATACACCGCACTCTATTAATCAAAGGAAATTATCATAAATGCAATAGTGTTGCCACAAGTAAATTTCATGTTTTGTTATACCTACATATAAACAAAAGAAGGTACTATTACATTAGCAATTGTTATTTTAATTCATCTGCATATATCATTATCAAACACCGATTTCATTATTCAAGTGTGGCATGTCTATGCCTTTCATACAGCTATTTAAAAAACCTATTTTGTACTGCTGAGGGAATTTATGATGAACAGTATCTATTCACAATTCTAGTATTTCATTGAATTAATGTGAATAAAGTAATTAATGGGGTTGAGAGATGTGAATTTTAACAAGTTACTCGAAGCCGTCTCGTATGCGACGTATCTTATGAACCCGATGACTGATGACCTTTCATTCAAGACAAAAAAACATTGTATATAAAAAAAATAATAAAAAAAATTTGATACCTTGCTCAGTAAATCCATAGATGATTTTTTTTAATAACTCAGTCTTAAAAACAATGAAAAAACACGCCTCGTTCTATATTCAAATTACGCTTTGGCGGGAACGCGCACTCCAGCCAGAAGCTGTAATGGCCGACTACTGAAGGCAAAACAAAACGACAACAATAAATATAGTTAGAGCTGATAGCTTATCATTTGAACCAATTAATAGTTACGTTTAGATATTTTTATTATACTTTCTCACTTAATGCTATTCATTAATTGAATTCGGGTAGAACGGTCTATCTGACATAAATTTACATTACCAGAATACCTAGGCGTCATTGATCCTGCGTAATATCTTAGTACAATTTACAGTTAATTTTTGATACAGTCAAGTTAGCTTGATTGAAAAAGAACCAAAACTCCTGACTGATTTAATTTAAGTATTGAGTTTGCTCGACAAACGTAGTCGCAAGTCTTATGTAATCTGATGCAATAGGTCTTAAGGACATCGAAATAATATGTCCTCCATTGTTGTCCAATTGCTGTTGTAATTTAAAATTGGTGCAGTAAAGCAACAAATGAATGCTTTAGAATCATCTTCACGCTCCATGCAGGAAGCTGGGGGTTCTAACGTCAGATTTTGTTCTCTTTAAAGCGGACATTCGTATATCCGTCACTAACTTTGTAGATAATTTTCTTTATAGTCTTTAATAAAATAAGATTAGATTTGGGTGATGTACCAATTTTGCGTATGTCTGCCGCCAAGCAACTGTTAAATAGGTACTGTTGCGTTCTGGTATAATGGGTAATATAATTACAATGTAATATCTAATAACCAGGACCATGGTGCAGTGAAGTGCACCAAAATGACATGACGTGCAGTTTTAAGAACGATCTATTATCTATTTGTTAATATAAATTACAATCCAATGGCTTTACCTCCGAAACGGTAATAGGTAGAGACGCGATAAGTTTGAGAGTATATTGAATCTCTAATAAATCTCTACGATTTTGAAAGTAGAGTTCATTTTATAAAATAATTCACAGGTAAAATTTCTCAAAGTACCTATTCTCCAAATACTATCTTGCAAAATAAATAATATGACGCTTGCGTCTCATCACTAAAGTTGTTTCAAAAGTTTCGCAATCAAAGACAATTATTGACTGAAAATAAACTTTATCTACTTTATTACCTACACAGCCACTTGAATGTTTACTTGTCAGTATTCGATAGTAACTAATAATATTATCATTACTTTAATTATAGTTTCTATGTCTTAGGGTGACGAGCGCAGTGGAGACATAGACTGGTGCTTAGTACTGTCTCAAGTGGAATACCATTAATACATTTTGCATTGTATTAGGGTGTATGAAATCGATAAAGGTTCCCAGTCTTAACATAATAATCGCCCAGCTAATATTTCCCGGACAGGCTTAACCTTAACCTAAAGCTATAAGGTCTAATTTCACAAATTTCTTATTTAACGGACGTTAATTAATCGGGCATTAAAATAAACGCGATTGTTAAAGTATCGCGCATCCCATGAAAGAACGCCTATTTAAGGAAGATGAATCACCTGTTAGGGCATGGCGGGACACTCAAAAACCTTAACAGTTCTATGCTGTTAAAGTAACAGAGCATGGTGAAATTATGCCTACGTCTGATAAGTCCGACATAAATGGAAAATATATTTCTAACTCATCCCTATTCTTCTACGTGATTAACTTACTAACTGACTAATTAGTGCTCCCAGAGACTCGCAGAGCTTCACCGCTCGGTATCATAAAATGCGTGCCACTGCCAATCTTGGCTTACAGTGCAGTGGCGGGTGTGAGGGTGGGATAGTCTCGTGAAGTCCGACATAACCATCGCACACCCGCACACAGTCGTGTTCTCAGAGAAAAAAACTAAAAGTGTAAGGATCTCATTTTTAAATTTCGTAGGAGCCTTAAATGTAAAGGGCGCCTTATTCATCGATCACTAATATTGCATAATATCAACACGATAGTATTATGAAGTAAGCTAGAAATTACCGTCCTATTCCAAAAATACCTTTTTATGGCATACTCCGTTACATATAGTTACCAGTACCGGCTTTAGACAGGCGGTAGCCCGGGAGCCTAACCTACTCCTAGGGCGCCGAGTACTCAGGGCTTCCAATCCCGGAATACCGAGATCCCGGTATTGTGGGATCCCGCGTCATTTTCCAGTCCCGCGTATTGCGGGATTACCGACGCGGGTTCCGCGGGATTGCGGGATTGATTTGGCATATTGGAAACGGCACATTGGACACGTTATTTATTCTTCGCAAGCATTTTCAACTGAATGCTGACCCTAGTAATCAAGGTCTTAATTAGTTTTGTAAACATTCAGCTGAAAATAGGTTTTTGTTTCTATTGTATGTCAATTGTTTATATTTTCTGTATTTGATCTCTATATTTTTTTATACGGGCACAGCTAAGTGGCTCCACTGCACCTGGTGGTAAGTGTAGTAGCGTCTAGAGTACCTATCGAATGATAAAATATGAAATTATGACTCGACAGTCGACACAATTATGCCGTCCTGTTCGGAATCAGATATACAAAGGCTGATCCTGTAGCGCGACATACTTACCTGGGCTATTATGGGGGGTTTAAAGAGCAACTTAATTGATAGGTACATGCTAATAGTAAAACTGAAATAAAAGTGAAGTTATGTTGATTATTTCATAAATTTTTGCTTATATCTTCCTTGTATGCGAGATCCCGCAAATACCGGGATTGAAGATGATCTGTGGGATTGGAAGCCCTACTCAGGGGGTACCACAGGCTCTGGTTAGAGCGTCGCCATCGACAAAATACCATAAAAATGGCGCCAAAACCTTTTGCGCACAGGCGCCTGAATAGCTAAGGCCGGGACAGTTCATTGTCTAAGTGCCTACTCTTCCAATAATTCCTTAAACCTATTTAAGGTCGGAAACCGTATCTAAAACTGATTTTAATGATCTGCACTACTCATACCACAACTCCCAAAGGATTAAGGATGCGCTGTCTGCCTTGAAAGAAAAGATCACTTGCTTGATGTTAACCTTCTTTGAATAATCCAGCCCCAAGCAAATGGTGTAAGAAAAACCATCACAAAGTGTTGCCAGATCTAGGATTCGAATCTAGGACCTCTCAGTTCTCAAAATGTAACATATATTCTGATTAAAGGAGATGTCCGCTTTTTGTATGGGTGCTGGGCCTCTAAATTTAACCAGGCTCGAACTTTACGCATACTCATACTCACGCCTTTTATCCCCGAAGTGTTAGGCAGAGGCGCAACTAGTGCACCCACTTTTCGCCGCGCGTATTCCGTCCCACGATATTGTGATAGGGGGCGAGCCTACCGCACTGGTGGTAGGTATCTCATTATGTAAGAGGCCGTCTGGGTGGGTACCACCGCAATGTCTATTTCTACCGCCAAGCAACAGTGTGCATGCACTGTTGTGTTTCGGTTTTAAGGACATTGTAGCCAGTATAACTACTGGAAATAATGAGACTTAACATCTTATGTCTCAGGATGACGAGCGCAGTGGAATGCCACACAGTACTTTGTAAGTCAAGGTGCTGGATGGTGTCGGAGGAGATCTCTCGCTGCCGGCCGTGGTGTCTGCCATGGTGGGCGGCTGGAGGTCTTGGCGAGCGATGGTCTCCTTCAGCGAGTGCGTCATTTCGCGGAAGGAGAGCGCCGGGCGGGATCGTGAGCAGAACGATCTCGCCCGCAGCCACAGGAGACGTAGGAGGCGCCGGGTGGACGACTGACCAGCGCCTCGTGCCCTGTGGTCCGGGGGCATTTAGAGAATTCCGCCACGGCATCCCCTGCCTGTCGTAAGAGGCGACTAAATGGGGCTTCGAGAGAGTCGCGGGGCGAGCAGCGGGGGGCTGCTCAGTCCAATATAAGCGACTCCGAGGTGGACGACAATGCGGGTGGTCGGTCTCCTGTTGTCGTAGACGCCAAAGGCGTCATTTAGAGTTCGGGGGCATCTTAGCCCCCTTGTATAGAGAGGGGCCGCAACGGCACCGCGCAGGGACGGTCCCGTGCAGCTATCTTAGTGCAACAAGATACCCCGGGGCCGTCTCGTATGCGCCGAAGAAGGCCGCCGCGGGTTTTGGTTGGTATGCCGGTGTAGGGTGTACATAGTATTAGGGACTCGGTCCAATGCTCGCTCGGATGATGCCATACTCCCGAGTGACGACATTGGGCTGTAAGACTGTGTGAAACCAACATAACCGTTCCACTCACCCCCCAGTGGTGGCAGCGATAACGCGTTTTTCCCCGCGAAAAAAAAAAAGGTGCTAGATGGTGTTGCTACTGTTTATGGGTGGTCGTATCGCTTACCATCAGGCGAACGGCATGCTCGTCTCGTCATTTAATGGAAAAAAAAACCAGCCTCCGGGCTGATGTTGAATAGAAAAATCCAATATTACTTTGCCCGACCCGGGGATCGAACCCGAGATCTCAGCATTGCAGTCGTACCGTAATACAACTACGCCACCGAGGCAGTCGAACTTTAGATACATTAAAAAATATTTTGAGACCCCTTAATAACTAACTTTTTACAGACGTTAATTTTAAGTGTAGTTTTTAAGCAAAATAAAATTACATAAATCTCAAAATCGGATGGCTTTAAATTAATACGATTTATTGCAAAGGTCTAGTTTTTGGGAGTATTATCCAAATATATAAAGTACCTATCTTGGTTAGAATTTAAAGCCCGTTTTTGGACATGTCCTTTGCGAAGTATATTTGGTAGAAAGTACTAACTTAGAACTAGACAAGTGACAGAGTGGCATGGTGACCAAAGATAATTAATATTATCTAAAGTATTGTTTTCAAAATTGGTGCGTGAATCAGATAATTATAAATTGAACATGGTACCGATTTCGATAAAAAAGAAAGCATTTTATGTGCTGTTATACAATACTGAAAAGATTTTTGTTTTAACATGCTAATCTACGTCTCTGAAAATAATGTAACTAAAGGGAAGCTACATCATCCCCGAATACAGTAAGGCTATTAATCCAGGAACAACTTTACTATTTAATACTTAGTACTGAAGTGGATTCTTTATTCAAATATTAATAAACATAAACAATTTTTTTTTTTGGGTATTTTGAATTGTCAATGTATTTTTAACAAAAAGTTTTATTAGCAACAGTGATATAAAATATATTTCTTGCCCTTGATACAAGACTTTGTTCTACATGTAAACAAATTGTCGCAACACATGTTTGTATTAAATTAATGGATACCAATTGCAAGTAATTGAAGTTTAATAGCCAATGATGTTTTACAGATGTTCTATTATTTTTAAATTGGGTTACATTGCATTTTATAAATGTAGTCCTGTTGTATTTATTTTGTGTTGTCAACCAACAGGTCTTCAAATAATCCCAAAGACTAGTATTTGAGGTAATCAATTTATCATGGACAATGTAATCATATTTAAACACAATAACATATTAAAATCGAAAAATGTTTTAATTGACTATATTTATTTACCTACGATGACATAATTTATAACTAATCTAACATGCTACAGGACAATAATGTTGTTAACTATCTACTTACGTCAAAACAAAATTGCTAAATAGAAATGTGTTGTTCCACCACAATATCCCATAATTACAGATATTTCAAGTTAGAAACAATAAAACTAATAAATTATGATAAACTACTACTACATGAATAACACAAATAGTAAGAGATTAAAGTTTTAAGTCATGTAAAGATATTAACATAATGATAGTTAAAAAAAACAAGTTCTACATGATAAGTATTAACACAGATATCAATACATTTCCTTGATAGAAATAACATATTTACGTCAAGTTCACAAATATTTTTCTAGAACTAATTTAAATTAATTGACTTATGCTAAAAACCAGCCAGACTTTTTGATCATATTATTAAAATGATAATGTTGTCACTGGCTGAATGAAAACAAGTAAAAAAAACCTGACTTCTTTGAATAGATAATAAAAAATCAAGCCATAAAATGTTAAAGAAGGTATTTAACATCCCTCAAATATACAGACATGCAATATTAGTACAATTATCTACAAGAAAGTTACACTTTATAGAGAAGCTTACCGCTGGCTTCAGCCTTGTATCATCAGCCTGCAATATGTAATTGTGAAGCATTATACATTAATAGCCGACTTCAAGCTAGCACCACAAACAGAAACTTGCTTAGAATAAGATGTGTAGGTAGTGTGGGTGCTTAATATTAACTTTAAAAACATGTGCTATCTACCCTTCTTTATAGAAACTTAAGTCCTTATTTCAAATTAAGAATTGTCACCTTAACTAAATTAACTGTTTTCATAATTCCTAAACTGGCCGGTAGTTGATGCCAAGTAGTTAAAAAACCAATCAAAATGTTATACTTATTAAAATCAAAATGTTATAATGTAATAATATGTATCAAATAAGGTTAGCCGCTAGGCTCCTTTGTACGTTGTATAAATACTAATTCAAATTTGATAAAAAAAAAACAATTAGGGTTGTTCTAAGAAAAAAAATTTTTTTTCCAGTATTTTAATAAAATAGTAATTAACGACCCACATCCGACCTCTAAGCCGCGCCAAGGTCACAGTAGATAAATACATGTAAACTATTATTATTGTGAAGATAACACACAGAAACTATGTGGGCATTATAGATAAACGTTCTTGTTACCTTCTTATCTGCGTCTCGAGCGTCAGACATTATGTCTTTATATAATAAACGGCGATAAATAAACTCGTATCACTACACACCACAACGCCGGATTTGACACTTCACAAAAATCGCAAACATATGATTGTCAAAATGAAGTTAGAGGTTACGTTTAATTAATCTATTAGGTAAATAGAAACTAATATGGATTTTATTATTTTCTTAAGTAGAAATATATTCATACGTTTTCTTGTGAGGGCATTTTTTTTTATTTTACCTCAAAATTAATATTACCTCTATTTTTGAACTAAATACCGAAAGTACTTTGTAGTATAATAGTAGACGTATATTAATATAATATTACAGTTTGAGAAAGATTTGCTATGGCTTGTAATAATTTATACGGCCCCGAAATGTATGTTTTCCCTTATTTATTATAACAAATATTAATAGATTATACATAGTCACATTAATCACATCGACGCTTGAAAGGCAATAATATCTAAGCGACAAAAATACCTAAATTGAGTTATATACATATTTGGAATCGCCAGATTTTTCTGCGTCGAATGATCCGGGTTTCGTAGCTCTAGGACAACTTTTTTGGCGGTTAGATACTAGATGATTCCGGTAAATGTCACTTTTTTTTTCTCACTTACCGCCAAAATATTTACGACTTTTTGGATTTACAGTAGTTGGTACGTTTAAGGAAATTGATTTTGAACTTAGTGTGTTTTACATGAAATCATGATATTACTGTTTTGCATTAATATATGTTTACTTGAAATAAAAAACACCTCGCTCTTTAATTAGTTGTTTATTGCCTACACAAAAAATTATAACTTTGGCATAGATATAATTTTACCTGGATCCATACTCTCCATATTTATGTGCTTAGATATTTTCAGCTTAATAAAATATTTTGTTAATAGTACATTTATACAATTTTACCTAAAATAAAATAAATAATTATTAGTCGGTTAGATAATTTTACCTGAATAATATAAGTTCTATTTTTTATACTTAGATATTTTTACTTGACAACCTTTAACTTCGGTCATGTCGCATAGTTAATTTTACCGGGTATGTTCAGGTGGTTATACTTATTGTTAAGAGATATTTACCTGTTCATAATAAAGTAAATACACCCGCTTGCGAACCACCTAGTGTTTTGAAAGTGTCATTTGTATATGCGCGCGATCGTGTACAGCGCGTATTGGTTGTCGCTAAGAGAGGACAGCCGTCCGACGTTTTTATGATTTTGCCTTAATTTTACGTAGATATGGTGAGTTTTTTTTACAAATAAATAGACTTTTATAATTTTGATAACATTTATTTTTGTAATAAATATATTTATTTTGCATTATTGTGTATTACAATATGTTAATAATAATTTAATTCCAATTTTACCTATTCTCTCCGTATACTTTTTTGCCGGTTGAGGCTAATCCTGACCTACCCTTTTTGGAGATAATTTATTTGATAAATGCACGCTCTCGGTGGGTGCCCTCTTCCAGCCGTACCATCCACATTGGCTGGAAAGCTTACGAAAGGTATTTAACCTTTCGTGACTTGTCTTGAATCCATCCTCTCCACGTGCCCAGACCTCTTTCTATCACAACCACTTTTATTTTGCTCTCATTAATTTTCACTCCCTTCTCTTTAAAGACATCATTCACATAATTTTTCGTGCCTTGCAGCTCTCCCGTCGATGTTCTCGTACAGAGTGTTACCAGGTGACTCTCAATCCGATATATTAAAGACAATGTTAACAACAGTTCATTCCTCAGCATACGATCATAAGCCTTTTCCAAGTTTACGAAGGTATAAAAGACCTTTTTGGACTTAGCCAAATGTTCTTTCGCTATGCACCTTATGTAAAAGACTTGATGTGTGTAACCCATTCCTCTTCTAAAACCTGCTTGGACATTCCACACTTTTTTGTCAGTTTCATTAATCACTCTCTTAATGAGGACCTTGGCATACAATTTACTGACAGCACAGGGAAGGCTTATTCTGCGGTAGTTTTTATATTCTTGCTGTGAAAATTTCTTCTTGAAAATGGATATAATAATGGTTTTGCACCACATATTAAAAAGTAGCCATAACAATTTTGCTACTACGCCTTTGCCGTATCTCAGCATTTTAACGGTTACACCCAGCAGCCTTGCCTAACCTCATACTTTTCATCGCATTCACTATTCCATTTTCCGTAATCTCATTATTAGCCTCGTTTTGAGAGTAAGCCAGGTCTATAGCCTCTTAACCACCTGCTACATCCCCATCGCTTCATTTAAAAAGTCTTTTGAAGTAGGACTTCCAAGCAATACTTCCCTTTTATCTCTAAACACCCTTCCATGTTCATTTCTGATGACTCCTATCTTTGAAGGCCCCGACTCTCCCCTGATCAACCATATTTGTTTCCAGAATAGTGAAAGGTTCGCTTTGGATTCACGAGAAGGTTTGTGGTCTAGTTCCTTTTTCTTGCTTTTGCTCAACTATTTCCTGAACTCTCTCTTTAATTTTGGTGAAAAACCTTTGTGGAAGACGTATGTCAAGATCGTAGAATGTGGTGCTCAATAGTCTTTTTCCACCCCTATGGGTTAAGGGCGTGGGTGTGTACGTATGTATGTGCTTTCAGCAAAAATAAATTTAGAGAGAAAATTACGAGTTTCCAACCAATGAATAAATTATAATATTATTGCTTTCGAGTTATGCTTACACAGAGATATTTAAGCAAGCCGTTGTAAATGTTCAGATAAGGCGATTTTGTATGTCCTTCCGCTCATCGTATATTTGAGGCGAGAAACTCCCTCCAAAGAAATAAGTGTTGGCTATTAACAAATTCTATATCATTATGCTATATATTGGATGTAAGTATGTTT
Source organism: Sphinx pinastri (assembly GCA_947568825.1). NCBI lineage: Eukaryota > Metazoa > Arthropoda > Insecta > Lepidoptera > Sphingidae > Sphinx > Sphinx pinastri. Next base: position 13,514,201 of record OX387636.1, on the reverse strand, counting down.
ATCTAACAATAAAATGTTGATTATTATTAAAATTGACTGATTATTAAATAGTTCAATGTTTGTAGGAATAACTAGATTTACAATATTATGCACGTATTTATGTTTCTCCACGATCGTGTGACCCAATAATTTAGCTATAGATATTTTTACTTGATTTTATTAATATGTGTAGATATCCTTATATGATTTTTACCAACTGCGCATTTTCAAATATTTGTATTTCATTAAATTTACTTGTTACGGTATTCATAAGATGATCCATTTAGATGATTTTACCTGTTTGTAAATTTAGGTAATTTTTTACTAAGCGACGTCAACTTTTTAATTTATAATCTTCAGGGCTGTTAATTTAACTCAAAAAACGTCAAAAATTAAGAGGTTCCTAAAACAGTTACAATTATTTTTATGCAGCAAATGATTAATTAGTTATGATTTTTTTTGTCAAAATCAAAACTTTAAAACGCTCTACTGAAAAATTTGCTAAATGTCGCTTAGATATTATTGCCTTTCAAGCGTCGACATGTACTTGTTCCAGAATTATAACACAGATGTTCTCAACATTTTATCAAATGATTATTTTTTAAAATAGTTTTTAGGATATAGTTATCACAAATAAAAAAACACAAATAAATAGTTACACATTTATTACATATAACGTTTATTTAGCAATTACTCAATGCATATGATGTACAGCTTAGGCATAACATAATTTATGATAAGCTTCGAATTTTACCCCGTTTTATTTACATATAAAAAATATTTTTTCAAGATACCCTGCAAATAGACAGTAAACAGGTAAAACAAATAAATATGTATGCCATCTGGAATTTCAGAAAAAAATATGTAGGTAATTAAAATTTTATAAGTGTAAACTTTGTAAACTCTAATATATATGGATTATCGTTCATAGCCCATTATGAAATACGAATAACTATGTCTTAAAAATATTATTACTTTGTATCCAAAAATGTATTGAATAAATTTGACATGTTTATTAAATATCACTTTGAACTGAAAAGATAATATTGAAAATTAGAATGATCCATAAATTTATCAATGAGTAGGTAATTTTAACAAAAATAAAAAAAATACACATTACCATTACTTTTTAGATAAAATGGGCCTGATCAAGGCAGTGACTTAGGTAGTAGAAACTTGTAAATCCTCCAAAGAAATGTCAAAAATTCAAAACAGGCTAGCAAAGAACGACAAAAATTTTGGTTCGAGAGATAATTAATCATAATTACAGAGTACTGTAAATAGATTTTAATAAAGTTACCAGTAAGCTAGCATGTGGGGTTCGAGAAACATTCAGTACAAAGAAAAAACAAGAGATCGTAGTTATTACAATAAGGAAATCTAAACTAATAACAGAGAGAAGTGACTAGGTATCGTACGGACTAACATTTTTACTTGGCAAGAATTACGATAAAGTTGACAGATGCATAATAATACACCGATTCACTACTAAAAAACGTAATCTTGTGAACAAATATCTCAAAACTGGACTCCATAGATAAGCTTTGAGATAGATATGAAATTTTTAATGTATAATTTTCAAAGCATGGTTACTTTTTTATTGGACTCTAGACCATACTATGGTCCATCAATTTAACATAATTAGGTAACCTTGACCTTAAATATTTTGATAGCAATAGAAATAAACCATTAGGCAACTTTGCAGACAGCCACGGATGATAGAACTAAGTTAATCATGCAGTGTTTTAATATTAATCCAACAATCTTTAAAAACGTATATTTTCAAGACATTATACTTACATATCTTAACACTACAAATACATTTCTCATGTACATTTCATATAGACACCTATTATAAACATCACATAATATCATTAAATACTTGTCTTTACATCAATAACATTCTCAGTATATAATAAGTACCACAGAGAAAAGCTCCATTGTTAATGAATACATTTATGATAATGAAAGTATAAAGGGGACCATATCTTGTACATTAAATAGTATGAACATTATTTCTAATACAAAACATACATCATAATATTATATAACAAAATATAATGTTACAGAAATTACACAATACTATTATGTGAATAATTATTCAACTCTGACAGTATTAAACAAAATAAATTATTTTTCGATCCCCTTTCTTAAACCTGGCATATTATTCTACTCAAAATAGGCATGCAGTTTTTATATAAACTGTATGTAAGTTTAACCAAGTTTATATAGAAAATGATAGTCATATTTTGTGTAAATCATCAATATATAAAGAGGTTATTATAAACTAATGTGTACATATTGTCCTTTGTAAATTTTCTATTAGAATGATATGGGATTGACAGTAATATATTACATTAAGAAATCTGAGCTAATGAAGTTACAACAAAATAGGAGAAATCTTTGAACATAAAATTCAAATTACAATTCATATCTGGTTTATCTTGTCTGTAATCATTTGAAAGAGGTGTTCAAGTTTTCATTTCGTCGAAAGTTTATTAGCCCGGCTTAAGACAAACGAATTTAAATTCAGTTTTTGTATTTGTATTTGTCGTATTTTGAGGCGCTTGTGCCATTATCTGTGCTAGTCGCTACGCTGCTAGTAGCTGTGTTTCCTGTCGCACTCGCGCATTGGGCCGGATCTCAGTCAGTAGTCCACTAAAATATAAAGAAAAACAGTGTTATTGCTAGTTTAACATGAACTAACCACTTCATCATATAATGATACTAGAATTGCACGCGGCTCCACCCGCGTGGAAAAGTTTTTCCGGGATAAAAAGTAGCCTATAGCACTCAGGAGTAATGTAGCTTCCAATTAGTAATCGGTGCAGTAGTTCCTGAGATTAGCGCGTTCAAACAAACAAACTCTTCAGCTTTATAATATTAGTATAGATTTATGGGACTGAGAAATCATCACATACTGGTGGTAGATCTCTCGTATGCGAAGGGGCCGTCTGGGTAGGTACCACCGTAATGTCTATTTCTACTGCCAAACAGCAGTGTGCATGCACTGTTATGTTCCGGTTTGAAAGACATTGTAGCATTTGTAGCCAACGCCATTACTGGGCTTTAAGAGACTAAACATCTAAAGGATCAAGGTGATGACGCAGTGGAGTGCCACGAAGTACTTTGTAATTAAAAGTTCTGTATGGTGTTGCTATTGTTTATGGGCGGTTGTATCGCTTAAACCATCAGGCGAGCGGCATGCTCATCTCGTCATTCAGAAGCAATAAAAAAACATTGAGCTAGACTTAAACCTCAGGAACCTGGCATAAAAGAACAACCAAGGATTTTAACTAGTTCGTTTTTCAGTGTATTAAAAGAATTGTAAAATTCAGTAATATAATTATTTAATGGATATTTTAATGCCTGGTGCTACATCCATAATTCTACACAATTCCGTATGACACAGGAAATATAAGAAACAAGAATTTTAAACACTGTGTAGGTGACTTGAACTAGGGCAACATTCTTTCTACCCACACACATAATAAATTGGTGAGTACTGAGTTCACATTCATGCATGTATGAAATCAAATTCAATAGGGAACATGCACGAAATATAGGTGGCAACATAAAATCGACACAAGAGCCACATGTGGATAAAAAAATAAACTTTTTAGATCAATAATTTATTAATAAATTCTTTTGATGTGACAAAAATGATACAATATGTGTTCCGGCCGAATATTATTGATACCCAGCATGGCCGGAATATGCTTTTTTTTAGATGGGAGTTAGTTATTTGATGGTATTGAAGCAAAATTAGGAGGTATGTTCCCTTAATTACAGATTTGTTTGTGTTGAATATTATCTTCAAAACTTCTTTACTTTTATTAAATACGTAACGAGACATTTCTAAATGCTTTTGGAACTCAAACTTATGTTTTAAACAGTTTTTATTATTTTTGTCTATTTTAACATAACCATGGAATGTAAGAACTTAGGTACTATTCTTGGGCACTTAATAGAATTTTACACCATTTGATGTGTTTATTTTCTTATGTTTTGAAGAATCCAGATACCCAACAATACATTATCAACAAATTAAATGTTATTTTTCATACTTTTAATGTGAATATTTTAGATCAATTCCAAGTATTGATAGGCTGAAAGATTCAGATTGCGCCACCAGATGGCAGAGCTTATGACGTGCATGTTCCCTATTTTACAAATCAAATTCTAACAGCCTTATTCAAAAACAGTTTATAAATCTATTTTAGTTATCAAATATTTATTTTCTTCGAAAGAATTTAGAATTGAGTTTGAAGGAAGAAGACAAAATATTCTATAACAAAAATAGGTCCATAAACTGTTTCTGATTAAGTTTGTAAATCTACAATAGATTTATTTTTTTATATAACATGTAATTGTCAAGCCATAAGACTTGATAAGTTTTTAAAGGCAATCAAAAAACTATATGTAACTTATTGTAAAGGTATGTGAATCAAAAGGTTTACAAACCCTGGCCTCCTAATATTATAATTACACAAAATATTTGTGTTAACAACTTTATTACACCCTTAAAAGCTCAAAAAGACGTAGTTAATAGAGTTAACTAACAACTTACTTTTAAAGCAGCACCACCCTCCTTAGCAAGTTCCTGTTCCCGTTTCTCCATATCTAGGCTCTTTTGTTGCATCCTTTTTACTCTCTCTGGATCCTTTACGCCACGTGCCGCCCCCTCGGCGCGGCGACGCTCTGCCGCTTCGATCTGCTGCCTGCGTCTGGTTTCCTAGTATATCAAATTTGTAAACATTGAAAATTGTTGTGTACTGTTATTATTTCATTTTGGAGTTCATACTTTTACATTACATTATATTTCAATATATTTGTATAGTAAATGACATGTATAGTATACTGTTTCAGTGTTTGTTACCTGAATCTTATTATCTTAAGTATATAGATAAGGCTAGGTGCTTTGAAAAAATAATTCTATCGCAACTCTTATCGTCTGGCAAATCCAACAATAGAAAATGAATGTGAGAAGTCATGGCCCTAAGCTTTATTTAGTCATTCCGAATTATGAGGCCAGAATAAAGAAAGTTTTAACAATATTCGATTGACGACCTTTCTAATCCTTACAATGCCTTAAATGTAAATTACAGGCACTTACAGCATCCGGCGTTATCACATCCGACGCTGATGGTCTACAGCAAGAAGCAAATATTCCCATCTTTGAGAATATTCTACTATTTCAACAAAAGGTAATTATAAAATAGTTTCTTTTCCCTTATCACACACGTCAACAAACATTATAAAATAGAAAATGACCTTGACGTGTGACAACTGACAGCTCATATTACGTTCGAAAATCTACATAATATTACATTTTGATACAATTAGTTCGGAAACCGATAATTTTACACACGTAGATAGAAACTATTTAAACTTTTTTTTAATAACAGATGAAAAAAGAACATCAACAAGTAATAAGTACGCCAACATTAAATCATGCTAAAAATCAATAAACTGACCATACATTTCCAAATTGATTGAATGTTAGCCATTTTAATAAATCTTGATAATTAAATATCGATCTACAATATGAACAAGAACTGAATTTACAATTTGGAATGGATTTAGTTAAACTTCATCTACTAAATTATGAATGAACTAACAAAATAATGGCAGAATCACAAATTATCCTACAACCAGAGACAAATAAACTAGAGAGACGGTTAACTTCATACATATTTTTTAACACGATAAGGAAACCCTCACATGCATGCATTTTATGTCTATAGTCTGTTATACAATTAATTCATGAATAGTTGGGTCTCTCTTTCTTTCCCGCGTCAATTGCCTTATGTGCTGTTTTTTCTCTTTCGCACGAAGGTTATGTTTAAAAATAAATATGGCCGTAACACTAGAGATGTAACCGTATTAAAAATCGACTCTGCGGAAAATAGTAAACTTTAAATAATTAGGGATGTCCTTAAGGCCAGGTTCATACTATCACCTAAAATTAAATTTTCTCTATAATGAGTATATGGCTTAATCGTGGTTCCGACACATGTAATATTGACTCAAATAAAACAAAATATTTTTCTTGAATTATAAATATTTATTTTTATTATACTATTTATGTAAATTTTGTTTTCACGCCCAATTTATAATTATTTCCGAACCTACCAATAACCCGCGAAATTCAATTATTATAATTGCAGCTTTATAATAGGCATCTTGAAAAATTGCATTTTCTGTACGATAAAATATACCTGAACAAAGCTACAAAAATACGTAAATACGTAAAAAAAATAGATAATTTTATTATTACTATTACAATTAAATCACTACATACATTTAAAATTGCGAATAAAATTTATATATAAAAATATAAAAGCCAGCTCGGGCTGGCCAATAACAATGCTTTTATTTAAATAGGCCCTAACCTAGCTAACCCACCAGCCTTTCCCTAGCTACCTAAGTGATGACTACCCGAAGAAGAAAGGCAGAAAGAAACTCCGGGCTTATTTTTTTGTCATCAATTACTGTTCTTTTTTTTAAGCATATTGTGTACATAGTAGTCAGATAGCTTACATAAGCTGGTGCACGCACAGCACCGATAAAATCGGATGAATTCAAGGATTGCAGGATCAATACAGGGATTAAAAACCTGGACATGCATAAGCAAATACCAAAAAAGAGGAAATGAATAAATAAATGGTGTACAGCGTGCAGTCGCCTACATTTACAAACGTTATTTTAATTTTCATCTTTACAATTCGGTATTATAAAGGCAAAATGCAATGAAATGATCTTTTACTAGTCTTCCGCTAAATGATATTATGTCATATAAATCAAGACCAACATACAAAACCCAACACTGGATTGTGAATATTTTGCAATACCCGATTAATTACATGCGATGTGACATGATTCAATGAATGATTTAAAAGCGGAGCTATCAAAGAGGTGCAATTTTATTTTTCCCGAACTTATCGACACTATGCAACACTGCGGCGTGTTTGATGTTTTATTCAATTGTATTGTACGGTATTAGAAATAATTTAAATCTAAAATCTATTACCAAGAGCGTAATAACAAATTTTACATCTGTACTGGCGCCAAATAGGGAGCACAAAAACGGGAGCCCCCATTAAAGTTAAATATGCATTTACAAATTAACTAGTGCTTCACAAAAAGCATTCCATGCATAATGTTATATTTTGCAATATCATGTTAATGGCACACTTGCAAGTAAAAATGCTACAAAAAATTGTTGCGATCCACTATAATGAAAATATAATATTAAACAAAAAGGTAAAATTAAGAATTTCTGCACATTGTAAATCAATAAAAATATGAACAATTGTGGAAACACACAAAAAATACTACTTTTGTAGAAAGGTGATTATTCGACAATAATATAGATTCTAGTAGGCTAATTTTGATAATTACTTATTTATTTAACGGCATGCAAACTTATAGGTAACAAATAATATTTATAGTCCTACACACACACACTCACGCCTTTTATCCCAGAAGGCGTAGGCAGAGGCGCAACTAGCACACCCAATTTTCGCCGTGCGTATTCTGTCCTATGATGTGATAGGTGGCGAGCCTATCGTCATATTGGGCACAAATTCTAAACTCCGAGCTGATACTGATTAACAAAACCCAATATCACTTCCCTCAACCCAGGGATCCGACACCTCATCATTGTCGTCGAGCCTTAATACACTAGTGCTTAAATAACATTGCAATGTTACTATTATTTTTAATAAATAATCTTATTTTTCCAGTAAGTAGTCTTAATATTATGTCTTACTCATCTAATAGTAATTACAAGTAACAATTTTATAGTTATTGTCTACCTCTTTTTTATCTATAATAATATAATGTTATCTATACATATAATAAATCAGTAGTACCGGTGTCTGTACATTTAAAGAAATGTGATATAAAGAATGGGGGCGACTAAAGAAGAGTAATGAAAACAAATCAGCGATTTTTATAATTCTTTTCTGTCCGTCTGTTTTTGTTTGTTTGTTACAGGACATCTCCGAAACTACTGAACGGATTTCTATAAAATTTGGCATACGGGTAGATCATATCCTGGATTAACACATAGGCTACTTTTATCCCGGAAAAACTTTGTCGAACGGGCGGAGCCGCGAGCAAAAGCTAGTAATATAATACAGTAATAGTAAAAGGTAAGATTCTAATTTTAACATCTTTTTCTATACAATAACGTTTAAGGTAATGTTAATTACTTTTTAGTTGAAAAAGTCATCTAATACGTAAAATGAATTAGGGTGTAGGAGCATAATAATGCATATAGGATTTAAAAAAATGAATGCTCAACACTCAGCAAAAGGTTAATTAATAATTTTAAAGACTACCACAATGATTTTATACAATACAAGTGGTCACACTTAGCCTACTATACAGTATGCACATAAACTAATTTAAACACACAAAAAAACATAACATGCTTAATTATACTTAAATATACATTTACAAATTATTCCCTCACGAAAAGCATTCCATGCATAATGTTATATTTCGCAATATCATATAATGGCACATTTGCAAGTAAAAATGCTATAAAAATTAAAAAAAAATGTTGGATACACTATAATGAATATATAATTCTAATAAAAAGGTAAATTTACTGTTTATAAATGAATAGAAATATAAACAATTTCAGATACACTCAAATATACAACTTTATACATACAATTATCTGGTAGGTGCATTTTAAGGTGTAAGAGCATAACTATGCACATAGGATTTAAAAAAAAACAAATCCTTAACAGTCAGCAAAATAATAATAAATTTGAAGACTACCACTATGACTTTACACAATACAAGGAGCCACCCTTAACCTACTATACTATACACTATAGACATTAACTAATTTAAAACCATAAAAATGTGGCTAATACACTTTCAAGAAAGAACAATTTAATTTGCAATAATTGTAATAATCGTAGACAAAATACTATGAAGAAAAAACATACTACAATTAAGTGTGATTAGGTACTACGCCTTCTTACTGATCTATAACTCAATCCTTTTGTGACTTTTTCACGGATTAGAGTTTCCATTTCTACATCTTTAGGCCTAGAATCAACATTATTCATTCTATTATTAAAATTAATACACCATTGCTTAACTTGCATTCTAATCATGTATACCCAAAAAGCTTTAATAAGAGCTGTTTTATGTGAATTACAATTGTACCACGCAGTGTCAATTTTTTTTTTTAAAGTACCTATTAAATCAGAATAAACATAAACACTGCAAATAGATGGCATCATTTTGTCAATAATATAAATACTCTGCCAGACTATTTGACTAAAATTATCAGAAGGATAATATAACCTGTCTATATTAGAGCTATACTCTCTTAAATGAATTAGTTCGTGAAATGACTCTCTCTGAGTTAATAGTGCTTTTGTACAATTATCACAATCTTTGCAGTTCAAATTGGACATCAAAAAACGACAAACTGCACCAGCAATATATGGTACAGCCTTATGTTGGAATATATTCTCGTTAGGTATAGTATTTGCTATAAAGTTAGATTCATCACAATGAATATTTTCAGTGTATGAACCATATTTTTGGTGGCTGACTAAATGTTTTAATGTACCCAACATTTTGTCATCATCATTAGAACAATTAGTATATAAAGATTTACCAGTAGTAATGTTGTTAATTAGCAAGGTTTTAAAAGCCGATACAAAGTGAGTACAATTAGGATTTGTACTGAAATTACCATGTGCCCTTATTTGACCGAAAAAGTTTTCTATTGGATCTTGATTAAGACGTCTAAGACTTAAAAATTTTACACCATCAATTCTCAGTAGATCTGACCATAAATGTCTTATTGTTTTAATATTATGCAAAAAATGCTTTAGTGATAAAGGCTTCCCTTCCCTTTCATTGGAAGCGTCAAAACGCATTGAAGATAGCTTTTTCACAGCATCATTCCAGAATGCAATGTGATCAGAATTACATGAAAGAGCATGTTTTAACTTATTCCCATAATGGCCAAAACCATTTAAACTATCAAACAAATTATTTATGAATAGAACCATTTCTGCTGTGAATAAACCATTTTCAATGTCTGCATTTAAACTTATGTAATCATGATCCTGGAGAAATAGCAGAGACTTCATGTGGATTTCTAGTGATGAAGCCACTTGCCTGCTAAAAACTGGGGCTGCAAATTTGACCTGAAATGTTTATAATATACATATTAGTTCATAAATAAATAGACAATTTTAATTAATGGTATGATTATTTTATCTGTCATGATATTTTATTAAATGGCATAAAGAAATCTATATAAAACACACAGCACTTTCACAAGAATATGGTAATTAAACATATACTGAGTGTACTATTATTTACAAGCGGCGCTAGCCTAGTTGAGAGTGGAACGGACTGTCTAGACGAATGTCCGCAGGCTCAAAACCTAAGGGCACGCACCTCTGACTTTTCTAAAAAACTATGTGTGTATTCTTTGTGAATTATCGCTCGCTTTAACGGTGAAGGAAAACATCGCGAGGAAACCTGCATATCTGAGAAGTTCTCTATAGGAATTTCGAAGGTATGTGAAGTCTGCCAACCCGCACTAGGCCAGCGTGGTGGACTAAGGCCTAAACCCTCTCAGTTGTAGAGGAGGCCCGTGCTCAGCAGCGGACAGTATATAATACAGGGCTGGTATGGTATATGCTGAGTTTAGTAAATCGTATTATTTTCTATTCCATATAAAGTAATTTACAAAATCAAATACAGGAAACTACCCTATTCTCTTTGCATTGGATTCAAGAAGATGTCTTTTATAACTAACAAAAAAGCAAAAAATAAAAAAAAACAGAACCTTTTAACAAAAGAAAAACTGACTCCAAAAGCCACCACAATCCAAAAAAACAATAATGTACAGACATTGGCCTGTTACAATTTTATTATGTACTAGCATTGCGCGCGGCTCCGCCCGCATGGAAAAGTTTTCCGGGATAAAAAGTAGCCTATAGCACTCAGGAGTAATGTAGCTTCCTATTAGTGAAAGAATTTTCAAAATCGGTTCAGCAGTTCCTGAGATAAGCGCGTTCAAACAAACAAACAAACTGTTCAGCTTTATATATTAGTATAACGCATACTCACGCCTTTCATCCCCGAAGGGGTAGGCAGAGGCGCAACTAAGGCACCCACTTTTCGCCTCGTGTATTCCGTCCCATGATGTGATAGGGGGCGAGCCTATCGCCATATCGGGCACAAATTCCAGACTCCGGGCTGATATACTGAATAGAAAAATCCATAATACTTTGCCCGACCCGGGGATCGAACCCAAGACCTCAGCATTGCAGCCGTACCGTAATACAACAACGCCACTGAGGCAGTCGCACCGATATATTAGTATAGATAATACATATATGTAGAGATTAATGAAATCTGTTTCAACGTAGAATCCAACATGTTCCTATTGCACACCTTCTGTCAATCAGTCAAGACTTATAAACAGAACTGTAATAGAATAATGTATATTTAATTACCTTCATTTTGTCATATGAAGTTGGATTTATGTGTTTCTCAGTAAGTTTGGTGCTTCTTGCTCTGCCACCAAAACCATCCACTTTATAAAGGGTCTCAATATATTCCCACTTTGCCCTTTGGTTGCCAATGAGAAGATGTTTTTTCTGAAAATTATTTCGAAAACATTTCAATAAATGAGGTACGTCATAGATATGGTATAATTGGTTGGGGCCTATTTTATAACAGTTATCATTTGTACATTTGTTACTACGTAAGAGTTCAGCATTAGAATCTGATATTAATGACTTAATAGCAGCAACATTGGCAGAACCTTGATCACTGATTGTAGCTCTTACTACAAATCCTGATTTAAAAACTGCAAATACTATTTCTTTGATAATATTCTTTAGAACAAATGTTTTAACCCCATCTCGAGCAAAATAAAATGCAATTGGAATTTTCCAAGGAGAAAACAAACCCCGTAACATGAAAACTAAAGCTTTATCAGCCACATTGCTAGTACGTTTACCAGAACCTATATCTTCAAAACCTTCAATTACCCCAGTAAAGAAATTAAAATTTAAATGTTTTTTAATGGACATCTCATCAAACATTAATGTGCATTGCCTGTCTATTTCGGGTTTATCCAAGGCAGCGTCTGCCAAATGTTTAAATATAAAGTCATTAATACCAGGCCTCAAAGGAATATTGCTGAGGAGAGAATTTATTCGAGATTTACATGGTAATGCTAAATGTTTTCGTAAAAATCCATAGCACTTAGGGCTTAACTTATATAATGACAAAGCAAAGACTTTTTCTGCATCTGTATAACGGCGACCTTTTAATGAATTACCAGACAAACGTAATTGTGAATCTACTAATAACTTCCCATATGTACTTAAAATGTTATATTTTTTCAAAAACATCTTTGTTTTTGGTGCATGAAGGTCAAATCTAGTCTTTAATTTTTTATACCTTGATTGCAAGAGACGTAATTTATTTTTTAAAATGTTAATTGAAGTGCGTAAAATTTGTTTACGAGGGGTAGCTTCACCAGGATTTAATCTAATACGATTAACTAATCTACGTTTTACTCGGCTGTGAGTTTTTAGTTTTTGTTCATTACATACAGCAGTGGTGGTTGATGTGGATGGGGTTATACATATTGGAAGATGTTCCGTATTGTGAGGTATAATAGGAGTGAGTTGAGATGGAGTACTACTATTTGCTTCATTCAATGAGGCATGAATTGATTTTTCATTACACACAGCAGTGGTGGTTGATGTGGATGGGGTTATACATATTGGAAAATATTCCGTACTCTGAGGTAAATTAGCGGTGAGTTGAGGGGGAGTACTACTATTTGCTTCATTCAATGAAGCATGAATTGATTTTACCGCGCTAGATAGCTCAGAATCTATTTGTACACTAGTACAATTTTGTTCTATAGTAGGTCGAGTAACTTCAGAAGGATAAACGACTTTAAAAATAAAGGGTTCAGTAACGCTACTAGTGGGTGAAATTTCTAATATCAAACCTGGGTTTATTTGTTTATCAGAAGGTTCTAAGTTTAATAAGGGAATCGCATTGGGTGTTAATTTTAGATTCTGGTTAATATGTTCGGCAAGAAAATGCTTATGACAAAAACGGATCCCTTCACGTTTAGTGGGAGGATACTTTTGTAAAAAGGGACATAACCTCAACCACACTTCCCACCTTGTTTTATTTGTGAAAGGCACACAAAAATATTTAAAACACCGGCCTCGAGTACTGCACCCGGGAACACAGCACTTATAACCCATTATATTATCAAAATAAATCGAACTATACGAAGAAAACAATTACACGTTTGAACTGGTAAACACTAAGATTGCTTTTATAAAGTACTGTTTACAAAAACATTCGCACACAATAAACGAGATTAATAAGATAACGAATAAATGAAAACCGCCTTTAAATCGAAATTGCGAATTGCAACACAAATTTGCACGCCACGGACAGCGACTCAGAGCAGCGGTTAACCACAATATAAAATGGCGGTGTACGCATTGTTTCAAAACTATCTGACGTTTATTTCTTATCGAATGACAGCTTTTACTATAACACACACACTAATAAAGGTCAGAGTGTAGAAAGAGATGCACGAGTTTACTATTTATAAAATGTATGGAAAAATTGTGAAAAGTGCGATAGTTGCGTAACGCTATTGTGTTACTTTTTTTCGCTGAGTTAAACGGGCCTGCCTACAACCGAAGAAATATTGATCTAATGACCAGTTGGCAGTGACCAGTAATAAAATAATTTACAATGTTGTCAAAGAAACACTTTTGCGTAGTCTAGACATTGTTTTTTTAAAGTATTGTTACGTAATTATAAATAAAGCTAATACTAACAAAACAATATTCTAAAAAATATAAAATAAAAATAAAATTATGGTTGTAGTCGATCAAATATGATATCAGAATTATCAGATAATATAATGATTTTTAATTTGTGGCAACTCTAACGCAAAGTACTTTTGCCGTGGGACTGTAGTATTTTTCGAAATAATTGGTAAATTCACGCTATAAAATGTTATCGCGCGTAGCTTTGCGTTCAGGTATGTATTATTATTCTATATATATTTAATACCACGCATATAATAGGTAATTACCAATAATTTTAACCTTAACCCTGATGTTACGGGAGTTTATGTAATCACTCATTTGACGGATGTCTCTGGCCATTTACATTTTATTTTCTAGTAAAAATAAAAAACCTTCTCTCTCTTCTTCGAACAAGACTGAAACAATTACGATGTGCTTTTATTTTTGAGTAAATTTAATATAGAATGCAAAATAACCTGTGCTACCTGCCAGTCAGTCTGGTTAGTTCTGATAAGGTATAATTTTCCATGTAGAACATTTAAATATATTGCAATCAGCTCTTATATTGGCTAAATTTAATGATATGTTTACAAAAAATACTATTAAGGACCAGTGGAAAATTTTGAAAGTAGTAAATATTTTAAGTGATAGAAATTACATAAACCTACATATTTCTATTCCTGATACTCATATAACATTCTAGATAAGTAATAAACAATAATTTAAAAATATCTATCAAATCTGTCCATATTTTCCACTAAAACTCAATTTAAAGTAACTAACATTTTTATTTGTAGCTGCGGTAAAACAGTCCACATGCACAGCCCTCGTCGCTCGCACGTCCGCGACCGACGTGTCGGGAGTGCGCGACGAGAAGAACTTCCCCAGGCCTGTGAGAGGCGAGCCCGGCAAAGTCAGGCTTGGATTCGTCCCTGAAGAATGGTAAGAACTGAATCAATATGTCATGGTTTTATATGAAAATCTGTACATTTATCATTATGTGCAGTAAAGTAATTGTACAGCATGTAGGATGTGGCACCTTTTGTATTTTAGACTAATTACAATATCTGCAATATGTATTAATACTTGGAATATTTTATAGTGAAAAAAATGACAAGTAGAGACCATGTACCAGCAAGTGTAGAGATGTTTCACCTTGCAAATAGATAGAAAACTTGATAAAGGGTGGAACACACTGGATGCCAGTTGCTTTTATAAGTCTACAGGAGGTCTATGTTCAGTAGTCGAGTTCATGTGGCTGATCATAACAGTGCAAATAGAGAATTTGTGTCACATTCTTAATAAGAATAGATATTTCCCAGTGTTCTACTGAATATTTTTTGATATCCCAGCTGTTTAATGCAAAACATACATTTTACAACCTTTACTATTTTTATAATACCAAACCACATGAAAAAATTCCAGGTTCCAATTCTTCCATTCCAAGACCGGTGTGACTGGTCCGTACACATTCGGTGTGGGTCTCGCCACCTACCTCTGCAGCAAGGAGATCTTCGTCATGGAGCACGAGTACTACTCAGGTCTCTCCATCCTACTGATGGTATACTACGCCACCACAAAGTTCGGTCCTAAACTTGCTGCGTGGTTGGATAAAGAAGTTGACGTAAGTGATTACTCTAAAGGTATTTGTAAAATTTTCTTCTGTAATTTGTAAGCTGAAACTTATGAGTTTGTTTGCTAGTGTAACTAGCTTATAAATAGGGGTTACACAATAAGGTGGCATGATGGGAAAATACCACAGGGCCCCAGCTTGATCGACCCCTGGCCCATGAGAAAGAGCGCAAGTGTAAATTTTTCTTATTGAAGTTATACTTCTTTTGGCACGTTAGGGAAAAATTATGAGAGTAAATTTTTACGATGCGCGCGCACACCGTCACGAAAAAACGACACCCTGAAGTTAGCTATAGTCAACATTTTAGTTTTGAATTTTGAACGTAGAATAAGGCGAAAGATATTGAAGCTATACTTCTTTTGGCGCGTTATGTAAAAAGATTTTTATCTTGTTACGCCAAAAAAGTATAACTTCTAACGCGTGTACATAAGTACACACACACTTTTTTTTTATAAGTTTTCGTATTTTTGCTGTGTTATTTTTTGTTTATTCAACCTAATTTTTTTTATGTTTGGAGATGCCCAATCTATTTGCCAGTGTGCTTTAAGTGTAGTTACATCACTTATGTATTGTTAACTTTAATGAATTCTTTTAAATTTATATAAGTAAATCTTACAAACGTAACAACTAGACTTTATTTTCGCTCATAATAAAATAGTAGGTAATTGTTACTTATAATTTATATTTAGTTGTGACATGAATCTAGTTACACTGCTTCACTTGCGTAGAATGACTGCCTTTACTTATTATATGTACACTTGTTATGATCGCAGCTCCGCCCGCGTGAAAAAGTTTTTCCGGGGAAAACATATTTTCCCAGGAAAAGTAGCCTATAGCACTCAGGAGTAATGTAGCTTCTTATTAGTGAAAGAATTTTCAAAATCTGTTCAGAAGTTCTTCAGATTAGCGTGTTCAAACAAACAAACTCTTCAGCTTTATAATATTAGTATAGATAAGAGCACAAAAGAGTGAGGAGTATGAAAAAGTAAATTTATTATAGCTATGTAATGTCTATTATCCATTTATATTATCATTTTTGAATATTCCAGGCTGTAGAAAATACCTGGAACTCTGGCCGCAATGAATCAATCAAGACTTTGGAGGACGCCATCCAAGATGAGAAGACGTCTCAATGGCGCGCTCAGGGTCAGGAGCTGCTCATTGAAGCCAAGAAGGAGAATGTGTTGCTGCAGCTTGAAGCTGCTTACAGAGAGAGGATGATGCAGGCTTACCTGGAGGTATGCTTACTGCTCTCTTATTTTTATATAAGTAATAGTTATACTGCCTCAGTGGCGTAGTTGAATTGCGGACGCGTTACAAGTACGATTTGCGCACTGAGGTCCTGGGTTCGAAGTTAGGATCGAGCTAAAAACATCTTGACTGAGTTTTTACATCTTAAAAATTCAGTCACAGCTCAGAGTCAGGAAGTTGGCGGTGTGATACCCCCATGCCTCGGAAAGCACGTAAAGCTGTTGTTCCTGCGCCTGATCTCTCTCCGGTCATGTCGGCTTAGTTTCTCACCGGACTATGAGAGTGAAGGAATAGTGAGTGCACTTGTGTATTGCGCACACACTTGTGCACTATAATATCTCCTGCGTATAATTTGACTTGATATTGGCATATAACACACAGTACAGCAGGAGTCATCAAGTCAGCATGCAGTAACACAAGTGTTATCATGCATCTCCTTCAATATCATGGTTTTGTATGTAAGAGTAGTCAAACACTAGTGGCCTTATTCATAAACCTATTATAGTTATTGAATGTTTTGTTTTCTTCGAAGGTATTTTGAATTATGGTTGAAGGAAAAAGACAAAACATTGTATAACTAAAATGGGTTTATAAAAACTGTTTATGAATAAGGTCGTAGGCATTTAAGTGAATATCTGTCTTAGAAACTATGCCTACATAGCAGCGACTGGCTATATGGTCACTGCTCTATGAACAGCAGGTCTTTGTTACTCTGACATGTCTTACTGGATGTAACTCAATTGATCCTGGACCTTGTTGACTACAAGGAAAGCCGCTATCTAGTTGACGACCTATCTATTCTCTATAATGTATTATCCACTACACGTCTACCACAAAAGTCCATTACATTTGAGTTGATGGCATGTAATACTATATACATACACATACATAGCATAACACCTTTTTCCCTTTTCAGGGGTAGCCAGATGTGTTACACACCCACATTTCGCCAGCTATGTTAGCTCCCATGTAATAGAGGGCGGGCCTATTGCCATTTACTGGTCACATTTCCATACTCTGGACTGATACTGATTAGTAAAACCAAATATTACTTAGCCCAACCCAGGGATCGAATCCAAGACCCCAGCACTGCAGTCTTACCGTAATACAACTACGCCACCGAGGCATTTAGTACTAATGGTTTTTATTCTATTTCCAACCACTTAATTTATATCTTGACACACTGATGATTTATATCCTGTTTCCAGGTGAAACGCCGTCTGGACTACCAGCTGGAGAAGACCAACGTGGAACGCCGTCTCTCCCAGAGACACATGGTGGACTGGATAGTGTCCAATGTGACCAAAGCCATCACCCCTGACCAGGAGAAGCAGGCCCTAGACCGCTGCATCGCCGACCTCGCCGCCATCGCGGGAAGAAAGTAGATTGTGTAGATATTTATGTAATTAATGTAATAAATCGTTGAGAGTATCAAGTTTTTATATTCACCCCTTGATGTATAAAAGAATCAAATGTATAAAAAGCTAACTGCATTCTCAAAGGTTTAGGTCAGTCTTACTGAATCTTTTTTTTACGGGCCACAACGACATCTTCGTTATGGTGCCTCAGGCAATGTAAATTCATGAACATACTTGAGTGTCTAAAACGTAAAAGTTTAAAACTTATGTATTTTATTAAAATTATTCATCATTGACTGAATTATTTTATATAGCAGATTAGCAAACGGCTCAAGTGATCATAGGAAAAGTTTCTTGACTTTAGTGAAATTTTTTCAAGTTCATGTTAGGTCACTTGCAAAATCTCGGCGGGCCGCAAGTTGAGTATAGCTTGATAAGGTAGACACTGATTGAATCCGTAATTAAAATATAACTAAAAGAAATCATAGACAATAATATGTTACAATATATTTATTATACAAATACAATATTAGCGAGACAACATTTTGCTTTTTAGTTAGTTATTGGCGACGCGTCGCCTAGTTAAAGCTCTCTTTACGTTATTGCACCTGCGATGGACTGCTGGCATCACTTACATTCAAAACATACAAATGACATACAATTCAAAATATTTTAAAACTGCCTGTTTGTAAAATCCATTTTGTTACCAAAATTCATTGCCGAATTTGGGCAAAAATGTAGTACTTGAATAGTCCTAATTCGAAATAGACTACAATTTTCATATTAGCACCTGGTTATTTATGCATTGAAAATGTCCTACTTTGCTGTAGTCACTGGGAAATTATAGACCTATTTAAACAATTGGGGGTAATCAGTCTAGCATTTGTAAAGTTCCAGCCGCTCAATGGCGGATCCTATATTTTTGACATAAAAATATAACCATAGATGTATTTATGGCTTATACATATCAGAGAAGCGAGACGTCACAATGTGTATGGACGTCGCAGTATCAAGTCAGCGAAATTCGAACATCAAAATATGGCGTCGTGGAAACCTTTGCATCGACACTAATTTGGTCTCTAAATAGTGGTTTAAATTTAATCGTAGTATAAGCTTAGAAACATTTTTTGAACTATATCTAAAAACGCCCAGCAAAAGCGTGCCTCTTATGTGTCCCAATAAATTAATCACTGAAAATTAAAAACAGTGTAAAATATAGATTACTTATCAGATTGAAAATTCGGTTTCTTCAGAGTATTTATCTCGCTATTACTTGTGCATTGTGCGTATTGCATTGACAATAGTCTCCGATATTATGATTGAAATTGCCCGCGGGTATGCACTTAAGCCATAATAAGCAAATAATTAAAAATAGTAGAAAATTAAACAAAAAATTGTCACATATAATACTACAAGAGCTTCAAAATTATCGGGTATTTTCCGATAGGTTCGTTGCAAACAAATGAAGGAGTTTTCAGGTTAAAAAATCACGAGCGCGAAGCGCGAGTGATTTTTCCTGAAAAACTTGACGACTTCATTTGTTTGCAGGGAACCTTGAGGGAAATGCCAGATAATTTTGAAGCTCGTGTGGTATTCGGGGGATTATTTTTCCGTCCCAAATGTCGGCCAATAGAATTGCACCATGAGATGAAATGAACAGTCAACAAATAAGAATTTCATAATATATAGTAACGACCAGAGAAAATATTCAAAAAAAATTGTTTCTTATTATATAGTAACGACCAGAGAAAATATTCAAAAAAAATTGTCAGTATAATACCATGTAGGTTGTACCACGTGACGTCGAATGGTGCAATTCTATTGGTCGATATTTGGCTCGGAAAAATAATCACATATAATACCACAAGAGCTTCAAAATTATCGGGTATTTTCCGATAGGTTCGTTGCAAACAAATGAAGGAGTTTTCAGGTTAAAAAATCACGAGCGCGAAGCGCGAGTGATTTTTCCTGAAAAACTTGACGACTTCATTTGTTTGCAGGGAACCTTGAGGGAAATGCCAGATAATTTTGAAGCTCGTGTGGTATTCGGGGGATTATTTTTCCGTCCCAAATGTCGGCCAATAGAATTGCACCATGAGATGAAATGAACAGTCAACAAATAAGAATTTCATAATATATAGTAACGACCAGAGAAAATATTCAAAAAAAATTGTTTCTTATTATATAGTAACGACCAGAGAAAATATTCAAAAAAAATTGTCAGTATAATACCATGTAGGTTGTACCACGTGACGTCGAATGGTGCAATTCTATTGGTCGATATTTGGGTCGGAAAAATAATCACTGGTATTTACCCGACTACAAGATTTTAAAGCTGGGTTTACATTAGCAAGAAAACTCGCAGAAGTTATGTTGCGCAAGCTATTTTTACCGTGTAAACAGTCACGGCAAGCTGACTTCTGCAACATTTTGAAGTTTGCAGGACTTCTGTCAAGTCGCATGTGTAAACACCATTTGTGCAACTTGCGCGAGAACTTGCAGTTTATTCTGCGTGCAGATAAAAGTTTCAACTTGTTGAGCTAGTTAACGTTTTTTTTTAATTGTTCCATTCTGAAGCAGCTAAGGTCTCAAAGACTATATTGCCAAGTTATAAGTTTGTAGTTTGACCGATATGTCTATTTTTGCCGCCCAGCAGTAGTATACATGCACTATTGTCTTCCTGTTTGAAGGACACTGTAGCCAACGTAATTCCTGCGCATCATAAGACTTAACATCTTATGACTCAGGCTGATAAGCACAGTGGAATGCCACGCAGTGCTTTATAATTCATAGTTCTGTTTCATGTTGGTACTTTTAAGACGATTATTTTATTTACAATCATCATCCAAACAACATTATATTAGATTCATAAAATTTAGGCGAAAGGATTGCGTGCCTTGTCATTCAATTTTATGAAAAAAAAAATATGGCAAGCAATAAATATTCCTCGAGTAATGTAAACAGTTTTGCAAGAACTTGCGCAAGTTAACTTGGTGGATGACTTGAAAAAGCGTGTTGCTAAAGAAATATTGCCGCTAGTGTAAACGCTTCTGAAAGTTACTGCGCAACATATTGCTGAGAGAACTTGCTAGTTCTAAACTCAGCATAACAGTTCAATATTTTGAACGCCATTTTCAATAAAAGCAAAATGGCGTCGTTTTCGCGCCCTTTTCGGCAATCGGGTTTTTAACGTGACGTAGATAAATTTAACAACATATCTATAGACACATTAAACCGTTTCAGTATCGGTGCTGCTAATATAGACTGAAGGTTCATAATTATTACACTGTTTATATCTGTGTTTAATTGTCCATAGACACAAGAAATCATCTAAGTATGAGTACCTAATATGTTTCTAAAGAGACGACGAAACTTTTTCAAAATTACTTGTTTATTTGTTAACCTTTTACTAAGGACCATCCAATCAATTTCTTTGTGTCTATGGATATAACAAAGATCATTAATTAAACTGGCAACATTTACGGTATTGTAACAGCTATCAATCAATATCCCCAAAAAGAGATGTAAAACTTCTATAAATTCTAATTTTCTGTATCATGTGACTTGAAAGCAGCACCGATGTACAATTCACAACACAATAAATACTGTAAGATGGACATTGTCAAGATGTTTAACGTATGAACAGATTTTATTGAACAATATTTTGATGTCCTGTATGGTGGATTTAGTCCTTAACCCTCTCAGTAGAAGAGGAGGCCCGTGCAGTGCAGTGGGACAGTATATAAAACGTCGTATTATTCTATTCTTATTCTTGAAATCATTGAACATTTCCCTCGATATAACATCATAATTGGTATAGTTATGGCCTTGGCCAATTTTTTCTTGTGCTTAGAAAAAACATCTGCTAATACGTTAAAACAAGATAAACAAAGTATGTGTACAATTCTCTCGTTACCAAGACATTATCTATATTATTACAAAATAATGTAAACATCATAAAAACCACTGGTGTGGCGCCACCAGGATACAACTCGCAAAAAATCCTCAAAAAACAAATACTGCGATATAAAAAATATATTATTTACATGAACTAATTCTGAAAAAATGATTCCTAAACCGATTATGGATAGCTCTGAAAACTGTTTGCTTTTTGTATTTTTTTACTATCTGTATTATTAGGATTGATAACAGATTATAGACTGTTGTCAGTGTTGCCAACTTTCAGAATTAGTTCCATATGTATTTCTTTTTAAATTAACATACATAATGTTCTATGCTCTCGTCTCCCAACCAGAAAGCTCTGTTAATACAATATAACCTTACGCATCAATATTATTGGTACTATACACATATAATTGTATACCGTTTGAAGAGGCATTTTTTTTTAAATAAATGTAATATTTTTTTCCTGCCAATATTTTCCAATTAAATCTATTGATTCCGTAAAACCCCTTTCGCCCAAAGCGAAAACAGGAACCGTAAAAGATTTTTCTTGATTGTGTGAGCATATACTTATAAAAAACTCTTTGTTCAAATATTACACAGTAAGCTTACACTAAGCTATCATTACCAAACGACAAAAAAAATATACAGGGTGGTAAAAAAATATTCAATCGAATATTTCGTTAGATTAAAACGTAGGCATCTTGCAATACTTTTACAAGTTACTCATGCCATTACTTGGGTGCACATTTCAACGCAATATTCGGATGTATATTTTATGACCACGCTTTATGTAACAAAAATACTTTATAAACATTAGTATTTGGTTTCTAGACATCCATTTGTTGAACAATTACTTTTTCTTTTTTGTCTCAATAATATTATGCCAAACGTTAGTTTCTAATCGCCATATTGGATTTCCGTTCCGTTTTCCTTATGAAAAGTGAAGATTATTATTTTTATCGAGATGATAATAGATATGGACAAAAATAATTCAGCATTTATAAGCAATTTTTTTTATGCTCTTTGAGGATGTCTTGTCTGCATAGTTAAATTATTTAGAACACAGAGTGATTGTCGTGACTAGGACCTTACCAACATTTTCGAGCTTCAATTTGACATTGAACAAGCTTGAATGAATTAAGGTCCGAATTCATTTATCATAAACATCAAATCAACTTTTCGTTTTAATAATTTCTTCGCAAAGACCTAAGAACTATTTGATAAAGTTTAAAATAATCTACACGCGGCTTAACAAGGATGCGGTGGCATTCTTTATATTATAAACTCGACATTCAATGTATCGATCTCGATAAAAATACACCATGTATAAAGACACAAAAGATATGAAAGTTTCATGAAAAACAAAAGATTAAATCTCACCAAAATAAACAAAATACGTAATGCAAATTTTTGGAGTTTAATAATAAAGCTCATATTATAGTGATTAACAACAAAAAAAAATTTTTGAAGATTTTTTTGTTACTTAAAAAATAAAATAATTTCTTCGTTAATTACTCACAGATTGTATGTAGATATTTAGTAATTTAAATATGAAGAGTATTTTCAATATCCTTATATAGATAACAATCTATATTAAGATTTGTCTGGCAACAACAGCTTGACTAACAAAGAAATTGTAACATTAAAAATTAATGTTTAGTTGTGCGTGTGATTCGTTTTGTTTCGAGACTTATTTTGTATACACTGTTTACCTTAAATTGTGAGTATATGGAATACGCTGCCTTATTCATTGACATTAAGTTGTCTATAGAGCATTTTTTATTTAATGTAGTGTATATATAATACAAACAAAAAAATAGCTAGCAATCGAAAATCAATGAATCAGGCGGTTTAAAAAAGTATTTCTCACCATAATTGGCAAATGTAATTTGAAGGTACTTTCAACTTCACCAGCACATTGACTGTTCAATAAATATCTTACAACTATTGTAAAGAAAATATAAATTATAAATATGGCCGTTCCACACAACCTACGGAAAAAAATGTAGAAAAATAACAACATTGTGATTGAAAAAAAGAAAAACGAGGCTGTAACCTCGCACCGCCTTTTTAGACAGCTATTTTATTGACTTTTTAATTTTATTATCTACATTCCATTTTTGAATTAACGTCATCTAGCGGTGATCGGTTACAACTCGCGATTGGATCACGGCGCGGAATATCATGTCTTACCACTGGTACAGTCTCTGTTACAAAATGGCGCATTTCCGCTTCCTGCCGCTTCTGTAGTCGGCCTTCACGTTGATCCGCTCAGCTTCCTGGAAGCGTCTGACTAGTCTGACCAGCTCGTGGAAGGCTTGGTCCACGTTCATGCGCGCTTTGGCGCTGCACTCGATGTATGGGACTTTTAATTGGCGGGCGAGAGATTGCGCTTCGACTAAGGAGACCTGTAAGAAATTCTTTATATTGGACTTCGATTTGGATTGTTGATTTTATTGTCAACTAAAATAATGAAGCCTTTTTCCTCGCGGGTAGCGTAGATATTGCATCCAGTTCGCTCAGGGAATGTTGTATAATATGTTGGGGTAAGTCCAGATAAGGGAGAATACCAATGATCTAAAATACCTATTTAGCTTTAACTAAAATGATTCATTGGCCACTTAACTGTGATTAATTATACAAAGCCACATCAGGCTGATTTTTTGTTGTAAGGAAATGTTGTGACGTTTGTTTTTGAATCCACGGTCTTTCCCCTGATTCGAACAGCCAGGACATCCACTTCTCGACCTCCGTCCCATGTGATAGGGTGCTAGTTATTATACCTAGCACAAATTCCAGACTCCGGATTGATACTAACCAGAAACACCCAATATCACTTAGCTAGCCCCAGATTCAACCCCGATACATCCCCCACTAATCGTTGATGTCTCATCCTCTCCCAGTGACCGTCCTGAGCCGAGGTTCGTAACCCGTTAGTGGGTTGCCCTCAGCATGGTTACTTAAATCAAGGGTTGCGAGCGCCTAAAGCGTTCACCCGAAAGTCCGGTGTGGCCAGAAAAGCCGACTCGCGTCAGGCTACTGGCCGGTAGGACCATAAAAAAAAACCCCGATACCTCAGAGCAGGGGTCATACCTCACACGCTATACAAATATGCCGCCGAAGCAGTCAGTGAAATTATATTGTTAGGATAAAACGTTTTGTGTGGGTATTTGTAACGTACTGACCAGTTATGAGAACCAGTCGACATATCAAACTAGTAGTGGAAGTGATAGTTGCACAGTTGGTTGTATAAAAAGGGTGCCGTATCGATATGCACGCTCTTTCGGTCTCAGTCGACCCCAGTCAGTCTTAGTCGTAGTCTTAGTGGCAGTTGAGTAAGCTGTACATTTACTCTCGTACCGGTCCGTCGGTTGGTGATATCTTTGAGAAAGTATTTCTGTAAAATCAATGGTAGATCTTTTTTATTTAATCAAAATCGCGTCTGTTTCTAACAATATATTAATAACTAGACGTCTGCTCGCGGCTTCGCCCGCGTGAAAAAGTTTTTCTGGGATAAAAAGTAGCCTAAGTGTTAATCCAGGACATGATCTACCCGTGTGCCAAATTTCATCGAAATCCGTTCAGTAGTTTTGAGTTTATTCGTTACAAACATACATACATACAAATCGTTCCTCTTTATAATATTAGTATAGATTTCTTACCAATCGCTGCATCTCCAAATCGGCCTTGTTCCCCACGATCAGCATGGGGAACTCGTCGCGGTCCTTCACGCGCAGTATCTGCTTGTGGAACTTGTACAGCTCGTCGAAGCTGGCGTGGTCAGCCACAGAGAACACGAGCAGGAATCCCTCCCCCGACCGCATGTACTGCTCGCGCATCGCGCTGAACTCCTCCTGACCGGCCGTGTCTAAGACTGCACACATAAATTGCAAATGTATTTCTTCTTCGATTTCTTAAGCGCGGTTAAGATTAGCAAGAAAAATTTAATAAGTTATCTTCTGTAAAAGATGTTATCGTGTAAAACCTCACGGCAAGCTGAATTCTGCAAATTCCGATACTTCATGACTTGCGGCGAGTAGCATATGAATACAAGTATTAAATCGCACCTTTAGGATGAAAACAACACAATTAAAAAAAATCGAAAATTGAGTTATCGTCATAAAATTACTTATAACGAAATTTCAATAAAACAATAGTACAAACACAGCCGTATTCAAGCGGGAAAAGGACAAAACCATTATATTGGTCCCTTTTTTATTATATTTTCATAAAAAAGGGACCAGTTTTAAGTCATTTTATGAGGATAACCAATTTTTTGTTTTTTTTTAATTGCGTCGTTTTCGTCCTAAAGGTTCGAAATATTGCCAGTGTAAACGCACCCGTACGTTTTTATGCATAACATTACTGCGGGAATTTTCTAAACTTAGCTTTATGCCTCGAATACACTTGGTCGTTAGCGATAATTGGAATGGCTAAGGAATTCGGGCAAACCACCAAGTGTAAATGAAAGGGACAGAGTGCACACTTATTCGGACAATCTCGTATATACACATAGCTTAGCCGGATAGATTCATCCACGTTGGTATTATATTGCGATTACCTGTGTACTATGGGCCAAGAGCCATGCTTGTCAGGCGCCTCATAAACAATAGTTAAACTAAACCTCAGAATTACAAATACATAAGCATTCCACTGTGCTCGTCATATTGAAATATGACATGTTAAGTCCCTAAATACCCAGTAATTACACTATCTTCCAAACTAACATAATAGTCCTTACATATTGCACATACTGTATACCTACCCGGACAAATAGCATGCCAAAATTCTACATAAATCATCAATAAAAACGAAATCAAAATAGATTCGTTCATTTGCGAGTAACAATAGATACACATATTATTTTAATCGTATGTCCCTCGTGTTAGGGGTGAAAAATAAATATTATGATAACTCACTGTCCAGTTTGGCTGGAATATCGTCGATGACGCATTGCTTTGTGTAGCTGTCTTCGATGGTGGGGTCGTAGTCTGTTACGAAGTAGCTCTGGAATATAAAAACACTACTTTTAAATACTTGAAAACTATGGAACTAATTGCCGCCAGCAGCAGTATAACTATGCCACACAGTACTTTGTAACTCAAGGTGGTGGATGTTGTTATTGTTTACGGGTGGTCGTATCGCTTACCACCAGGCGAACGGCATGCTCGTCTCGTCATTCTATGAAAAAAAAGCTATTCCGGACAGATACGAACTGGCGACCTTAAAAAAAAGATAGTATTCCCACCTAAAAGGCGCAACGCATCTTTATGCTCCCTGGTATTGCAGATGTTCATGGGTGGCGGTGATCACTTACTATCAGGTGAACCGTTTGCCCGTTTGCCACCTATATCATAAAAAATAAATGAATACATTATCTACTTATCACTTTATATAGCTAAGGCTCGCCCTGTGTTTTATCACCAACATATGAAGCCCACTGCTGAAAATAGGACGCCCCTGAAGATTTCCAGACGGATTTTCATGGGACTTGATAGACGAAAGGCATCAGTGGTACAACTATGCCTAACTCCTTTGATTAATTATATACCTAGATAGAGTGGCGCGCTGCAATGAAACTAAAACAATCACGCCAACTTTTCTTAAGCTAGTATATATGACAGCTGTGTCATACGCTATCGCTGCATCATTCTGCATATCCTTGTGTGCGCGCATACTGATACCAGTTATTACATGGTTTCTATTAAAACGGGGAGAAAATTATACCCCTGAAAAACAACAAAAATTAATTCACTCGAACTCATTTAGTGGGGAACAGTTCGCGTCTATTTCTTTCGACGCGTTTGTAACGTTCAGTCTCTATCTAGGTATATAATTAATCAAAGCCTAACTCTCTTTTTTTATATGGACACGGCAGTGACCCCACTGCACCTGGTGGTAACCGGAGATAGGTCCACATAGTGTCGACTGACGTTCGATGATTGTCCCTCGTCAGTCCACACAATTATGCCGGCCTGTGTGAAACGGATATACACAGGTTGATCCCGGAACGCGGCTCACTTACGTGGGCCACTATGGCAGGTTTTAACACCTTATGGTGGTCGCTATCTGGGCGGATTCGAAATATAACCTACCTAACTCTAAAAGACTCCCAATATTTTATGTGCACCCGTTAACCAAACAGTGCTGCAGCAAGTATTGAGTCAAAGAAATGAGTAGCTGCGGGTTCGAATACATGACGACGATGGCATAACGTCGTCTAATAATAGAATGAGTGTAAGTTGTAGCGATACATTAAATAAGTAACAAAATAATTTCACAGTAAAGTGGTAAAAACATGTGACTAACTGGATTCCCAGACCACAAACACTGTGAGATTAATCATTATGTATATAATATTCATCTTGTTTCAGTCTTATTTATTATAAAAAGGCTTTGTTTGTACCAAATGAGGGCACAGTATTACTCTTCTTATTGTAACCTCAGCTACTATCCATAAATATAACACAATCCCTAACTAACATTACAAAACTGCATGGCAATAAGTTGTTTGCCCTCTTATTTATTTATTGATTTATTAGATAACACATACAGTACATTTGTAATACAAAGCCATTCAGTATAAGAGTGTATGTTTATCTTTTGACTACAACTACAACTTACTTAAAAATATATAGATCGACATACATAATATGCTTTTAATTTTCATAAATTACAGTGTCTTAAACTAGAACATAACAAGGCCTGCACACAGCCATTAGGATGGAGAATACAGTGGGACTTGGAAATGTTTTTCCAAGGACATGCCTATTGTCTATTTGTGCCACCAAGCAGCAGTGTGCATGCACTGTTGTGATTCGGTTTGAAGGACATTGTAGCCAGTATAACTACTGGACATAATGAGACTTAACATCTTATGTCTCAGGATGACGAGCTCAGTGGAATGCCACACAGTACTTTCTAACTCAAGGTGCTGGAGGGTGTTGCTACTGTTTATGGGTGGTTGTATCGCTTACCATCAGGGCATGCTAATCTCGTCATTCAATGCAATAACAAAAAATACCTTGCCAATCATTCTAAAAGAATTTTGGATACTGAACAGTACTTTTTATTTATGCCACTATCAAATTAGACACTTTGTTGTGGAATTATATATGTATACTTCTACCATAGCATAGTGCCAAATAACTTTTTGATGCACTTAAAGAACTAAAATCCATTTATGGTCACACAGTTTATGAATAAGGACAAACTTAAATCATTTTCTTACTTTAGCAGGAAATTGTGATGATGTAATAACATTGTGACTTCAAGGTGTTTGTGGGTGGGCTGTTGACTTACACACCACTAAGCACACACTTTTGTGACCTTTGTTTTGCCTAAATTATTGTATGCTATTTGTCATTTTAAAACCCATTTATTTTATTGTGTATTGTGTGCAGATTCCGTGACAAACATAATGGTTTAGGTATTGAGAGATTTATAGGAAACATACTGAAGATTTGAGGCAAGATAAATATATCTTTTGTCAGTTACATATTCATATTAATCCTTCAACGCCTGCGGTGGACACCGGTGTCCATTTATATAAGGAAATTAGCTTATCTATACTAATATATAAAGCTGAAGAGTTTGTTTGTTTGTTTGAACGCGCTAATCTCAGGAACTACTGGACCGATTTTGAAAATTCTTTCACTAATAGGAAGCTACATTACTCCTGAGTGCTATAGGCTACTTTTTATCCTGGAAAAACTTTTCCACGCGGGCGGAGCCGCACGCAAATGCTATAACTATATATAAGCGGGTGTTGATGGGTTAAAGAAGTTTAAAGTGTTTATTACATCAAAATGAAATTGTATGTTCCAGAAATTAGGTTCCACTCCTAAAAAATATACAAATCAACTTTATGCACTTTAAACTTTTGAAAGACTTTATTTCAAAATCACAGATAGTTCAGTTTCATTTATATTTAATACTAGCATTGCGTGCGGCTCCGCCCGCGTGGAAGAGATTTTCCGGAATAAAAAGTAGCCTATAGCACTCAGGAGTAATGTAGGTTCCTATTAGTGAAAGAGTTTTGAAAATCGGTCCAGTAGTTCCTAGATTAGCGCGTTCAAACAAACTCTTCAGCTTTATAATATTATATTAAGTATAGATATACAGGATAAAAATGAGTTGCCATTATTTAATATTTACACTACACCATTTAATCCTTGGGCACCCGCGGTGGACACCGGTGTCCATTTATATAAGGAAATTAGCTTATAGCTATATATAAGCGGGCGTTAACGGGTTAAGGAGTATGTATTATTAATGTGGGAAGAACTGCATTGTTCGCTAATGACTGATGACTCATCTACATATTAAACATACAATCTTACCCATAAATTACACCAAATGATTGGTGTCATCATTGTGACTAGAATCTTAAATGAGAAATTAATTAAATTAATTACAAACTGCCAGACTGAAAGTTATGGATATCTGAGATAGGTATCTGATTGTAACATGCAAAGCTGAGAATTATGCATAGCTTTCTAATTAATTAGAAATTTTATGATTTTAAATAGGAAATATGATAGTTCTAGATTCAATGAATACATATGACTAATTATGTAAATCACATGTTTGTGTTTAATTTTCAGGTTGATCTGTTGCATTAAGGTGTGTTATCAATAAAGATAAACCACAAACAATCTGTTAGCATGAATTTTAGTATTATTTGATGATTGCAACCCAACATTGGAATTTGGCAGAGGGTCAATAATGGTTGAGGTCACTCTGGATGATTGTTTTCTTCAAATATTTCACATGTTCGTGACGCCAGTGGGCGGAGTCTCCGTAACCTAAGCCTTGACATACAGTTACTAATACTATTTATAAGTGTGAACACATATCACGATAGATATCGTCTATTAGGTCTACTTAGACCGGAAACTCGGTCAACTGAGGCGGAAATGCTTAGATTATGCACCACTTGTCTCGTAGGCGTATCGTAACCAAATACGGTGGTAAATACCTGAATGAATTGTATAGTGATAGCACTCTTGCCGACTCCACCGCCGCCAACCACCACCAGCTTGTAAGTTTGCGCCTGGTTCGGTCTATCGCCCGGTCGCGACATGTTTTCTCACGGCAAACACAATTTTTTATTGTTACAAAAATAGTCTAATTTCTTTTTGATTTGTGACAATCAGCAGCGATTCTACTAAGGTGATGACTCAAATGTTAATACGAATGAGACAGTAAGATAACTACCACGCTATGTTAGACAAAGACAGCTATACTTAACGTTCTGTTACTGACAGTTAAGGATGTTAGAATTTTATTATTTGTTATCTGAATGTGTAATTACAATAAATAATAATAATAATAAATATGAAAATGTAGAATAATTTCGTTATAATCTTTGAATATTATTACATAAGTGTCCAAGTTCTTTGTTTTGTAGTAAAAATAAAAAAAAGCAATATAAAGTAATAGTAATGAAATATATATAGATCTTATCTTGCATAAAATGTAACGTTTTACGTTACTGTAACTTTTCAGCTTATTGCCATATGAAAATAATCACTTCATCTGATTTTGGTGTCAACTAGGCATGGGTCGTACTTGCAAAATCGTAAACTAGGGCTTACAAGTGCGTCCGCCTAAAAAGACCAGCGCCAAAAACCAGGGTTCGAAATACTTCCAGGTATTTCTTTCTGCATAGGAAATTAATCCGTGTTTTGATACCGATAAGGAACACAATCGCGTTCACAAATAAAAACGTCTAGTTCTTCGATTCTATAATACTAAGTATTTTCTTTCTGTATAGAAAATTGATTCGTGTTTCAATATACATAAAGAGCACAATCGCGATTATAAATAAAGTACTTATAGCACTTGGATAGTCGAAAAGCGAAATACTTTCAAGTATTTTCTTACTGCATGGGATATTGACCCATGTAATGGTACAATAAGGAGCACAATCGCGTTAACAAAATATTTTTAACACTTCAATATTGCTTAGGAAATTGTTCACTTGCTTCGTTAAAATAAGAACCATAATTGCATTTGCGGACGATGACGTCTGAACGCGGACGCAGCGCGGCGGGCCGAGGCTTGGTCGCGTGACTCGTTCGTGTCGCGAGAGAGTAGCCAAGTAAAATACTTTCAAGTCTTGCAAGTATTTCGGGTCGGCATCTCGTCGGCGTACTTGCAAGTAAATACCTGGTGTAAAAACCTGGTCGTGTAAATACGCACCATCCCCAGGGCCCAGTGTCAAGTGTCAACTGTCAGCAACAAGCTTGAAACTTGAATTGTTTGGACCGTTTACGTAAAAGTTAAAACTAATATCATTTTATCACATATGTGGCCAATATAACAAAATATGTTTTCAACAAGCTCACAGAGAAAATTTTGGACCTTTAGTGACGAAAGCGAATTGGCGCGGCTTCGTGAAAAACACAACTTAAACTACATATCGAAACATGGTGCGCACATCGACGAATATCAACGTAACAACTTCTTTCTATCACCGGACGAGGAACGACTGCTTCTGAAACAGTACGAGCTGCATCTGAAAGAGTTCTGTAAACGATTCAGCCCTCCAATGCCAAAAGGCGTGGTGGGTACAGCGTTCCATTACTTTAAGCGTTTTTACCTATACAATTCCACAATGGATTATCATCCTAAGGAGATATTGGCTACATGTGTGTACCTGGCGTGTAAAGTGGAGGAGTTCAACGTGTCTATCGGTCAGTTCGTCGCTAATATCAAAGGAGACAGAGACAAAGCTTCCGACATTATTTTAAACAATGAATTATTACTAATGCAACAGTTGAACTATCATTTGACTATCCACAACCCTTTTAGACCAGTCGAAGGCTTCCTTATTGACATAAAAACACGCTGCTCGTTGGCTAATCCAGAAAGACTACGATCAGGCATTGACGAGTTTCTTGAAAAAGTATTTTTGACAGATGCATGTCTGCTGTATGCTCCGTCTCAGATAGCACTGGCCGCTGTCCTGCACGCGGCAAGTAAGGAGCAAGAAAATCTTGATAGTTATGTAACAGAGATGCTATTCAGAGACGCAGGACCAGACAAATTAGCCATACTAATAGAGGCTGTTCGTAAAATACGATCATTGGTGAAAATGGTAGAAAGTCCCGCTAGGGAGCGAGTGAGGGTTATAGAGAAGAAGCTGGACAGGTGCAGGAACCAAGAGAACAATCCGGACAGTGAGATTTATAAGCGGCGAATGAGGGAGTTGCTCGACGAAGATGACATGCCTCACGTTAGCTCAAACAGGATGTCTTTGGATACAAGTGGTGTGACACAGGTGCTGTCACCGTCAGCATCTTAAAATTAGTAAATAAGATGATATAATGCCACTCTTTATTTGTAAAATGAAAAACAATCATCTGGTGTCAATAAATTATGAAAATATTTGAAAGATAGGCATCTTAGACTTAATACATTAAATAAGTACATATTATATGCCTCTTTTTACCCATAAAAAAATTGTGAAAAGTGGGTGCTCTAGTTGCACCTGTCGGCCGCTTTGGGAATAAAGACAGGTGTTTGTATTGTGGAAAAGTACTTTGTTTTCAACTCTAAATATTTAAAAAAAATAAGTTGTGTTGATCTTAAAAATATTCGCATAATACATACTCACGCCTATTATCCCCGCAGGGGTAGGCCGAGGCGCAATTAGTGCACCCACTTTTCGCCGTACGTATTCCGTCCCATGATGTGATATGGGGCGAGCCTATCGCCATATCGGCCACATATGCCAGACTCCGAGCTAATGCTGATTAGAAAAATCCAATATCACTTTGCCCGACCTGGGGATCGAACCCGAGACCTCAGCATTGCAGTCGTACCGTAATACAAGTATGCTACCGACGCAGCCTACAAAATATTCTTTCAGGATAATATATTTATAAAATAAATAAATTCATTACATTGTTAACAAGTTATGCTCGCGACTCTTACATTAGGCACCCCTCCCTCAAAATAAAAGATCACGCGCGACGCGTGGCCCGCTGCAGTGCTGTCAGTTATATCTAAAAAAAATATTTTACCGAGTCGAAAACAAATTTTGATAATTGCCGACAAAGTGACGCCATTGCACCTGATGCAAAGCGGTGTCCGATAGATTCTTGACTGACAAGAGATGATTATGCCACGACAGTCTGCAGGCGACAAAATCCTGTCGGCCTGTGGCTGATCCCGGAATGCGGCACACTTAGATGGGCCACTATGAACGGTTCTAACACCTTATGTACAGTGGTCGCTAACCGGGCGGATATAAAATACATCCATCCTATCACAAGCATAGTTTGTTACAGACCAACTTTATTTATTGCTTTTATAATTATAATCAACTTAAGATAATACATGGTAGGTACCTACTACAGCGCATGCTCATGCTCGCGCCTTTTATCCCCGAAGGGGTAGGCAGAGGCGCAACTAGTGCACCCACTTTTCGCCAAGCGTATTCCGTCCCATGATGTGATAGGGGGCGAGCCTATCGCTATATCGGGCACAAATTCCAGACTCCGGGCTGATACTGAATAGAAAAATCCAATATCACTTTGCCCGACCCGGGGATCGAACCCGAGACCTCAGCCTTGCAGTCGTACCGTAATACAACTACGCCACCGAGGCAGTCGACTACCTACTACAGTCAAGTCATATAAATGGTCTACACACTACAACACAAATTAGCCGGCTCTACTAGGCTAGAACCACTGCCACAGAAAACCAAAGTAGGTACCTAGTAGTGATTTCCGAAAATCCAAAAGGGCAATAGCAATAGCCCATTTACCTTTCCTAATCTCTATTCCTTTCTTTTGATGCCGGCGACGCACCTGCAAATCTTTGCGGGTGTATAAAGGCAGTGGTTATTACTCCACACCAGACGTATGCTATTAAAGAAATCACATGAAGTTATAGCAATGTATACTCTTGATTTACACTCCTACAACTGGCGACCACGAGGAAGATAGAAAACAGAAGATACCTCAGCGCACCAACGGCAACACGTCAAGGATTTGCAGACTTCACCCACGATTACACTAGAATCTAATCCGCAATCCGTGGCCGAGACCAGTCAAGCACAACATCCGCCTTGCTGGAGATCTTCCCCCTCTCGAGGAATGCAATCATCTTTTCCTCTAAAAATAATGTTTCTTTGTAGCCAGGGTGAGGAGGTTTTCAGAAAATAACAGGTTGAAACCAGCACGTACTAATTTATAATGAGAAGAGATATATTTTAACAGTGAAACTGTATAAGACGTGCCTATATCTAAAACTTAAACAGTTACGATATGGGTTCCCTATGAATATTGCAGACATCCAGAGAGATCCAGACAATACAATTACACATATTTTATTCTAGCTCGAATAAATAAAATCACAAGTGTGCGACCTTATTGAGGGAATTATAAAATAGATTTGTAGGTACTAGGAACATCTTGTAATATAATTCCTTATCAATAATAAGTGTGAAGTTAAAACTGAAGAACTTATAAACTGCAAAATTTAAAGGTAAATTAAAAGTTATTAAACTTAATTATTTTTAAATTATTAAAATAATTTAAAAGTAAAAGCCATTAGAGTAATGAACAGTATCTAATACGACATAGATGTTTTTAATAAATCATAATATCAACACTGTAATTATATACTGTCCCACTGCTGGGCATTGGCCACGGGCCTCCTCTACTACTGGGAGGGATTAAGTTTGCATACTTTACATACCTTTGATATTATATAGTTATACTAGTATACACTAGTTTTGCTCGCGGTTCCGCCCGCGTGAAAAAGTTTTTCTGTGATAAAATTATAAAAGTAGCCTATAGCACTCAGGAGTAATATATCTTATTAGTGAAGGAATTTTCAAAATCGGTTCAGTAGTTCCTGAGATTAGCGCGTTCAACCAAACAAACAAACAATCAGCTTTATAATATTAGTACAGATAAGTATAGATGAAAGGTTTCCTCGCAGTGTATTCCTTCACCGATAATGCGAACGATAATTATTAACAAACAATACACACGTAACTTTTAAAAATCAGAGGTGTGTGCCTTGGGTTTTGAACCTGCGGACATTCGTCTCGACAGTCCGTTCCATTGCTAACGAGTCTATCGTCAAAACTAACAGTAGGTAATTATGTTTGTTACTGAAAATGAACTAACTTGCTGATAATTATAATTGTATTAATATCGCACCTTTAGGACGAAAACGATATGACGATAACTCATTTTTTTATTTTTTTGATTTGTGTCGTTTTCGTCCTAAAGGTGCGATATGTAGGTATGTACATACTTACATACATTGGTATACATAGACCTATCTAAGTAAGTAGTTATCATTTAGGGATAGTTATATTCCATGACGGCTCTAAATGAAAACTTAAAGATCTTCAATTCTAGTTGCGGAAAAATGGTGT
The DNA here is from genome assembly GCA_947568825.1 of Sphinx pinastri. NCBI lineage: Eukaryota > Metazoa > Arthropoda > Insecta > Lepidoptera > Sphingidae > Sphinx > Sphinx pinastri. The sequence goes on along the minus strand of OX387636.1, from coordinate 13,477,811 downwards.
AATCGAAAAATTAAATGGGGCCAATGACAGCAGACATAATTAAAAGAAATTGTAGAAGTATTTTAAGGTACCTCATTTCCATTCCACAATTATGATATTGATATTACATGAATCTGTAACCTTTGGAATATGATAAACTTCTGCCAATGTTCTTTCTAACCAAAGACGGAAATATAGAGCTAGATATACACAATTATCTATGCCATCTGTAAATGAAAACTTACAGAGCTTCAATTAATTTGTTTCTGATGCAATACATTCCATATTCCACACTCACATCAAGGGTATAAAAGAGTCCGCAGAGTTCATCCCAGCATCATATGCTCACCATCCTTCCTCCAGTCAACTCCCAGCTCCACCTCACCATGTACAAGCTGACGATGTACCTGGTGGTGGTGGCGTGCCTGTGCCTGGTGGCGCATGCGCAGCTCACCTTCACCTCCAGCTGGGGCGGCAAACGCGCCGCGCTTACCGGCACGCTCTCCTGCAGGAACGACGACGTCTTGCAGGGCATTTACAAGATGATCCAGGTAAATTATATTTAACACATACTATAGCGTTTTTAGCTGAAGTCGTCGAAAATGAAGTACCTATTCTTATTATTAAATGATAATAGTCTAAATAATTATTTATGAAATCTGTTCTAAAATACAAAATATATCGTTTCATGTGAGGATTTGGGAACAATATGTCAGAAATTCAAATATTTATACCAGCACAAAAACTAAATCTAGGACATGTTTACTGCAGGCCCATCGCTGCGCCTTGGGACTGTGAAATATATATACTCTGATTTATTTATGAAGCTCTATATCTTAAAATTATTTGTGAAGTCTGAAATCTACGAAAAAAGCGTCGTTAAAATGATAGAGGCAAAATGTAAAATAAAACCTTTTACATTTGTCTATTTTTTTCTTTTCAGAATGAAGCCGAAAGATTCATCCTATGTCAAAAGTCCTGAAGAGATCACCAAAAAGGACTAAGGCAGCATAAAATTAATATACCTATACCAGCAGTTTTATTAAACACACGATGGATCCATTGTATTATAATGTTAAAATTTTTAAAGTATTAAATAAATAATATTTAAAACATTTCTTCTTCTTCTTCTTTTAAACTATGGCTTCCACCGATTATCTATCCATGATTTCGCCAATGTCAAGTATTTTATTTGTTTGACTTTATAATAATTGGACGAAAATGACAAAACGGTGATTACTTAAAACATCAATGAATTTTATCGATTACTAAAACACAAATAAATTATTTGTAATAGCATGTGCACCTACAGTGTACTATCGCAGACTACTGTATAGTATACTACGTAGTACTATTACGATATTATAATGTTTTATGAGAGTTAGATTTCACGGTAGTATTATATCTGTAAATCCTAAAGAATCATGGACAGAGATTTAGGGAAGAAAGTCGGAAAGTAGTGTTCGAGTCTCCGGATTCTTACTTTGCCACGGTTTTCTGTATGACAGTAGAATAACAGTGATTGAAACGGAAAATTTATGCATAGACAGAAATCGAGGGTTGCAGTTGCATGCACATGGTTCCCCGTAGAGAGTGTAGCATGTCTGGGTTTAGGCGGTAGGACGGCTTTGACCGGTAAGTTCGGCAGATTTTTTTTTCTATTGCAGGTGAATGACGACACGAGCATACCGTTCGCCTGATGGTAAGCTATACGACCGCCCATAAACAGTAGCAACACATTACAGAACTCTGAATTACAAGGTACTGCGTGGCACTCTACTCCGATCGCCACCCTGACACATAAGATGCTAAGTCTCTTAAAGCCAAGTAATTACGCTGGCTACAATGTCCTTCAAACTGGAACACAACAATGCATGCAAATTGTACACTGCTGCTTGGCAGTAGAAATAGATATTACGGTGTTAGTTGTTACCTACAAGAACGGCCCCCAGCATTCGAGAGACCTCCCCCGCCAGTAAATCAGTAATTGTATTTCCCCGTGTTAAAAAAAGGTACAGGTCTATAGCTTAAGTCTAAAAGTGCCCTATCTTTCGACAAAAATCAATCTACTACTGCCTCGGAGGATTTGGATGAAATATGGCACATAGTTCGTATATCATGTATTAATACAAAGGCAAATTTTTATCCTTGAAAAGTACGCAGATATACTTTTGTTCTGGGAAATGTGTAGCTGGCCGTAGCCAAGACGCCTTTCTACAAGAGTTAATGCTAATAAAAAACAATCAAATGTATGGGAGTGACGTGGGTATCCCTGCGACAGATTTATTCATAAGACGAAACTGCGCTGGTTTACTAATTAATGAATGAATCCTTTATTTGCGAAAAAGTTGGTACAATATAAGTCTTAAATAGTCATTTCTGAACAATCAACTTTTGTCAAATTTATTGACATGCAAATTTTTTAATGAAAAATAATTAATTTGTTCAGGGAATGCATTACTTATAATAATTTTTAGATAAAGAATAGAATTTGGCTGTCAATTTAATTTAACATAAGTTTTACATTAGTAGGCACTTTGCAGAGAAACCTGAAGCCGTTCCTAATGCGCCGAAGGCAATCATGGGATGTTTTTATACCGGTGTAGGATTTATACTGTACATAAAGTTAGGGACCCGGCGGTCGTTCGATGTTTACCGTATTAAACCATATTTTCGGGTGGCTTAAGACTGTGTGAGCGGTGAATGCAATATTAACGGCTATTGTCGCTAGTGGTAATTGCACTTTCCCTAGGAAAAAATTAGATATACAATAAGCGGGCAGTATTTAATTAGATAAAATCAGTGGATGTAATCGACAATGTCAACATTTTGATTGAAAAAAGTTTTCTATCAACTCCAGCAATTAAGTTAAACGCAAAAACATTATATGGACGTAACTTGATTTCTGGAGACTATAACCATATTCAGACGAAACAATAAGTATGAACAAGTAATTACTACCCATATTTCCATTATCTCTATCGACTCTACAATATTGTAATCGGTTTCGGTAATTGATAGATTTGAACAAAATATAAAATTTACCTACTTATAATGTATAGGGAGCGTGCACGAACTATAGGGGCAGCACAAAAGCCAAAAGCAAGTGCCACATGCGGATAAAAAAGAAACTTTTTAGAACAATAATTTATTTATTGTATTCTTTTAATATGACAAAAATTATAAAATATCTGTTCCGGCCGAATATTATTGATACTCAGAGTGTCCAGAATATTTTTTTTACATTGGAGCTAGTTATTTAAGCAAAATTAGGAGATTATGGTCCCTTAAGCGGCGATAGCCTAGCTGGGAGTGGAACGGACTGCCGAGAAGAATGTCCGCAGGTTCAAAACCCAAGGGCACGCACCGCTGACTTTTCTAAAAAGTTATGTGTGTATTCTTTGTGAATTATCGCTCGCTTTAACGGTGAAGGAAAACATCGTTAGGAAACTTTTTTTTTTTTTTTTTTTTTTTGTCCCGCAGGAAAAATCCGTCTTATGGATACTTATCTTGAGCCTGGGGAGGGGAAGAATAGTTATGTCGGACTCACCGGCGTTCCGACCCAGATGCCATCTAAATGACCTCTGGAACGGGTCCCTCAAATTATACCGGCATACCGACTAAAACCCGCGGTGGCCCGCTTCTGCGCATGTGGGACGGTTCCGGGGGGTCGTGAATGCATCCGAATTCGCCGGACCCGTCACCGCGCTATACCGCTTCGCGGCTCGCCTCTTTGGACTCAGAGGTCCCCTTCTTTAATGGCAGCACGATGATTCCGTGCTGCCGTCAACTTGAGACTGCGCATTCCCCGCTGCGCAGCCGCAACTCCCACTAGCTCCCTTTTAGTCGCCTCTTACGACAGGCAGGGAATACCATGGTGGAATTCTTTAAATGCCCCCATACCACAGGGCGGATCGTTAGGAAACCTGCATATCTGAGAAGTTCTCTATAGGAATTTCGAAGGTATGTGAAGTCTGCCAACCCGTACTAGGCCAGCGTGGTGGACTAAGGCCTAAACCCTCTCAGTTGTAGAGGAGGCCCGTGCTCAGCAGTGGGCAGTATATAATACAGGGCTGGTGGTGGTGGTGGTCCCTTAATTATAGATTTTTTGTATTGAATATTATGTTCAAAACATCTTTATTTTTATAAATTACGCAATGAGACATTTCCATATTATGCTTTTGGAACTCATAACTACGTATGTTTTATACAGCTTTTATTATTTTTGTTGATTTTCACATAACCATGGAATGTAAGTACTTAGGTACTATTCTTGGGAACATAGTAGAATTTCACACTAAGTATTTGATTTGTTTATTTTTATGTTTTGGAGCATCCAGATACATTATTAACAAATTAAACGTTATTTTTCATCGATTTAATGCGAATGTTTTACGTCAATGCCAAGTATCGATGTGCTGAAAAGGAGTAAGATTGCGCCAACAGATGGCAGAGCTTACGACGTGCACGTTCTCTATAATTCGCGCGCGATCAGAATGGGATGCGACCTTTCGGAACTGACACCGCTTGGAAGCGTTGGCAAACTCACGCTGATGTTCGACAGATACAAATTAAATAAACATAAAAAATTCTGTTAGTTTTTGTATAACTATGATTATGTAAATTAAATGTGTATTTTGTATACATGTAGAGTCAGCAGCATAAGTAGCTGAACAAATTCAATATTTCAAATTGCCTACATACTTTTGTGTTCTTACTAATCTTTTTTTTCTCTTCACAAAAATAAAATAAAAGAGATTTGCTTTACTTCGAACGAAAAAAAAAATTTTCAGTTTAACTTAATGCGTATGTAGCCGATTTAAAATTTTGATTTTGATCAGCTACTTATGCTGCTGACTGTACTACATAGTGTAGGAGGAAAAATAATCCTCAAATCACCACCTCTTTACGTTTAAAAAAAAATATATACAAGAAAATTTTATTCATGTATTTAAATTCGGAAAGTTACGAACGCTACTTCGCTATATATCTTATTACAAATGATTTAAAAAAGGTCATTTTCTTAATTAAACTTATAAAAAAATTATCTGCGCTCCACGTTGAGCCAAGAAAGGTTAACACGGAATAATAAAAAATATTAATGTCGAAACAGGACGACAAAAAACAACTAAAAAACGTGCTTTATAGAAAATCCAACTAAAAAATAGAAAATAAATTTGAATTAAGAATAGTGTATATAAGAAAAAAAAATATTTTACTGTAAAAAAAGGCAAATCTAGGTATTCGTGCATTAGCAGATATATATTATACATAGGTACACATAGCTAACAGAAATAATGCTAACTGTTCAAATAGATCAAATATTCTCAAGCTTTATAGGTGTTGCTTGCATTGACGCTTTTGAGATGTGGTGTTGGAGGAGGATGTTGCGCATTAGCTGGACGGCGCGGCGAACTAATGTCTCTATACTCAAGCAACTGAAAATTACTACTAGGCTTTCTACCATTTGCCTTAAACGAGTACTTGAATATTTTGGACATATTGCCAGGAATACGAGCGACAATTTGGAAAAACTGATGGTCACCGGGAAAGTAGAGGGCAAAAGAGCACTTGGACGCAACCCAATACGCTGGACCGATCAGATCCGCACTACACTTGGCACCACTGTATACGACGCGATACAGGTGGCCAACAGTCGGGATCGGTGCCGTGACATAATATGGCGGAAGCTGGTGAGAGGAGGTCACGACCCTCAGAACTGAGGAGAACGACGCATGGAGGAGGAGGATATGTGTTGCTTACTACTGCTTTCTTCTTCTTCAGCCTTTGGAAGTGTACTGCTGATTGGTGAACACAGGCCTTCCCCAAAGATTTCCAGACCAACCTATTAGAAACGACCTGCATCCAGCGGGTTCCTACTTCTTACGACCTTTACAAGGTCGTCTGTCCACCTTGTAGGAGGTCGTCCAACGCTACGCTTGCCAGTACTTTGTTTCCACTCGAGAACTTTTCTACCCTATCTGTTGTCAGTTCTACGAGCTATGTGCCCTGCCCACTGCCACTTTACCTTGCTAATCCGCTGGGCTATGTCTGCGGCTTTCGTTCTTCTACGGATCTCGTCATTTCTGATTTGATCGCGTAGAGAAACACCGAGCAAATCCCTCTCTATAGCTCGCTGAGTTACAGTGACGACCGTATGAATAATATGTAATTAATGATAAGACTAAGTTTATTTTTATCAATATTTTATTTATAATCATGCATTTATTAATGGATCCATTGCATTTAATAGGCTATTTCAATATAAATAACAATAATATAATTATGTCTGCGTCCATTTTCGAAATGCGAATCTTCAAGGCATAGGAGGTTTCTGGCAGATGATGAGTCTTTGGGCTTCATTCTGAAAAAGATAATTAGTAGTTATATTCCTTCTGATTAAATTCCTACTAAATTATAAACTTAGTTTTACAACAAATTTCCTAGAAAGTGATTGTTGAATCCTTTTTATGTTTGAAAGCTAAACGTAAATCATTTATCAAAAGTGTTTGCCTGTGACTATATCGGTGGCGTTGTTGTATTAAGGCTGAGGTCTCGGGTTCGATCCCCGGGTCGGGCAAGATTATATTGGGGTTTTCTACTCAGTATGAGCCCGGAGACCTGAATTGTGCGCGACGTGGCGATAGGCTCGCCCCCTATCACATCATGGGATGGAATACGAACGGCGAAAAGTGGGTGCACTACTTGCGCCTCTGCCTACCCCTTCGGGGATAGAAGGCTTGTGTGTGTTTTATGAAAAGCGTTACAGCCCTTGCTCTGTCGCCAAGACGTCTTTCACAATCATCAACGTTAACATGATGTATGAGAATGACATATCCTAGCGATAGACTTAGCGATAGGATGTGTTATTTCTATACATTTTCTTGTTTTCTATTAGCGTTAACGATTGTAGAAAGGCTACGGTCCATTGTACTAGTAGAAATAGTTAAATAGGGAAATTTCCTATGTTCTATTTTATACATTATATGTAACAGAAAATAATACGAAAAATAAATTCTTCTGTGAAATCGGCATCATAATTGATTGTGGAGATATCGCGATATCTCTTTCGCACGCACGCAACGTTATGATCGGTGACACTCGGTGACGCCACAGTCTGATATTACTGTTTTTTGACAACTAGCCCTTCTACCAAATTTCAAAGCTTAATAACTTATCATTGCGCCAATTTTGAAAATTCTTGTTCCGTTAGATTTTGGATGGCATTCATTTTTGATAAATGTATTAAAAGTAGTCAAATACCCTATTTACTTCAAAATGTTTTACTCTTAGGTACATATGAAATAGATAGTAACTATTTACCTGGATCATCTTGTAAATGCCCTGCAAAACGTCGTCGTTCCTGCAGGAGAGCGTGCCGGTGAGCGCGGCGCGCTTGCCGCCCCAGCTGGAGGTGAAGGTGAGCTGCGCATGCGCCACCAGGCACAGGCACGCCACCACCACGAGGAACATCGTCAGCTTGTACATGGTGAGGTGGAACTGGGAGATGACTGGGAGAAGGATGATGAGAGTATGATGCTGGGATGAACTCTGCGGACGCTTTTATACCCCTGATGTGAGTGTGGAGTGTATTGCATCAGAAACAAATTAATTGAAGCTCTATAAGTTTTCATTTACAGATGGCATAAATAACTGTGTATATCTAGCTCTATATTTGCATCTTTGGTTACAATGAACATTGGGAGACGTTTATCATATTCCGAACTTTACAAATTCATGTAATATCAATATAATTATGGAATGGAAATGAGGTACCTTAAAATACTTCTACAATTTCTATTAATTATCTCTGCTGTGATTGGCCCCATTTATTTTTTCGATTACCTACACCATTCTTCCGCAACAGGAATTGAAGATCTCAATTGAAAAACTTTAAGATGCCTATTTCTAAGCGTTAATTAAATAAGGTAAGGTCTATGTTTCGTTTTCTCTACCTTTAATTTACATCTCACAACTATTCCTTTCACGCGGTACAGTCCTATAAAACACGCTGTGTCCGACAACGCCTACAAACTTTACCATTTCATTACGCGACAACGGCTTCATTTGATTTGCAGAATACCCTCAAACAAAAACTTATTAATTAACATTTTTCTGGTATAAAAGCCGAGTGTCCTTTGTCCAAGACATTCAGTCTTCACTTGAACACAAGATGGCTCGCTTTGTAGTATTTTTCCTGGCGATGGCTGCGTTTTGCCTGTTCACGGAGGCTCAACTTACGTTCAGTTCAGGCTGGGGGCAGGGCAAGAGGTCCGTGCACAATGATATGGGAAGCGACGCCTGCTCAGCAGATGAAGCTGTATATGCCATTTATAAACTTATTGAGGTGAGTATTGATTATATTGTATTTGAAGGTGTAGTGATATACAATAAATAATTTATAATCTATTGAAATTTTGGTGCCAATCTAGAGATATTCCCATAATACGAATAGTACCAAATGACGGTGTTATAATTATTTACTTCATGTATTGTATGCTTATATGAAAAATAACGAGTCAGTTCTCAAATTTAGTAACGTTAACTCAAAATCTTGCCTTCTCATTCCAGATGCATTCTATTTAAAAATTAATTTACTGTGTGATCAATTTACCTTTTTTCTTTTTCCAGAACGTAGCAGAGAAGATAGTAGTGTGTCAAGGAGAAGTTAAGAATTAGTTTACTTATTGTTTTGGAACCTTCATCTTATGACTCCTGATCCTCCATGAGTATTATTTATTGTATAAAAATTATATTTTGTTTATGCGCTATTGTTATAACAACTTCTTTTTAATATAGTAAAATGAGAAAATAAATGTTTCAATGACTTTCATGTTGTTTTCTTGACCACGTTAGGAAACTTATAGTCCATAGATGTTCGCTCTTCTATAATCATTTATCATTAAATTTAAAATGTCCCACATTATTCAATGAGTTAATATCATAAGTATAGAGAATGGAATGGAATTTACCAGGGATAGGTAACTTGTATGTGAGGAGCCGTCAAGATAGGTACCAATGGAATGTCTATATCTACCACCAACCAGCAGTGTGCATGCACTGTTGTGTTCGGGTTTGGAGGACATTGTATCCAGCGTAATTACTGGGCATTATTAGACTTAACATCCTATGTCTCAGGGTGGCGATCCCAGTGGAGTGCCACGCCAGCCACGCTGTACTTTGTAATTCAGAGCTCTGGTGTTATTACTGTTTATCGCTGACCATCAGGCGAGCGGCATCATTGTACAATAAAAAAAGAGCTTCCCCTCCGCCTCTTTGTAGAGGAAATAAAGACTTGTGTGTTTCTCGCATACTACTAATCAGAATAAGATTACTGGCCGCAGGTTATCTATATTATTAACTAGGTCTTGCTCGCGGCTACACCCGCGTGAAAAGCCTTTCCCGCTACAAAAGTTCCTAAAATATGTTACGACGCCAGCGCCATCTACTAAAAAATCAGATTAAAGTCGTCCATTATTTCCCAGGGCAGCAAATTTCCGGGATAAAAAATACCCTTTGTGTTAATTTAGGACATGGTCGACCCGTGCGCCATATTTCATCCAAATCGGTTGTTATTTCTGCGTTTACTTCTAACAAACATCCAAACATTTTCTCAAGCTTTCGCAATTTGTTTTTTTTTTATCTATGGCTCGACAAAGTGGCAACTACAATATTAGTAAGAGTACTATATAGGTCTTGCATTTTGTTCATCGTTAACTTTAATAGAAATAAAATTAAATGTTTGAAATAATATATCCCAGCCAATAGCCACACACTTATCGTTATAATATGTCATTTCCATACATTTTTTTTTCTATTAGCATTAACGATTCTTGAACGGCATCTTGTCTGTGGCTCCAGTACTTATACAGTCATTAAACGTTTATAATATGGTAAATATTCAAAGACAATAGGGTAGTTAACTACTTTTTTTTAAATAAATATACCAAAAATGTATGGCACCCAAAATCTTACGGAAAAAGAATTTTCAAAATCGGCACAATACTTAAGTACCTAAGTTGTAAAGTTTTGAAATTTGGTGGAACGGGTAGTTGTCAAATAACAGTAATATCAGACTGTGACGTCACAGAATGTCACTGGCCATAACGCTGCGTGCGAAAGAGATAGCGCGATGTCCCCACCACGCCCCCACTTTTGCTCACAACAATATTTCAAATATGAATAACTGCTTTATTTTTCAACCAATTTTGATGCTGATTTCACAGAAGAATTTCATATTTAAATAATGTACAAAATCGAGTATAGGAAATTACCCTATTTTAGGAGCAACAATAAAACACAAACAAAGTTGGGTACATGTGTATTAAGTCCCATTGCATATATTGATATTGATATCGATCCAGTACTTACAATGAATGACGTAGTTCGTTACAGATGTCATGACATCCGCGGATGCCAACGCGGATGCGGGCATAAAAAATATAAACAACGCAATAAAACTATTATTTACAACCTAATTGACAATACAAACTCATCGCAATAAAATCCGCGCGGATGCGAATGCGGAGATGCGGTTGTCTGTAAGAACACTAATATAGAAGGGGATAATGTACTTATAGTAATTTTTTTTTTGCGGATATTTGAAAATTGAACTTTTATAAATAAAGTATCGTGTTTAATTTATTTTATATTTTCGTGATTAAATTCTATAGTAGGGTTGGATATGATTGTGCTTTGCACTGACACGAAATTTTAAAGTGAGTTTTAGTATATAAACAATCCATATTCCAGTTTATCGATACTAAAATCTTTAATATTTCCATGACAAAGTGATTTATGTAAGGTCGGTTGTGTTCATTAACTGGTGTAGGATTTCAAAAAATAAATTATTGGAAATTTACATCCATAATCTATGCCTAGGTGTTTCTGTATTCGTTTAAATATTGCTTTTTATATATTTTAATACATGTTTCAAATCGTGTTCTCTCATTATTCAAACGGTTTTAATTCACATCTCCATGACCTTAATCCCGAATTGTCATAGCGAGATAATTATGTTCAATGCAATCTTAATATTGCAAAATTGTTTGGATTTATTAATTGTTGTTTCTTTTAATCGACTTCCTTTATGTTTAGATTTAAGTTTGGTTAATTATGATTATCCTTTTTTGCTTAGACCATCTAGAAAGGACGCGCCATGTGCTTACAGCCGCGAACAGAAAATCTGTCACTTTCAATGTAACTATTACTGTAGCGCAACATAGGTACCTACATACTCTACCGCTTTGTATCGTTATGAAAGCAAACATTATTAAATCTTAAGCACTTGTCTATTTTACACACACTACAGCAGTTTTTGTAGATGTGCATGAGCAGTTGCTCTTATACTTTGGCAGAAAGGAACAAGCGGCGTCTTTTATATATGGTCTGAGCCTCTTCCACAATTAAATGTTGTTAAGGCCGTTCTTGCGCTAGCTGAGAGAACGGTAGATATTAAATCTCGTATTTATTAAATATTCTAATCACACGAGAACTGTGTTGTTTGTGTAAAAAAAACTTTAATATTTTCACATGTTTCAAACCGAGTAAATCCAAAATATCAGCAATGTAAATTGACAAATCACAGCGGTTTATCACTATGTATGGTGCCTGTATGGCTATAGTGTACGTTTTTGAAAGTGCACTTTTATTTCACTATCAGAGGCAGTGGCGGAATACGTCTTATCGACTAGTGTTCGATTTTTGAGTCCTTTATTGCCATTATTCCCGCATTGCGCGTTGGCATAAGGCCATGTTGTTTTAAACAAATTTATAGTTTGAGCCGATCGACTTTGATACATGTAGACATTTTGAATGATAAATACTTTTAATTATATTTGCAATTTAATAAATTATTTTATTGATTTTGTTGTTTTTTATTTGGGCACGAAGAAAGTTAGGTATGACATAAATCTTGATTGATTTTTTTTACTCCTCTTAAAGAAACAAATATTATAGTGAGGAAAGAGCATGTGTAAAGCATGCTGTTCCACAGCTCAGTAGTGGTAGATGTGATTGCCAACTTATTGGTTCGTACAGAGATGGAAGAGACCACGAAGCCGTGTTTCCACCAGCCCGCACACGTTACGTTAGGGAATGCTGATGAGGTTATTACATTACATTTTCGTTCTATTATTGTATAATTTTCACATTATGGCAGATTGTTTTGTCATTAATACCGAAATATGTATAGTAAGATAAAGTATTTTGAGCCATTCCGTGGTAAGTGCTTATCCGTTCTTGAACAATTCAAACATTTGATTTTATTTTTGAATCGCAATTTCTATTATCTTAATATACATAAGTAAGGAAGGACAAATTTAAACAGTATGACAGTTAAAATGGCTGACAAAATTTGTTGAAAAACATTGCTTGCCGAATTACACAATATTAAAACATATATTTCATAAGTTACAAAGGATATTCATATTTTTAAGTGAAAGTAGACGTTTTGTTTCATTAAAAGCGTGGGATAACACTTTACCTAATTTTTAAGGTAAGCTTCCGATCATAGCGTCAAGCGAGAAACGCGGATGTCAGTTGCATTACGAAATGTCGTACGTTCTATTACGTTTATATTAGGTATAGTAGGGACAAACTAATCTGGCCGGTATGACATGACACGGTTTTGAATTTTTTGGGTAGACGTTCTCACAGAGTTAACGCATCGGGAAAAAAATTGAATTGTCATACCGGCCAGCTTAGTTTGTCCGAACTATAATGTTCTATTACGTAGATGTCATCTACGTAATAGAACACATAAAAAGAGTTCTCAGCAGTTTCAATATTCAAACAAGCTAACCACTTATCATTTATGTATAGGTATTTTATTTAGTGTATTTCTAAAACCTTATTGTTTTAGTGGATACATTTTTGTTTATATTTCTACTAGATGGAGAACGTTGTATGCGAAATAACATCAATATGCCCGTATCACCGGCGTTTCCAGTAATATGGTGACAAATGCGAGGGTTACTGCACTGCAAATGACTGCTTAAATTTGGATACGAAAGCGCTTGACGCGACGATCGGAAGTCTGCTATGATCGAAATAAATCTATCATTGACAAAATTTGGTTAATCATATTACATGTCCGTTTAAACATTTCTGAAGATTTCCTTCAGTCACAGCCCCATATAAATAAGGACACATCACACAATATAGTGGATATAAAGGTTATATTTGAAAAACAATTCTGCGAACTCAATGTAGGTATGAAGTTGCCGAAGCATTAAACGCGTTCTAGGCCCCATTTCTAATAGTAACTCAAAATAATCATTGTATTATAAGACAATACCTTAGCAGAATGTTAGTGATCCTGGGTTTGAAAATTTAGGCAACCCACAATGTTTGGCATAAATAATGAATGTCTTGAAATAACCTAAAATCGTGGCTCAGGTTTGATGCTTGTCTAAAAAGTTACTAAAAAACATCATAAGTTTTTTTAATTCTGAAAGCTGATTCGCAGTATTGTTTCTCAAATGATACATTTACACATACCATTAAATTCGAACGTACCAATTAAACTACAGATTAAAACCTATTGTAGTAAAATATAGTGTCACCAAATAAAAGGACGGACAGAGAGAAATGAGCAAATCTTACTGGGAGAGAATAAAGTATCTTTACCAATTTAGATACAGCAACAAACTAGGGAAAACAAGAGTGTTGGCAGGATCCTGATACCAAAATACGCATCTTTGAATTCTGATACTACGTTATACATTGCGTACCACATTCTTAATTATTGCTGTATTTACTGATGAAGAAAATATTTTGGGAATATTTCCACACTTGAAAGATCTTTTAAAGTGGTTGTAATTTTACCAACCCGTATTTCCATGGTCATGGTGGGTGAAATACTTTGGAATACATCAACATTGCAAGTTTGCAATATTGTAAAGAAAATCGGTGGGATTATAGCACGAAAATAAACCATATCGTACAGAATTTCAAAGTGGTAACCTGAAGTTTTTCCTGATGAAATCAAATCGAAAAAATAAAACACCAATTAAATATACCGACCTCACACAGACAAAAAATCGTCAAAAACGTGCGTAGACGGGAGTAAAACTAGTGGTAATGTCGAACACAGCGGTAGTCATATATGAATACACCAAAGTCTGTCCATCGTACCTTACCTTCTTGGATCGAGGTCTACACTATGCCCTGTATTTAACTTATTTTACATCGAGATATAATACTTGTGAATATCAATAGATTTAACCAGCATTGGGCAAAGATTATATATTTAAGGTAGAGTTCCACACCGGCCGCAATACGACTGAATATTTGTAATCATTCTGAAAACCACGACTTATTTTCATAGACGTAATAATTGCTATATTAATAATTATTAAACAGCTCCCTTGTCTTTAAAAAACCTTTTAGCTTCAGTAAACTATTTCTTCTATGAGAGTTACTTTAAATATCTGTATGATTATGGCTGTATGATTTTATGTCTTAGACTTTAAATTACCTCATTTTGACATATCGATACCTACACAGATAATGCAAATTTCGCGCCCAATGCAGGTTTTCTCATACTCTCCTTTACAGAGATTTTTAATAGCATCCCAGCCATACATTTATAAACTGACACTAACTAACTGGTTCAACTGTAAATACTATGCTATATTATTCTAATTGAGTGTTAAAATGTTTTAGAACACGTAAAATGCCTTTACTAACTAGACTTGCCATGAGACTGTCTAAACCGTGATTGAATACGGCCTCGCTAAAGAAGCTTGTCGTGATGAACAGACCGGACAGTTAAAATATATTTACAAGTGAAATGGAGTATACGAACAATTTAAGTTGGCCGGTATTATCTCTGAGCTTTGTGCCTTCTGTCCCTACTCTTTGAAGCGACGCTTGAAGTATAAGCCGGCCAAGTTAAATTGCGCAATTTATTATTAAACTTTCTATTATAAAGTTACGATTGCTATAGAGTGAGCGACACAGGTGTAAAACGTAGGCCCGAATATGTACACTTCTCATTGAAATTATTCCGACATTGAGCGGAAAGAAGCCAGAAGGATTAAAAATGGCGGCGCGCAGCAAGATCGGCCTATTTCAAAAATATTTGAAACTATTTTTAGTTGATATTCATGTTCAATAATTAAATTAAGCTGGTTTCATAAAATGGTATTATTTTTACAGTACTCATAAAAGCCATTCTGGAAATGGTAATGACGTTATTTAATACCTATTTGGATAGGCCGTTCTTGCACTCGTGATTACAAATATAATTTATGCTAAAATCTTTAAGTAAATAATAATATTGGCGTAAAAATACGTTTTTTTTTCTTATCTTTAACCAGAGTTATTTGTAATTTTTTTAATACAATAAAATGTTTCGCTGGCTTCCGGTGTGCGTTTTCAATGAGAATTCCCACGTCCTCTATAATTCATGTTAAAATGTATGTATATGTGTATTATAAATTCCTTTTTGTCTTATAGACCAATTATTCCAATAAATATCTACTAGGTATATAACTAGGCCATTGAGTGCAGGCCCGCAGTCAGGAACATCGGTCGGGGGGTTGCTGGTTGGATTAGTACGGGACCCCCAAACCTTCTGGCTAAGGGCCTGGCCTGACGTGAGCTGTCTAACTCTAAACACTAACGAGTTAGAATATTGAGCCCTATTTCACTAATTGATAGTTAATTACACTGTTATACATATCTAACAATTTGAATTAGGCTAGGACACTTGAGCTATTACACGGTACGTCACGGGCTTACAGACTACACTTACAGCGACCATACAAGGATATCGTTTTGGTAAAAATTATCGAAAATCTTAATAAAAGATATACTCACATTCACACCGGGGCATCGAGCGTCACTACAGGTCCTGGTTAATCACAGTGAACGGCGCCCGAACATCTCGCTACCGAATTCTTACCTGAGTCCGTCCGCGTTAACAACTTGTACCAATAAATTGATTATCTTACGCGAACTAACTATAAAACCATATTTTTGGTAACATGTCTGTCCGAGGCGCAATGTGTGTTCGGTGGAGGGGTGTCCGGTGGGGGTGGGGGGTCTCGCGGACGTCAGGGGCGGACTCGCGTGGCGTAGCCGGGGGGCGCGGGCTCCGACCGGCGCAGGAACACCCAGTACGCGACGCCGAACACCACGTACGGCGCCATCACCGCCACCGCCAGCTTGGCCACCTGCCACGCTCCCGACTCCGGACTCTCGGAGAATCACTTCTCCTCCTCCTCGTCTCGGAATAGGTATGTCGACCTGACCCAAACAAATTCTAGATAATAATGGTTCTTTCGATAATCAACAACGCGAAAATTGTATTACTTCTAATTTATTTATAACGGTGCCTCGACTGTCTCGGTGGCGTAGTTCGACTGCAATGCTGAAGTCTTGGGTTATTCTACTCAGTATTAGCCCGGAGTCTGGAATTTGTGCCCGATATGGCGATAGGCTCGCCCCCTATCACATCATGGGACGGATTCGCACGGCGAACAGCGGGTGCACAAGTTGCGCTTCTGCCTACCCCTTCGGGTATAAAAGGCGTGAGTGTGCGCGTTATTTATAACAGTTACTATATTAAATTAAAATATTACATACAATTTGTATAATAAAATTGTAAACAAAATAACCTAAATTTATAATATTCATATTCTACTATCAGTGACTCACCAGTAAGCCAGGTTGAATATGGCGAAGACGAGTGGGAAGGTGATCCTGGAGATGACGTCTATCCTCTTAGACCTGGTGGGGAACTTGGACATCCAGAGCCGGCAGCAGTTCTTGCGCGGCTGGCTGATGTGGATCTCGCACTGTCGCATCTTGTTGTCCATAGCCCCGCGGACCAGCGGTTTCTGTAGTTGCAGACCAGTCAGGGAGAACGAACACGCCACATTCTCGAAAGAATATCTTAAATAGCTGAAGCGGATGGTCTGCTGTTTTAGTTTTTGGTAGCAAAGCGTTTCATTATTGCTTTGTTATTAGTATAAAACCTATGAGGATTTGGCAGCTCAATTTAACTTTTTATTGAACATTTTAAAATCAGTAAGTATTTAGAAGCGGAATTTAAAATTCACGTCAACGTGCATTTAACCTTCAGTTTAGGGCACGACCTGAACTTTATCTGTGATAGATAAGGATTTATTTTTTTCTTTTCATCGCAAGCAACATTTGATTAATATAACTGGTAAAATTATTCTCTAAATAATAGATACACAATACCCACCCAAAAAAAACTAATAATATTCAAAGTTCAAAATGAAGCAAAGATGGATCGCTCAGAAAGACGATGGATGGTATTAATCTAAATAAACTGATGTTTACTATAGCAAAATTTAAAACAAATTATACGTCGTTTATGAAGGCTTTCAATAAATTTTAAGTACACAAGCCTCATTTGAAAATAGTAATAAAGGCAAATCCAAAATTCATAACTCAGCAACAAATGCAGAAAGCGTCAAATCTCTCAAACCCCAAATAAAACTCAAACTACCTAATAAAATCACAGTAACCAAACATTTTGAATCAATAAGTACCTACTCAATATTTGGTCTTTAGAATAAAGAAAGTGAAAAAAAAGTGATTAGGTACAAAACTTTAATTGATAGAAACTCAAATCAATTACAAGATGATCCAAACCCAGTTAGTACCAAAAGATCAAAAACTGCAAACCGCATGCTCAAAACTGAACCAACATATTGTATACGAGCTCACCATAGCGAAAGTGGCGTTGCTGTCGGTGTCCAAGAGGTCAGAGGCGGCGTCCATGCTGGCGGCCTCCATCTCCCGTCTGGTCTTCTTCATGTTTTCGCGGTGCATGTCGGACCGCGACGCGTAGTTCACAAGCGCGAACTCTAGCAGCGCCCCGAACACGAACGTGAGGCAGACGCCGGTCCACACGTCGATCGCTTTGGTGTAGGACACCGGGGGCAGGGAAGCGTTGATGCCTGATGACTGTGTGGCCATGGTGAGGAGTGTGGTCACTCCTGAAGACAGAATTATGACAAAAAATAACCAATGGCAAATGTGTCCATCTAATCCGCCCGTATCTCCAGCCCCTCTGTTTGGTATAGGTCTATCTATCGGCACCACTATTTTCCACCTAGTGCGCCTCATCTACTACTTGCCGGCAAACCTCGTGATGTTATGTATGTATTTATGTTATCTGACCATGTAATGCATCTAGTCTATCCTCATTGAAATAAAAGTTAAGAGCATCTTATAAAGACCATTCAATGATAGTCATGAGATCTTACATGAGATGTAGTTTTGGTGTATAATCTGTGCACTCACCGAGCGAGACCCGGGCGGGTACCGCGCCCTGGTCCAGCCAGAAGGAGACCCAGGACACGATGACGAGCATGCAGCATGGAATGTAGATCTGGATCAGGTAGTAGCTGAACTCGCGTTTGAACAGCAGGTCAACCTTCAGGCAACTGTATTCACCTGGAACCAGCAATAGAAACCATTTGTATGGAGACAATATTAGACTTCTTTTATCCTGTCTTTCTATATATCCTATTTTATTGTCGTTCCCCAACTTGAGATTACGAATAAGTTATGTTATAAAATTAGATTACTCTTATATCATCAATTTTATAAAATGGAAACAAGTTGACAATTTATTTGTATACATTTCAGTAAATAGAAAAAATTAAGGAATTATCGGAACATCTTCTTACCTGTATTAGTTTTACTATTGCAATAATCAGTACGGAATTTCTCTAACGTGAATCGTGGCAGATGAAGGTTTTTCACAACCTGTACGGGGTCGCCCTCCTTCCACAGGAACACCAAGTCGTCCGTGGTCCAACCATCTGAGACAGAAAAAGATTATCTACCTACTGCGTTATATGTTTTTAAAAGAGTCAACGTCTAGTTTTTTTTATTCCTCAGTAAAATGGACCAAACTAGACATTTCGATAAGAGCAGTGTGATTAAAATCGATGAAATTCGTTGGAAATACATTTTACCAACGATATTTATTTTAATATACAGATACCAACTAAGAAGTATTCATAATAACGATGCCACAAAATCGTCAGGAAGAAGGAAAACTGACTTTACCATATGGTTATAACTAAAGTTTAGTTTCACTACACTACTAAAACATTAGCGTGTTATTCGCTCCTATAACCTCAAAGTTATGCAGTTGGAATTGAAATCTTCAATAGACGTAATAAATCGCAGGAACGCGTCCAAATACATTTTGACAGTTCCACTTGTTATGAGATCTTTGCTGCTGCAAAGATCTCACGTGGTCACGCCCTAATTACTGTCTATAGCAGCTGCCAACTAGGAAAGGTAATTCATCTCACTATGATGTATTATATTTTGAGTGTAGACTTCGTATTGTTTGTATATGTGTAACTGTATGGCCTATGAAGGTCATGACATGGAAACTATTGATGAACTGATCATGACCAATATTAAAACTAAGAGAAATTTCTAGATGGATAGCAAGCATTTTCAGGCAGCGACCATTAAAGCTCAAACCTAGGAACACTAAAGTGTCTTTACTCCGCAAGAAAAATAATCGAATAAAAAATTGGGATGATTCGTAAAATTAAATTCGCCTAGAAATAGTTGTCCACTTCTTTGTTCAAATTCAAATTCAAATTGTTACATCTATAATAAAGAAAGAAAATGATAAGGAACTAAATAATCAAGCATACGAACATTAACTAAAAACGCAGATGTAATACACAATAGACAGTTTGAGGGCGGAGAGATAAATCTCTTTAACAATAAAACCTACTCTAAAAGTAACACAGGAGGATATCGCGTAACTAAATTTGCTAATGCTCATGAATGTATTAAACGGAAAGAATTATTTCCATATTCAAGGTCGGAGGTGTTTATTTGAAGCGAATCGTTTGTTTGGGCACCGAATGCTGTGTAAACAACGTAATTTTGTAATGAAAATACAGATGGGACGTGGAGATAAAGTGGTGATGTATCAAAGTGTAGTTGAAAATTGTGGTCAGAAATATTATGGTAGTAATAAGATGAAAACTAGTGACATATTAGTTAAAAATATAAAATATCACGACTAAATTAATGATGGTGATTTAAGAATATGCCAATCTCTTCTTCGAATTTCGGGAAGGAATCAGTATAGAAGAGGTCCCTATAAAAACGAAATAATCAGTCATTGAAATTAGAGGTCCATATTTAAAGCCTCTTAATACAATCGTGTAATTCTTTTAATCTTTATTAGTACATAGTCTTCACGATTATTGAAAATAATATATTTTTAAGGCGTCATTCCTGCAACCATACAAAAAAACAGATAACTACTCAGTCCCATATTATAATTAGCATTTTTATTCTTAACTAGTATTGCTTGCGGCTCTGCCAGCGTGAAAAAGTTTTTCCGGGATAAAAAGTAGCCCTCAGTAGTAATGTAGCTTCCTATTAGTGAAAGAATTTTCAAAATTGTTTCAGTAGTTCTTGTGAATTGCGGGTTCAACCAAACAAACAAACAAACAAACTCTCCAGCTTAATAATATTAGTATAGATTTGACTACGTTTAATCCAAGAAAAGGTGTACCTTGGGATGGGAGAGATTGGGATGTGTAGATTAGACAATGGGATGTATCCCATTGTCTAATAGTTTGTTTTTCGGCATGAATAACGTCACCAAACTAAACCATCAAATTGTTACGAGTTACGACATTCCAAATTGGTAATTCTATTAACTTTAGTGTGTAGTAAACGTCAAGTGAGAATGGTATCGCTTGGCTTTCAATTCTTGTAATAAAACGGGTTTATCTGATTTCCTTATTTGCGTTAACTGACTATGGTTGAGGGTGTGAGCTGACTGGGAAACAAGAACTTTGGGGTTCGATCGCCAGACCAAGTATTATAATAAATTAACTCTTCAAATCTTTTTGCTGGTGTTGTTGGACCAAAAAGCCTATTTATATTTCGGCTATGTATTAAACAAACAACTTTGTATGGGGCATGACTACGCATATATGTTCATATTATAAGTCGATGATTTTTAGTTAACAATCCTTATGCGTTCATGTATTAAATTTCGTGATTATTATGACAAAAAAATGTTCTCGGGGTAAATTTAATTCAATCACTACCTCGGAATTAGGTCTTACACGGTCGCAGTCGTGAAAAAATACGAAGCTATGTGAACAAAACAAGGGGTCAAGAAAAGTCGTCGAACTGAGGCAGGTTTTTCACCGGTAAGACTATCTGGGCTACATCAAGAGCCCTCCAAGCCGAGCTAACGTTCGCGGCAAATTCCTCGGTTACCTCGGAAGAGAACAGAGAATTCTCGCGGAAAAAAGTATTAATCTACTAACTGTGCTTATAGCAGTGGGTTAGCATGTTATAACTAACTCTCACATCACGCCTTTTTCTCCGAAAGGGTAGGTAGAGGTGCAACCAAGGCACCCACTTTTCACCAAGTGTATTACCTCCCATGATGTGACAAGGGGCGGGCCTGTTCCCATATCGGGCACAAATTTCAGATTCCGAGCTGATACTAGTCAGAAAAACCCAATATCACTTTGCCTGACCCTCGGATCGAACTCGAGACTTCAGCACTACAGTCGTGCCGTAATACAACTACGCCACCGACGCAATCAAGTCGTGTCTCTCCTTCCCTAATATTGGGTTTTTATTAAGTCTTAAAAGTCATTTAAATAGGAACCGCCTGAAGCTAAAAACATCTAACACATCCGTTTGGCCCGACTAGACTGTTCAAACTGATTGAAATTATTCTCATCCGTCTTATTAAAGTCCGTTTAAAGCTTGTTACTTCATGATGGATGGTATGATACACTGTTCTGTGCAAGGTTGTGACTTCCTTGAGGAAAATCATCACAAGGCATCGGACACTAATTTTGCAAATCATATAATAGTGGCTGCAGACTTTTATTTAATATAAATGCTTGGTATTTGTACATTATTATTGCATGTTTTGAAGCCCGAATGTCGGAAGAGACCGTAGAGATGCTTTAGCAACTATGACAAGTATACCTATAAGGTGTATTTACGGTATAATCTCTTTAAGAAATATTTAACTTGAAGTTATTAATATCCCAAAATTCAAACACACACACAGTCAAAAACGTTATATTTATGTTTTAAATTCGCAAATAATAATAATCCCTTCCTAGCCGATTTCGGCCACGGCGGCCAATCTCAACGGAGATCAGCCAGGTGCGCAGGAGATATTATAGTGCACAAGTGTGTGCGCAATACACAAGTGCACTCACTGTTCCTTCACTCTCACAGTCCGGTGAGACGGCAATCCGACATGACCAGAGAGAGATCAGGCGCAGGACCAACGGCTTTACGTGCTTTCCGAGGCACGGGGGTATCACACCGCCAACTTCCTGACTCCGAGCTGCGACTGAGTAATTTTTAAGATGGAAAAACCCAGTCACAATGTTTTTGGCCCGACCCAGGATTCGAACCCAGGACCTCAGCGCGCAATTCGTACTCGTAACGCGTACGCAATACAACTACGCCACCGAGGCAGTCATGCTGACTCCATATATACTATTGATAAAACATCGAGCCTTTCCTGCAGCATCGTCGTTATTTTTTATTTTTTTTTAATTTACATTTCTAAAAAGAATATTTACCCAACAAAAATTTTTTTTGGTGCTTTGGATTTAGGTTCCCCAAAACGTGATGCCCTAAGGAATTGCTTTATTTGCTTATAGGCTAATCTGGCACTGCTACGATGTAAGTTATTTCGTCGAGCTTTACCCCAGTCGATATGATTTCACATACATACACACAATCACGCCTTATATCCCCGAAGGGGTCGGCAGAGGCGCAACCAGTGCACCACCTTTTCGTCGTGCGTATTACGTCCCTTGATGTGAGAGGGGGCGAGGCTATCGCCATACCTGTACAAATTCCAGACTCCGGGCTGATACATAGTAGAAAAAGCCAATATACCTGCCCGACCCGGGGATCGAACCAGAGACCTCAACACTGCAGTCGTACTGTAATACAACTACGCCACCGAGGCAGACATGATTTCAAAGTTTACATAAACAGAACCCTAATTATACTCTGCAAAAGATATGTCGCATAATTTTGGTAGACGATCACAACGGTTACTTTACTTCGGATCAAAGGCCAGAAAACAATCAAAAAGTAATCCGTGAACCTACTGACCAAACTTTATTCTGAGAAGTTTTCTATATCGTTCAAGGGAATCAGAAGATATATTTCATTATAATCATACAGTTATTAAAATAACTCCTAGCCGAATTTTGGCCACGGCGGCCAATCTCAACGGAGATTAGTCAAGTATGCAGGAGATGTTATAGTGCACAAGTGTGTGCGCATTACACAGTCACAGGTACCTCTTTTTCCTTCAATATCATAGTCCAGTGAGAAGGCAACCCGAAATAACCGGAAAGAGATTAGGCGCAGGACCAACGGCTTTACGCTCTTGAATTATACAATATGAAACCCATAGAAAAACAAATAGAAAAACGGAATATATGACAATTTGTACTCACAACTGGCCATCCTCAAGGAGCAGGTCTGCTTATCCAAAGGGTACAACTTGAGGTTCATAGGGCAGGAGAGCGTGAGAGAGATTCGGATGCTGTACAGCACCGTGCCGTTGGGGAAGATCCTGATGTACACGTTCGGCATGATGATGTTGTGGAAATGGCCCTCCTTCTCGTTTGAGAAGAACAGGTCCGGCATCCATACCCTGTTCGCTTCCGTCAAGGTTAGGTATTTTAGACGGCCTGAAGAAGATTTGTAATGATTAATAATGATAAAAAGCTTTTATTTCTAGATTAAGTATTGGTTTTTTATTTATTTATTTTGGGATAAAAAACAGCTGCATACCAAAAATTACAATAAAGTTACTGTATCAATGTTTAAATAAATGTACAGCCCAAAAAAATATCCACATTTGGATGCCAAATTGTTAATAATGGAAAACTAGTTAAGATCAATAGGACGTATTGCTAGTAAAGAGATGTAGTGATTGTAGACATCTAATATAGTTGTAGTTTCATGCTAAAGTGATCTAGACATCTAAAAGATTGTAAATATCTTGATCTAAGTAGTGAAGGTGACAGCATTCCACAGTAATTCTTAGGATTTCTGCAATTTGCAAGATATACCCATAAATTGGTTAGATTGGCTTCTTTCCAAGCCATAGGTCTGTCTAGTCTCCCATTACCGAAGAAATTTCCGTTGGAAATGTATTTATTATCATCTTTGTCTTATCCAAATCTTATCTGGAGTATAGCTTCAATAAAAAAAAATATGTTTGGGTCGTATTTGGATTCAAAAATATTCACTTATAATACCACAAGAGCTTCAAAATTATCGGGTATTTCCCGATAGGTTCGTTGCAAACAAATGAAGGAGTTTTCAGGTTAACTCGCGCTTCGCGCTCGTGATTTTTCCTGAAAAACTTGACGACTTTATTTGTTTGCAGGGAACCTTGAGGGAAATGCCAGATAATTTTGAAGCTCGTGTGGTATTCGGGGGATTATTTTTCCGTCCCAAATGTCGGCCAATAGAATTGCACCATGAGATGAAATGAACAGTCAACAAAAAATTGTTTCATAATGTATAGTAACGACCAGAGAAAATATTCAAAAAAAATTGTCAGTATAATACCATGTAGGTTGTACCACGTGACGTCGAATGGTGCAATTCTATTGGTCGATATTTGGGTCGGAAAAATAATCACCTAAATTAACAAACTTGAATATTCCATATTTAAATATTTTTAATTTTACTCTATCTAGCTGAAAATTGATAGATAAATGATTAGAGTATAAAATAGTTTTGTTTCTTACCTCCCAAATTATTGAATTTGAGTCTCTCATCTAACCATTGTTCCCTGAAGGTCAACTGTACAGAGTATTCCTGAAAATATGGTCAAACATTAAGACTTTATCGTTATACAAAAAAGTTATATCAAAAATTCTATGGCATTATGTTTGACAATTACATTGCAAATGAATTTCTCTATTGCTATTTGATTTCTTTCGTTTTTAATTATGACTTTAGCATTTATGTGCAAACTTCTAAATGTAAGCAATTCTTTCCTCTTTAATATTTTTATTAATGTTTCTATATTTTCATCATTTTAAGGCATGAAGCTATCCACTACATCTGATTTATTTCCTTTGCCACAAAGCTATAATTAAACAAATATTTGTGCCAATATTGGGTGCGGTATGCCAATACGCCAACATCAAGTCCGGTGCGTCTATTGACACAAATCTAAACAATTATTCTAAAAAAATTGTTGTCAACGGTTCATTCTTTTAACATTGCAAACATAACAAGGAATCGAACCATCGACACCACAGAGCAAGTCAAATGAATTATATATACATTTAAAGCTAGCGGATGCTATGTGTCATGCCCCGAAGATAGCTTTTGGAAGTCGATTTGGATGAGTCCAAGATTACATCGACTATGATTGATGCCGGTATCAAATTATCAAATAGATAGGCTAATAGCCAACGGGGGAACCCGTTAGCTAAGTATTTTCACACTCAATAAGGGCGGATCCAGGAAATTTGGGGCCCAAATTCGCCATCCCAGGAGTATCCCCGCGACCCGCCTTCGCAGCTGCAATGGATATTTACATATCAAAATATCAATTAGTTCTTCCTACAAATTAAACTTCAGAAAATCTACGAATATAGTATACGTAAATCAATATTTGTATGGAATTGTTATAAAATAACTGAAGATTTAATTCTATAAGTACAATATAGTAATTAATTGCTATAAAGTGATATGAATCGTGACCGATGCTAACATTGAATAGGTGACAGTGTATGTAATATGCGAGACAAGTGTTGCATTAACATAATGGGGGGCGTCGGGTCCCACGACCGCTCCTGAATCCGCCCCGACATCCAAAAGTCAGCTTCGTCAAGAGACGTGGTCAAACTCATGCACAGCAAAGCCTACCGCACTCACCGTGTCAGCATTCGTTGATGGAATGCTTTGGTTACCTGCATGCAGGCACTATTACCACTTAACTAGATCTACGTTATCTAGCCGGAGTTCGGGGGTCGGGTGTCACATTGCAGGACAGCCACCGAAGCGGGAAGCCGTGTGCGGGCGCCACGTCACACCCCGATACACAACACAAATTCAAATAAACAAGACAATGTCAACAGTGATAACGTCAACGTACACGACCAAAATAGTTTTTATAATCCCCATCAAATGATACATAAATGCGTCGAAATAATACAAAGCATGATCACAAACAAAAGTTACGGAAATAAATGTAACGATGGTAATGGTGCGGGCCGCTGTACCCAGTGAGCCTACGGGAAGCGTGATCCGGTCCCTGACTAGTCTGCCTAGTCGCGCTAGTCCGCTAGTCTGACTAGAGTCGCTAGTCTCGCTACTCTTGCGGTTGTTATAGTAGTACTCGTGACTCGTGAGTCGTGTGCGCGAAGCCAATCGGCCCAACTCCTCTCAGAGTTTACAGTGTGTGCAATACCGAAGCGATTGTATGCTGATTGCTGTCGTTTTGTGCTGTCTACTTTAGTGCCAATTCCGTCAAGTCTCGATTCCTCCCGTGATCCCAACGTCGAAAATAATAAATAAATAAAAATCATAAAACATAAAATAAAAAAATAGATAAAAGTAAAGTTGTTGTTTTAAATAAATTTTACCACATTTTATTTATAAAATTTAGTTTCGGACAGTTTTAGTCTGATAGAGTCAGATTAAGAAGAGAACAGTAAAGGTTAGGTGTGCGCGGCACCGCACCACGAACTTTATACTCAGTTAGAATTAGTTTCATCGTTAGAGTTGGTGTTAAATGAACATATAAACAAATGATATAACAACATAACAGTGCACAACCGATAAAGGAATAAAGAAACAAAAGAAAATAACAATAAAAGTAAACCACAAACACATAATCGATTACAATAGCTTGAGAATGTTTAGCATAGTGCAAATATCGCCAAATATCCACTTGGTAATGGCCAATTTTATTATAAACAAAGTTTTTATCGCACGCATCTATGGAACAGTTGCAGTATAAATGTGAAAAACTTTGGTTTATAATAAAAGAGTCACAGGTGACGTCCGGTCGAGTTGTGCAACCACTCACCATTTTGTAATCATCTATTTTGCTGATGGATCGGAGGTACATGTTGACACGTACTAACGTTGGCGCATCGCCTTAATGACAAACAAACAATATTTATATTATACCGCTCCATATGATATAACCCTAACTAGTCGAGTGCGCTGGCGCCGCAGCGGTAAACCCGTATGTCAGTTAACCATGTATACAAATTGATGATAATGTCAGATGCCAAAAGTGTGTAATGAAATGGAACTGATCCGCCGCCACCTCCTCCGCTCGTCGTCAGTCCATTAGATTACAGAAAGCCAATGCCCCACCCGGTGAAATCATAAGGACAACCAGCCAGTCTAAAAGTGAAAACAAAAAATAAAACTAGATCATCTAAGAAAAATTCAAAATAAATCTATTCACTTGATCCTTAATCTTTAAATAAAGCTTAGGATTGTACCATTCTGGCTCTAAATTTTTTTTGTTATCTTTATTCAAATGAAAAAATGAAACCGCGCTTCTAAAAACGATTTTGGTCGTCAACACCAAACGGGAATTGGAGAGTTATATAAAAATGAAAAAGTATAAAACATTACACATAATACGGGTAAATCACTCCTTCTAGTTGAACAGGAGGGATGTGCCCATTCATTTGACTTGTTGAACGCGTATGTAAGTAACCAGAGAGCGTTGGACTAGATGCGGTCTAGCCTGTCCTTATGTCGACTTACCATTGTGACGTCATCGATCTTTGATATACTTCTGACAAATATATTGACGCTCACTACCGCCGGCCCATCTAAGTACCAAGCAAAATTACGTGTGAAACAACGTGTAAACAATATAGTAGCCCTACGAATAACTAGTAGTTGGGAACGGTCGAGTTCCACTCGCCCACTCACGCACTCACCTGACCACCTGCAAAGTAAAGCCTAGCCCTAATGGATGATCAAGTATGGTCAAAACAATCCAAATCAAATAAAAACTAAACGTGATCTAAAATAATGACAGATAACGTTCTGGGGGGTCTAAACAAACTCATTGAAAAAATATGAAATTGACCTGTTTACTTGAATTTGTGTTAGTGTATACAGAGCAGTACTTTAATTAATATATAATAATCAAAAACAAAAGATAGAAAAGCTGTTAACTTTATGAAGAAGAAGTATGAACATCACTATTCCAATTTTGAAATGTAAATAAAAATAAAACTTTAACGATTAAAATTCAGAAAATAGCATTTATAGAAAACTTAAACTGATAGAATTGAAAGTTTAAAAACATAAATAAAAAGTATTCCTACAACTTTTTAAATATATTTTAACCACACGATCAAGTGGACTGACTAATCTATAATCGAATTAGACTCGATATAAGTTTCATTAATCGATTAAAATGTTTCACTTATTCTTTGTTGTGGAGTGGTGTTGTATAAGATGCTACATCACGTTGAATAAACGAGAGTCACGGTAAGGCACAATCGGACATGAATGGGCTGACGCAAGCCGGAAATTAACATTTTGCTTTCAGAAATAACTCGACTATAGCGTGTATAGTGACGTCACTAGCGTTCCATTTAAACATTGAATATTAGGGCAGCATGGCGGGTTTTATTAAACGGCTTTACCATAAATCTGATACATGTGGTCAATTGGATTGTAAAGATGGATTTTAGAGTATTTGTTTTTTAGAGTTTGTAGGCGCTGCATGTGTTTTATTTGTCATATAAGTTATTGCGCTATTAGTTTATCGTAGTTTTAAATCCCACAAATAACAAAAATGAAAAAAAGACAGTTCGATTTAATTTTTCCAATCCAAATCCGGTAAAACAAACTTCATATCAGTCGCTGTCACGACTTGCTAAATCCGAATTGAATATTTATGTCAATAAAAGTTTTTATGGATGTAACCGAAATGAAATTTCCCTATTCGCGTGTCGGAGATATCGATTATTTAATAGCATCCACCGACACCCGCAGATGTCATGATACAGCAAAACAAAACTAAATAAATAATAAAACGGCCCTGCAGACTACACACTTTCTATCAGACGATAGTTTAGTTGAGTTCTTAAATATAGACCTGTAATGTAACTGTAAAATTTTCATACTGATTAAGAAATTGACTAAACTGTCGATTTGTAGAAAGTCGGTGGTGTGCGCGGGCGCATAGAGACTGCTCTGGGCTTCTGTAACACCCGCATCCGTGCGGCAGGAGATAAATGCTGTAACATTAGTTTTATCGCTAAATCGATTTGTTAAAAACCACCACTATTTACGCAAAACTAGTATTACAGCTGTAAAAATACGAAAAACGTAAACTTTCAAGATGGTTTGATTTCGATATGTTTTGACATTGCGGTATCGAAAAAACTATCGGTAAATAACCACAAAAAGATTTTCACGAGAAGGCTTCTGAAGCGTTTTAACAAGATAACATTAGTGGACGAAGTTACGAAAGAAAGCCCAATGTTTTAGACAACGGATGTTACTCAATTCTAAGAATGACGTTACCCTTTCAAAACAAACCACTTTCTTTTTCTAACACTAGTTGCCATAACTTCGTCCGACGCCATCTTGAAAGCCGTTATAATAAGACATTCGAAAAGGGAATGCACCATATCTAAAGGTTTCAAGCTTTTCCTAAACTATTACTAACCATCTTAATATCGCTTATGGTGGTTATACTTCTGACGAACAAGTTTATGTTTACTACTGCCGGACCATCTGGTGAAATGTTCACATAATTATTTACCGTAATAACAAATAAATTGTCAATATAAATCAGTAACAAAATCACGGAATAGAAAAAACTGCGAAGTCCCAAAGTCTCAAAATCCCAAACTCGCAAAATTCCGAATTCGAAATAAAATTGCCACATTACAAATAGGCGTCGAAATCTACACATCTATATATATATAAACAAAATGGGAGTGTCTGTTTGTAATATTGAAATAACCATTATTTACTACATGTATATGAATATATATACGGTACATACACCAAAATAACATATTTTACAATTTTTGTCTGTCTGTCTGTTTGTTCCGACTAATCTCTAAAATGGCTGAACCGATTTTGACGGGACTTTTATTGGCAGGTAGCTGATGTAATAAGGAGTAACTTAGGCTACTTTTTATCCCGGGAAAATATGAAGCGGGACTTTTATCCCGGGAAAACTCATTCACGCGGGCGGAACCGCGGGCAATAGTTAGTTTAAAATAAATTCTATATCAGAAACAGTCTTCGTTATTAAGATAAAGCTCTCATGAAGTCAGAATAAATATAATATAAACGAATCAGTAGTCTAGGGCCACCGTACATAGGCTAATATCGGACAAGGGTGCAAATTTAACCTATGGAAAATGAGTATTTTATTTAAAAAAACGCTCTTTAGTTCCCGTAATAGGAATATATGCTCAAAATGTCAATAAGCTGGCCGCATTTTCTGATCAGCTTCACTAACAGAAGGCGTAATAGATGCATGTCTGTATTCCCTTTCAGAAAGAATATTGTTTAGATACACATTAATACTTAATACAAGTCAAATTTTACTCAAACAACTAATTACAAAGTTCCGGTTTAATTCACGACTAATTTTAAACCCATAAAGAATTATTGATACTATTATTGCCAAAAGAAATACGGAGGTAAACCGGTTTCGTGACAAAATAAAAAAGAATAAGGAAAATATAACAAATATTGCTTTCAGGAGCCATGTCAGAAGCCATGTCTATCGAACTGTGAGACAGGTTAATTGATAGCTTTGCACGACGACGTGTCTATTTAACAACACCGTATTAGGGCTGGCACTTTGGAATTGAGCGCCATTAGATTTTGCTACCATGTCCTAGGTTTAATTGTTTTATGTTTTAATTTTAAACGTGTACGGCACATTTACCCCACTGCCCGCGATGACAAGCGGAAAGACTTTTGGCGAATAATTCGCCAAACAACTTGGCGGATAAATATGGCTATGAGTTATAAGTAACGAAGACACCCGAATAAGTTGTTTACATACTTTATTGTAACAAAATACTTATTAGGCACTATTAGATAAATCATATCTAGGGGATTAGCGCTGTAGACCGAAATACAGGTTCTTCCTAGTTCGGCTACAGATACTCCCATATATTATAAAATGTAGTATTTTTTTACACCCAGCTCAGACTGTTAGAGTTTATGTATTACTACTTTACTTTCTGAAATAAATTATTATTATTATATTATTATTATTATTTATTTATATGTGCGTTCATACTAGTATTCGAGACTCGAGTGTACTCGGCAAGCATCTAAATCAGGGGCTATAGACTTTGATTATTAAAGGCTATAGATGTAATATATTGACACAAATAAAATCACAGGTAACATTAATTTATCAACACTTTGCTTGCATTCAAACTTATTAATTTGACAATTAAAAAAAAATATTGAATTTAGCAGACTTTTTATTATTTTTGATTCTGATTATATCTAACTACGGCGATTAATGTTCAGGGTTTAGAGTACATATTTTGTTACTACTTTACCTTAATTTTTCTCTATTAACTTCAATTTGAAGATCTTCCGTAAATAGATAATATTATGTCAAGTAAATATTTAGAAAATATGACGCCAAAAATCCATAAAATAATATACAAAACCATATTATCTTACTAAATCGCATTGTCAGAGCCCTGCATGTAAGTCAGTGATAAATGGCCTGCGAAACCATTAGAGGGTTTTTATAAAATAAATCGTTAACCAGCAGCGCCGATCGCTAACGTCTGATTATTATTTTTCTATCATTTCTTTAGACCAAGCACTTAGAAAAATCCACGACTCTTTATTTTTGGTGGGAGAATGAGCAAATGGGTCAACTGTTAAATACCCGGAGGATACACTTATTCAATGTTGCAACATATGATTTGGCTGAGTTATTACAAGAGGTCGCCATATTAACATCGACCCCTTTCTGGGATTAAATCCGAGACAAATCAAGAAAAATCTTCACCAGAATGTCTGAAAAAAGCCCATAAGCATAAACATAAACAATACCAGAGAATAACATTGTAGAGATTTTTCTGGAAACAAAGCCAGTCCAAAGGATAGTTACAAGGCAAGAAGATTTCTTGCGTTTCGCCTCGCTGAGGATGGTCAAGTCATAAACCAAATCAAATTATACATAGCGTCACTTAACTTTAAGCCGAGATATTAAACACACACACTTTTTATTTGTAATAGGGGATGAGCCTATAGTAAAAAATTATGTGTATAAAACTATAGTTTGACATGTTTTAGCTAAATTGTGTGTGACTGATTGTATCTATTCGTCACTTCCAGGCTTTCACAAAGCTATCAGAGCCACTTAGCCACTTGCCACCCTCAGGCCTACTACATTTCTTACGATGACACTACAAAAAATATTTCACTCATGTTTTATTCGCGAAAGGTTCCGTATAATAATAATTTTGAATTTAAAAATACTGCGAAAAGGGCGTTACATTGTACGTTATTTGATTTGAAACATATTTTACAGTGATTGACGTGATTAGATTATCCACTTCGTTGGAGTAATACTTCGCTTGTTCTTTTACTAAATATCGAGGCTACACGTCCAAATTGTATTATTTTATAGTTATAAAAATCATGTTATCTTCACTTTTCGTTGCGCCAGCATAACTCGACAACTTTAAGTCAATGCTACCGGCAATAGTTGTCCGTAATTTGTCACTTTTGCGCAAATCTGTACTCTTCACGACACTAACTCTTTGTTAACCATTCCCGTACTCCACTAAACGACACTCTATACCACAATTGAGTTTTCCAAGGATCTCCAAAACACGTTGCGGCTAGATGTTTTTACCATTAAACCCACTGAAAGAGCTGAAAAAATGTGCTACAGTGATTTATGAAGGCTCTCCCTTTGTTGTATAATGATTTGAGCAGACATCTCGAGAACACTTAACGGTTATTTTTCAGGAATTTTCTTTTACAAGGAACGTTGTGACTCGTGGTAAATTGCTTTTCACTTGAGTCAAAATGTCGGCTAAATAAATGATAGTGGGCATGTTAGTTTTTTAACATTGCGATGAGAAAAAAGTAGTTCTCTTGATAGTTGAGCGTCACTTATCACTAACACCATCCAAGACTTTATATATACAACAAGTAATTTACAATAATAAGGGCTAGGTTCACAGGTTTCAAGTAAAAAATATTTGATAGTTATTGTATCAAACAACAAATGTAAATGGTACTCATTTGTTTACCATTTATTTGGGAGCATAGATTAGAGTGTAGCTTTTGTATTTGGTTGGCTTATACATTTGTGTGGCGAGTACCATTTATCGAGCGGTGAAATCGGCCCTAAGTATGTTTAGGATTTCCGCGAAATAAGGTTTTCATAATAATGTTATATTGAAATACAATTTTATTACTTATAATATATTCTCTGTGTTAATATTATACTAATTAGATATTATAATTTATATCTGCAGGTTACAATGGTCCATAGATTAAGATATTAAAAATCAAAATTCGAAGTCGAAAAAGTTTAAGAAAGACTTGTATCACGCGACTTTATATCGAAAGATTTTTTTGAAAAGCGATAAATTTTTCAAAAAGGAGCCGCGTGGGACAAATAATTTCTTTAGTATGATTTTCCATTTCACTTAGTTCATGTAAGCTCTGAGCTTGCTCTTAGTCGTAAGTTACAAGAAGTTTGTATACCTTAGTTTTACCTGTCATTCATAGATAATAAAAATAAATAAAAATAATTTTGAAAATGAAATGAGGTCCCCAGATACCAATTTTGTAAATAAAATAAAACCTTATTGTTCAAATTTCACAACCACGAAACCTGCGTAAAAAGATAAGTTGTTACTCAGGTCATTATTAATCGTCAATTATAAATATAATTATTGTATTTAGATCTAATTTAATGCTAGATATTATTGTATGCAATAAGACTCGGAGACTCGTTGTATGAAATAAAACCATATCAATTTAATTTTAATTCAATTAGCTGTTTTGGCAATTGGTATATATATTTTTTTTATTAACTTATAGCCAATATCCATAATATGTTTGCGAACGGCTTTTTATTCTAAGCATATATTAAAATGGATAAAATTATTCAAATTAATGTTTTTACAAAAAGCTATCTGCTTTACCCTCTGATCAGAGATTCCACCTAGGAGTACCTACTCCTTTTCACCTCTGAAACATCTTATATTATGAAATAGAGGCTTTAAGGGTAAAGAAGCTTCCAGTTTCTATATTCATTGAGAGTTTAAAGACAAAAATATTCATATAAGGAATCAAAGAGCAGTCGCTTGGTCCTTCAACCGTCTCCGAGTCTTCGTCTATAGTTCTATAAGCTATCGAAATGGTCACTTACCAGTCCCGTTGATCCCGGAGGGTCGGATACGCGCGTCGTACCGACCCGGCCCGAGGATCTGGTCCAGGATCTGCTTCTCTTTCTCCCTGAAGTTTATCTTGCCTGAGTTCATGCATCTGAGGGAATTGTTCATGTTGTAATTACCTCTCTCACGATCCATCTGCTATTATCGCGTTACAAAGTGAACTAAAATATGTCGGACCGTCGGGTAATTTGAAATAATAATCTTGATTATTTTTCCGACCCAAATATCGACCAATAGAATTGCACCATTCGACGTCACGTAGTACAACCTACATGGTATTATACTGACAATTTTTTTTGAATATTTTCTCTGGTCGTTACTATATAATAAGAAACAATTTTTTTTGAATATTTTCTCTGGTCGTTACTATATATTCTGAAATTCTTATTTGTTGACTGTTCATTTCATCTCATGGTGCAATTCTATTGGCCGACATTTGGGACGGAAAAATAATCCCCCGAATACCACACGAGCTTCAAAATTATCTGGCATTTCCCTCAAGGTTCCCTGCAAACAAATGAAGTCGTCAAGTTTTTCAGGAAAAATCACTCGCGCTTCGCGCTCGTGATTTTTTAACCTGAAAACTCCTTCATTTGTTTGCAACGAACCTATCGGAAAATACCCGATAATTTTGAAGCTCTTGTGGTATTATATGTGAATAACCCAGTCGAGATGTCGAACTATTGGTGGGCGTGACAGTTGAGAGTATAAATAGGGCGCCTCGCCTTTTGAAGGAGTCACTCCACAAGACCGCAGTTCCGTCCTCGCCGTCGAGGACCTCACCGCGTTCCCCGTCGCCCCCCCGACCCCCCTAACAGTTCCGGCCCGCGTGCCGACGAAAGCAACGGATAGGATTAGGTTAAAAACCAATCTTCCCCATTAATCGCTGATGTCTCATCCTCTCCCAGTGACCGTCCTGAGCCGAGGTCCGTAACCCGTTAGTGGGTTGCCCTCAGCATGGTCACCTAAATTAAAGGGTTGCGAGTGCCAAAAGCGCTCACCCTAAAGTCCGGTGTGGCCAGAAAAGCCGACTCTCGTCAGGCTACTGGCCGTTAGGTCCGCGTTAAAAAAAAAAAAAAAAAAAAAAAAATTTGAAGGAGCAGTCTTAGTTCAGTCGTCGTTGAATTCAGTTAACTGTTCAACTAACTATAATCAAAGCATTACTATGCTAATTTAGTGTTAGTTAACTGTTAAGGTCGTCACTATGTTAGTTCTGGGTTAGCTCTCAACCTAGTAAGTGTCAAATGGGTTTCTGATGCATCCTGACATAGGGATTGTCCTCTGAACATGCAACCATGTAACGAACGAGCAATAAAACAGTCGTGAATTGAAGAGATAGCGTTTCAATTATGACTATTTCTGAAGTATTATCTACGCATTATCGGCCGCCGCGCCGTGTGCCCAGTGTCTCCGACAAATATATACACAGCACGCCTTTATCCCCGAAGGGGTAGGCAGAGCTACCAGGGCGCCCACTTTTCGCAAAATGTGTTTCGTCCTAAGATGTGATTGGGAGCGAGCCTATCACCATATCGTGCACAAATTTTAGACTCCGGGCCGGCAAAAAGACCCAATATCACTTTGCCCGACCCAGGATTCGAACCCGGGACTTCAGATCGTGCACGCAATACAACTACCTACACCACCGAGCTAGTCCGTTATACACGTTTTCGAATATATTGTAGAAATGACTTCGCTTAGTTTTAATGACCTGCCAGATGTCATCCTCTGAGGAATAGAAATCCTCAAAAAAGAGTTGCTTGACCCGGCGTTCTAATCTATCCAAGTGTAGAAAGCGAATGACGAAACTATCATTGATGTTTTACTAATATTATAAATGCGAAAATTTGCGGTGTTTTGAACCATGAATATTTCCTAGAAGTAAATGCAAAAATGGATTTAGATATTAGACACAAATATAGAACAAGTTATGAATTAACACCAGAACGAAGTGCACAAAGAGACGTCATGACGGGAAATTACTTCCACGTGGCTGTTGTTGCAAAATTTAGTACCCACAGTACAATATTTTAAATTAATTGCATTTATTGCACAAAATGACTCCCTGCAAGAAGATGTGGGTGAAAACTAGTGTCTTTAAAATTGGCACTCATTCACCTAGCGATTAGCGAATGTGCCAAGAAATAGACTGCGGCGCTTGCATTGGATTTTTTTAGCTCATTGGATTTCAGCAAGCTTTCCTAGCACTAAAAAAGCATGCCTTGCAGTAAATACTTCTATCGTGGCCTATTAGAATACGGAAGACAATAATTATCTCTGGTCATATAATATTGCATCTATACAAACAAACTATACATATAATAAAGCACCTGTCTGTACATTGAAAAGGGGTGACTAAAGAAGAGTAATGGAACACAAATCAGCGATTTTTATAATTCTTTTCTGTCTATTTGTTACTGCACATCTCCAACACTACTAAACGGATTTCTATAAAATTTGGTATGGAGATAGTTTGAGATCCTCAGGATAGGCTCTTTATCTTAGGAAAATCTATACTAATATATAAAGCTGAAGAGTTTGTTTGTTTGAACGCGCTAATCTCAGGCACTACTGGACCGATTTTGAAAATTCTTTCACTAATAGGAAGCTACATTACTCCCGAGTGCTATAGACTACTTTTTATCCCGGAAAAACTTTTCCACGCGGGCGGAGCTGCGCGCAAATATATAGTATAATATATAGCGGGACTTTTATGCCGGAAAACTTATTAGTACGGGCGGATGCGAGCAAATGCTAGCTATGTATAGTAAGATAGTTCTACCCTTCCCGTATATGTGTTTATAGAAAATAGGCAAACAAACAGGTAAGACACAGGTTATTGATTACTTCTACCCATGAACGCCCACGCTTCTAGGAGGGGGATGCATCCCTTAGTTATCTGATAGTCTACCTTGTCACTTTAAACAGCAAAACTGTCTCTTCACGTAGGTTTTCTGTAATTCAGTAAGCAAACCCTAATCAACTATGTCATTCATGTGTAAAATTTATATTCTGTGAAGAACGTAGTAAGTTATATGTTTATAAGTTTGTATGTACTCGTATGTACTTATTTCTCGTATTTAATGTACAACAGTAGGTATTGTTTTTTAGGAAAACAAAATACTTAAATAAATATCTGTTACTAATATTATAAAGCTGAAGAGTTTGTTTGTTTGAACGCGCTAATCTCAGGAACTACTGGACCGATATTGAAAATTCTTTCACTAATAGGAAGCTACAAATGCGCTCGCAAATGCTTGTAAATAATATTTTTACGTATTATGACCCTACAAATTTTGTCTAGATGTATTAAAATTTACTTTAATAATTATTTTAAGCTCACGGTTCCGTAATCTCCTGTTGAACTATCAAACTCTCATTTGTAAGTGGATTATCGTAAATACACAAAGAAACTTAATAAGATTTTGTAGATTCGTGAGATTTTCACTATGCGCGAATAGTATTTTTATAAATATATTTGCAGTAAACTTTATGACCTTGTAACTGATTCCCAGACGTTCCCCTGTGGAAGCATTCTACCAGATCTGGTTGTATAGAAGAAATATAGGACAAAGTAAAACTATTTCGAAAGGAACGGTTCCCTAAGGACACATTACATTGCGAGAGTAAAGCAAATGGCATAGATCTATTTACGGTTTTGATATTTTCACGAAATTGTTTTGTATTCCTGTAGACAAAAAAAATGCACGGGACATAAGCATGAGTATTGTTAAAAGTATGAGTAAATCTGTAAAACAGTAATGGGGTTTTAAACAAAATATTAAGTATTTATTGATCACAAAGACTTAAGATATTATTTTTTTAATTAAATGATGAGACCAACAACTCTCGCTACAGGGTAATTTGCTCAAGAGCAACACCGACACCATCCAGAACTCTAATAACAATACGCAATTACAGGTGCCGTTGATACTGAGTAGAAAAACACTTTAGCCCAAACTGGGAACGAACCCGACTACCGCCGCGGCCGCTAGTACTAACCCGGAACTACGCTAACGTGCAATACAAAGATCTGCAAAGTTACACCGATTTGGTATCCTTATCTCATAAAGCTCAATCTATAACTAATACAATGTGTTTTTTTATTGTTACTGAATGACGAAACGAGCATGCCGCTCCCCAGATGATAAGCGATAGGACCGCCCATAAACAGTAGCAATCCCATACAGAACTTGGACGCTCGACACCCTGAAACATATGTTAAGTCTCATAGTGCCCAGTAATTACGCTGACTATAATGTCCTTCAAACCGGAAAACAATAATGCATGTGTTAGAAACAACATCTCACACATGCATACTACTGCTTGGTGGTAGAAATAGATATTGCGGTGGTACCTACCCAGACAGCGCTTCGCATACGAGATACCTACCATCAAAAAGTCTTTCAAATCGTAACATATACGCTATGATACCGCTTGCAGAAACAGAGAAGCTAAAGTTACCAATTCACTTTAGCACCAGACAGACCAAATACTTTCGTATTTATATATTTGTGTACCGAAAAAATACCCTCCAGCGTCCAGGTCTGTAACAGTATATCTCTCCGAGCAGAAAATATTAGATTCTCATGATTTATACCTACATGTGTGGGTTACGGCATTAGACGTCCCACACGCGCCCACTCATTTATTTATGGCCCACGTTTGTAACTACTGATGGATTAAAACCTTTGGATGTGCGTGGATCAATAATTTAAATGTGTATAAGAAAACAGTAAGACGGTCAAGTTATCGAATTTTCGGAAAGTAGAAAAAGACTCGGCTGAATTTTGGTGAGTCAGAAAAAGACTCGCTTGTCTTTTTGTCTCAACACGGCTTAGAGGCTATACTGGACATATAAGAACGTAAAATTATAGTTAAAATACGAATTATTTAAAAATCGAGTCGAAATAATTGTAGTGAACAGTAGTCAATGATTTAATTTGATACAATAACATGTCAAATAATACTTACATTGTAATCTGTGTGAAGTACGACAATAGCAGTACAAGGAGGGCACATGATGGCCGAGGGATGTCCATCCTCCGTCTGGAATACAAAACACATAATATTATTACTGTAATGGGAGGGGCTGCGAGTAAGACGAAAACCACGGAATGGACTTAAATAAAGTATATATTCAGTGGGAACGAATAATTTAAAGTGCCTACATTAAATAATGAATAAGCAGCACGGGCTGATAGGTACAGAAGACACAGACATTGGGGATGGGAATAGGGCTAGAGAAGGAGAAGTGGAGCTGATATAAGAGAAAGGGAAGGATTATCTTTACATTACGAGGAAAGGAAACGCCACGGTCCTCGCCGGCGAGGATAAAAAGGTCCTAGCCTAGTTAACCTACCAGCCTTTCACTAGCTACCTATGCGATGACGACCCGAAGATGAAAGGCAGAAAGAAACTCCGGGCGTAATTTTTTCGTCATCAATTGTCATGATTTTCTTAAATATATTTTTACAGTATGATTATTACACAGGTTAATGTATGCATGGATGTAGCCCTAAGATATAAATAAAATACTATTGGGAAGCAACCAAATAAAAATAATAAATATATACTGTATACATACTTTGCGTACCCCTTCATTAAGAACGGTGTGAACATATGGATGTAGGAATAAAAAACATGGCAGAATCCACGGGCAGAATCAATTGAAAAGCTTTCATTAGAACACGTTGAATAACCGCAGATGCCAATTAAAACCCAATAATACTTGGAATAAAATCTATTTTCCATTACAAGAAGTTTCAAGTATGACATTTATAGCCTAGTCGTAGATCTACTGCACTTTATTTATAATACACAGAGAGGAAAGGTCAACAAAGCGCTCCAATTAGCGATAAATCAATGAATCAAAGGGAAATATTTTTTTGCTTTATGTTATGACTTCAAAGGGTTTTGTGAGCATTTTATAATGCTGTTTACTACTAAAGTGACCTTTATTTCCATTTTATTAATAAAGACTTAAATAAGCAGTTTTAATAATTAGAAGAGAGACACTGTAGCTAATTTTGTCTTCAAAACAATTGGCCGAGGTGTTTTGTCTCAGAATTCTGACATAATAATGGCTCCCCTGTAGGATAAAGTGTTTATGCCACAGGAGAGCCATTATTATGTCAGAATTCATCACTTGGTGTTAAAAATTACAGGAATACCTATAATAATTGCGTCTTTAGTCAATACGTTCACAATTCCTCTTACATTATTTAAGTTCATTGGAGTGGTGACAACGTAGCCTACCATCATGTAGTCCACTCATTCATTTGTAATTTTTCTGCAAAGGATCCATTTTGTACACGAATAAAATGTATATACTACATAAAAAAGCGAGTAAATAAAACTAAATAAAATAATCAATTTATTCTTTGAAAATTAGGCTCTAATTCACACAATACTAACGACTTTATTACTTAAATGGGGGCAATTAATATTCGCGCCAAAATTAAAACAATCAGCAAAATGGCCGCCGAGTGTTAATTTAGTACGTTCGCTTTCTTCGTTGATAATTACAGTAATTTTCTTTAGCTAGGAAGTAAAACGTAATATAAACGCAGTGTAGTGAGTGTTGAGTTTCAAATTAATCTGTCCGCAGCCCGCAATTACAAGTTGCCAGAGTTAAAAACAAAATTGCTACGAATATTTTTCAAAAAAGTGAAGTTATAGTAACGTAAAAAGTATGGAGGTTTTATTCAAAAGTTATATGTTAGTTACTAAAATAACTATCTTAAATCAGTGATATAGTTATATCTACTGTATACTGTAACTCCTGAACACTGAAATAGCTTTTGATTTTTATATCGCCGAAGAGATAGCGAGCGTATCCATAAACGCTCGTAAAACTTTATATTACGATATTTTATATAAAGTTTATTGAACCTGAAGGTAACTTTATGTAAGTAGACTAAAACGGCAGCCACATAAAGTACCTATACCTATACAAGCTGGTATAAAAAGTACATAATATCTACATACACAATGCTAACTAGGTAACAGACTCGTGTCTTATGTTTTTAATATAATAGACGAGAAATTTTGAGTATATATTTGGATATTTGTTAAGCTTTAAGGCCAAATACCGCTGAACGGATTTGGATAAAATTTCGCACATAGACAATGTCCTAGGATAACATATAGTATACCTTTTATCACAGGCATATGTACAGCGGGATTTTTATCCCGGCCAAGGTCTTTTTCAGGTGGAGATGCAAAATCATGACTCTCATATTTCGCTATATTTTTACAACGTAGCAACACTACAGTCCACACATGTTACCTCGCTAATACCTGATGCATGCCATCGATGATATCAGCACACCATTATCATTTACCAATCACGCGAGGTTATTGGTACTGTTCCCTTTATTGTTATAAGTTTGATACACAATTAAAATATGACCGTAACAAAGGAAATGATCCATGATTTTGATCTTCCTAATATACATACTGTGTTAATAAGATGCGTGTACACTAGGGGCAAAATATCAAAAATTCAACACACATGCGACCGGCCGCGAGACCTGTAACCTCCACAATTTACAGAAGTCAGCTTGCGTGATGGTTTACCTACACGTTAAAAATCGCTTGTGAAAGAAAGTAAAACTGTAAAATTGGAATTTACTGATACTTTCGTATGAGGGACGTATTATCTAGTGTTATGGGCTCCTATGATTAAATATTAAAAGCTAAACCATTATATATTACTTTCTAATCTATGTAAGAGCCGAGAGTGATATATAGATTATGTGAATGAGCCAATCTAGGCGCCGCACCGTGTTATAATTCATGCCAGTTCATATTTTTTCTGGCGCCAAATTCCTGAATCTAAAATAATCTGAGATGCAGTTAGGAATTAAAAATAAATTACGCGAAAGTATAGGAAATTCCTGTTCCGGAATGCATTAGTGATACATGAGCGAAAAATTTCGCAAGTTTGGGAGTCGAAATCTCTTAGAACATTCCACCTCCGCTATACTAGATCCAACAGTCAGATTTAAATTCCAATAATTTAGATATGTATGGCTTAAATAACAGAAATTGGAGATATTACTTTACTTCCAGAACACTTTACACTCATGCGTAGAGTTGGTA
Organism: Sphinx pinastri; assembly: GCA_947568825.1. Taxonomy (NCBI): domain Eukaryota; kingdom Metazoa; phylum Arthropoda; class Insecta; order Lepidoptera; family Sphingidae; genus Sphinx; species Sphinx pinastri. The sequence goes on along the minus strand of OX387636.1, from coordinate 13,435,251 downwards.
CAACTCATTATTCAAGCAATTTTTTTTTTATTGCGTTGAATGACGACACGAGCATGCCGTTCGCCTGATGGTAAGCGATACGACCACCCATAAACAGTAGCAACACCATCCAGCACCTTGAGTTACAAAGTACTGTGTGGCATTCCACTGCGCTCGTCATCCTGAGACATAAGATGTTAAGTCTCATTATGTCCAGTAGTTACACTGGCTACAATGTCCTTCAAACCGAAACACAACAGTGCATGCACACTGCTGCTTGGCGGTAGAAATAGACATAGCGGTGTTACCCACCCAGACGGACTCTTACACATGAGAGACCTACAACCAGTAAAATAATCGACCCCTAGTCAGGTGTCAATACTCCTTGGAAGAACCAGCCTCGAAAAAGTATTTTAAGAAAATCCCACTCAGTATTGTACTAAAGCTAGCGACTCTCCTAAATAAAAAAAAAAAAATTACAATTATCCGAAATTTCATAATACAAACTTTGATGGCACATTTCCAGAAACTTCTTATATTCTCATAAATTTTAGTCCGTTTACTTAACATTCAAGTTTGCACGTGCAAACAATTTGCGTAGTTAAACTAAGATTAAATTTATATTCTGTTTTATTTTTGACTGCCTCGGTGGCGTAGTTGTATTACGGTACGACTGCAATGCTGAGGTCTCGGGTTCAATCCCCGGGTCGGGCACAGTGGTGTTGGATTTTTCTATTCAGTGTCAGCCCGGAGTCTGGAATTTGTGCCCGATATGGCGATAGGCTCGCCCCCTATCACATCATGGGTCGGAATACGCACGGCATACAAATTGTTTCATCAGTTACTTTAAACCAGAATACAATAACTTATCTTATATTATGGTCAATGAGATTCTCAGAGATTTTTAACATGCTTTTATTTTAATCTGACCCACGTCGGTATCGTTTTCCTAAAATTCGGCAACACATTACGCACCAATCATTCTTCTGGTATTACTAATGTTTCTGCATGACGATCATTTACCAGAATTTGCTAAAACCTAATTGACCCGTCTATATTAATGAAAGACATTTTGATGGCTCAAATACTATTAAGTGACCCATGAACTAATCTGCTGCGAGCATCATAAAAAATGTAACAGGATGTTAAACAAGTTGTAGCTCTAAAACCCTTCTTGAATATAACATTATGCAGGTTTGGGTTTTATGTAAATTAATGTACTGTTTAGGATTTTAATAAAACAAAGTCCTAAGTTCCCAAATAACGGTAAACTCCTGAACCTCAATTTACGTGTATTTAAATAACTTTTGTTTGGGGCACGCGAAAATTTAATCACCGGCCGCCATGTTGGGCGGAAGCGGAAGTAAACACATTAGCGCCGCCTGTCGGACCGTCGCAGCCTAATCCAATGTTCTAGCAAACGGTAATGGTATTGCGTTCCAGTTTATAAATATTGATCTGGGTCCCTTTGGGTCATTTCCTCTAAAATTGTTAAATGTTCATAAAATTAATTTAGGCCCCTAGAGGATGAAACTGTTTTTTGTATTTAACTTTCTTTATTTGCTTTTTCTAATCACCAGATGATATGCTTCACCGCAAATGTACACCCAAAAGCAATAATAATGAATGTGCTGCTGGTTGTAACGGAAATAAGAATCCTCTATTTCCATTCCCTCGGAGCCTGGATTGTTTGAGCCTCGGGAAATCCTCGGAATTACATTTCAAGTTTTAAAAATGTATTTTGCTAATATAACTATCCTATAACGCTTAAACTGCATAATTAGATCGAAGTTTAACATACACATACTTTTTACTTACAAAAGTGCACAGTAGTCATTGCCAGCAAAGAACTTTATGTAAGCGAAGTTGGGTGCAAAGTTAGTAAGATACAATATGACCACAAAAATGACTAAGAAATACGCATACGCATACGGCTACTCACGCCTTTAATCCCCGGAGGGGTAAGCAGAGGCGCAACTAGTGCACCCACTTTTCGCCGTGCTTATTCCGTCCCATGATGTGATAGGGGGCGAGCCTATCGCTATATCGGCCACAAATTCCAGACTCCGAGCTGATACTGATTAGAAAAATCCAATGTTACTTTGCCCGACCCGGGGATCAAACCCAAAACTGCATTGCAGTCGTACCGTAATACAACTAAGCCACCGAGGCAGTCCTTAGAAATAACCAAGTAATAAATTATAAATAGGGACCTATTAACTTAAATAAATAAACCCATACACAAATATATGAGAAAGATTGTCGGGACTCCGGAATAAATCTCGCTTTCATTTTCCTGTATCCCACCCGGGGTCCTAATCGACGCTTCCAGAAATCGATTTTGTAGAGTCCCAAGAGTTGACTTATGACCTCTTATTTATTTGTGGTCTCCCATTTTTGTTTTTGATATTGAGGATCTATCACTTTTTGGGATTGATCCAACATTTGTGATTGGGTTGAATTAAAAAAACTCGAAAACTACCATGGGTTATCTTACATAAAGTCTCAAGAGCAATTCACATAGGTACAAAATAAATATAATGAATGTTTAAACGTTTGATATTTAATAATAATAATAATAATAATAATCAACTTGAAACAGAGAAAGCATCTGAGCACGATACGCTGTGAGTTTGGTTCCTCCCTTTGTTGCCCCAAAATAGGCCCGCATGACATTTTCATTAATTGTTTGAGTCCATCTCATGCGGCGCACTATTCCACCGGTAGCGGGGACCGCAGGTGAGGCATACGGCCCCACAGGTCCCAAGCCCACCACTGGAGGGGGTTGTCGTCCTCTTCGTCGCACAGGTCTTGGTGGCGGCGGGGACGACTGCAGCTCGTCACGTTGGCTCAACGCGTCGTCTTCTGGTATCGCATCGAACACTTCCGAAGCCGACGCCCATGACGCGGAGCTCGACGAGCTGGATGATCTTGGTCGTGCGCATATTATATTCTTTCTGGCTCTAATCGTCGTCATCCATTAAAATGCCGCAATATGTTGAATAAATACATATTTCTTCACCACAATAATTTTTTTGACGTTGTCATTTTGTTTGATATATTTTCTTTTATATAAATATGATTTATTATTAACTTATTCGTTATTAAAATCTGATAAAAATATTTGTTATTATTGTTTATGAACTATTGTGCCTAAAATAATTGATTTTAAGTGGGTATATACCATAAAACATAAATATTTTAAAAAATTTAAATATATTCAACAGATAACGATATGTGTTGCCAGGTTACTTGTGATACCAAAGAGTCTCGACCAACACCTCCAGAGGCTCTCAATTGGTCGTTGGGCCAAGAGCCAGATGCAGAAAGCAGTACTTCTGGACACGGCACGCATTGTGAGGAGATTCCTCACTTTGAATCCCTGACCACCGGTGGCTTGGGTCTTGAGCCTCGCCATCGGAGGGTGATTCACTTTTTTATATTTTTATAATATGTATTAATGTTTTTTTTTAGTATGTATATAAAAATGTAAAAAAAGGAAAATTGAAAATAAAGAGAAATAATCAACTTGTATTTTTTTTTATTTACTATATTATACACCTAAATCCTCATTGAGATGGAGCAATTTCCTTACCTCGCACTTGCGATTTTTTAACATGTCCAATGTCGCCAGTTCAATTCAGGCAATTCTCGCCAGCGTTGGCAGGTAATACTTGCGTGGCCTAATCTATAATAGTATACTAGTCTTGATAGATATTAAAAAAATTACGATTGTCTTCCGTTTGACAAAAAATGACATCGTGTAAAAACTAGTAGAGTATGATATAATCGTATGCGAGTTTTTAGTTGTCGGCAGCGTCTGAACAATATGATGCAATAATCTCCTGGCGATTATTGTTCGCCATAATTGAAGTAAAATGAAGCTTAATTATGATACAAGGTAGACAGACGACTTGATAAAGGTCGCGGGAACACGCTGGATGCCGCTTTTGACAAATCCGTCTGGAAATCTTTAGGGGAGGCCTATGTTGAGCAGTGGACATCGTTTGGCTAATGACGATGATGATGATCATGAGACTTAATGATACGAGCAAGCCGCTCATCTGCTCGTAAGCCCAACGGTTGCCCAAAAAGCTTCACCAATACTAACACTCATAACTTTGAGTAACAAAACTGAGCATGGTAGCGTATTTCGCTGGTAATCATGAGACACAATTTGGTATTTATGAAGTTTTTAACATTTAATAATATGACAATACCAGCCCTGTATTATATACTCACTATTGCTGAGCGTGGGCCTCATCTTCTACTGAGAAGGTTTGACTCTTGAAATCTTATAATACCCAGAAATTATAAAGGTGGTATTCTTAAATTGGAGCACAATAATGCACGTATACTGCTACATGCGTGAGATAGACAATGCGGTAACACCCACCCAACCAGACTGCATATAAGAGAACTACTTCGTACTAGTAGTTTTTTTTTATGGCATTGAATCACGAGGCGAGCATGCCGTTCGCCTGATGGTAAGCGATACGACTACCCATAAACAGTAGCAACACCATCCAGCACCTTGAGTTACAAAGTACTGTGTTGCAGTCCCCTGCGCTCGTCCTGAGACATAAGATGTTAAGTCTCATTATGTCCAGTAGCTATCATGTAAATCAATGATTTTCTATAAATTCTTCACTAAAGTACACGTCCAAAAACGGGCTTAAAATTCTAACCAAGATACTTTATGTATATTTGGATCATCATCATCATCAGCCACATGACGTCTACTGCTGAACATAGGCCTCCCCCAAAGATTTCCAGACAGTATATTTGGATAGTACTCCCAAAGACTAGGCTATTGCAAGAAATCGTATAATTTTAAAGTCGTCCGATTTTGAGAATTATGTAATTTAATTTTGCTAAAAAACTGCATTAATATAAACGTTTTTAAAGAAGTTAATTATGAGTGTATGTATGTATGAATCATTTAATATCCATTAATTTTGAGCCTGGTTAAATTTTGAGGCCCAAGGCCCATAAAAAAAGCGGAGATCTCCTTTGAAATTTGTTCAAAGCGCAAACATAAGCCAAGACAGAATACTGACAACGAAATAAAACAAATTTATTCAAAGGCCATGAAGATGTATCACGATTCACGTCAAGTATAAACGTTGTTGGATTATGTATAAACCCTCGTGACAGCGGCAATATCTGCCAAGGAACAGTCTGGCAACATCCATCTTGTTATCTTACAATGATTTAATAAATTCTTTACGTTTCTCTCTGATCCTTTTATCTCAAAAAACATAATTTACAGACATAAAAATATATATTAGGATGCTAAAAATAATGTAGGTATACAAATTCATAATAAAAAAATATTATAGAATATCATAAAGTCGGATAAAAATAGAAATACTCATTGTGTTTATTTTCTGAGCTCACGGTTACAAAATATGTAGGTACCTGTAGTGCCTGGTTTAAAATAGCGGTATGTCATTATTTAAAGGGCTTTATATTTACATTGGTCGGTATCCAGATATCTATTGACATTTACACCAAAAATAATATGAACTTGATCTCAGATATGATTCACCTGTGATATTCGCCCTAATTCCAGAGAACCATTTATTTTTATGAGATTTAACAAATGTACAAACGCACAGTAATGTCATGCAGAACTTTTCAACTCAATTCTGAGTTGTAATGTTTAGATGGATGATGTCGGTTACCGTCAGTCGGGCTTACTGTCTTTTCAATCTTCACACACATTCAAGCCTTTTATTCCCGGAGGCGAAGGCAGGGGCGTAACTAGTGCACCTCCACTTTTTGCCGTGCGTATACCGCCCATGATGTGATGGGGGCGAGTCTATCTCTATGTAGGGCACAAATTCCAGGCTCGGAGCTGATACTGAGTAGAAAAACCCATTATCACTGCCTGACCCGGGGATCGAACCTCAGCACTGCAGTCGTACCGTAATACAACTACGCTACCGACCATCGAGGCAGTTAATTTTCATTCAGATTAATCCTACCTACTAATAATTATATAAATTTGTCAGTTTATAGAGATGTGTGTTCGAAACAATCATAGAAACCGCTGAAGGGAGTTGTATCTTTAGCACGCAGATACACCTTTTCTTGGAATAACCTATAGACTACTTTTACTCCGGAAAAATACAAAGTAAAACTTTTTTTTGAAAATTTATTTCTTTGGATAGACACGCGTGCAAAACTTAGTGCTTTAATAAAAAAAAATACACTGTAACGTTGCATTTACAAATCTCTGCACCTTAGTAGAGTTCTAATAAAGGTATTTAATTCTTGTTGTTAGTTATTTTCCATATACAATATCGTATAACGAAGATTAAATATTATATTGTTACAGTATATTCCTGATAGTAGACAGCTACGCATTTATTGAACCCAGTATTCGCAAAAAAAAGATATTTTTTTTTTGAGTGGGCTCACGTTTGTCCGCTATCCACCTGGTGTTAAGCGATGATGCAGCCTAAGGTGAAGCACGCTTGCCCAGAAGAAACCAATTCACTCGCGACTTGTAGAGTCCCAAATTGTATCTATGCGGAAATAGACACGATGGTAGCGAATTCCACAATTTGGCTGTCCGCACAATAAAGGTGGAAGCAAAGCGCTTAGTGCGAGCCCTAACGTACTAAGTACATATAATATACAAGGTGTTTTGAGATGGGACAGTAAGGGCAGCTACTTTAACCTTAATGACTGTCCGTCATTTTTGAAGATATTAAGATCTGCAATCGCAGATATTTTGAAAAAAAATTATCAGCAAGAAAATTATCAATTTATGTAAAAACCATTTTGATGCCAATCGATTCTGTTGCTTACAAGGATCAAAGGACTCTATGGGACCATTGAAAAGGATATTTCGAAAAACGGGCCTAAAATTCTAACCATGACAATTTATATATATTTGGATAGAACTCCTAAAAACTAGCCTTTTAGAATAAATCGTTTAATTTTATAGACCTCCGATTTTGAGATTTATGTAATTTTATTACACTTAATAAGAACGTTTTTAGAAAAGTTAGTTAAAAACGGAGGGTCTAAAAATATTTTTAGATGGATCCAAGATCCATAGTTTGCCCCTTTAATATCCCTAAAGTTTGAGCCTGGCTAGATTTTGAGGCCCAAGGCCCATAAAAAAAGCGGAGATCTCCTTTGAAAAACTACTATTCCCTTTTAACCGACTTCAAAAAAAGGAGGAGGTTATCAATTCGACGAGTATTTTTAATGTTTGTTGTCTCAGAACTCAGTCATTTCTTAAACGATTTAGAAAATTAGTCACCAGCTCTAATATTGGTAATCAGTATACAGGTAATGTTAATTTCTTTCGGGATTTAGTGGCTTTTGAAGACGGTTTATAACATAACAAAACTTTGTATTATCTTTAGCACTTAGGCATAATATAGCTTGCCATTACCGGCAGTTTTCAAAAATGGTTCAGTTTCAGAGATTACGCCTTACATTTAAACGTATCAACGTTAAAAATATTATTTTGGATCCAACTATCTTCATCTCTATATACCTATACTAGACTTCTGCTCGCGGCTCCGCCTGAGTGAAAAAGTTTTTCCGAGATAAAGATATTTTTCCGGGATAAAAAGTAGCCTATAGCACTCAGGAGTAATGTAGCTTCCTCTTAGTGAAAGAAATTTCAAAATCGGTCGAGTAGTTTTTGAGTTTATCCATTACAAACAAACAATCAAATCTTTCCTCTTTATAATATTAAGTATAGATTATAGATAATAATTTTATAAGTTTGAAGGTAATTAACACCAAGTATCTAGGAATAAATAGGTGTTTGAACGTGAGGAAAGATTTATTAGACACTGTCGGATGCCCAACGTAGCTACCTTAGAACCAAGACTTTTGAATAAACGAGCTCTGAAAGATTTCTCTCAGTAAACGATGTTGTTTTCACATAAAATTCCAACAAAACAATTCAATTATCAATGACCAAACAGTTGACAACTCGGTCTATGTTAACGACTCGTTCTATTTTCAAATTCAAAAATCGGTTTTATTTTTAAAATACATGTTCGGCCAGTAACTGTAGAAAAGTGTCAGTAAAAAGGTTTTAGTACAGCATGTTGTTTAAACATTTTGGTGTTTTGTCATGTATCTGGCAGCCAGCCAACACGTAATAATACTGTATGCTAGGACTTGAAAGAATTCGGTTTCGTAGCAAAAGAATGCAGACGCGTTTTATTTGCGCGTAGACGAGACATAAAAATATACATTTATGCTTTTTAAATGTCTTTGCTGAAAATAAAAGAATAATGTGAGAGTCGAACTCTTCCTCTAAGATTAATTTTTTTTATATTTTTTTTTGTAATCTAAATAACATGTATAGAATCTATTTAAACTTAATAATTTAAATTTATATCTCCTAAAAAGTTCTAAAATATTATAAACTATGAATAATTGTACATTCTGATTTAAAAATATGCAAACTTCCTAAAGCTCTAAAGCTTCGCCGACACACAGGCAAAACTTGGATGAGCTTAAACTTATTTGATAATATTTTACTACCAACTGCATACAAAGTTGAATTTCAAAATAGTATGTAATTTTGTTGAAAAATATAATAACTTCACGATTTTTTAAAAATTATGGTGGATAACATGGACCTATAAAAAAAGGCGGACGGACTCTCGCTAAACAAAAAACTGAAGCACCCAAAGTATGTCGGCTTGCCTGTACGTACGAGTATTGCGCACACATTCACACCAAAGTATGTCGATCGGCCGCCATTACGCAACAAACCTCAATTGAATGAAGTCGTTGTAAGAATAAAAATAAATAATTAAAATATACCGTCTTGTGTGGTTAAATGCTGTCGAAATCACAGTAGTTCCAAGAACAAATGTCACGGGATCACATTTCATAGGTAAATTAGTAATGTATCACTAACTTGATCAACATTCATTGATATTTAAAATTATATATTTTTGTAACACAAAACCTCAGCCTATAATCCCAGTGTTGTCAACTATTTGACGGGTAAATTACCTCGATGTATAGGAGTCGTGATTTTTTTGTTTTAAATACGATTTCGTTTTTTAAACTAAATAGGTATAGGTTGTTATTAGGTTTATGTTTTTTTTAGGTTTCCTACAGGAAATGAAGTATGGAGGAGTGATTTAATTAATATAATAAGAGAGTGTAGATCATAAAATAAATCTTATTAAATATATTGCAGAAAAACATTTAACAATTAGATTTCATCACATATCAAAATAAGAGGGCATCTCAAAGACCTGCACAAGTAAGTGGCAGTTATACAAAAAGTTAACGCAACATAGAGAATTAAAAAAAAAGAAATGCAAATTAAAGAAAATTTAATTATTTACGTTGTTTGATTTAAACAAGTACATACACTGCCTCGATGGCGTTGTTGTATTACGGTATGACTGCAATGCTGAGGTCTTGGGTTCGATTCCCGGGTCGGCTAAAGTGATATTGGGTTTTAAATTCAGTATCAGCCCGGAGTATGGACTTCGTGTCCGATATGGCGATAGGCTCGCCCCCTATCATAACACGGGCCGGAATACGCACGGCGAAAAGTGGGTGCACTAGTTGTGCCTCTGCCTACCCGTTCGGGGATAAAAGGCGTGAGTGAGTGTGTGTGTGTGTGTAATTAAGCATTAGTTAGGAAACATAATTTTAGTGTTTCGGTAAGACTCATTAATTTCTACACACCTACTAATCATATATGTTTGGCTATTATTTATCACGGTCATTTCAAATAAAGCTAATAATATATAAATTAATTAACTATAATTACACCCTGCAAACAATAAAATTATTAATACGACTTTCAATAAAATTAACCTAAAATTGGAAAAATATTGTAGTGTAAACTAGTGTTAAAAATTGGGGAAATTTTGTTTTTATGGCAATTATTCATTTACGCACACATAGTTACGCCGCCGCCATTGATGTGCTTCAGTTTTTGTTTAGCGAGAGTCCGTCCGCCTTTTTTATAGGTCCATGGTGGATAATAGTAATCTTTCATAAAAGAACACTTACTTTTTATCTAAACTTTTATTTATAAGTTCCTGCAGGCTGACTCCACACAGAAAGATTTTTAAAAATAGTCAACACAAAAGTTAATTTCCATTATTGACACATTTTCAAAATAAATTCAAACTCCATTCACTGTGACTCTATCTAAAAGTTAACTTCCTAATGTTAGTACCGTGGTAACAACCGCCTCGAAGCAAAGTTTAGCGCCAACTGAAGTCTTGACTCTCGACTGGCAGTCTGGCACGCAACACACGTGCGACCAAATGTCAACAAAAAGGTCATTAGCTAATATGTCAACCACATATGAGGCAAAGGAATTAAATCATACATCCTTAAACCATACGGCCAGGAATTTAAAAAAAAATAAAATCACAGAGAGATCACATTTTGTCAGTTCACATGCGCAGTACGATGCGAAAGTCAAAGGTGTGGGGTATCTGGAGCAAGTTAAATCCGGCGACAGGTTTGAAGCTGGAGTATCTGTTCATGAATATTTATTACGCTATTATTGTAATGGCAATTTCAATCTAGGCTTGAAATCAATATGGAATTGGATGGGGTTAATGTAACAGAACTGAGCAATTTTTAGAACCGCAATCACAAAGTAGGTACCAAAATGAACGATGTTAATAAATTATGGCAAAATACGTACCTAACCAAACATGTGACACTGGTGTGAGTAAGGCGTAGGATAAATATGTTGTCAAATACTTAATTGCAAATATTCGAATACCGAAACTAAAAACAAGGCGGGTCTCTGAAAATTGATTGCAGCGCCATCTACAATGACTTCAATACTGTAATCATTGATAAAAATATATGACCATGATGACATTACACCTATTATTTACATGTTTTATCAATAGCAGCAGAAATTTTAAGATCTTAAACATGTAGAGCTTCTTTTGTACTATCTATTGTAGAAAAAACGAAAAATGTTTTTTTTTATGTCCGTCCATTTGTCATGAAATCCTCGACGTATACTTAATAAACACTTAGTTGTTTTTAAAACTACTTCTGTCAAATATTTTAGTTGTATTGCTCTTTGCTGCCATCGTTTCTTGGTTCACCTCGGGTCGAAAGTTATTCTTAAAAAAAGTTATATTATTTTAACATCTACCCACTTGACATTGGCAAAATCACCGATGACACGGTGGAGCCATTTTTAAAAGAAGAAGAAGAAGAAGAAAACTACTTCAGCACATAAACGTGAATTTAAATGTAACGAAAGCAAAGTTACCTATATTTAAGTTTTATGGAATCTTTGTTATGCAGTTCTATATACAAAAAAAATATAATTATTTAGGAACCTAATTAAAAACAATTGAATAGCAAATGATAATTTTGTGATCTTGACACAGTTGACATAAAAAATTTAGATTTCTTTAGTTCAAATATGGAAACATTTAAAATAGAGTTTACCTACGGCTTCAAAATTTTAATATAATAATGATACGTACAGAAATACAGAACCCTAAAAATTACATAGATAGGTAAAAATAGTAAAATAGGAATGTTTCAAAAACATACCATTGTCATTTTCACTTTAATGTTTACAATTTTAAACGTAAACTTAATACATCAGATATTAATTTAAAGACTTCACGAAAAGCTTATATTTTAACGTTATTACATATGATTTCAAAATGTCACTGAAAATTAAATACCTTAGTAGCAAGTAATTTATTTTTACCCATATACGTGTAAATGCATGTTAAACCAATTAATAAAACAAAAAACATATTTAATTCTATTAGAACTGATAACAATACCAACAGTAATTGCACTGCATCAAAAAATTTAAAGAGCTACATCAAAAGCACTCACCTTAACTAAATCCCATCTCCAGAATACTCCTGGAGTTACACTACGGCTTGCAAAATAAATTAGTAAAAAAAAACTCGTAATTTTTTAATTATCTCGTATATAATGTGGCGGAGGAAGCTGCGGCTTCAGCCACGGGCGCGGTACTGAGCCCGGGCGGGGGCAGGTGTGGCGGGCGGGGGCATCTCTATTGATCGAGAGAGCGCGCAGCATCCATAGACCTGGATGTTTCAGCCTGGAGGATATTGAAGCTGTAGGGCAGGGCGGTCTACATTGCGGCTTTGAAACTTTGAAAAAAGCCTTCAAAGAGATCAAACATTTATCCCGGTTGGTTTGCGTTGTTAGTGACCGCGGTCCGGAGATTTTTTTTGTGCAAAGAATGATTGATATCATAATATTTAATACCTATGAGCAAAAATTTCACATTATAACTCAATAATCATATTTATTTATTATTTTTATTTTTTTATTTTATCGTAGTACAGGAAACAAACAGTAGAATATACACAAATATAATATAATAATAAATTAATATTATAAACGCGAAAGTTTGTAAGTATGGATGTATGGATGTTTGTTACTCTTTCACGCAAAAACTACTGAACGGATTTCGATGAAATTTGGCACACGGGTAGATTATGTCCTGGATTAACACATAGGCTACTTTTTATCCCGGGAAAATATAAAGCGGGACTTTTATCCTGGGAAAACTCATTCACGCGGACGGAGCCGCGGGCAAAAGATTGTTCTTAATAAAACAAGGTTACCTCGTCTTCTCTTCGCAGTGAGAGCGCAATGAAACTTGCCCTCAGGTAAACTGACACGCACAGATATCCAGTATTTTATTTACAGGTAAACTACACCTGGGCTTTATGCCTAAATATATTAGCGCTGTGCAGTTAAATTTAGTAGTAAGCTATTTTAAAAGCGCGTTATTGAATATGCAAATTACTATTGGCAAGTGCGGAATTAAAATAATTCCGAATAATATACCGTAGGATGCCTTAAATGTAAATAGGGGTAAAAATATATATGTACTTAGATAGAAAATAGATTATGCACAACATTATAGTTTTCCCTGAGATTAACGGCTTATTAGCACATTGTAAGTGCATTTGTTGCACCTTTGCCTGTTTTAATAACTATAACTATATAACTAACTAATTGACAGAACAAACTGGTTATTTGCGTCATAAACGTCAAGCTTTCCTGTTAATAGTGATCACACAAGTCACAACTATACCCATATATTTAACAGAGATTATATATATTATACATATAAATATGCTCTTGTAAATTCACTTTATTAACCCGTCAACGACCGCTTATATATAGATATTATTATATACGTGGTTGCCCTATATACCCGGACGCCGGCGTCCGCCGCGGGCGTTGACGAGTCAATTGTTCTATACAAATGTACCGCTTAAAGAAATCTACAATATGAAAGATTGAATTTGTAGAGTTTAATTTGATGGGGCCATCCAATCATTACACAGTCATTTCGCTAAATTCAATATCCCCAATCCATTCTACAATATTAATGCAATATAAGCTATATCAGGAATTGAACGGTTTGAAAAAGGCGGGGGGTAGCGGATGGATGCGGACTGCTCAAGACTGGGATGGTTGGCGCTTGCTTGGGGAGGTCTACGGTCAGCAGTGGACGGTGATAGGGTGATTGATTGATATCAGAAATAAACAAAAACCTAATAAACAAATGTGTAATACCCTTTCTAGCCGATTTCGGCCACGGCGGCCAATCTCAACAGAGATCAGCCAGATACGCAGGAGATATTATAGTGCACAAGTGTGTGCGCAATACACAGGGTGCACTCGCTATTCCTTTACTCTCATAGTCCGGTGAGACGGCAATCCGACATGACCGGAGAGAGATCAGGCGCAGGACCAACGGCTTTACGTGCTTTCCGAGGCACGGGGGTATCACACCGCCAACTTCCTGACTCCGAGCTGCGACTGAGTAATTTTAAAGATGGAAAAACCCAGTCACAATGTTTTTTTGGCCCGACCCAGGATTCGAACCCAGGACCTCAGCGCACAAATTGTACTCGTAACGCGTACGCAATACAACTACGCCACCGAGGCAGTCTGTGTAAACAAATGTGTACTTGTTTATAAGAGACCTACTACATAATAACCTAGAAACATAAGGGTTTCTCTGTTAAAGAGGAAATCGGATAAAATATAGCAATAAGTATAGACAGGTAATTCTGTTTCCTATCTCAAAAAGTAACCTTATTTGGATATTCCATAAATCAGCCAAGAAAAGTTGAATGCCTATCAAACTAATGAGCTGTCAACCACTCGCATATTTGCGATTTACCACGCCTGAATTATTCCGATTACAATATAAAAGCCTTGGAAACCTACTTCAATATTTTTTAGGGAGCAATAAAGTAAGTACCAAAACAAGTTTTATACCTAAGTATAGATCCGATTTTTAATATTTATTAAGTAGCAAAGACGAAGGTCTACACAAAGAGTTCTATGTGAGTATAAACCATCCTCAAAAAAAAACATGTGAATAAGTAAGTATGAAAAATAACGACAATCGTTTGCCATCTTCCTTCTTTGACCTTTCCTTAAGCCACTACAATATGGGGGCAGGCTGTACACTCTTTTTCAATAAGATACTAAAATGATTTGGCTTAGTTTTTACAACCGGCTGCCTGCGTAATGTCAACGCCCTCTCAGGGATTCAGTTTTCAACTATCTGATATTTGTGGGTATTTCTTTTCTACCTCGCTAGCGGAGTTGTATGTACAGCGTGCAGTACGTCTAGTGCCAGCCAAAGTCATATTGAGTTCTGCTGAATATGGCAATAATTTCATCCCCGATCACATCATGGGTCGGAACACCTTTAACCAAAAGTAGATGCTCCGGTAGCACCTCTGTCTACCATTTCGGGGACAAAGACATTACGTATTTATTTTGTATCGTATAGAAGACAGATATGTTTTAAACTAATATTACGCTAGGTATATTAGGTTTCAAGCAATAGGGGATTCTATTGAGCGCAATGTTTCTTTTTTTTGGAATAGCAACAGCTTCAGTACATTAAGATTTACAAATTAAATTATATATTATATGGAAGGCCAAACAATGCTTTCCACAAAGTTACAAAGGTAATACATAAATTACATTATATTTTAATCCACCCATTCATCCAAAATCCATGCGCATACGCATGTGCGTATTCCGGGACCCCTTTCTGTCACTGATCAGAAAAACTCAATATCTTAACCCGACAAGAATAGATCTCCGCCACTGTCAGGTTAACAAATTGAGTACACAAACTCAATGCCATAGTCGTACCGCGTACGCAAGACAGAGTAGACAGAGAGACTAGTATTACTTAGATCGTACTGTAGTATCCAGCATGAGAGGTCCCGTTGCAGGTCTTTATGTAATTTTGTTAAGATATATTTTGATTTGAGTTTAAAATTGTGCCACCAAAAAATCTTTCTTTCTAACAACGTCAACGTATTTTACGTATCTCCAGCTATAAAAAATCCAATCCACTTTCCTGCAATACATCTCATTCATATTTAATTACTTATTCTTCGTCCAGATTAAATTGTTTTAGCTGAAACAAGCTGAGCACATACAATCGCAGTTATTAAACTGGGTAAACAATGTGAATTCCTCTACGAAACGTTTTCAGATTCCTTCAGAACTGAACTGAACGGTAGCGCGATACGAACATCATTTTTCAGTTAATTGAAAAAGTTCCTGACCGTGTAGTGCGCCCGTGCGTTTTGGAAAATGTGGATAATTCCGTTATAGTTTTACACGGTGAACTGCATCTGATAGTATAGTGGGTACAGTCGAAATATAGTCACCAATAAGACATATCATCGGGGATAATACAATACCGCGTAAGTGACAAAAAGTGTTCAGAGAAGAGTTAAGATTTAAAGTGTCGATAATTACTTTGCATGTCATGAATCTCAATTTGTGTTTTTTTGACACTTTTTTCTTGTCATTCAATAATGACAAGACGAGCATGCCGTTCGCCTGATGGTAAGCAATACGACCACCCATAAACAGTAGCAACACCATGCAGCCACTTGAGTTACAAAGTACTGTGTGGCGTTCCACTGCGCTCGTCATCCTGAGACATAAGATTTTAAGTCTCATTATGTCCAGTAGTTACACCGGCTACAATTTCCTTCAAACTGAAACACAACAATGCATGCACACTGCTGCTTGGGATTGAAATAGACATTGCGGTGGTACCCACCCAGGCGGACTCTTACATAAGAGAGACCTACCACCAGTAAACATTATTCACCCGTGCTAGCTATGCATTCCTCGACAATCTCTATGTCTATTTCTACCGCCAAGCAACAGTGTGCATGCACTGTTGTGTTTCGGTTTGAAGGATATTATAGCCAGTATAACTACTGGACATAATGAGACTTAACATCTTATGTCTCAGGATGACGAGCGCAGTAGAATGCCACTCAGTATTTTGTCAGTCAAGGTGCTGGATGGTGTTGCTACTGTTTATGGGTGGTCGTATCGCTTACCATCAGGCGAACGGCATGCTCGACTCGTCATTCAAAGCAAAAAAAAAAAAACTCCAGAACTATTGCTGTCTTGTTTCTAAGTGAAGATTTGTATGAATAAGCTGTTAGGTTCTAATAGAGGATTATTTGTTACTACAGAAGTTGGGCTATACGATAAACTAGGTGGCAAGTCTCTCGTATTTAAACTCCGTCTGGGTTAGTCGCTTTGTCTATGAACATCTTAAAATTATGATTTTTGTCTATACTTCTATGCTACTAATATTATAAAGAGGAAAGATTTGATTATTTGTTTGTTTCTATTGAATAGGCTCCAAAACTACCGGTTCGATTTGAAAACATTCTGTCACCAATATAAAGCTACATTATCAGCGATTAAAATAGGCTACTATTTATCCCGGGGACATATAAAGCGGGAATTTTACCCCGGAAAACTCATTCACGCGGGCGGAGCCGCGAGCAGAAGTCTAGTATTCAATAAAATCACTTTTAAGTGCTTTCCATTGAAGTCTATACCGAAATATAATTGTTTGCTTTACAATCAATCATAACTCTGTGATCAACACGATTTATTGGCAAGTGCATCATAATAAAATCCACACGCGCTTATTGTGTTTACTTCAGTTATATTTAGCCCCTACCATACATTATCCATGATTTCTTGTTTTTAGACTTATTGAGATGAGGAGCAAGTCACCTGATGATAATCGTGTGCTCATACCACCACCACCATCATACCAGCCCTTATATACTGCCCACTGCTGAGCACGGGCCATTGTTCGCTCATAAGTAATGGCAACATTACTCAGGGCTGTGAATTAGAATACTTCATGGCACTGCTCTGAGAGCTTCATCGTGTTAGATTTTAAGTCACATGATTGCCGTGTAATAACCATAACTGATATAATATCGACAGAGAACAATTGTGATTAGGAATGAGGTAGAGACTTTGAGCTCTACATTTTATTTAGTGTAGTCATAAAAGACACAATATCTGCTAGTCCTATAAACACCACGCAATATTATAGATGGATGGATGCGGGCTGCTCAAGACCGGGATGGTTGGCGTTCACTTGGGGAGGCCTACGTTCAGCAGTGGACGGCGACAGGCTGATTGATTGATTGAATAATATAGATAATAACTGAGAGTCTGAACTTAAGTACAGCTTTGAAACTAAAAATAATGAATCAACCTTCATCGCCCTTTACAAACATATGGTCATATTCTACTTTTACTTCAAGTCACAAGGCATTACCTAATTCGTCTTTAGGAACGTGGCGATCTCCTCTGTTGCGGTATAGGCAATTGCCATTTAGAAATTCCGAAGAATTAATTGATGGTGTCGTAATTGGTAGACTTCTTGATTGATATTTTAAAATTGTTTACGCCGTTTGTTACTTATTCCTGAAGACTAGAATAAAGAAACGACGCTTTATATTTTGTCATTCAATGTAAAGATTATCCTTCCTGCCTAATTTTTTGGACAACTCTAAACTAATCATCAGTAATCGCAAGCATTTAATCAAGCCGTCAAGCATTTTCGCAACCCACCTCATCGTTCAAAACTTTCAAAACAAACCATGAATCAGGAGCACATTACTACACATTACCCTGTCGGCAGCAGTTTAAAATGCCATCAATCAAAGGAAACATATGCCAGAAGCCATGGTGTCAGGATTGGGGCTAGGGAACGGGGCCGAGCCTCTACTGCGACAAGTTTGACAGACTGAAAGCTGCTACGTAACTGGGAACATACCGCAATTTACAAGCTGACGGAGTAGAACTCAAATGTTGGGAATCGTTTTTTATACTACTGGATCACAGGTTGTAATCGATTTTTTAATATCTTTAGCATAAACAGGTAAGACCAACAGAGTAAAATTCACGTTAAGTGGCAGCTTTGCTATTTTCATCCATTGAATAGAATTGCTAAAGATATATATATAAAATTATAAACCTACCTTTTGCCATGATCAATCATTCTCTTACGGCATTCTCGTTTAATGATATATGAGTGTTCATGTTCAACAGTAATCACTTACTACCAACTGAGCAATGGGCAAATTGTTTAAACGGATAAAATATTCCGGGAGATAATACCATATAAGTTGATACTGTTATCCTTCCAGCCTTTGTTATTTGAAGAATAAAATGTGAATTAAAAGTCTATCTTGTTTAGACACAGTGGCGTAGCGTGGTAGGGTCGGGGGGGGGGGGGGGGGCACCCGCCCGGGTGGCACTTTTCGGGGGGCGGCAAAATGTGTATAATAAACCTTTTACAAATTTTCACTTTTGGTGCCCTAGGGCGGCAAAGAATTATGACAAGTTTATACCTGATTGTTTCAGTAAGCGTCTAAGATTAAGATATGTAAAAACAAATATAATTTAAATAGCTAATATTTATCACAGTTTTAGTTTTACTGTTAAAGGCCACAAAGTAATGTTTATAATTAAAAGTTAATCATTTGTACTTCCGGTTACGTTATTTGTGATTTGTAGTGATATATAAAAAATGTTGCCACTTGAGAATAAAAGCGGCTGAACGCGGTAGATATATTTATGTTTTATTTTAATAGTAAAGAAGTGGTAATAATATGTAATAATTATTTTTAAATACTAATAATGTAATAAAATAAACACCAATCGCCTTTTTGCTATTAAGTGTCAAGTTCGCATAAAAGATTGTTCCATTACCCAACCTACTAAGGTAATTATAAAAAAAGTAATAGCAACCCAGCCGATGACAGCGAGCGTAACATTATGACGTTTATACTGTTTATTACTGTTTGTGTTTGCGAAACATGTTTGGAAATCGCAATGGCTGCAGTAAATCAAAATCTTCAGCAAATACTAATACTCCATAAGCTGGAACAGGCCAAGTAGGCTATACTAATGTTTGTATTTTGTGTGGCTGTTCACTTGCACGACGGCAAAGTGATAAAGTATTGAAGGATAATCCCACTGACTTGCAGCAGACTATTATTCTGATAATTCAAAGCCAGAAAGAACCACAACAGTTGTGTAGTTCCATTTAATTTAAAAGTCTAAAAGATTACTTTATGATATAATATTATGTGTAGTAGTTATTGGGCTTTTAGGATTTCCATTTTTATTTAACCTGGTATGTTTTGTTCAATGGGTTACATTACATAACTGTAATTTTGTTTATTACTATGGACGTTTGTTTTAAAATATTTCCTTTATCTAGGACTGGATTTTGTATCAGAATTATACATCTTATTTCTGTCACACAGATAACATCTACAGACTAAGTATGCCATGTTGTTGGTTGCATACCAAAAGTGAAGCTGTCCGTAATATTCAGGCTACCGAATTAAGATTACGCGATGGAGCAATAGATCAACGTGAAGATGTTGACGATGAGGAACATATCTCCAGGCTGAATGCAGGGAGTTCAATAAAATAGAACCAACCCAGTGAGGACTCTCATGTTGTTAATGATGCCAGGGCATAAGGATCACAGAATATGGAGTCCAGAACAATATTATTACCTAACTACAGGAGAGTGGCCAACACCGGTAATCACTGTCTTTTTCCTGACTGCCCAACTGTTGGTACTTTACAGAGTGTGACTGATAAACTATGAGCCATCAAATTATGTTTTATGTGCCACAATTGGCCCGTGTCTGTGGAGTCCATTTGTTTAGGAGTTCATGGGATGAATTATATTAATCAGAAAATAGCATTAATGTATTTATAGTTGATCAAGTGCAACACATTTTTTAATTTGTGAATGCATTCAACCCTACATTAGATTTCGAAAATGATGAGGAATAAATAAATTGTCAATAAATCTAAAGCTTGTTTTATTTAACCGAAAGCCTATCTATCAATAGAATTCCATTTTTTTTACCTGAGATGGACTATGACAAATAAATATAATACATACATAGATATTTATGATTTATTGTGATGTAGATCACTATTTCAGAAATTAAGGTCTGGGTGTAGTTTAACATTGTAGAACTCAGCTATTAAATATTATTAGTATTTGTATTTTTACAATTAAAGCTGTGTTCTAATAAACATCCAATTTCTAATTAGTAACAGAATCATAGTATGTTTGAGTGTTCAAAGTCAGTGACCTAGCAGTGGGAGTAGAGTAGCCCACCCTCAAAATAGTTTAATAAAATATACACCTACATATTGTTTTGATTAGAAAAATCATTAAGTAGTTAAGTATTCATTTTTAAGATATATATTATATGGTATTAATTAAATACAGTCTATATCTGCTGTCATATCTCATTGACAGATAACCTCTAAGTATGAAAATGTTAAATAACGAATAAGATTTTTTTGTGGCCTCCTAATAGAAATAATCTTTTTGATTTGGTTCAGGATAAGTATATTCTATGGTTCTTAAATTTTTTCATTCCAAGACGCGTCAAATCGATATCAGGTAAAACGTTGTATGGAAACTTGCCATCATTCTTTCGGGTCCGCCCTGGGCGGCTACGCTATTTAAGGCCCATACACATAAACACGAGACGGATAGACGTATTTTGCGGTCCATTTTTGAGATTAACTGTCGTCGTAGATTTCCACGATACCGCGTCGTTTATGTGTATGAGACCTTAGACATAAAATTTTATTACGAAAAATATTAAAAACCAATTAAATTATTGTATTGCCGTACAAATCCTCCGCCGTTCGTGTCTTACGGCACAGACTTTGACCGCAAGCGTCCCAGTTGTAACCACTAACGTCCAAATGTTCTTGCCATGTTCCGTTCAAGTTTTCCTGTTTTATTCCATATAAAGCGTTTCTTCAACAACTGTTTTTGACACAAGTTTGCGACCATTAACACAAGTTTGGCGTATTGCTTTTGTTGTTTGGAAATCGGGCGTTTGTGCATTTGTACTTTTACGATCTTATTCATAAACAGTTTATAACCCTACTTTAGTTATAGAATGTTTTCTTCCTTCAAACTAAAACTTTTACTGGTGGTAGGTCTCTCATATGTAAGAGTCCATCTGGGCGGGTACCACCGCAATGTCTATTTCTACCGCCAAGCAGCAGTGTGCATGCACTGTTGTGTTTCGGTTTGAAGGACATTGTAGCCAGTGTAACTACAGGACATAATGAGACTTAACATCTTATGTCTCAGGATGACGAGCGCAGTGGAATGCCACACACTACTTTGTAACTCAAGGTGCTGGATGGTGTTGCTACTGTTTATGGGTAGTCGTATCGCTTACCATTAGGCGAACGACATGCTCGTCTTGTCAATCAAAGCAATAAAAAAAAAAAAAAAAAAAAAATTCATTCGAAGAAAACAAAACATTCGATTACTAAAATAGGTTTATAAACTGTTTATATAGATATATATCAAAGTATAATCTATCTCTGTTCTGTGATAATTACATATTACAAGCTTTACCTATACTTTGCTACATATTTATTGAAAGTAACATGAATAATTAAATAATTCACTCTTCTCTCTCTTCGACTGCCTCGGTGGCGTAGTTGTATTACGGTGCGACTGCAATGCTGAGGTCTCGGGTTCGATCCCCGGGTCGGGCAGTGATGTCGGGTTTTTCTACTCAGTATCAGCCCGTAGTCTGGAATTTGTGCCCGATATGGCGATAGGCTCGCCCCCTATCCCATCATGGGACGGAATACCCACGGCGAAAAATGGGTGCACTAGTTGCACCTCTGCCTACCCCTTCGGGGATAACGGGCGTGAGTGTGTGTGTGTGTGTGTTCTCTCTTCGTGGTTCTACCAATTTTCAACCTTATACACAGAATATTATGTAAGTTATCCTCCACTTTAATTGGGAATGAGGAAACCTCCATAATGAGCCATAACATAATTTACATATTGTATCAAAATTATACACATTTACATACAATTCTACAACTGCATGAAATTGTTGATTAACATAATCTTATATACCTTTAAAATAAGTATTTTCACTAATCGATTGATTGGAAAAAGCTTTTACGGGATAGGCAAGATTTTAGCTCTTAAAATTGATCATTACTTCCAACCCAGTTATTTTTTCCCTTCGACTACCGCAGATATCTTTTGAATGTTTTCGCTTTTAAAACTGGGCCACCGAATTATATGTTTTTCTTATACAAATAAATGATGAGATGAGCAAGTAACTTGCCTGATGGTAGCAATTGCTCGTCTAGTTATATATCTAGCACATAGTATTTTGAAACACAAAGCACTACACAACACTGCTCCACGGTCGTCTAATTTTATTGCCCAGTAAACTCATGTACACAGTAGGTATAATACCTTCAAAACGGAGCACGAAACTGGTGGTAGGTCTCTCATATGTAAGAGCCCGTCTGGGTGGGTATCACCGCAATGTCTATTTCTATCGCTAAGCAGCAGTGTGCGTGCACTGTTGTGTTTCGGTTTGAAGGACATTGTAGCCAGTGTAACTACAGGACATGTGAGACTTAACATCTTATGTCTCAGGATGACGAGCGCAGTGGAATGCCACACACTACTTTGTTACTTAAGGTGCTGGATGGTGTTGCTTCTGTTTATGGGCGGTCGTATCGCTTACCATCAGGCGAACGGCATGCTCGTCGCGACATTCAATGACATAAAAAAAAACAAATTTTGCACCCTGCTGCTAGTATAAACAGGTAGATAATACTAATGTGACCTCGTCTTTTCTTTAGCAATACCTACTTATCCAGATATTATCTTGAGCATTTCCAGAGTCCAGACATCGCATTCCATTTGTGATTACTGATTAATCTAGAACCTCGTTATTGAGCTTAACCACTCCACGCTTACTATGTTAAAGGCGAAGGCTTCCAGAATGGAATTGTATGTGTCATCTGCTCATTTATTTATAACAGAAGGCTAGGAAAACGAATAAATGAATTACGAGTTGGTAAATGATCAATATGATCAATCGGACGACTTGATAAAGGTCGCAGGAACACGCTGGATGCGGGCCGCTTTTGACAGGTCCGTCTGGAAATCTTTGGGGGAAGCCTATTTTCAGCAGTGGACGTCATGTGACTGATGATGAGGATGATGAAATGATCAATAAAATAGTAAACCTAATGAATGTATTGAATTCCTTCCATAAATACGAACAATGACAGGTAAATTGAGGTTGTGTTTCCTATTTTAAAAAAATGTATGGGAGTTTACTTGGACTTCTAAATTATCTGATCGATAACTCCACAGGAAAATTAACGATTCCTTTCATAATATGGACAAAATCGAATACAGAAAAACTCTACATTTCTAAGATTTTATACTATAGATAGGTAACAAAATGAAAATACAGATAACCTTTCGAAGCGCCTGATGAAAAGCAATCCGCAGCTATATTGCGCGCAATAAACCGTCAGGCACTAACCACAATAGAGAACGTGCTGTGAATTTTCAAATATGAAGTGAATTCTTTGGAAAATTAATATAGCACCTGGGAGAGCCACACAATGACCCTTGAACGTCTTTTGAATACGAAGCAGCACAATAGGGCCAGGACGCTACAGGATGCGGGGCATCCTCGCATCCGCCGCGGAAAAATACTCTTTGTTAAATGAGTTCTTTTGAAGGATATTTTTATATAATTGAGGTGCGAGGCTTGTGGCTGTTATTGTCACCTATGAACAATGGGAAATCCTTTTGTAACCCTTCGCCTGCTAGTCTGGTGAGAGCGTGCATTGACTGTGAACCGAGATCGTGGGTTCTATTTTTATTGTCCTTTTGTGCAAAGTTATCCAGAATGTGACTATCAATAGGAGATCTTTACGAGAGGTCTATGTCAGCAGTTGATTTCTTGTGGCTGATGATGATGTATGCAATTTCTCTAGTCTCTCCACACAATTATGCATCCCAGTCACTTAATGTAATATTAAGTGTAAAGGAAAAATACTTCAAAAACAATCAGTGCCGCATGTAAAAACCAATATTACTAAACTCTTAACGACAGCCTTTCTGTGAAATCTTTGCAAACACCGGCTTAATGTGTGTCAGATAATTTTACGCAACAATTGTTATTTTGTTTATCTCACTTGTTACATGTGGTAGGGGAATTGGATTTCAACCTAACCGTAATTTGGTAAGAAAAATAAGAAAAATTAACAGATTTAAGGTTTAAATTAAAGGTAGAGTCAAGCTACAAACGTATTTATCTATGCATAAACAGAACGATAATTGTGATTTTTTTTTATCCGGGGACGACAAAGTACCCCTCTGCATCTGATGGTAGGTGAAGAGCGGTCACTGACAAGCAATGATTATCCTTCATCAGTCGATACAATTATGCCGGCCTATTTGAAACGGATATACCTACACAGGCTGATCCCGGAACGTGGCACACTTGGTTGAGTCACTATGGCAGGTTTTAACACTTTATGTACGGTGATCACTATCCGGGCGGATATCAAATGTTTAGACTTCATATATGTAGAGTCAGCAGCATAAGTAGATGAACAAATTCAAAATTTACATTGCCTACATACTTTTGTGTTCTTACTAATCTTTTTTTCACTTCACAAAAATAAAATAAAAGATATTTACTTTACTTCAAACGAAGAAAAAGAAATATTTCAGTTTAAGTTAACGCGTATACAGGCGATTTGAAATTTTGATTTTGTATAGATATTTATGCTGCTGACTGTACATTAGCGGTCATTTACAATGAAGTGACGGAAATGCTCGTGTGACAACCTACGCTTATACTTTTCCCTAATCTAATAAGTATATTGCTGCACGCAACACGACTATTCTACGCCGAAACTAACATATTATGCACCTCTGGAGAGATATACGTGCAAGCGACGCAGCCACGGTTTGTCCAGATAAAGGTCCAGCTTATTTAATCCTTTAAAGTTATAGAGCGAAAAGATTTCTCCATATTGATTACCCGGAAATAGAAAACTTCACATAAATTCTTAATGGCCTAAGAATCAAACCCTGGACTTCTCTGTTTAGTATACTACTAAACCAACAAGTCCCTCATACAACGTCGTAATATTTTTGCCGAAACAATACAATTTAATTAGAAATATAAATCTAAAAGCCACCCTGGGACAGGCCATCCGTCATTGTTACAATATGGCGGATATTTTTGGCGCCACAATTTTTTAATCATCGATCATGTGACCTGCTGTTTGATATAAAAATAAATAACATTTATTTTTAGAAGTAGTAGGTAAAAGTGTTTTTAATTACATATTTATATTTCGTGAATAGACTTTTTATTTTAATTTGTGGGGCGGGATTTGAATAATTCTTGATATGAAAAGTTCTTCGTGGTTAATGAGGAAATATGGGTTTTTTTCTAAAGGAGCGGGCAAAAGAGCTAATTTGCCATTTGGTGCAAAGCGATCTTCCAAGTGTAGACGCCATTAGTATGGAGTCAGCAAGACTAGAATCCTTAAATAGAAATAATTATATTATCATAGTTGAAAAACTGTAACACATTGATTAGTTTTAAGTTCTTTATTTATTAACTGTAATAATTATCCTTTTTGTCATCCTCGGAAAGGACTGAAATGGTTTTCCCCAAACGGAGTTGGCAAAAAACGCAGCACATTTAGGAAACAATAGACATCCAAACAAAACAAGCGGCCGGAGGTGCTCGAAATACCCAAACAGTTATGCATTTAAGTAGATAGCTACTGTACCGCTTACTGACATTGTTTTTTCTTCAGCTCAACGGGAAATGTCCATTGACAGTTGACACTGCTGGTTAACTCTGCGTCCCACATCGCGTCCCATGCTGGTTAAAATAAACGCAAGAACTCCAAACAACTCCCAAAACATGCACCTTAAAACGATCATGAAAACTCCAGCATTCATTTCTGAGTACTATTTTATGCTTGCTTTTTCTGAAAAATTGTTTTTTAAGACACGTACGATCAGGACCTGTTATAAGAATAAGTTGATCCATATCGCTCTATCAGGATACGCACCCAAAACCCCAATTCCACGCCCATGCAGTGACATAACCCAAGGGTAAACGACAATACCAAGATCCGCGAAGCAATCCCCACTGGCGCCAAAGAAAGTAAAAGCGTATACATCGCTCCACCGAGCCCAATCTACCGCCCGCCATTAGAGCGAACGCGCGGCGCGTTCAAATCCCAAAAATATAACCTAATATAGTTTTTTGTGGGGGCCAGTGCGTTGATCTTGGCTGCCAGTGGCACGGTGCGTCGTACTCCAGTGGTCGTGGTGCGCGCAGTGAAAGTGCTGTGACGTAAACGTTACATTACACACCGTAATGGCGGATACCGGCCTTTTAGGGAAGCGATGTCTTCTTGTTTATGGTGAGTTTTGTTCTTTTTTTAAACTTTTTGAATTTAGTATAAAAGAACAAAAGTGTGTGCATACGTAAATAATGTTCAAATGTGCATTTTAATGTTACGTTTGAAATGAAAGACTGCAATTATAAGGTAATAAAAGAAGATAAATACCTGCTGTAATGTTAAATTTAACCAAATGAGGTGTTATGTAATTGTAAGAACTAAATTGCTTTCATAATATAGAAATGTTATTAATTCATAACGTAAGGTCTACAATTTAATATTCATAGCTACAACTATGATAGCGGAAATAAAAGCACCTATACCTGCTTCAGTCCTCCTATTCCTAAACAAACTGGTAAAAGCCGCGAAAACATTGAAAAAATATGTTAAGTTTCAAATGTTACTAGAATACAAAAAGTTAATTCTAGTCCTTAAATCTTGTTTACCACAATTTAAAACAACCACTATAAGACCTTAACCTCGGATTCTAGGCACAGCCTCAGAAAACGGAAAATAGGTTAACTTTGTAAAAGAAAAGAAAATTATAACCTAATACTACAAAGCCGTACACCTTAGAGCAAGCACCTATAGCCCTTGAACTATCGAACAATTCCGAGTTCGAATCCGACATCAAAACTTTATGTGGTTTTTTTTTTAACATAACTTGCCCTCCAAATGTTGACGTCAGGAAACAGTCAATCATGAAAATAAAGTCAAATAGTTTCTGAAACTTACTTAAACGTAATATTGCCCATTACGCCCATCATGACGAGCCTTTTCAGGAAAAACATCGTAACCGACATTTCGCAGTCTGCTAAAACGGCATTTTTCTTTATTACTTCTAAAATATTTGTGGTATTCCCAGTATATTTATAGAATGGTTATTATTGTAACTAAATACTGCAATTATACCAGAAATATTATAGTATTAATAAGTAAAAAAGCCGCTCTAGTAAAAGTGTAAAATGTCGGTAATGAGTTGTCTTTGAAAAGGCTTGACATTATATGAGATTAGACCCGTGAAAGAATACTTCTAAATGATAAAAGATAATCTAATTAGACTAATATCACACACAATGAACATAGAAGAAGGAAATCTGGGTTTCATGAATAAAAAGCTCAAGGATTAAAATGTGTTACGTCAAAGCAATTGGTCATAAAAATATAAAGAAGTCGAGTTTGTCACAAATGTAGTATATGTATCTACAGTAGTAAATAGTATTTCCTATTCAATATTTATCGCATTAAACTAAATAATTTACGTCGTATAATATCAATTTCTCTATTTATTTACATACTAGATCTTCCGGCTCTACATTTTTAAATTTCGAATTGCTCTCAATATCATGTCCTAACTCCACAAAAAAAGGCATACGGTTTCCATTTTATATTATTCGTGTTTATATAACAACCTTAATAATTTTAAAAGGTTTGACATTTTAAAATGCGTGCAGCGAAAAGTAATCCGATATTGTTGATAAGGCTAACTTGCTAAAATATTATATTTCGGAGGTACCTACCTGGCAACGCAAAAAGTGTGAGTTATTTCGGCAGAATAAAAGCTGTGAAACCGATGAGGTACTAAATTGAACCCCGTGGTCAGAACAAAAAAAAACATAACAAGTACTAATATATGTATTACTATTGCAATCTTAGATGGTATATGGTTTGTCCTTTTAAACAATGTTTTTGATGTTCACGATACAGGCTTATAATGTGTGTAATTTTTGGAAAATAAATTTATTTCTTATTCCCTGTAATAATTAAATTTCTCTAAAAAATCAATGACTTGGCCCTTTATGTTGTTAAAGGACGAAAGTAAGCTCGGTGAATCGAGAATGCACAATTTTCATCCCTGTCTAGTTGTTCTGTTGTAGCATCAAAAACCTTGGTTTTTTTTGCAAAATACATACCTGGAAGATGTTTTGCTACAGATAGATGAATAGCTATTACGTGTATGAGGCCTATTATCAAGCATTACTTAGGGTGGTATTAATAAATCAATCTCAAGTTTGAGTTACATCTCAAGTATTGATAGTTGAATACATTATATCTACTTGAGATGTAACTCAAACTTGAGATTGATTTATTAATACCGCTCTTAGGGTCCCATTAAGGAGAGCAACATTTTGATTAATAATTATATTCTTGCAGTTGTGGCACTTCACGGAACTCGTGGAAAAAAAATATTAAAATAACTTGGCCAAATACGTAAATAATTTCCATGTTGTTATCATTCAGAAATAATCAAATAACGTTCTTAACATAATCATCTTAAAGGGCTTAATAAATGAGTTACGACAAACAATGTTGCATTTGTAGACAGAATTATAAATCCAACACAGCTTGTCTCACCGCCCCTAAGGACAGCAGCAGTTTGAGGACCACTTTTTAGGTCACCTTGTTAAAAAAACATACTTAAGGAAAGTAGATATAAATCCTGCACTGGAAATTAACACAAACCATGTAAACGCTCTTGTTAAAAATCATTACATTCGTATCTACTCTCTCTCCCATTATATCGAACTTTGGACACTTCTAATGATTTGCGACCTATTGTTACTTTCCATAGATAACATCGCTAACTTTTACACGAATCGTATCTGTATTAAACATCGATAATTTCCCCTTTTGTATTGAAACATTACAGCGAAAGGGGCCATTTTCTTAATTAAAGATGTTAAAAAGTAAAGCTGCATTGTCTGTGGTAATTTGATCGGTCGTTCGAATTTCGATTTAAAAATAATAGAAATGAGTTGATGTGCACAGCCTTACAATAAATAAATTGGTATGTTTTAATCATTTAATCTTTTAAGATATAACATTCGTTATAAAAATAAAGAATTTACAAATACCTACTATTTACATTTTAATCTGCATATATGAATACCATAACATTTTTATAAGGCCATATTTCGGCAATTATGCGCGGAAGAAGTGTACAATGAATGCTTTGTAAAAAAATATATTGAATGGTCGAGTCCATTCGTCGCGGCACACTTACTAGTTGCATAAGAAATATTACAGTATTTCGTAATATCAATAAAACCTGACTGTTTCGTGCCGCAGACTGTTATATCATTTACGTTATTGTAAACGATTCAGTATTTTTACCCCATTATCAGCTCGTATTCGTTAATAATTGTTATATCAAACGAATTTAGCTTTAAATTACATTGATGTATGCTCTATTTTTAAATTTTATGCAAAATAATGTTAAACAAAAACCAAAATGGCCGCCTTTCCCTTTTTTGGGTAAATGTCAAACGCGCGCAAAACGCGGTACAATAGCGCATTCGTGTCCGTGCTTTTCTTCATTACGATCGAGGAGTCAAAAAACTCGTCATACAACGCCCTGGCAACTTTATCATTGTTTGGAACTTAATCAATCAACACAAAAAAAAATAACAAGAAAAAAAACATAAAAAATTAAATCCAAACAAACACCAGTACACATAAAGAAAAAAAATAGCATTTAATATCAGAACAAAGGAATCGCAGTACTAGTGTATCGTCACGAACGTCATGGTGTGAGTGCG
This sequence comes from Sphinx pinastri, assembly GCA_947568825.1. NCBI lineage: Eukaryota > Metazoa > Arthropoda > Insecta > Lepidoptera > Sphingidae > Sphinx > Sphinx pinastri. Next base: position 13,405,072 of record OX387636.1, on the reverse strand, counting down.
AAACGGGTCCCATTCAGCACAAGCCGCGAATGAGACACGACGCTGGTCTTCCATGGGCCCAGCTTAGAATAATAACACATAGAAACCGTGAACATACACGCTTAGTGAGGCAAGTAAAACTAGGCTAAATTAGCCTAGTAACCAAACATCCTGCGTCAGTGCTCAAGGCCGAATCGTAGCGCTATCAGCTCTCGATATTTTATTTTAAAATGATGGTTTGTGCAATAAACTGATGTCACAGTATCTCGGATAAGTTTAAGAAACATTGTAACATAACATTTCACATGCAATTATTACGATTAATCTAATATTTTGACATAAAATAATAGCTAAAGCAAAAACAATAATTCAAAAATTTTATAGACGCCATTATATCAAAATGTTGCCAAAAAAAAAAGAAAATTGATACCCCAAATGTTGATGTTCATATTCTAAAATTAATATATTTCTAAAATTAACTTATTTAATTGGTACCTTTGCATGCTTTGGAATTGTGTTGCCAGTATTATGAAAATAATATTTTTCTGTTGAGTTGATTTTAATTGACATTTCAAATTTTAACAAGCTTATATTATTATTTTAAATGAAAATAGTTCTAAAATAAGGACACCTGTATCTTTTCTTTTTTAGAAATTATGAAGTTATCATTTATAATTTTAACTTTTTTTTCTTTTTTTCAGCAGACGTAAGCACTAAGCTTCAAATGACGTCAATTATACGGTTGAATGGTGAATGGTGATGCTGCCTTTTTTACTATGATTCGCTAAAAAACCGTAATAAAATAGAACCAGATACATTTAATATTATTGACATAAATAAAGGCATTCATTCATATCATCATCATAAAACTAGAATGGAGGCAAAGGTAAATACCGCATTCAACCGTTTAATTCACGTCATCAACGTAATTTGTTTTTAATTTGGTACTGTTTTGGTCATTCTAAGGGATTTATTTTATTATTTTTTATTTCAGATTTTTATCATTATAATTAAGGATAAAGTAATCCCTTACTGTGAACAATAATAATAATTCCATAATTAAATAATCCTAATTAAATAATGACTTAAGGTTTTGGGGAACATCCGATACCACTAGCAACATTATTTGCACCCTTGTGTGCGTGTGGCAGAACGTCAATACGTGTGGCCTACGCCTACATCAATGAGTTTTATGCTTCACACTTGACAGTTTTTTGATATGAAACTATCATTCTTGGCGTTATTATTCTATGGGGCCCAGTATATATCAGTCAATAATATGAATTTTATTAGATGAGAAGGCAAGTACCGCATACCTAATATATTTTCCTACATCTAATCCGCATAATACCATTAATTAAGCGATCAATCACTGTATGTAATGAAGAAGTGCAAAAAACCGCGTAGAGCCCGCGTAGAATTGATTCACCCATACACAATGTTACGTGCTGCGTCCGCGCATGCAACTAGTGAATACAAATGGACGACCTTGCTTTTTTGGCACGATGTTAGGTTAGGTTAGATAATAAAATATATTTCTAACGCATATGTTATGATGTCTTTTTGTTTGAAGAAAGAATTGCAGTTTTCGAGATTACAGGGCTTTTTTACAGGTTCTAAAATCCTAGTAATATTATAAACGCGAATGTTTGTAAGTATGGATGTGTGGATGTTTGTTACTCTTTGACACAAAAACTACTGAACGGATTTCGAAGAAATTTAGCACACGGGTAGATTATGTCCTGGATTAACACATAGGCTACTTTTTATCCCAGGAAAATATACAGCGGGACTTTTATCCCGGGAAAACTCATTCACGCGGGCGGAGACGCAGTTTTCTCAGTTTTGCCCCATAGAAAAATTATTCAAAAAAAATCATCCTGATTCCTGAGGAACCATGCACACGTGAGAGTTCTTCAATAGAATTTTGACAGTATTTGATGTCTACCAAAACTTTACCCACATTAGGTCCTCATGTTAGACGAAAATCTTAACCCTGCCAATCCTAAAGAAGCGTCACATAAGGTTAACATCAAACCATCATCTTTATTATCACATCACTCTTTTTTTTTTTTTTTTTTTTTTTTTTTTATCGCGGGGAAAAAACGCTTTATCGCTACCACCACTGGGGGGTGAGTGGAACGGTTATGTTGGTTTCACACAGTCTTACGGCCCAATGTCGATACTCGGGAGTATAGCATCATCCGAGCGAGCATTGGACCGAGTCCCTAACACTATGTACACCCTACACCGGCATACCAACCAAAACCCGCGGTGGCCTTCTTCGGCGCCTACGGGACGGCCCCGGGGTATCTCGTTGCACAAAGATAGCTGCACAGGACCGCCCCAGCGCGATGCCGCATTGCGGCCCCTCTCTAAATGAGGAGGCTGAGAAGCCTCCAAACTCTAAAGCACGCCTTCGGCGTTTACGACTGCGGGAGACCGACTACGCGCATTGTCGTCCACCTCGGAGTCGCTTACTGAAGTAGTTGAGTGAACAGACCCCCACTGCTCACCCCGCGACTATCGCCAACCCCATTTAGTCGCCTCTTACGACAGGCAGGGGATGCCGTGGCGGAATTCTTTAGATGCCCCCGAACCACAGGGCATGAGGCGCCGGTCAGTCGTCCACCCGACGCCTCCTTCGTCTCCTCTGGCTGCGGGCGGGATCGCTCTGCTCACGATCCCGCTCGGCGCTCTCCTTCCGTGAGATGACGCACTCACAGAAGGAGGCCATAGCTCGCCATGACCTCCAGCCGCCGACCATGGCGGACACCACGGCCGGCAGCGAGAGGTCTCCTATCACATCACTCTAACCTTTTCTTAATAGATAATAGAGCGATAGCCTAGTTGGGAGTGGAACGGTCTGCCGAGACGAATGTCCGCAGGTTCAAAACCCAAGGGTACACACCTCTGACTTTTCTAAAAAGTTATGTGTGTATTCTTTGTGAATTATCGCTCGCTTTAACGGCGAAGGAAAACATCGTGAGGAAACCTGCATACCTGAGAAGTTCTCTAAGTTTCGAAGGTATGTGCAGTCTGCCAACCCGCACTAGGCCAGAGTGGTGGACTAAGGCCTAAAACCCTCTAAGTTGTAGAGGAGGCTCGTGATCAGCAGTGGGCAGTATATAATACAGGGTGATGAATTAACACCGATAAATATCAATATTCAAGAAAAGCAACATTTCCAAGATACAAACAGGTTTTATAAATCCAATTAGCATGACATATGGTAGAGTGACATGGGGACACGTGGCCGATACTCCCACTATGCAGTTAGCGCGCTTTAGCCTACCCCAGCGCACTCCCGACGCAGCTTCTTGCTGTATACACTTTATTAGATCACTGTGGTCCAGGGACGTAATTGGATTTGCTGACAGGTCTTCAAAAGATTTATTTAGTTGTCAACTAAGCAAAATTTCGTCTCCGCCAAATTAAGAGTTAATAACAAAGTACAATTTAGATTAATCAGCAAAGTAGTTCACTGGTGGTAGGTCTCTCATAATGTAAGAGTCCGTCTGGGTGGGTAGCACCACAATGTCTATTTCTACCGCCAAGCAGCAGTGTGCATGCACTGTTGTGTTTCGGTTTGAAGGACATTGTAGCCAGTGTAACTACAGGACATAATGAGACTTAACATCTTATGTCTCAGGATGACGAGCGCAGTGGAATGCCACACAGTACTTTGTAACTCAAGGTGCTGGATGGTGTTGCTACTGTTTATGGGTGGTCGGATCGCTTACCATCAGGCGAACGACATGCTCGTCTCGTCATTCAAAGCAATAAAAAAAAAAGATTTGTCATTAGTATATAAAATATAGTTGACTCTACTTTTTGATTATTTTTGGCGGGAAAAATGACTTCTGTGGTAGCATAAAAGGCCTTTTCATAAGTGCCTAATAGCACTCACATCCATTAAACAAAGATCTTACAATAAAAGAATTAAGAGGGATTTATTTTAGTTGTTATCTTGGGCTTAAATATTTGTAACTATAAAACCGAATTTTAAAATCAATAGATATTAGATACTATACTACCCCCATTGATAAAGTTTACAGTCTACTGCGACGCTACATTATACCATACCATACCATACCATACCAGCCCTGTATTAGGTATATACTGCCCACAGCTGAGCACGGGGCTCCTCTACAACTGAGAGAGTTTAGGCCTTAGTCCACCACGCTGGCCTAGGGCGGGCTGGCAGACTTCACATACCTTCGAAATTCGTATAGAGAACTTCTCAGATATACAGATTTCCTCACCATGTTTTCCTTCACCGTTAAAGCGAGCGATAATTCACAAAGAATATACACATAGCTTTTTAGAAAAGTGAGAGTTGTATGCCCTTGGGTTTTGAACCTGCGGAAATTCGTCTCGGCAGTCCGCTCCACTCCCAACTAGGCTATCGCCACTTACAACTACATTACTGTACTCTACATTATACTCATTTAAATTTATTCTCACGAAAATATCAAATTTAAACGCCAGCGCAGATGCGCACAAAATGTAATATTAAAATATCATTGTACTAAATACATAAACATGATCGTATAAGGTTTTCCCATGTTACATAACCCAATTACAAGGGATCTATATTGCTTTTCCGAGAGTACCTGGGCGCTCGACCACGCTCGGTGACTGGATTACGCGCCTGCTCTTGGGGAAATGCGTTTGTCCACTGTTACCGACACCGAGACTTTTTCAAAGTAACAAGTCTCAGACCTAAAATTTCTTTATAAAATTCTCAATAACCACATCAACTGCCCCGATCTGCTTAAAAAGATAAATATCAATGTCCCCCGCAGAATTCCTCGTCATCCGTGCCCAATACTCAAACCTCCTCGTTATCGAACCAACTTAGGAAAACATTCACCACTTGTCAGAGTCATCACAGAATATAATGACATAGTAACTGCTTCGGAAGACATTGATATCTTTGCTAACACCATGACTAGATTCAATAGTCTGTTGCTGGATCACTTCGAAGATAAGCATGAAAATTGATAATTGATTGTAACTTTAAAATTGTAAAATTGAACACTAAAATTACTGATAACATTTTGTATCTTTCACTGTTTGTTTATCATTGTTTTTTTTTCTGTTTCCCTTGTATAACACTGATTTGTAATTCGTTTGTACTGTAAGTAATGCATGCTGAAGTTTACTGTAAGTAGAGAAACACTGCTATCTTATGCCGTAATGTTGCAATATGTAAAACAATGTGTATTATGTGTATTCTCTGTTGTAAACTCCCAACCAAAAAATAAATAATAAAATAAAAACAACAAGACAATACTGTGGCGTCGCGTCCACCGCATGTACAATACGTAGTCGAGCTGTTGAAATAATGAGTAGATCTGTGCTACTACTATATTAGTTCGATAACTGGAAGGGGTCTGCAACACAAATATTTAGAGCGGCATTATTGGTGCTAAAGCGATTATAATGCAAAATAAACCATCGAGATCGGTCACAGTCGTGCCGGGTGGGCACTCCATCGCCGGCATTCTGAAGTCTGAACTCTGCTCGAATAATTATCAATGAAATTAAATTTACTAACAATCTAAATATTTACTTGCACTAAGAATGGGTGGAAATACATTTATTTTATAAGTTAACTTATTCAGATTTTAATTTAGTTTTTTCCCCCTTTAATTTCCATAAACCCTATTTTACGTGCATTTTATGTCGGCAGCGATGGAAAAACGCTCTAACAAGGTTTTCAACTGGTGCGCCATACGCCACATAATAAAGTTATCTACATGCTAGTTGGTACCTCGTGTTACTTTCAAAGGATCCGCTTTATTCATAACTGGCCTGACATTTCGATTTACACGTGTCTGACCTTTTCTTGTTTACTGCTTAGTTACAAATGTTTGCTATTAATTTACTAAAGCACTTTTAAGTCTACTGTTTTACTTATCATCATCCTAAGTTGATTAATATCAACTTAGCATATTAGGAGTATGTTTTGGGCATTCAGTCAGTTACAAATTTTGTAGAAATTACAGGCGATGCGCCCCGGCTTCGCATTTCGTCTGACTATACACTAATTATGTATAACGAGATTTTGAAAACAAAAAATTGCCAAAAATAAAATTAAAAAAATTACCTAATCTAATCTGAAGATTACCCAAAAAAAAACATTCAAATCGCTTCAGCCGTTTTGTCTATAATGGGAATATACACACATTTGAGTTACATATGTTCAGGGTGGCGTTGTTAGCTTTTGGTCTGTTAGTATTTATGTCCCAGACAACGCAATCGAAATTTATAACATTTTGAATACTGTGCGTATCAGGAATAGGCTCATAGGCATGTGGTGGAATTCATTGCACCTCTGCCTTACCTACTCTTGGTGGATAGAGGCTTGAGTTTATATATAGGTATGTACATTGTAGAATTCGCTTTTCTGCGTGCTTTCCTACCGCATTTCTCGCTGTCACAAAAAAAAATGTTAACGGCCTAAGTTTTTTCCCGCGCACACAATGACACGACAAAATACAATTCCAAATTCAATTAACAAGAAAATTGTGCTGAAAGGTTTTTTTATTATACGAGAACGGGAAAGTTACCCCACTGCACTTGATGGTAAGCGGAACGAGGTAATAATAGTTTCGACTGACGAGAGATGGTTTTAATAAATCTCTACTTTATTGTAGTCGTTTTATAAGTGTAAAAGTTCTTACTAAAATAATTATTTGAAAGTGTAATGGCGGTCGCACGAACAGTAAATTGTGTATTAGCATGAGACAACGTTTAAAAACACATTTCAACATGTACCTCATAATGGCGACTAATTAAGTACTTTGAGTTTCTCTACGTACGCTGAACCGCATGTCCAGTGCAGGAGTTTTGGTACACTTTTTATTTTTCACAAGCAGTGAATCACCTAGTAAGATCGCATATTAATTTGAACAACAGAATCCTGATGACTTTTCGCAATCTTACACGTAACGCAACACCTAACCCTATTTTTCACCTCGGTTTTCAGATAGTGTTAAAAGTTAAAACCCCGGTTAAAATGTATTTTTTATACATTTACAAACACGACATTCGAAAACACAGCTCTGCCTTAAAACAAATACTTTTATTTCAATTATATTTTTAATATTACTAAGTCAACACAAAATTAATTCTACATTTAGAACTTTGCTGAGTAAACAGCCTAAACAGATTAATTATTAAGGTCAAAAAGATTTACCGCTACGCTAAAATTAACGTTAAAAATAAAACATTTTTGAAGTATTTATGGAAAAAAGTGCCTCATTGGCGTAGTCGTATTATACGAATGCAATGCTGATGGCTTGGGTTCAATCCCTAGGTCGGGCATAATGATATTGGATTTTTCTATTCAGATTCAGCCCGGAGTCGGGAATTTGTGCCCGATATGGCGATAGGCTCGCCCCCTATCACATCATGGAACGAAATACGCACGGCGAAGGATGGGTGCACTAGTTGTGCCTCTGCCTCCCCCTTCGGGAATAAAGGGCGTGAATGTGTGTGTGTGGGTTATTGATAGTGTTGGGGCTTCGCCGTTGACGGTACCCGGTAGTAATTGTGTTCTTGTCGTAGGCCAATATAGTTAACGCCAAACCACTTTTATGTTGAATAGTTTATTGTAAATTGTTTACGTTTAGTTATCTGAGTCGCACGTTACGTATGTTTATATTTATATTAGACCTGACGAGTGTTTTGTTACGACTGACTGTATTTAGCACATATCGACAAATATATGCACGAAAATAGCTGTATGAGCGTTATTGGCTCGTACAGATAGAGTGTAAAAAATCCTTTATTTCTTGCAAATAACTCTTAATTATTATTAAGTTAATATTATATATGTCAGCTAATGCAAATTATACAGCGAATGCCTAGAGTGAATATACAATACGTCCTAATTCCGAAAATAGGTCATGCAAATAGCCTTCATTCGCACAAATGACACACTCTAAAACCTGCTGTGAATTTCAAATCGATAGCACCAAGTCGGTTCCAATATTTTTATTTATAAATAAACACAACGATATAAGTACCTACAGTTGAATAGGATATTAATATTATGAGTATGTATTACACTGAAAAAAAAATCCTATGTGAGGATATTTTTTAAATATCGAACATTGATTTTCGATTTTCGAATAAGTGCCATCGCTAGTATTAGACTGCTGGCGTTAACGCGTCGATGAAACAATGGCGACAAAATTAAAACAAAACGCGCAACAAATTCTGTCTTGGATAGAAAGTTGACAACACTTTCGCTTCACGCGTCCTTGGCGAAGCGAAACAAAAACTCAACTCATTGAATGATCTCAAAACGGGCTTTTAGTACAAAACAAACTGTCATTAACGTTCGAACTATGTTGGCGGGAAAAATATTTTATGCCTATTGGCAAATAATTCCCCGAATATCTTCGCGAATGATTAGTTCACGAATATGACTATGAATTATAAGTAACGAATAAGCTGTTTACACACTTGCGTGCGTGACTATTCGTCTGTACTCGGTAGGTATCTAAATCAGGGGTTCAGTTAGAGTTCTAGTTTTATATAGGACGCATTTTAATAAACATTTCATGATTATAATAATAAGTATTCTCATGATTAATAAATGAAAACAGTCCATTCGAAAAGAGTATCTTAATAGTAAAATAAGTCCTTGAAGGAGAATGCTTATATTTTATGTTTTCAAATAGAATTCACTTCATATACCTACCCACCAATAATGATGTCCTAAAATAATCTATAGATTCTGGAAATTCTTTTAGTAATTATTTTATCTTTGTATTCCATGAAAAGTTTTTTATCCCGCCAACTGATATTTTTTCAGACGAACCTAAGAACAGGATAATTCAGGTCAGTTGGCATTGCACAATTATTATCGTCGGTAAAGCATATATTTTGAAATATTAACATACGATTATGTAAATAAGTAGAGTATGTAAATTATACGACATAAATCATAGAGAGATATGGAGAAAGAACACAAAGTTTTACCTGTTTAAATAATATGTTTTAAGCGATACTAGAATTCTACTTTTACAAACATTATTATCTCCAAATAGGTAAGCAAAATAAGAATTAGCCCATGTCTAATTCAATTAATCAAGTTAATTTCTTATCATAATGCGATCAGGGTGTTTTTACCGTATATAAATTAAATCCAGCTATAGAAATTACGAATATTTTCCACTGAAAAGTTCACACAAAACATCTAAATGTCGCACGTAACAAAATATTTTTTACAAACATTTTATCTTTCAAAGGCTTTGAGTGTAAATACTCAAAGTTCAAATAACATGGTACAACCCGTATGATTTCGATTATTGCAATATTTTAAAAAGAGAACAAGGTATTATTTACGAAATGAATATTTTTTGTAAACTGTTTATCTTAAATAACATAGAGCAGCTCTATTCTCTTCTCTATGGTTTATACATTTAACTGTTCGACAAAATAACGTTCCTATTTATTCTCTATATTTGAAAAACATATCCACGCTAGCTTTCATCGAAATGGATGCAATCAGCATATTTACTATCTCATTGCAGATAGTAAAACGATCACAGAGTTTGACCCATTTTCGCGTGCGTTTCTCTGACCTACAACTGGTATAGCCTTGTTATGCCGCAACTGCCAAAAAACGAATATTGTAATCAATTAACATGACATCAGTTTTCAGCCTGTTAAGGACAGAGAGGCAACTGGTGCTTCCGAACTTATATACGCCTCATTGTGTGATAGAGCGAGTGTGCGTTATATCGTCACTAATTCCTATACCGAGCAACTGAGGTACGTTTTTTTAAAACTTACTATTCCTTCTTGCCCTATTAGAAAACGAAACGCAGCTCCTATTTTCCCAAATACGCTGTCATTAGACCAATAGGAAGATTTATCTATATAAAATAATTAATAACAAACGGCGAAGGGAGTTTTAGGCGTGAGTATATAATAAAAAAAAGCCGAGACGAAGGTCCATAGGCAAAAACCAAATCTTCTGACTTTTCGAAGTTATGTGTGTATTGTTTATGAATTATTGTTCGCATTAACGGCGAATAAAAACATCGTAAAGAAACCTACATGAGAATCTCAAAGGTATAATTATAGCCCTATGTTTCAGTATCTAGCAGCGCTCAAACTGGTAAACTGAGAGTTGTATAACCTCTTCTTCGAAGGAACAACTTCGATTTCCGCATGGGTATAACCAGTTAGGTACCTACAATTAACCATCTATCCCGGAACCATATAGGGTTGGATTGATTACTAATTTAGAACTGGCTTAAATTTTTCTGAAGTAAAAGTTCCGCTTTATATTTTCCCGGGTTAAAAAGAAGCTTATGCTACTCGCTAATAGGGTAGTTTTATATTTATGAAAGAATTTTAAGAATCAGTCCAGTAGTTTTTGAGTTAAATTGTTACAAAAATCCAAATCTTTTCTCTGTATAATATTAGTATAGATTGATTATACAGGGTTTATGAATAGATATTGGAGAAACATGTCAAGAATATAATTTACAAAGGTGTCAAATAAACAAAATCGTTGAATGAAACTACAGTTAATAACGACACAGAAGAGATGTGAGATGCTGGAGAACTCTGCAGCATTCGCATAGTACCCAGAAGCCAGTAGTTTACTAATCTTAAAATTCTATATGCACCACGACAGAGAAAAGGATTTTTTTTAGGACATCGTGCCTTATTCATTACAGACATACAAATAAAAAAGGGTGCTGACTAGGGTTTCCGGAACCGGTGGGAATTTTAAGAACCGGGATTTTCGTTTTTTTCGGTACTTTCGGTACTTTTGGTTTTTTCCGTGTACAAGCTAGTTTTAGTACACTTTTGTTCCAGAAATATTTTTTTTTATTGTATAGAAACGCAAACTTTCAACGGCGTTATCATTCATAACTACACAAAATACCAAAATAATGGTTGTGTTGCCGGCCATAATGACATTTAATAAGGATATGGGAAGAGTAAATGTGTTTTGGTTTCGAGTAATCTTACAAAAGTACAAAAAAAGTAATATTTTAGTAAAATTATAAAGTCAAACGTCAAAGCCCAGTAAGACAGGACAGGGTACACAGCATGTACAACTATGTACCGGCAAGTGTAGCGTTGAACGTCTACTTACATGGTGGACAGAGGACCTGGTAAAGGGAGTAAGAACTCTCTGGATGCAGGCCGCTTCTAACAGGCTAATCTCGAAATCTTTAGGGAAGGCCTATGTTCAGCGGGGCGCTCCCAAAGGCTGAAGATAATGATGACGTTCAGTGGTTTCGGCGGTTATTACTTACAAACATCCAAATACCCAAACCTCCAAAGACGGACAAATTCACACTTCCGAATTTATCACCGATTATGATGTGCTTTATACACTCGACACGCTGCAATTAAAGAAATGCGTGTGAAATAAAGTATAAAAGTGACATTAAACCACATTATAATCATTTTTTATATGGTGATATTGAGTACCAAAAGTACCGAAAGAACCGGGAATCAAATTTTAAATTCCCGGTACTTTTAACTATCAAAAGAACCGGGAAATCCCGGGAATTTCTGAGCGGGATTTCCCGGTTCTGGACCCTAGTGCTGACCGAATTTGTTTCTTTTTACCGAACGAATAAGAATAAAGCCCAGTCGATTCTATGTTTATAGATCCTAAACAGACTCTTCAACAAAGGCATAAAGAAGCACAAAAACAGCACACATTACGTTCAAAAGCCAGTAAGAAGCTTTCTAGCAAGGACGCCTCCATTATGACACTGAAGTGTCACGTTCCAGATACATTATGTTACAAAACCCAGCATCCGGCTCATTCATGCCGTGCATAAATAATACATTGTGTAACCGGGCATCACACTGCCATCTTGCATAATGCGGATGCATCTTTAAAGTCATGATTGTGTTGTGATAGATATTGATAGAATAGAATCTGTAACTAGAGGTATTAAGTATTGACAGGGTTAGGCACAATGGATGCAAAGTATTTTTAATAATAGGTTAAAAATAATTAGGGTTTCGTTCCGTATTTAAAGGTAATATAATTTTAATGAAAAAAGAAATACATAATAACAATAGATCCTTGTATTACGCTCTTTCGGTTGAAGCGTACATAATTCGCATTAAATTGCGTTTTCTACGATAGATGAGCTCGCTCCAATCGAAACAAGAAATGAAACTAGGTAATCGAGCGCATTGTAATTGCACTATTTACCTCTCTGCCTACCTCTCTGAGGTTACGGAATCACATGATTTGACTAACATATCACGAAATACGTGAACAATCACACTGCTAGCAGGAAGGATGCGTTAATAACGACTCCAATTTTTTTATATTAGGGCTAATAGGGCGCTAGAGGGCTCTAGCACCCTAAAAATCCTGAATCATATCAATAACGAAAAAGCAACCTGGAATTATATGCGACTCTTTAGGAATCCACGTATCAGCCATCCTATGTATGATTGAAAAAAAGACTACTCTGTCGGAACTTGGCCACATTTGAATAATGTATGTGACCCAAACAGATAATAATTTACATGTTTACCTTATTACAATATAGATTAGGTTTATGCATAAAAGACAAATATTTTGCAATTTATATGAAAACACTTCTTTTATTTATAAAGCATATACATTTTTGAAGTAAATAGAACCACTCTGTGGCTTCCCGCGTTATGAGCTAGCTCCACCAGGGCGGTCTTACTACCAATATTATAACCTAAAATTGATAACCTGGCTTTGGAGTTGAGGTTTTAGATAGTTTTCCGAACACCCAAAAAAATTATCCCCTAATTCCATTTTTTATTTAAATATCTAGCTATAAACCCAAAATATTAACTATCCTCATTACCGCCATATTGGAAAAAGCTTTCACGTTCCCGCCATTTTGAAACTAACCTAACTTTATCTCTTACATATACTTTCTTCACAATTCACATTAATAACATTAGGTTACCACAAACGATTTTACGACCGCATTTTTACCACAATGACCGGCTTAGACATCCATCGAAGGCAGTGAAAGCACCGTGATGTCATCGACTCGTTGCATAATTCGTAATGCATGACGGCGCGAGATGGCGGTAATGTTTGAATGAATGCATTAGGGTAAGCGCATTGTGAGACGTAGGTTTTATTATCTGGAAAAGGTAATGACTACTGATGTTAGTAAAATGATTAGCGAGAGATGTTTTTCGTTAGTTGCGCTATAATTCCAGCCTGCTAAGTTCTTTCTTCATACCTTATTAACTTAAAAGCCCATATGGTACTAGGGAGTGAATACGGGTACGGTAAGCTGTTACCTATTTTTTAAAGAGCACGAAATAGTGTTTTATAATTACTCTAAGTACCTATTTTATTGACTTATTTCTGTATCAAAAAAAAACCATTTTATTTTATTTTGCAAACCAAAACTAAACTAAACCACCCTAGGCAGGCTCTAATTAAACAGCTTAACGCCAATATATTTTGGAGTAACATATTTCATTGCAATATCTGCTCTAGCTTGCGCTGTGGGCGCCTGCGCATCACAATACGCACAGCCTTTGCACGTCAAACCCCGTGTTTATGTTACAAACGACTACACGCTTTGTGTTTACGTTTTTATATGTTAACGGCTTTGTTGGAATTTTGCCGTAAACATAAAGATTTGTTTTATTGCTTTAATCGAGTTTACCTGGTAGGTACATGATGAACCCAATTGAGGTTTCCTAAACTTCGTCTGCTATTGTGTAGGTAGTTATTCTTAAAATAAGACAACGGATTTACGGGGCAGACCCCGTGACAATGAAGGCTGTAAATTCTTGGAAACGTCGCGTCAGGAGTAAAAATTAAACAAATTATCGCGAAAAAATCATTTAAGTGGATTTATTTCAATGGCAAAGATCATAACGTAAGTTTTTCTTCCAAATACTATAATATGTTGTTTGTCGCAGACCCCGAAAAGTGACTAATGGAAACGAGTCACTGTGAAGGCTTTTTCAGGTCGATAATTTCACACACACATACACATACACTCACGCCTTTCATCCCCAAAGGGGTAGGCAGATGCGCAATTAATGCACCCACTTTTCGCCGTGCGTATTCCGTCCCATGATGTGATAGGGTGCGAGCCTATCACCATATCGGGCACAAATCCCAGACTCCGGGCTGATAATGAATAGAAAAATCCAATATCACTTTGCCCGACCCGACTATCGAACCTGAAACCTCAACATTGCAGTCGTACCGTAATACAACAACGCCACCGAGGCAGTCACCCATAATTTCAGTCATATGCATACATAATGATGAACCAGCACAGCTGAACCAGCCCCTATTATGATGTTAGTCATTTGCGCAATGTAAATCATGCGTATTTCCCGCTGCTGTAATCGAGGCCGGCTTATGAAATTGTGATACGTGAATACGTTTCGCGGGTCAAGTGATGAAACAATAACAGGGAATCCCCGCACACAATCATGACTACTTGACGTCCAAAGTTGGTCCAGAATTGACACACACGATATGTATAGTGAATCGCTGTGGAATGCTCCTGTTTGTGTGCTATTTTTTTATAATTCAATTCATAAAAACTAACAAATATATATTAATTCTGATTATTCTGAAAGAAATAACTGTTCTACGTACTTGTAAAGCCTGACTTCTTACCTTACTTACTATTTTTACTTTTCATTGGCTATGGAAAGAATCCCAATCTTCAGAAACACACACCTCCTAACTGCTAACAACATACCTAATTAAGGCAAGAATCGCTTTCTAACCGAAAAAGAAAATCAATAATACGTTAGATCCAAAACTGGGTGCATTGCAGCTTCACAGCGCCTAATTAGAACATGATTGCAAATCCGACCGCTATATCGACCGACTTTCCATCTCCATAACAGATGTCCCCAAGATGCGTTGGAACCAAAACATTGCATAACAAACCCACTCAAGTTTATGCAAGGTTAACTTTCCAATGACTCATGTCGTGGTCTCAATGATGACGATATCGCAACTTAAGTCGGACATGTTAACATTAGAATTGTAGATTCGCCAGCAGTAAAGATCTATAACACGCTGGATGCAGTCAGATGTCCGTCTGGAAATCTTTAGGGGAGGTCTATGTTCAGCAGTGCACGTCATGTGGCTGATGATAATAATATGAAAGATCTATATAGGTAGTAGGTAGGTACCTACTCTTTCAATGGAAGTTATATATATCCTGTACTTGAATGTAGCAACCACCGTCTACATGAATACTTTTCCATGGTTATTCGATCCGGAAAACAATATTTTTATTGTAAACAAGCAGTAAGGTTGTTATAATTCTACATCTCTCGTTGGTTGCCATTATTCGATTTTGGACCACAATTCACAAGACATTTAAACTCCAGCGTTGTCAATTTTGTGTGTTCAGTAGTTGTATTGTAATACTGAACACACAAAATTTACTGGTGGTACCTAGGTCTTTCGTATGCGAGGGGCCCGGCCGTCTGGGTACGTACCAACGCAATGTCTATTTCTACCGCCAAGCAGCAGTGTGCATGCACTGTTGTGTTCCGGTTTGAAGGACATTGTAGCCAGTGTGACTACTGGACATAATGAGACTTAACATATTATGTGTCAGGGTGACGAGCGCAGTGGACTTCCACGGAGTATTTTATAACTCAAAGTTATGTGCGGTGTTACTATTGTTTATGGGCGGTCGTATCGCTTACCATCAGGCGAACGGCATGCTCGTCTCGTCATTTATCTGCAATAAAACAAAAATATTACTTAGTAACTAAAATAGCCACATAGTCCTACCTAGAACACAGTGCACCTTTACGGCCCAATAGACACAGCAACCAGACCGAGAATTGGGCTATAAAATAAACAAAAGGAAACATAATCGTAGTTAAATGACCGACACGAAATGCCCGTCGCGGCACTAAATTAATCATCTAATCACTCAAACAAAATCAAAAGTGCAGTTCCGAGAAGTGAGCCAATCAGTTGGGTTTCACTCTAATTTACAGAATGATACATATTAAGTGAAGATTTCACTTCGGCAAAAGGAATGATGACTAACGACTCTCATTTTTGTTTAACATTGATTTAGTTAGCGTGCAGTAAATTTGGTATAATAGAAAGAAAAAAGTTATACCTACCTTTAATGACAGTTATACTTCCCAAGATATATGTTCACCACATGCGGTAAAATTATATCTCACACACACACACACACACACACACACATTCACGCCCATTGTCCCCAAAGGGGTAGGTAGAGGTGCAACTAGTGCACCCACTTTTCGCCGTGCGTATTACGTCCCATGATTTGATAGGGGGCGAGCCTATCGCCATGTCGGGCACGAGTTCCAGACTCCGGGCTATAAATTATATCTCAGGCTAGACAAATGATAACAACATGACGTGTACAACTTACAATGGTCCGACTTGGAAAAGATCTAAAGGGACTTAAATACTGAGGCAACCAACCAGTGAGTAAACCTAAATTTAATTATCAGATTTCCGCGTTATTTGAACATGGGGAACTTCGTCCAAGATATTATTTCATTGTTGTAAACTATAGTTAGTGTGTTTACGTCAGTAGTTAGGCACGCTTTATAACTACTAACTAGGTTACCCTGAAATTAGAAAATCGCTTTTAAAACTATGAAAGTGTAATTATAGTGCCAACGATTAACCAAACTTCAGTCAATGTTATAAATACTATTAACCTAATAACCTATAACAATTAAATCAAGGTTCCTGCGTAAAAGGAAAGCACATACTTTTAAAAAATTGGCAAATTTACCATAACCTATGTCAATTAAACCGAGGTTGTTACACGTATGAAAATCACTTTTTCATCATCATCATCATCAGCCACATGACGTCCACTGCTGAACATAGGCCTCCCCTAAAGATTTCCAGACGGATCTGTCAAAAGCGGCCCGCATCCACTTTTTAACGAACTTAAAAATAAACAGCATTTAACCAACTTACGTTCTTGATAAATAAATAAGCTACACTAGTACTGTAATAAAGATAATAGTCCTGATATTTTTTATTTTTTGTTATGGCATTGAATGACAAGACGAGTATGCCGTTCGCCTGATGGTAAGCGATATGACCGCCCATAAACAGTAGTAACACCATACAGCACCTTGAGTTACAAAGTACTGTGTGGCATTCCACTGCGCTCGTCATCCTGAGACATAAGATGTTAAGTCTCATTATGTCCAGAAGTGACACTGGCTACAATGTCCTTCAAACCGAAACACAACAGTGCATGTACACTGCTGCTTGGCGGTAGAAATAGACATTGCGGTGGTACCCACCCAGACGGACTCTTACATATGAGATACCTACCACCAGTGGTATAATAGATACAAGTCTTCTGTCATATTTCTATAAGATCAGGGCCGAATGTATGTACCTAAAGACATTTGTGTCCTGAACAAGGTTTGCGGATGATACAAGATATCGGATTGAATAGTGGCCTCTCGCTTCAAAATCGGCTCGTCAACCATTTGACTTTTGAACACTATTAATTTATATATCGCAATTTGCTCATCCTTTTCTCTGTCTTTTCAGGTATCGTGTTAATATCATCCACACGATGTCAGTACCAAGTGTACCACCCGGGTAGGTATGCATCAAATTCATCATCATTGTCTGCTTATTTAATTACCCTGAACACAGAATGACCTGCTTCTCATATTACAGTCCCTATCGGAGCGTCACATGACTGGCCCAACCCCCACCTGCAGCAAAGGAATCCACCATGGCATCAGTTCTCCTCACCACGGAAAAGATCGCCGATGCAAACGGAACCTTACTATCAAGGGGATATAGGTTACAATCAAGGTTTTGCACACCCGCAAAAATATGATAGTCAATCGTCATATGAGATGATAAATTCAGAGACGAGAGTACCAAATGATGGCAGGTTACTTTCCGAATCAGCATTTACAAAAATATCCGAAACATTAGGAGCTATAAATACAGTAGGACATTATTTAGTAGATATGGTAAACGAAAATGAAAGGACTGAAGAAGATCCTACGTTAAAACAGTTACCAGAGGCAATTTATACTTTAAGCAAAAACGTATTAGGTAGAAATGTAACAGATAAAATAGCTCCTATAGTAAAGAAAGCGTTACCCAAAGTGTTACCAGACGCGCCTATAACTAAAATAGCGACAGCAGACGTAGATAAAAGTGATACAAAAGTTTGTACAACGCCTGAAGGAGAGGACGGTATTTGCGAAGATCTGAGTAACTGCCCACAACTCTTACTAAATTTGGTAAATCTTCGAGAATCTTTATGCTTTAAAGACCTTTTTGTGCCTGGAGTGTGTTGCCCAAGAGATTCAATTGTACCATCGACTCCATTAATTGAAAAACCTATAGTGGCTACGACAAATCAGCCTACATATTTAGTGCCAGTGACAACCCAAAGACCTAAGCCTGCTACAACCAAGAAGCCGTCAGCAGTGTTAGTGTTGACGACCAAGAAGCCGAAGCCGGCGACCACGAAAAGACCTGTACCCTCGACTTCAAGACCCCTCGGTACAACCACTTTCTACACCGTAGCACCACCAGTTATTAGTAATTTTACCAACTTCGTGGATGTTAATGGTGAGTGTGAGTTTTTAGAAGTAATAAAAAAGTGGAATAGTAGAATTATAGTTAGTAACATAAGCTGCAAATGAGAAAGTTGTGACTTAGATAATTATAGGTAGTAAGGAATGAAAGAATGAAACTGGGTAAATTGATCGCACGTACTAAGGAAAATGCTGTGTCATGAACGTTCGCACCATATTTCTGAATTGTTGACATTCTCCGTGTGTCATTACTTCCGAACGCACCTTTTAAGTAGTCCATTGCGTGCTTTGAGTTTGGTTAAATACTCAAAGATTGCGTAATTTATTATTTGTAGCATTTTAAATCCCTAATAAGTGGGCCTTGTCCCGATTGCTAGTCATATAAAAAAAATACCATAAAAAAAAACGCAGCGTTTGAATTTGGTTTCTACTTTAGACATAAATTCAATGAATTTCAGTTTGTATAGGAACATATTTAGACTTCCTATATTTTTGACATCATTACAAGGCCACACCTATGGGATTATCAGATATCAGAAAGTCTCAACTCAAACAATTCCATAAATTTATCCTAGACTCATGTTTGTACCTTTAGATATTTTTAAAAGCGAAATTTAATTTATTTACATTTTATTAGGTAGGTAGGCGTTAAATATACTTTTATAGGTACATATTTTTTCTATTAATAATCTACGGATTCATCGGGAAAACCCACTAATCTGAGAAGAGGCATCAAGATCATTTATAGTTCTCTAGTTTTTATGTTTTTCCTTTATCTTATAATAATATCTAGCTTAATTTAATTCCAAAATTAGACTGCGGGCAAAGAGAAGACGAAGGCGGTCGTATCGTAGGCGGTACAGAGTCGAAATCTGGCGACTGGCCGTGGATGGCAGCCATCTACCTGCACGGCAGCAAGCGCAGGGAGTTCTGGTGCGGCGGCACTCTCGTGGGGAAGAAGCATGTGCTCACCGCCGCACATTGCACCAGAGATTCTAAGCAGAGGCCGTAAGTTATTTAAAAAGGGGAATGGCGGGTGCGAAGACTTTGAAAAAAATCTTGGTTGTTTATTAGAATAGCAGCTGTTAGCGTTATTTGATTTCAATGGAATAATCTTCCCATCAACTATCAAGCTTCCAATAATAGATGTTCATGTTAATCGTGCGATAAAAATTACAATAGCATCAACATGCGCTTAAATGCTTTACTAAAGTGCTAAAATATCTGGTTTAAGAAGTAAGTTGATATTGAACATTTAAAATATAACCTACCTAACCAAACACAACACCCATCACGCCTTTATCCCCGAAGGGTTAGACAGAGGTGCAACTAGGATACCCACTTTTCGCCTGGTATGTTCCGTCCCATCACGTGATAGGAAGCAAGCTATCGTCATATCGGGCTCAAATTCCGGATTCCGGGCTGATATTAAAAAGAACCCAATATCACTTTGCCCGAATCGAGTTCGGACCCGAGAACATAGAGCGGAAGTCGTGCCACGCACGTAATGCAACTACGCCATCGAGGCAGTCCTTAATAAAAACATATTTCATGCTTTCCAGTTTCCCAGCCCGTCAGTTCAGCGTCCGCCTGGGAGACGTGGACTTGGCGCGTGACGATGAACCTTCGCGCCCTTCCACATTCCGAGTCACGCAGGTGCGGGCGCATGAGCAATTCTCCAGAGTCGGCTTCTACAATGATATAGCTGTGCTGGTGTTGTCAGGTATGTAGGTGGCAGAATACCCGCCGCCATAGAGTATATTTAGGAACGTAACAATATCAGCATACACTAAAATGATAGCTAGAAACGAAAAAGAACTTCCCGAGTATCTATTGTACGCGTATTTGAAACGAATTTTGAATATTCGAGGGATAATATTTTATTGTAAATTCTTAATAGGTACTCTTAGAGGCAATTGGCATGTTTCAAGTTGTAAGACCATTCAAAACATCAAAACTCTCTTCCTCTTCAGAAAACGTCCATAAATCGAAATACGTGATCCCAATCTGCTTGCCGAGTCGTGATATCAACCGACAGCACTTCGAAGGAGCTCTGGCGACGGTGGTGGGCTGGGGTACCACCAGGTACGGGGGAGGGGAGAGCTCCCGCCAGCTGGAGGCCAAGCTTCCCGTCTGGAGGAACGATGACTGTGATAGAGCGTACTTCCAGCCCATCACTGACACGTTCCTGTGCGCTGGATATGCGAGGGGTGGCGTTGATGCTTGTCAGGTAAACCCTTTTTATTATCGACTAACCGCTGATTTCTGTAAACGATCCCAATCGCTCTTTTTCGATTCATCACCAAAATTGACCAATCAGAATAAAGATTTTTGATATGGTTACAAATGACTTAATTTGATTGGTTTATTCTCGGGATTGGATCGGCCATAAATGTTACTTGTGACTTCGCCTGCTTCCAAAATCCTTCCGGGTATAAAAATTCCATTTCGTTTTTAGGTTAAAAAAAGTGTGTGTGTACTTATGTACACGCGTAAGAAGCTATATTTCTTTGGCGTAACAATATAAAAATCTTTTTAAATAACGCGCTAAAAGAAGTATATCTTTCGCCTTATTCTACGTTCAAAATTCAAAACTAAAATGTTGACTATAGCTAACTTCAGGGTGTAGGTTTTTCGTGACGGTGTGCGCGCGCATCGTAAAAATTTACTCTCATCGTTTTTTCCTAACGCGCCAAAAGAAGTATAACTTCAAAAATAGCTAGTCTTAAGCAAGACTAATTGGTCTATCATATCAAAATCCATTCAAAAGTTTCTGCGTTACCTCTAACAAACATCCAAAATGTTAACATTTCGAATCTTTGAAGCTATACTTCTTTTGGCGCGTTAGGGAAAAATGATGAGACTAAATTTTTACGATGCGCGCGCACACCGTCACGAGAAACCGACACCCTGAAGTTAGCTATAGTCAACATTTTAGTTTTGAATTTTGAACGTAGAATAAGGCGAAAGATATTGAAGTTATACTTATTTTGGCGCGTTATTTAAAAAGATTTTTATCTTGTTACGCCAAAGACGTATAACTTCTAACGCGTGTACAATAAGTAGACACACACTTTTTTTTATTTTAGTAAGTTTCATTAGATATAGAGCTCATGTAGAGTCAACGCCAAAATAGGTGTTATTATGAAGCAAAGTTTTGTTACTTTGAATGTAGGGGTAATCTCTTGCATTTCGCTACAGAAAAGGACAATATCCTTATGTGGTATAGGTTATTATTCTAGACTTTGATTAATAAGACATATTAATTATTATAAATCAAAGATTCCAGACACACTTTACCGCCACTCCGTCGGAGCAAAAGCTGGTATCATAGAACAATCGGCCTTAGAGAAAAGGAATAGGGATTAGAAAGGGGAACGAGGTTTTTTGTCCCGGAAATCTCAGTCAATATTACAGTACACCTCATAAAAACAAATAATATTCACATATGAAGTATCTATTGTTATGTATCAATGTATGTAGCGTAAGAATATCGCATTCTGTAATCATGCGTAGTTGCCAATTTAGCCAGTCTTTACGCCAATCACTTTCCACTTACACATGGCTTTTCTATAAAACAGTATATTGTAACGTGATCAGCATATTCCATGCGGGTGATGCGCTGGCGCACCGCTCGTACCGTTTCCATGATATATTTCAGTGCTATTCAGTAGAAATGTTATTCTTTATCTTTATTCTCATTGCCAATTGCTG
Organism: Sphinx pinastri; assembly: GCA_947568825.1. NCBI lineage: Eukaryota > Metazoa > Arthropoda > Insecta > Lepidoptera > Sphingidae > Sphinx > Sphinx pinastri. Next base: position 13,382,794 of record OX387636.1, on the reverse strand, counting down.
CTATTAAAAGCATAGACTAAGATCTATTAATTTTAGCCACTAAAGTTTTTCAAGAAGTGAATGTCGTAACTAGAACCTCGTTTTAAGCATTCCTATATACCTACTTGAAGAACCAATTACGTAAGCCGGCGTAATTGTGCCGATCGTAAAGGCACACCACATCTCTTGCTGCATCTCTTGCTTGCCTTGGACTTCACTTAACATCAGTAAAGCCACTTTGCCGTGATAATAAAAAAAACCTATGCACATCACAAAAAAAATGTCTCAACTTAATGAATAAAGAGTATTAATTCCCATCTTAATGTTTCCAGGGCGATTCAGGAGGTCCTCTCATGTTGCTGATCAATGGAAGATGGACACAAATTGGCGTCGTTTCCTTCGGGAACAAGTGTGGAGAGCCAGGATATCCCGGCGTCTACACACGAGTGACACACTACAACCACTGGCTACAACAAAACTTAGTTTAAAAATAGTCAATGCCTACTTGGCTGAATGTTCACAAGTTGTTAATTTAATGGGTACTAGAATAAAAGAAGGTAATAAGTATCAAATGCGTTAATTTTACGAATTAAATAATGTAGTCATTTTAGAAGGACTTGAACAAAAAATATATTCAAGGGTCAAGCTTTTTCTAAACAAACTTTTATAACCGACTTCCAATAAAGGAGGAGGTTCTCAATTCCTGTGTTTGTATGTTTTTTTTTTTTATAAAATAGGTTTTAAATCAGTTGAAAAGCAACTACAATTTTAAATAACGTTTGAATCTACCTGCATATTGTGTAAACTAAAAAAATAGCACAGTGCGAAAAAGTGAGTTCTGACGTTATTACGTTAAAGCTTGAGTAGGTAAATGCCTCTAACTATAGAATGCGAATACTGTGGATACTGGTGCTTTCTTATTTTTATTAACTCAGTTACCAAGTAGCTACGTAACGTTGATGTAACATATAGTTTTTATACTATTTCATAGACTATTTCTTAGGTGTCTAAAGAAAATAGGGAATATGGCCATTTTATTTATTCTAAGTATTACAAAACACGTAATTTATTTTCACTTCATCTATTCTGCAAGTAAACTATTGTGATAAATCTAATAAGGGACTGTTTATTTTAAGACAATATAAATATATAAAACCGAAGTGCTTTTTATTTTAATAAACGTGAACAACATGACATACACGCCTTTTATCCCCGAATGGGTAGGCAAAGGCGCAACCAGTGCAGTTTTAGCCGTGTGTATTCCGTCCCATGTTGTGATAGGGGGCGAGCCTATCCCCATCATCATCATCCTCAGCCACATGACATCCACTGTTGAACATAGGCCTCGCCCAAAAATTTCGGACCTTTCAAAAGTGGCCTGCATCCAGCGTGTTCCTGCGACCTTTATCTTTATTTGCCTATCCCCATATCGGGCACAAATTCCAGACTCCAAGGTGATATTGAGTAGAAAAATCCAATATCACTTTGCCCAACCCTGGGATCAATCATCGAACCCGAGACCCCAGCACTGCAGTCGTACCGTAAGACAAGTATGCCACCGAGGCCATATTATTAAATTATATTAAAATAATATTATATGTACGATTAAACGGGCAATTTATCCAATTAATCCTTTTTATGACAAATATTAAAATGCTTCTTTTATATTTTGTACACAATTAGTACATTTTGAACGCTGCTTGTCACTGTCTACTTGAATATCCGTCATCTCTGTAATGTCACAATCTGTCATGTACGTTCCATAGCTCTAAAAGTTTATAATTTCAGAATTTTCTTTATAGCTGTTTTATCTAATTAACATTATTAAAAAGAGACAGAGATAATTAACTACTTTACATATACAACGGAACGTAATAATGTAGGACATTGTGACTGATTGTGACGAATCTTTATTTCACAATAAAAACATTTATCGAGCATAATTAAATTAGAACTGGCATCTAAACACATTTAGATGCTGTGCAGTAGCAAACCGATGTAAAATTTTCGTGGTCACTAGTTTTTTGTGGGTAAAAATTAGTGAAAATGAAGTACTCTACTTCGCCAACTCCTAGTGTGAATAACTTTCCTCGGAGCACGTCTCCTCTACCAGCGCCGGCTAACTACCAGCCGACGACCGCCAGCGCTGCGGTTAAGCGATACAAGTACCTTCGGAGGCTGTTCAAATTCAACCAAATGGACTTCGAGTTTGCTGCCTGGCAGATGGTGTACCTCTTTATATCCCCTCAGAAAGTCTTCAGAAACTTCAATTACCGTAAACGTGAGTATCTAATTCTCTGTGAAGACATACTTGTATATCCAACAATTAATGAATCAATTTTACGATACTGCCCCTCACTAATTTGAATATGTAAGTATTGTATGTAGAATACTGACATACTAGCATTACCTTGATAAAGGGCGCAGGGACCCGCTGGATGCAGGCCGCTTTCAACAGCTTCGTCTGGAAATCTTTACGCGAGGTCTATGTTCAGCAGTGGACATTGTATGGCTTATGATGATGATAGATTCTACCATTAAAAATTACTCTACGGAACCTCCTTTAACAGTTCTTGCATAGGATTACACTACCCAGCAATGATTAACCCGTCAACGCCCGCGGTGGACATTGATGTCCGAGTATATAGGAAAATATGCTTATATTTATATATAAGTGGGCATTGACAGTTACAAATTAGATATAATTACTATGCGCCTTGTCTACCTAATGAAAATGATACCTGTAATACACTAAACAACTCTCTTTATACTGGACAAAAGATTGGGGGATCCACATTGATCCAATTGAATGAAAATAAAATCAAGGCTAGCTTGGTACTCCATATATTGTTATTTAATCCCTGACAACTTTTATTACAGATACAAAATCCCAGTTTGCTCGAGATGATCCAGCCTTCTTAGTGTTGCTGAGTGTTTGGCTGTTTTGTAAGTATAATTAATCCATTATACATACACATTTTCAATAAGTAGTGTACAATTTAAAAAAAAAAATACAATCCAGCATACATCTGACTAATGTACTGCCAGTTGCCTGTACCAACACATTTAGTATAATCATTATTTATTAAAAAAATCTACCATAATCAAAGACAGTCTGTCATTTCAGTCCTATTATGGTTCAATATAGCCGTTTAAACATCAGAGAAATAATTGTGCCCAAATACTGCATTCTCGCTTTGTATTATTACAGTCTGTAATGATAATACACTATGGAACCAATTGCCGCCAGCAGCATTTCCGGACAGATACGACCTGGCGACCTTAAAAAAAAAGAGTGTATTCCCACCTAAAAGGCCAGCAACGCATCTCTGTGCCCCCTGGTATTGCAGATGTTCATGGGCGGCGGTGATCACTTACCATCAGGTGAACCGTATGCTCGTTTACCCCTATGTCATAGGAAAAAAAATATATAAATAGATATAAATATTAATGTTATTATACTATTCCAGTATCATCAATATGCTTGGGACTTGCCCTTAATCTGGGTCCTGGCAAAATAGCACTTCTTGTCCTGTTTGTGGTGTTTGTCGACTTCATCGGAACTGGAGTAGTGGTCTCCACATTTCTGTGGTGAGTATATATGTACAAGTTTATTGACAAGATGTTAGGTCCCTTTTTATGAAGACTGTAGTGTGTAGATTATATAAGTAGGAATAATTGAGTATGTAAGAGCAGCATCTTAAAGAGTTTTTTAGGCATTATATGACTGAAAAAAATCTAGGATATGCAACTTCATAATCCAGTAAAGTGGCAGTTGGTATGACCATAAGTGTGTCGCATTCCAAGATCAGCTTATAAATATCCAGCTTTAAACAGGCAACATAATTGCTTCAACTGGTGAGATGTAATCATCTTTGTCAGTCGACACTGTCTGAACCCTACTCCACTTACTACTAGGTGCAGTGGGGTTAATTTGCCATGAATATTCCAATTCAAATTTATTGCGGCTGGCTATTTCGTTTGTATAAAAATTTTACCGTGTATAATAAAAATCTGAAACATTGACATTTAATCTCTCATAAGATTCTGTAGAACCTATTCCCCTATGTCGCAGGCACGTGAGCAACAAATACATGCGGCGCGACCCGGACGGGCCTGACGTGGAGTGGGGCTACGCGTTCGACGTGCACATCAACGCGTTCTTCCCGCCATTATTGTTGTTACACGTGTTCCAGATAGTACTTTTCGGCTGTGAGTATTGTATATATCTTCTTGTCTGTCTTTATACCACTCCAATGGGATTGATGTAAGACATAGTTTTAACGACCAGACCACCTACCTGACGAACTTCTAAGGAACCCAGTTCTGGAAAAATTTCGTTAAAAAACCAAAACGTTGTCCTTTCTGAATAAATTGGGAATAAACCCAGGATCTCCAGAAAAAAATATTACTTTTTATTACTCTATTATGTAATACTAAACTAAAATACACAATGGCATTAATAATAAAAAGAAAAGTGACAACTGTACTGTCCACATCTGATGGTAAGCGCCATTCCTGCTTACATACTTAATGTCAAACAACGAAAGACATCGCGATCTTCCATGTTCTAATATATTAGAATATAACAATTAAGAACTTCATAATAAAAGTGTCAAATATTTCTTCCAGCGTATCCGCCGATGACTGGATTCTTGTCGTGTCTCATTTCAAACTCCTTTTGGCTGGCGTCCATCGTCTATTATTTGTACATCACATTCTTGGGATACAGCAGTAAGTGATCCTTTTTTTTATTGCTACTAAATGACAAGACGAGCATGCCGCTCACCTGGTAGTAAGCGATACGACAGCCCATAAACAGTAGCAACACCATACAGAACTTTTAATTACAAAGTACTTCGTAACACTTCCCTGCGCTTGTCACCCTGAGACTTTAGATGTTAAGTCTAATACTGCCCACTAATAACGCTGGCTACAATGTCTTTCAAACCAAAACACAACAGTGTATGCACTCTGCTGCTTGGCGGTAGCAATAGGCATTGCGGTCTATCCCGACGGCCCGCCGTATACGAGAGACTTACCACCAATAATCTATACTTATTTTTATTAGCTTTTCCCACACAAAAACAGGGTGAAGCCACCTCCGCTCAGCATTTCCAATGATTGATGATGCTGACGGAGGACCAAGAGGTACCATCTCAATCACTGTTACTCTTAAGATCGGCAACGGAAAATCACTGAGAAGTGCGATAGTTTATGTACTAGCAGCTATGTGGTAGGTGTCAGAAATAACTTACCATCAGATTCATTTTTATTTTTTTTTCAGATTTGCCGATACTCGGAAACACGAGGATTTTCTTAATAGCAGTTCCTATACTATTCCTGTGTTATTTAGGCACTTTGTTGGTCGGCGTCAACCTGAGCGAGTTACTTGCAATATTTTATAAATACAGGGTGTTGTGAAAATATATCAAAACTGTAATGAATTGTTAGGGGCTAACGAAAATCCCCATTCCTCCTTATAAGGTAACAGTCCCACAATACTTTTAGCAGTGTGTTAATACGGTGATGATTTTCCATCAAATCCTAATTTGGCAACCTTCTGCTACAATAAATTATACATTTAGGGCCTTACTAATAATAGCTATATACCGCTATCATAGTCATACATTTTGTGTCGTTTCCTTTAACGGTAATTGTCATTCAACATAGCAAGACAACACTGAATAACTATTACAGCTGTATACAACGTTTATTAGTTAGGCAAGATGAGTATATAATGTAAATAATTATTATACAGGAGGCTCTGATAAGGTTTGGTTGCGATAATCGTTTACTACCAGAACTGTATTACTGTTTGCCATAATAATGTAAAAAAGAGGGCTTTTACACGCGCTAAGAAACTAAATTGAAAGTTCCTTGAAAATTCAAAATAATTCTCACAACTGACTTCATTTTCGTGCTTACATTGGAATCGTAAGCCCAACAAACTAAGCATTATTCAACGAGGACGTCCTATCTTTATTGGTTTTATAACATGCAAAACGAATATTTTGGTTTAGCAGTAATCAAATAGTTATAAAGAAAAAAATTGTAAAGAAAATGGAAATGTAGACTGACAAGTTTATAGTTAGGCGGTTCTTGCTCTCGTGGTCTCAGCGTGTATGTGGAACAAGACTTTCGATTTTATTAATATACGAAATATATCTCGTATCATATATAGGACGGTAGTATAGTTCGTGCATTTCACGAATCGCCGACAAGCCACACTTTAAACAGCGTCTATTTGCGGGAATAAACGAATTCTGGTCGAGAGCCTTCGTAAAATACACTAGCTGTATAAATTATACCAAGCAATAAAAACAAAAGTAATTTATAATAATTTATTTCAATAGCATTTCTTTTGCAATACTTCACATGTTCCGCTAGTAACTAGTGAAACGATACAATAAATATCTTACTGAAAATGTTTCAATTATTGTAAATATTAGTGTAATAATTTTGTAATAAGTATAATAAAATTATACCACCATTATGTATTTTTTCATTGCATATCAGTCGTTTATAGGGAACTGTAAAAAGCTGCGCTACATTACCTAATGATTTATGATTATACGATATAATACTATGAACTTCCACTGGACATTATCCGAGGACCAGCTCAAGAAGAGATACAGTTCCAGTACAATGCGTTTCAAATATTTCACGTAGGTATTCTAAATTACCATAATCAACTAAACAAGTCATCTATTTCTAATTGTATAAATCATTAGTCATCATCAAGAACAATGACCTCATCTGAGGTGATAGGCTTTGGCCTCTCCGGCACACTAAACGGCAGAGTTTTCTTCGCCTCTGCTTTTTTAGGTTGCATAGATTTCGGTACAGAAGTCTTCGTAATAGTCAAAGAAGAGGGCAATTTACTTATGGAAGCGCTGATTTCTTGCGCAGTCTTCGATAAAGGCAAGTGCTTCTGCCTCTCAGCCAGCTTCTCCTGCAACGTCTTGCCTGGACTGACCTGCTGATGCGGCATCGGTGGCTTCGAGTGTATCCCCACGTTTACCACAGGCGTACTGGACATGTGGGCTTGCACAGGCAATGAAGAGTGCCCACTTGTGTGCGTAGAATGTCCGCTGAATGAAGCCAGATTTGCCGACATGGACGCTGGCAAAGATGACAACACTGTGCCCATACTGGGCGCTAATGATGACGATTTCTGCGCGGTGGATATTGCAGAGGTGGAAGTAGTCTTCGTTATGTTAGCCACAGGTGCGTAAGATTTAGGTGGATTAGATTTAGTTTGTACATTAGCGGATCTGACATGTGATTGCTGTGGCTTTGGGCCTCGTTTCTGTTTTTTCGCTGGCGGCATGTAAGACGAGAAGCTTTTCTCTAAAAATTGCCGATAGAACTCGGCTTGAAATGAATTTTGAAGAGTACTTTGTAGCGACGATTGCAATGTGTTCTGGAATGGCGCGTAACTTGCTAAAGCCATGTTACTTAAGTAGGACAATGCAGCAGCTGTTTGGGAAGATACCATAGGGTCGTTGAGCATAGGTAAGTATGTCTGGAAAGCGGCTGCCATCTCACTGGCTGATATCTTCGGTAGTCCTGACGCGGACGCAGTTGGGGTTGGCGTGGGTGCCTTATAATCTGCCTTTGTAGTAGTTACAGTAGGGACAGCAGGCTTGACTGTTTCAACAATTTTAGTGGCTTGCTTTTTCTGGGCATTTTGAGTCTTGTCCAAACTTGCCATCGTCGCTTCGTGCTTCAATTTCTGAATGAGTTTCTGACAATACTTCATGCTAAGGTCTACAAGATTCATAGTTTCGGTTATAGTTTCAGTTGTTACCAATTTGTATCCCTCTATAAGTAGGTTTGTAAATTGTTTTGAATTGGGTTGTTTTTGAGCTTTCTGGTAGGCTCTGTAGATATCAAGCATAAGACTATTTAAAGCTTGTCTCTCGACTTCGTTGCTCTGTAGGTCAGCTTGTTGGCTGAATTTTGTTAGTTGACCTTTCAAAGACTGAATGCACAAGGAGAAAGCCTGTTGTGCTAATTCCTCCCTGTCAGAATCTCTTAAATACTTCTTATCGGGCTCCGGTATCCTCTGCAGTTGTAAACTCAGATCAAGCAATGACTTATGATCATCAATTTCTTTTAGTATCTCCATTGTAAGTTGAACAGAACGGCTCATATGGAAGGAGAAACTACCCCCTCTATCTATTTCCATTGACCGTATTTTCCATATGTTATTGAAAAAGTTGGAACTCTTTCGTTCGCTGAATAGTCCTGCCAACTTGTGTCCTGACCTAGATATAAAATTAGACAGCATGAGATCTCTACATCTTTCGATATCTTTGCCCCTTTTACTGTAAAAGTGGTAGTGAGCCAATCGATAAATGGCTTTGTAATGTTGTGGGTACCTACTGGTGCAATCTTCTAAAGCATCGAGACAAGCTGATATAATTTTCATGATTTCTTCTTCTGATATAGGGTTAGAATCATTGTTCGATTCAACAGATACAGCACTATCCCTGCTAGAGTCGCTGCTGCTATCTGAAGAAGAGTCACTGGAACTAGAATCTGATGACGACGACGAAGACGACAAACTCGAGCTGTCTTCTTTCTTCTCCGTATCTGTTTCTTGTTTCTTCTGATCTACTTGGTCGGGTTTATCTTGTGTAGCTTCTTCAGATTTTTTTGATTCAACTTCAGGTTCTTGTTCAGATTCAGGTAGCGTTGGGGAGTCTGGTTTTTTTTCCGACGACTCAACAATCTTGGGTACTTCTTGCACAGTCTTTATTTCTTTTCTTTCGACGGGTGCTGGTTTATTTAGTCGCTCTGTATCATAAGATGCTGATCGTCGTACTTTAGCTGCTGCAGCTTCCAACTTCAGCCTTTTCACTTCATGTGTATCGTCTTCTCCCGAATCACTGACGGACCGTTTCAGGATATTTGCTGCCTGGACGGAAGGTTCTTTAGGCTTATTGGGTTCACTCTCGGTTTCACTAACACCATCTTTTTTGGGCTTTTTGTAAAACGGTCCACCCTTCCACTCTTCTATACATTGAGTAAACACTTTACCAACGGAAACGGGTATTGGTTTGTTTTCATGTTGTTCGATGTATTTAAGAATTGATGCGTGAATCCTATAATGTAGTTCTAAAACCTCGAAGCACATGTGATTGCTAGGGTTATAGTTTATTTTCGATGGATATATAGCTCCCGCTTCCTGCAAGCATTTAACGCTTTTTATATAGTAATCCATGTACACAGACGGAGATTTATTACGCTTCTCCAAAACTTTTCCAAGCATGTAGCAATGGAGCCAAGACTCCATGATATTACTGTTGTTGAGATTCCATACCGTCGTGAAGCATTTTTGTGTCGTATCCAACATATCCTTCGTCTCTTTTTCCATTGCGGCGAAATCTTCCATGCTAAATGATTCAGACGCCTGTTTTAATATCCTCGAACAGAACGAATGCACTGTATAGACAAATACGCCATATTCACTCCACAAAGTGCAGTTCGTAGGGTCCAGTTCCAACGCCCGTTCGAAGCATCTTATTATAACTTTAGCTGAATTAAGAAATTCCCTTTCGTTACTTATATTTTGACAAGAATTTAACAATATCCCCATATAAACAATTTTAGACAGTCCTATTACTGCCCACGATTCCAAACGGTCGCTGTTTATGAGCACATCTAGCATTGTGTAGTTAATCGCCATATTATATTCTTCTCTTTTAAAATAATAATCACCCAACAAATAATAAATATCTTTCAATTTGTAAGGTAAAGTTGGTATTATTGAAGGCGGTTTCTCCTCAACACCTTTTATGTATTTTTCCATCTCTGGTATGTATTTTTGAGAGTCACATTCTGGAGGTAACAACTCTAGTATACGACGGAAAAGTTGTTCCGTATCTGAACTTATACCGGGAATTTTTCCTTCTAAAGCTTTTGGTAGTATTGGAGGCTTAAATATTTCATACAATTGCTGGGCTCTTATCCAATCTAATGTTTGGGGATTAACATTATGGTCCACTAAGTATTTCAATTTATTCTTTTTGCCAGGATGGCTGAACAGACAGTAGACACACTGCTCCATGTGCTGAGTGATTTGCTCCAAGCTTTTGGCAAGTGAAGGCGATCGTAATCGCGGTACCACCGTATCTAAAATAAAATAAAGGAGCTTGCCTTCAGAATTACAGCACCATCCCCTTTCACCCAACTTTTCATGACCAGTAAATAAAATCAGCAGGGGGTTTGGTATCTCATCACATGCCTCTTTATCTTTGTCATATGGCCTACTTCTTCCCTGATCTTCTTCTCTTTGTAGGATATAATGCATTATGATCCACGGCGCAACAGTACTAAATGGCATCTCTGAAGAATTTGTCTCAACTTGATGACCAATAATTCGGATAATGTCTTCTAAGCCTTGGCTGAGTTCCTTTTGGGTGATACTCTCCAAGCAAGACAGGCCTTCAGTTGACAATATGTGTTCCATGCAGCATAGAACCTTTACAACTGTCAGAGTCCATTTTTCATAATCTTGAGAACCAGAGGTAACTCTAAAATAATGTTTGAGTGACTCATGCAAGCAGATCAAAGACCATTTGAAGCACTCATCAACTTTGTCTAAAGCCCAATAAGAATCCAATATTATGAAAAGTTGCACTGCAAAATCTAAAGACATCTCATCATCTTCTTTCTTAACAATATCCTTGCAGTGTTCAAAGGATTCTGTCACAATTAACAATACTTCCTCATAGTTACCCTTTTCATAGAGCTCCATGACAGTAGATAACCTGTTGTTTCTTTCCAAAAATTTTATAGAAGCCAAAACTTCAGCTTCATTAATAATAGACTTGAATGTAAAATTTGGTACACTTAGACAGAATGTGTCATGTTGGTCAGCCATTGCTTCAAATTCATATAGTATATCATACAAACTATCTAGTGCAAAATCTTTACATTTGTTTAGAATGTGAACGTGAATCTTGACCCAATAGTAGCGTAATGTAAGCTCAAAGCAATCAGTGCCTGAAAATATGTAAGGACTTAGAGAAATAATGATGCCAATTGACTCAATCACAGATAAATCATGATTATCCTTTTTATCTGAAATCAAATTGTTGTTAACAGAAAACTCTTCAGCTAATATGTTAACTGTTGTATAATGGAGCAATTCTTCTTTATTGATTTCAGTACATGCTGGGATGTCAATATGATTTTTATAGCATTTGTTAACTTCAATAAAAATGTTTGGCAAACCATCAGGCCATTTTAATCTCCATTTCTGACTCAATATATTTAGAAAGTCTTTCATCAAGTCAATCATATCTTTTTTAACCTCTGTGTATTTATTAATAAATTCTTTAACATCTTTGTTTTCATTTTCAGTACCAAAGTATTGCTCCATGTCTTTCTGTTCTTGTTCAGTTTCATTGAAAAGCTTTTCTAGATCTGCTATATCTGGTGAAGTCTCTCTTTCTTGATTTTCCTTTTTTTGAGCCATTTCAGGCGACAGGATAGCTGGAACCATTTTTCTAAGAATGTCATATATGTTATCATCCGCATCTTGCCTGTTGGCAGGTTTCTTTCTACCGGACCGGCGCTTGTTACACCACTCCCACTGCCGAAGGAAACTGAGAGCACTACCTCTTCTTCGAACTGGTGCTTTTTTCTGTGTCTTTGGTTCTGGTTGAGCCTCTGTGGAAGGATCTATGTTTATGACTTCAACATCACTTTCAACTTTTTCATTGTCTGTTACAACTTTCTCATTATCGGTTGTAGCTTTATCTGACATATCATTATTTTCATTTTCGGAGGCATTCTCCTCCTTTTTCTCAGGTTCAGGGTTGTCTTCTGGCTTAACATCAACAGGCTCAGGCTCTTTGGGCTCTTCACTCACTTCCATGGCTTCAACTTTTTCTTCCTTATGAAACACCAGCTCTACAAAGCAGGCATGACTAAAATAATTTTCGGACATATAATTATGCATGTGTACAAAAGAGTCCCCAACGGAGCTCCAAGTTAATTCCGATATAGGCTTCTTCAACTTCAGTTCTGGCAGTGTATATTTATACTTATCAGCCCTCAATTGTTCTAAATACGCCTCATGTATGTTCTGAGCTTCTTTCAGCAATTTTGCAGCTCTCTCTTCATCTATTGGCTCATCATCTTTTGTATCCCATTTGTACACTGGGTTAAGGTATTCCATATAATCTTTAATGTACGGATATGTTGTATAAATGTGTTTTCTGTAAACTAATCCCCTTAAATATCCCGGATCTAAATCAAATGCATCATGAATGGTTGCAATACATTCTTCTTTATAGCCTAAGCCTAGAAGTAGTATGATAATTTTGTCTAAGCATGGCCAATAGCGCGGATTCCGCTCAGTGCCGCGTTGAAATGCATGTAGGGCCATTTCATAGCGCTTTACATTCATGCAAAGCTGTCCCAACTTGTGCCACAATGTTATATCTGTGTCGTCGAGTTCTGACGCGGAGCAATACGCGTCTATAGCAGCCTCGTTATCGCCGGCCGCACTCAACATAGAAGCGAGGTTTTTATAACACAGATATTTCAACTTCAAAAGCGGGCCGGTGACTTTTTCACCTTTCTTTACCTCATCCAACAGTTCTGTGTCTAGAAGATCTTTCAGCAGTTGTGTTGCATCTTTGAGATTATCTTTTCTTTGAAGTTCGAGAGCTTTGGCGTATTGTTGTAGTGCGATTTCTTCCAGCGCTTCTCTGGTTACTTCTTCTTCAGAACCGCTTTCTTCTTCCGAATATGCATTTAGTGCGTTTATTTTTATCATCTTGGACTATGGTGCTTGTACATTTGTGAATATAATTTAATTGCTTTGAATTTGATCCGGCACCTTTGTGATCGGAATCTAAATTCTGATTTCTGAAGTGTTTTGGATTGTGGAAATTGCAAGTATTTTACGTCAAATGTCAAAGCTTGGATGCGTTCGGAATGCATATTTTTGTTATATTACAAAATCATTTTTACAATATGCGTTATTTATGATGAAGTAATTATGTATATCTGTAATATGAAAGCCAACACGATTCTTGTAACACATTAACTAATAATTATATTTTATAGTGCCTAGTAAGAGATTAAAACATACTTTTTCTACTTTTATTAGTTGAAAATTCAGAACGAAGAGTTTCGTAGTCTCTCGGTTCTGTCTAGTGTTGGTAGGCAACGATATAAAAATAAAATGTAAAAAAAATATATTTTAAAACTAGCTTTTATTTAAATGCAAAAACTAAAAGAAAAAAATAACTTCATTTTAATCAAACTTTGTTTAATACTGTGTAGAGATAAAAGCTTGTCGCGAGATTTACTTTTGTCAAGATCAAATTACATTATTATTGTATTATCTACACAAGTAAATCTCGCGACAACCTTTTTCTCTAAAGAGTATTAAACCATGTTTGATTCAATTTAAAGGATTTTTTTCTTTTTAGAGCATTTAAATAAAAGCTTGTTTTAAAATATGTTTTTTTACTTTAATTTATTTTCTATTTTTTTTTTCTCTTTTTTTATTGCATTGAATGTCGAGACGAGCATGCCGTTCGCCTGATGGTAAGCGATACGACCACCCATAAACAGTAGCAACACATCCAGCACCTTGACTTACAAAGTACTGTATGGCATTCCACTGCGTTCGTCATCCTGAGACAAGATGTTAAGTCTCATTATGTCCAGTAGTTATACTGGCTACAATGTCCTTCAAACCGAAACACAACAGTGCATGTACACTGTTGCTTGGCGGTAGAAATAGACATTACGGTGGTACCCACCCAGACGGCCTCTTACATAATGAGAGACCTACCACCAGTGTTTTTTAAAATTACTTACATAATTTTTCGATTTATTCTCAGCAAGCCCTTTCATTTGATACCCATTTTATAGGAAAGCTTAAAAATAACAAGTCCGCTATCTTGGGTCGTCCGCCATATTCTATTTAGAGTGGTCATTTTATTTTTTGTATTTGTCGCAGCAAACCCTTTGATTTGATACACATATTATGGACGTGCACTAAAAAAAACTTGTCCATCATCTTAGGCCGTCCACGGTCCACCATATTAAATTCAGAATTATGTCACTTAGCTAACAATGCATTGCCATCCAAACTGAACGTGTATGCAAAATTTCAACACAATCGATTAAGGGTAACTACTTCAAAATTGACTTGCAAGATTCCATCCGAACAAACAAAGTTACATACATACATACGTCTTACATACATACATTGCAAGTAAAATAAAAGCTTATATAGTTTGTAAGAGTAGCCTCTTTTTTGCACCAAGCCAGTACAATGTCCTATTTCAAATGAGGCGAAGTGTACTGAAGCTCGGCGATACGTTTGAAGTAACAAGTACAAATATGACATATTATGTTCATTGAAGAATGACGTACCATTGTAATTTGTATCATGCGTCTCGCTGCCTCTCTGTCGTCGTCCTATAGTTTTACTGAGACAGAAAGTGAGTAATGCAACTTCGCGACTACCGCGGTCCGCGACATAAAATTTGAAGTAGTACAATATAAAATGTTGACCCGCTCTTACATTTTGACGTCATGTACTGGACAAATGTACCGCGTCTTGTATGTCCTACCCAACACTAGTTCTGTCACTATTATAACATTATTTTTGATATTATTCTTTGAAGTTTTGAGTTTTTTTGAGGTTATGTTGTTATGTGATTTAGAAGTATAATAAAAGAAACGTAAATAACTTCTCACCAACAAAAATGTTTTCCCAGAATGCTGTGCTAAAGCGTACTCTTCCAATATTCGTTCAAACAGCGAGTGCCCACAGAAAACCACGATGGCTACCCGTGGCGAAGAGCAAAATTTTTCGTATACCTAAACGTCCTGTGATATCAGAAGACGAGAAAAAGGAATTGCTACGCCTCCACAACAACTATAGAACACAGATGAGGGCAATAAGAAGATTTTACTTCGACGAGTTGGTGAAGGAAATGGCTTCTAAGCAGAGCGCGACTTCAGAAATGTCTCAGCGTTTAGAAGCAGAGGAGTGGTTGCGTTGTGTGGAGCTCAATGATAAGTGGAACGCGCAAGTGGCACTCGACCGCGATGAGAGGAGGAAACAGGAATTAGCGGCGATGGAGGAGTACACTTTTGCGCGGATGGAGGCCAAAGACAAGGAACTGAAGGCGAGAATCGAAAAAGCTTCCGAGAAGATTAAGGAACAGAAGGTATGTGTACAATTTTCATATTTAAATCTTTAATCTATAATGTATATATACAAGTGAAAGGTCACTCACTCACTCATCACAAAATCTCAGAAGCTACAAGTGCTGGGATTCTTAAATTTTGCCTGGGGGTTCCTTTTTGCACGTAGGTGCTCACTAAGACGGGATTTTGTGAAATCAAATCTTAAGGGAGCAAAAAGGGGTGGCAAAGTTTGTATGCAATAAACTCAAAATTACCTGACCCTGGGAAGGTTTTAGGCTAATTTTTATCAGGGGAAAATGTAAATCTGCACTTTTATCCACGAAAAACTTTCGTGCGAGCGAAGCCGCGGCAAAAGCTAGTGGGATAGTCGAAGTCAAATAATCTTTATTTAAATTGTCTTTTTTTCCAAAACTCTTTTAAATCGTTATGAATCTACCACCGCTTCGGAACGTGTTATCACTGTGAAAAAGAAGCGGCGCAAGAAACTCCCTCAGCAACACAATCTGTCAAGATAGTAAAAATATTTCAATGTAATACAAAATGTCAAAGTACGATTAAAATAATTACGTATGTCAAAATAAACAATATATAACACATAAACATAATCAAATTATAAAACACTAGACTTCTGCTCGTGGCTTCGCCCGCGTGAAAATATTTTCCTGGGATAAAAAGTAAATCATGTTTTAATCCAGGATATGATGTACCCGTGTGCCAAATTTCATCAAAATCCGTTCAGTAGTTTTTGAGTTTATTTGTTACAATCATACTTACATACAAATGTTTCCTCTTTATAATATTAGTAAAAAAAAAAATATATAACATATCATCATCATCATCAGCCACATGACGTCCACTGCTGAACATAGGCCTCCCCCAAAGATTTCCAGACGGACCTGTCAAAAGCGGCCCGCATCCAACATATAAACATAATCAAATTATAAAACATAAGTGAATCTGAGCAACTTAATCCCAAGCATTTGTATCCTCCAGATAATCGCAAATACGACAGTAAGCTTTTTTACAGAGGTGGTCTTTTATAGTGATTTAAATTTTTTTATTTACAATATGCTTAGAAAGTTTATTGAAGAAGCGTACACATTGACCAACACAAGTATGACTAATTTAGCATGCATCACATATTTATGATTATTCTTAGTATTTATATTATGACTATTGCATATTTGATCAAAATGAGCGATATTTTTTATCTGATATATAATTAACATAATTTCAATCTAGAATATCATATTAGAAATTCTATTGTCCTGTAAAAATGAAAACTCTGATAGCCCTACCATGCGGAAATTAGACTAATATTCGTTTTATTTCAGGAGCTGAGCAAATCATTTGTCACACCAGAGACCTTGGATGCGGCAATAGACCATGCCCTAGCCAACCCTACAGACTACAACTTTGCTATAGACCTTAGTGGTAACAAGTACATGGGAAGGGAAACACCCACCGTACCTCCGAAAGAAGAGAAGGTTGCCGCAGCTGCTTCCAATTAAAATAAAAAGTAAAATGGGATAGAACTGAAGGCATATAAAGAATCACTCAATTTTGGCTATAAATATATGAAATTACCTTTTGGTAAAAAATCTTTTCACCCCTTCAGTTTCAACCCTGTTTTATTGCATTTTATGAAAATTAGGCTATTATATTGTAATTAATATAACCATGTTTTTATTTTATCCATACCCATTTCTTTTATGTAAAACATTGTTTTGAAAACCCTCAATAATAAAAATAACATTTCTATATTGTTAATATTATAAAGGGGAAAATATTATATGACTGCCTCGGTGGCGTAGTTGTATTGCGTACGCGTTACGAGTACGATTTGCGCGCTGAGGTCCTGGGTTCGAATCCCGGGTCAAGCCTTTGGGCTTGAACCATTGTGACTGGGATTTTCCATCTTAAAAATTACTCAGTCGCAGCTCGGAGTCACGAAGTTGGCGGTGTGATACCCCCGTGCCTCGGAAAGCACGTAAAGCCGTTGGTCCTGCGCCTGATCTCTCTCCGGTCATGTCCGATTTTGAAAATTCTTCCACTAATAGGAAGCTACATTACTCCTGAGTGCTATCGGCTACTTTTTATCCCGTAAAAACTTTTTTACGCGGGCGGAGCCGCGTGAAAAGCCTTTGCCGCTACAAAAATCCCTAAAACGAAAGTACGACGCCAGCGCCATCTACTAATAAAAATCACATAGGTAAGAAATAAAAAATAGAAAATAAAATAACGCTTTTTTACAATAAAATATTTTTTTTCTTAATTACACTATTCTTAATTAAAATTAATTTTCTTTTATTTAATTGAATTTTTAATTTTCGTGTTTTTTAAAACTTTCACTTATTTTTCATTTTTTAGTTCTGTTCTATTATTGTCCAACAGATGTCAGTAAAAAATAAACGAAAGCGCCATCTTGTGACAAGTAGGATTTTTTAAACATAAGAGTAGCCAGTTTAGTTATAATTCTACTATGGTCCAACAGATGTCACTAAAAATAAATAAAGTATTATTTGTTCATTTATTAATTTTATTTTCTATAAAAGCGTGTTTTTAGTTTAAAATATTGAATTGTCATCGGTCCTTGATAAGTATGTCAAATTTGGATTTAATCCGACGTTTTGAAGGGGGTCAAAATTATGTTCAAAGTTTCCGTTACACACACACATACATACGTCCGAAGCTAGTATGATATAATAGCGTGTTAATATCCATTGTTTCCCATGGGAGCAAATAATCGGTATAAAAGGATGGAAGGAAGCCTATGGATTGGGTGATGGGTGATGGGTCATGTGCCAAATTTTATACAAATCCGTTCAGAAGAGTCTGCATTTACTTCTAACAAACATCCAAACATTGTCACAAACTTTCGCATTTATAATATTATCTTTTGCTCGCGACTCCGCCCGAGTGATAGTGTTTTTTTTCTGTAAAAAAAGTCCCGCTTTTTATTTTCCCGGGATATAAAGTAGCCTATGTTACTCGCTGGTAATGTAACTTTATATTAAGAATTTTTAAAATCGGTCCAGTAGTTTTTGAATTTATTCATTACTCGACAAAATAGATAAGTGGCTACAAGAATGGCGAATTAAAGCAAATGCATCTAAATCATAAAGGGAAATTGTCCGCAATTAACATTGGGAAATAACACGCTTCCCCCAGATGGAGTCCATCAGATATCTTGGCATGTACCTGGATAGGAGACTGACCTGGAAAAAACATATAAAAACAAAGAGATATGAGATAAATATGCGCTTCAAAAAATATACTGGTTGATAGCATACAACTCAAAACTCTCTGTAGACAACAAGCTACTTATATACAAGGCTGTGTTAAAATCCATTTGGATGTAGTAAATACAACTGTGGGGAAGGGCATGCAACTCCAGTATTACCATTATACAAAGGTTGCAGAATGGAATTCTGCACACCATGGTTCATTACCAATGCTGAGATCCATGAAGCCTTAAATGTCATCAAAGTCAAGGAGGAGATAAAGATATCCTCGTTTAGGTACAAAGGTCGACTCGCAGATCATCCTAACGACCTGGCAACTAAGCTGCTCCAAATTAGTTACCACAAGCGCCTGAAGCGCAGACATCCAAAGCCTAGGTGCTTAATTTCATTCAGAGTTGTTCTCTCATTGGAGGGCTCTCTGGTACATGCGAAATGAAGAAAGAACATATCTGCTCATAGATTATAACTGATTGCAGATTACTAAAGAAAACAAAAAAAAATATTAGTATAGATTAAACTATGCTGTCTGGGATAAAATAATTGTGATAAAGAAACTTGATTTTCCAAACACAAAGATACTTAAAAAAATATTTATTACAACAAAATAAAAACATTACAGACTTATTTTAAATACATAACTTAATTTATTTATTTACAATAATACATCATCATTGGTAGTCCATTAGATTGGCATATCACGGAACATGGTCTCCCAATCTGGCAGGATGTTCAGCTTGTGATGCAGTGGACCTAGGGAGACCAGGTTAGCAGAGCGGGATGCCTCGTTGACTCCCATGGAAACTGCTTCCTGGTGGAATGCTGCTTTAGTACCCATTGATACCTGCAATTAAAATTGGACATAGTATTAAATGGCCAGGTGAAAATATGTACCACTGCAATGCTGTGGTCTTGGGTTGGATCCCCAGGTCAGGCAGTGATATTGGATTTTTATATTCAGTATCAGCCCGGAGTCTGGAATTTGTGCCCGATATGGCGATAGGCTCGCCCCCTATCACATGTTACGGAATACGCACGGCGAAAGTGGGTGCACTAGTTGCGCCTATGTTTTTTTTTTTTTATCGCATAGAATGACGAGACGAGCATGCCGTTCGCCTGATGGTAAACGATACGACCACCCATAAACAGTAGCAATACCATCCAGCACTGACATACAAGGTACTGTGTGGCATTCCATTGCGCTCGTCATCCTAAGACATAAGATGTTAAGTCTCATTATGTCCAGTAGTTACACTGGCTACAATATCCTTCAAACCGAAACACAACAATGCATGCACACTGCTGCTTGGCGGTAGAAATAGACATTGCGGTGGTACCCACCCAGACGGACTCTTACATATGAGAGCCCTACCACCAGTAATGTTTACCCCTTCGGGAATAAAGGGCGTGAGTGTGTGTGTGTGTGTGTGTGTGTGTAATATAAAAATAACCTTTTTAAATAATTATCTTTTGATCAGATCTATCTATTTCAGCTAATACATTAAATAATATTGAATACTATTAGATATTTGTTAACATTACGGCTTTACGTTTTCGTAATATAATATAGGCCGTAGTATTTTTTTTCTCTTCAACGCGATTGAAATAGTTTGTTTACCCTGGATAGAAATTAAGGACGGTCAAAGGGTTAGCAAATCATTTTTGGCACAGCAATCTGTTGTAATTATATCAACAATGTTTTATACACTATGATTTAGTCTATGTTTTGATCTATACTGTATTCTGTTGTCTATTTATATTTTTGAATAAAAACAGTCTTGTTCGTTCGTTGTCACTGATCTCGTCGTATAATTTATCACAATCTACGTAGATTGCTGTAGCTTACACGTGTATCAACTGCGAAAATAACAGCTTTTAGATATTCATACCTCAAATATAGTGTCGCCGAGCGCGAGGCTGACCCGCCCCGACCGGTGCACCAGCAACTTGCCGATACGACCCTCTTCCAAGTCGGCGAGGCGACATCTACTGTCTGGCTGTAAGAGGAAAATAATTATTATCAGACAATGTATTTTTTGTCAGTCATCATCAGTCAATGTATTTTTGTCAGTTATTTATATGTACAGTCAGAAGCATAAATATCTGTACAAAATCAACATTTCAAATCACCTATATACGCGTTAAGTTAAACCTAAACCTTTTTTTCTTTGTTTGAAGTAAAGTAAATCTTTTTTATATTATTTGTGTGAAGAGAAAAAAAAGATTAGTGAGAACAAAAAAGTATGTATGCTGAGTGTTAACCTACCTGTCGCGGCCTTGACATGCAGTCCAATAGATTTAAGTTCGTTTTATTTTTAATTGTAGTTGTTTATATTATTATTATTTCTTTCCAAATGTTTGTACGTATGCATGTCTGTCCGTGACAAATAAATTACTTTTCTTTCTTTCTTTTCTTTCTATTTGAAATTTTGAATTTGTTCAGCTACTTATGCTGGTGACTGTACTACGACACAGACATAAATAATTTACTAAGAGTGTGTGACACACCAGACGAACATGCTCGGCATGCGACCTGCCTGCGTCAATTATTTAGTGTGAACATCAACATCTGCAGCGACTGCACTTAACTACAATCGGACATTATATGAAGCTGTTATTAAAGAGGTGTACAAAGAGCTTTATTACCGGCACTCGATCAGCCGATTCTCCAAATATACAGTCGGAAAAGTGTATGTTCGACCATCAAATAAGTTGCTTCATCTATCGGGAACATGCAAGTTACAACTAAAGTAGACAATAAGAGTTATCTGCTGTTTGCTTCCTTTGTACATCTCCAAAATGATCGCACCTGCTTGGTAAAATATAAAAAATTTGCGTTTTATGTTGAGAACGTGTTGTACCAGCACGAAGTCTGGACAAGATGTTCAGCTGAAGTTTTCAGCTGCCGAGGGGGGATACCCAACAGATTTTCAGATACTTTCCGGCTTCACCAGCTCTTGCAGATCGCGCAGCTTCAACAGCAACACTCTTGCACACAATTGAAGAACGTCTAAACACTATAATTTAATGTTAAATGCTCTAGTCTACAGCAGAGGATTCACAAACGGTTTCTTGTCGCACGATCGAACTCGAAGTGTCGCAACGGTTTTTCCCAAAAACCTATCGCCTACCGCGAGCGCATCGCATTGGTAGGAGTCCTTCGGCTTAGCCGATGGTAACCGATTCCTCGCGGAGTTCGAGGTTAGTTGCGCCCTCTGGCGACGGTTCGTGATAGACAGATACGGACCCAGTAACGGAATCCCCATGCAACACACATTAAATTGAGAATGATTAGGTAGGACGATACACGTGTACTAGCACCAAATTGGGTGAATCTACGTACGCACTAAAGCATTTTTTTTAGATCCACCCAATCAATAATTTCATATAAAAAATTATATTTATAATATTTTAATTTTTCTATGACTTATTTCGAATTAATCAGTTTTTAATAGACATGTTCCATACCTGTTTCTCTTCCTTCTCTCCAGTAGACGCTGATGTGGAAGGATCGTTGTTGGTGGTCTTCCGTCGTGGCGCATCGTCATCTACGCTACCACCGCGACCTGGCAACGAGTCCGGTAGCTGAGGACAAACAACCACTCTATGAATGACGACATGTTATATGACCATCCACCATGAAGATGTTTGGATGTTTGCTAGATGCAAAGACATTAAGCAGTATAGTTATAGACCGGACATCAGGACCAAATTTTTCGTCTAAAAGTTATTACCAATTGGTAATAAGTTGCTGTCGTATCTGACATGTCCGTGTAACAAGAAGTCTCGGTATGCTTAAATTTTGTAAAGAAAACAATATTTTGAAAGGAAATATGCCAATATGTGAATTACGACCATGTCAAAGTATGTTCTAATGAATTTTACATAGGTATTTTGTTATTTCACGGTAGATTGAGTTACTGACGAACAGGCTCAAAATTTTTGTATGACAATTTTCCCAATGTCCGCTCTATATAATCTTAGAACTCTTTGGCTAGAAGTAATCGAAAAAACCGCTAAACGAATTTGGATGAAGTTTGCCACAAGAATAGATGCAATTTAAATTGTTAAACAGATTTTTTAAATAGATGGCGCTGGCGTCTTTATGATTGCGCTAGAACGAACTTGCCAGAATCTGTACAAGTAAAATGATCACCTGCAACAGTATAAGTGTTGATTTATCGGTCCTCAGCAGGTTGACCACATCTGTGTTGTCAAACACTTCCTTCACGTCTGGTTTCTCCTCAACGTGTGTGACTGTGAATAAAATACATACATTAAAAAAATGCTATCCGATTTTCTTCGGTCGGTCTTTTTTCATGTATCATGATCACATAAAGTGTATCGCAGAACATAGGCCTCCCCTAAAAATTTCCAGAAAAACCTGTCAAAAGCGGCCTGCATCCAGCATATAATCTCACGTTTAACTCTAGGTCAAAGTTTATACATCAAATTCTGATGAATGCTATGCTCTTCTAATAAAAACGTACGCGAACAGTTACTGTAGTTGCTGGCGAGCAGTGCGTACAATTATTCGGGGCAAGTAAGCCATATTTGGACATTTCCAATAATAATATTAAGAACAAACATACATAGTGTATTATCCAGCTAACCCAGTCTACAGGCCGATTTAAAAAACGATCCCAATCTTAATTTTCGATGGAACCATGAATCATCATCAGCCACATGACGTCCACTGCTGAACATAGACCTCCCCAAAAGATTTCCAGACGGACCTGCCAAATACACCAATAAATATATGTAATTTGTAAGCATGTCGAAAATTCTTGCATCTGAATGGTCCATTCTCGAAACAGAATTATTGATATCAGCGGCATGTCTAACTCACTAGCGCAGTCGACGTCGTCGCCGGGTTCCCTCTTTACTATCACCTCCTGTTTCACCGTCACCTTCGGTTTGGCTGCCGTATTCGCCCAACCTGCAAATTATATAAAACAATGCTTGCTTTTTTTTTTATGGTATCGGGGGCAAACGAGCATACGGTTCACCTGATGGTAAGTGATCACCGCCGCCCGTGAACATCTGCAATACCAAGGGGCACAGAGATGCGTTGCCGGCCTTTTAGGTGGGAATACGCTCTTTTTTGAAGGTCGCCAGATTGATTGCTATGTAGATTCATATCATAATCCCTACAAGTTTAGATTCAAGTTTAAATTTTTTTTGTTTTAATATTTGTTATCAGGCAGACAGTTTGTTCACTGATAAGCCTGAATCCTGCAACTCTCAGCCATGCTTCCATTTGAAATATTTGTAGTCTGTTCTTAAATTTGTTCACATCTTCCGCCGAAACCACACCTTGCGGGAGCGCGTTCCATGCCCTTACAACTCTGTTGGTCAGGAAATGCATGTGTGGTTTATTGTTAGACCTGGTGGTGCATAGCCTTTTGTCATGGCCTCTGAGACCAGTATTCGTGTCTCGGTTAAACAGGTTGTGGAATGCCCGAATGTCATAATGCCCATTTAATATTTTGTAAGTTTCAATGAGGTCACCGCGGTGTCTACAATCCTTGTCAGCATATAACTCATAATTAGGATAGATTTGGGGGAAATCGAATCACATTTATTTTATACACACGGTGATTGGACTGCGAGCCTATTCGACATTACATGGACTACTAGTGCTACTATTATGGACATTACTCATACTTTCGTCATGCCTTTCCATAATCAAAATTAATTAAACATAATTTTCTTGTTAAGATTTTTGTACTTAAAATCTCAATCAATTATAATAAATACAGTATGCGACACGAATCACGAGCACAGCAAAACAGTGGTGGGAGCGAAAATGCATAAATTGGATGAGTGTATAGTAGCTGCATGGCACCAATAGACAATGAGTATAGACGGAGGAACCAATGACGTGAAACATTGGCGCGTTGGAGTTCAAGCTGACCAATCTCGAGTGTGCTTACGACTCGTATCTCTATCTATATTTTAAAAACCAGTATACTTACTCCCATCGTCCATGGGCAGCTTAATGGGTGCGTCCTTATCAAGCACCTCCTTGAAGTCCATGCTGTCCTCGTCAATCCCATTGCTGCTCTCCCCCATCACCGATCTGATCTTCTGCTCTTCTAACTCTTTGTCAATCTATGTTTTAGAAAACAAAGTAAGCTTATGTATGCAACTCCAAAAGGTGTAAGTAGACAATTCAGCATGATTTTGATCTACTGTGTGGATCACAGGGCTATCACTTCACTGGGGCTAAAATCCGTCAGTATAAGTTCCTTGTATCAAATACCTTACCTCACCTAGCCTGTATGAGCCTCAAACTAAGGATATTTCACATTCTACATAAACAGATTCAGTCCATTATTTTACAAATTAGGTGAGACTATTGTTCCCTTCCATTTCATATAAGAACTAAATGGACGAAAAAGGTAACTGAGTGGACACCTCGAGTTAATGCAAAGCGGAAAAGAGGTAGGCAACTCAGAAGGTGGTCTGATGACCTAAGGAAGGTTGCTGGCCCATTGTGGGCGCGAACTGCTAGGGACAGAGAAACATGGCGAACGCTGGAGGAGGCCTTCTGTCAAAAGGACAAGCTTTAAAGAGGACTGCTGTGGAAGACAGTTAAAGCTAGAAAATAAAATGTACTCTCTTTTTAGTAAATAAAGGCTTTTTTGATTTTGATTTTGATTGTTCCCTTCACCAGAAACTGCATTTCTCTTCATTTGGGTTCAATCCTAACATTCTGTTATAGAATATGCAATTAAATACTGAATGAGTCGGTTTTCTACCTTGATAACATCTTTAACCCTTATGGTAGGCCTCTGCATGACAGGAGATGGATCAGAATCCCTGCTGTATGAACCTCTTTCAGTGTGCCTTCTGGAACCGGCTCCCAGGCCTGCAATACATTTTTTTTCAGATTATAGTATTCATATTAAGATACTATTAATTTTGTTTTATACTTTTAATGCACAATGGTGAGCCAAAAATATGCATATATTCTTAAAACAAAATTATAATTAGAAAACAATTTTTGTACACTACTATAAGTTAAAACTACACTTGTTTCAAACAGGGATCTATGTTATATTAAACAATAGTATTGCTCATGGATCCGGCCGTGTAAAAAGTTATTCTGGGATAAAATTATTATTTCGGGATAAAAAAATAGCCTATAGCACTCAGGCGTAATGTTTTTTTTTTTTTTTTATTGCATTGAATGACGACACGAGCATGCCGTTCGCCTGATGGTAAGCGATACGACCACCCATAAACAGTAGCAACACCATCCAGCACCTTGAGTTACAAAGTACTGTGTGGCATTCCACTGCGCTCGTCATTCTGAGACATAAGATGTTAAGTCTCATTATGTCCAGTACAATGTCCTTCAAACCGAAACACAACAATACATGCACACTGTTGCTTGGCGGTAGAAATAGACATTACGGTGGTACCCACCCAGTCGGCCTCTTACATAATGAGAGACCTACCACCAGTAAAGTAATGTAGCTTCCTAAGAGTGAAAGAATTGTCAAAATCGGTTCAGTAGTTCCTAAGATTAGTGCGTTCAATCAAACAGCAAACAAACTCTTCAGCTTTATAATATTAGTATAGATGTGAACTCTATGAATGATCTTTGAACATTACTAATATCATAAATTCAAAAATATGCAAAGATGTTTTAATATTTATTTGTAAACACTAAAAAATTTCAATAGATTTTTGTAAAAATTATTGAATTAGCAAATAGGCTACTTAATCTTATTAGACTTTTCATAAGAAAAGGTTTCTCATATAGCAGCACCATGAGTAATACTTAGTAAATAAAGAGATATTACCTTCTGAAAACACTCCACTGGACTTGATGATGTTGGAGCCATTTCTGAAGTTCTTGTTTCTGTCATCCTTGCGGTCACGCCGGCCACGCTCCTCTTTCTTCTGTTCTCTGGCATTTGCAGTTGATGGACTATGGAATATTTATTATTACAGACAAAACTATTCATCAATTCATTTTAGTTTGGTTTTAACAGATGTTACCTGATCTGAATGCTTAGATCAACTTGGTCAACTTAATCCAATTTTTGGAAGAACATCAACGAAACTAAATATGTGAACTTACCCTTTGTTTTTATTTCTCGCCACGTTTAAATTAGGAACAAAAACTTTTTTATTGGCTTTTCCTGCCCCAAGCATAAGATCGCGAGGTGCTTTTAATGATGCCAGTCTTTGCATCGGGTCGCCTCCCAAACCATTGGGTTTTGTATTTTTCTCTTCAGACATTTCGTTTTTTATTTATTAGTTAATACAAATTTATTTGTAATCTTGATAACATGAATGAAAATTTCCTCGTGTGAGTTTGTTTTGACTTTTGAAAACGAAAAATGTCAGCTGCTTATTATTGAGTTGCCAACTAAATTTATACAATTTATATCTAGTCATGCTGGGGTGTGGAATATGGACAGGACTCAGGAGGATGTCATTAGCATGTACGCGTTGGACTTGGGAAGGTTTTATGCCTGAGACATAAATCTTGAGTGCACTAGTTAGTATTTTCACCAATGGATAATGGAACAATAATCATCATTTATTGAATCGAGTTCGGAACACCATTCCTAATATTACAGTACTTGTTGTATACTTTTAGAACTTGGTAACCCTGAACTGTTTCTGTCACCTCAATGACATGGAGAATATCGTCAGAGTTTTAAGCAAAGGAAATAAATTCATAGTTGCTTACTATAATAATTTCACGTTACACGTCATTTGTTTTGATACCTATATCCTTAGAATAATAACACATAGAAACCGTGAACATGCACGCTTAGTGAGGCAAGTAAAACTAAGCTATTTAGCCTAGTAACTAAACATCCCGCGTCAGTGCTAAAGGCCAAATCGTAGCGCTAGCAGCTCTCGATATTTTATTTTAAAATGATGGTTTGTGCAATAAACTGATGTCACAGTATCTCGGATAATCTTAAGAAACATTGTAACATAACATTTCACATGCAATTATTACGATTTATCTAATATTTTGACATAAAATAATAGCTAAAGCAAAAACAATAATTCAAAATTTTTATAGATGCCATTATATCAAAATGTTGACAAAAAAAAGAAAAATGATACCCCAAATGTTGATGCTCATATTCTAAAATTAATATAATTCTAAAATTAACTTATTTAATTTGTACCTTTGCATGCTTTGGCATTGTGTTGCCAGTATTATGAAAATAATATTTTTCTGTTGAGTTGATTTTAATTGACATTTCAAATTTATACAAGCTTATATTATTATTTTAAATGAAAATAGTTCTAAAATAAGGACACCTGTATCTTTTCTTTTTTAGAAATTATGAAGTTATCATTTATAATTTTAACTTTTAATTTCGTCTTTTTTTCAGCAGACGTAAGCACTAAGCTTCAAATGACGTCAATTATACGGTTGAATGGTGAATGGTGATGCTAACTTTTTTACTATCATTCGCAAAAGAACCGAAATAAAATAGAACCAGATACATTTGACATTATTGACATAAATAAAGGCATTCATTCATATCATCATCATAAAACTAGAATGGAGGCAAAGGTAAATACAGCATTCAACCGTTTAATTCACGTCATCAACGTAATTTGTTTTTAATTTGGTACTGTTTTGGTCATTCTAAGGGATTTATTTTATTATTTTTTATTTCAGATTTTTATCATTAAAATTAAGGATAATACTTTATCCCTTACTGCGAACAATAATAATAATTCCATAATTAAATAATCCTAAATAATGACTTAAGGTTTTGGGGAAAATCCGATACCACTAGCAACATTATTTGCACCCTTGTGTGCGTGTGGCAGAACGTCAATACGTGTGGCCTACGCCTATATCAATGAGTTTTATGCTTCACACTTGACAGTTTTTTGATATGAAACTCATGGAGGATAGATATAAGATGGAGAGACCATGGAGGATAGATATAAGATGGAGAGACAATAGCATCAATTTACTAAGAAAACCAGTGTCGCCAAACTCACACATGCATATTATTCACATACTATCATCTCTTCATTATGATTGGCCGAAATGAGCAATCGCAATAAAACTTATAACACAAAATAATTTGCATTAAATTAAACGTTATTCCCATTACATAAAATTCATATTATAAAAATCAACACGAGTTCATAGGACATTTTTTCTTCTGAGTGAAATTTTGATTATAATTCGTTTTAATACCGCTATTCCACGCTAGATGGCGTTTATCATAAAAGCTCTTATTGTCTTTGAAATAAGAGATGTTATTGAATGACACACAGTGCGCTAGCATGTCGGTAATAGTGTTGCACCCATACGATCACAGAACAAAGAAAACAGTAGAACTAGTAAGTGGGCGTAACCTTTTATCCCCTAGTTAGTACTGCATTACTAACTCACCGTTGGAGCGGTCTCAGTCGTTATTGCGCACTGTCAAAGCGTAAATAATTTGAAATAATATTTAATAATATTAAAATGCCCTATTGTGCAATTCTGGATCGCAAAAATCATAGCCATAGTAAGAATATGTCCCACTGATGTATTTCCTACCATCGGTAAGCAATATTTTCTGGTTTATTGCAATTTAATTGAATAACATCTATTGATTTTCTATGTCAAATATGGCACAAAAATTTCAATTTAAAGTGCTCCTTATTGTTATCGACATATGATTAATTTTCGTAAACGCAAATCAGTTGTTCTAGAATGATTTGTTACACATTTATAATGTCACCGCTACTCAATTAGTGCATACATGGTCGATAAAATATTATCGATAATTATTATTCACTGATACGCTATGTTTTAATACGAAAAATACAAAACAGTTGTCTGATGCATGATCCACTTGTGATGCAAAGCTATGGTCGCTATAATTCATTTATGCAACAGTACAAGATTTTTTATTTTCATTTTCCCCAAAAGATCCATTTATAGGTAAACGATTTTTTTTAATGTCATTGAATGACGAGACGAGCATGCCGTTCGACTGATGGTAAGCGATACGAACCGACCATAAACAGTAGTAACACCATACAGCACCTTGAGTTACAAAGTACTGTGTGGCATTCCACTGCGCTCGTCATACTGAGACATAAGATGTCTCATTATGTCCAGTAGTTACACTGGCTACAATGTCCTTCAAACCGAAACACAACAGTGCATGCACACTGCTGCTTGGCGGTAGAAATAGACATTGCGGTGGTACCCACCCAGACGGACTCTTATATATGAGAGACCTACCACCAGTGAATGATCAACACTACGAGAAGGCTAAATAGGTTTCCTTCAAAAATACTATATATTGTGCCATGTGTTTCCCTCAGTGGGACTCCCTGTATATTAGCTATATTAGCTGTGTAGCTGATATTGTAATCTAACATATCTACAGTATTGAAAGCCTAAATTATGAATTTGAAATCTGTACTTAAAATTTAAATAAATTAATTACTGAATTATATTTTTTTTCAAAATAGTACCAACAACTTTTCCAGCGCTTATAAAATTAATATAATTTTGGGATAAGTCCATTTCTTTTATTATTGTTATTAAAGTTTTATAGTTATAAAACAAGCACCATCGATACGTATACAAGAATGTATCGTATGGGTGCAACACTATTACCGACATGCTAGCGCACTGTGTGTCATTCAATAACATCTCTTATTTCAAAGACAATAAGAGCTTTTATGATAAACGCCATCTAGCGTGGAATAGCGGTATTAAAACAAATTAAAATCAAAATTTCACACAGAAGAAAAAATGTCCTATGAACTCGTGTTGATTTTTATAATATGAATTTTATGCAATGGGAATAACGTTTAATTTAATGCAAATTATTTTGTGTTATAAGTTTTATTGCGATTGCTCATTTCGGCCAATCATAATGAAGAGATGATAGTATGTGAATAATATGCATGTGTGAGTTTGGCGACACTGGTTTTCTTAGTAAATTTATGCTATTGTCTCTCCATCTTATATCTATCCTCCATGCATACGATACCTTCTTGTATACGTATCGATGGTGCTTGTTTTATAACTATAAAACTTTAATAACATTAATAAAAGAAATGGACTTATCCCAAAATTATATTAATTTTATAAGCGCTGGAAAAGTTGTTGATACTATTTTGAAAAAAAATATAATTCAGTAATTAATTTATTTAAATTTTAAGTACAGATTTCAAATTCATAATTTAGGCTTTCAATACTGTAGATATGTTAGATTACAATATCAGCTACACAGCTAATATAGCTAATATACAGGGAGTCCCACTGAGGGAAACACATGGCACAATATTTAGTATTTTTGAAGGAAACCTATTTAGCCTTCTCGTAGTGTTGATCATTCACTGGTGGTAGGTCTCTCATATGTAAGAGTCCGTCTGGGTGGGTACCACCGCAATGTCTATTTCTACCGCCAAGCAGCAGTGTGCATGCACTGTTGTGTTTCGGTTTGAAGGACATTGTAGCCAGTGTAACTACTGAACATAATGAGACATCTTATGTCTTAGGATGACGAGCGCAGTGGAATGCCACACAGTACTTTGTAACTCAAGGTGCTGTATGGTGTTACTACTGTTTATGGGCGGTTCGTATCGCTTACCATCAGTTGAACGGCATGCTCGTCTCGTCATTCAATGACATTAAAAAAAAATCGTTTACCTATAAATGGGTCTTTTGGGGAAAATGAAAATAAAAAATCTTGTACTGTTGCATAAATGAATTATAGCGACCATAGCTTTGCATCACAAGTGGATCATGCATAGACAACTGTTTTGTATTTTTCGTATTAAAACATAGCGTATCAGTGAATAATAATTATCGATAATATTTTATCGACCATGCATACACTAATTGAGTAGCGGTGACATTATAAACGTGTAACAAATCATTCTAGAACAACTGATTTGCGTTTACGAAAATTAATCATATGTCGATAACAATAAGGAACACTTTAAATTAAAAAATAAAAAAAAAAAAAAATAGTTTATTCATCACGTAGGCGAACATAATTGCACTTATGATAAGTCAAGATACATTCAATTAATAATAATAATTATTACAAAAAGTCACTTATATAACTACAGACATTTTTATAGGGAGTAAAATCAATGAAAAATAAATAATGAAGCCAAGCTCGGGCTGGCAGGAAAGAGAAGATAAAAATAAAATAAAAAAAAGAAAATCATTTTTATAATAATAAAATAATGGAAGGAACGCGTCGCGATCCTCACCGGTGAGGACACTACAGGCCCTAACCTAGCTAACCTACCAGCCTTTCACTAGCTACCTAAGCGATGACTACCCGAAGAAGAAAGGCAGAAAGAAACTCCGGGCTTACTTTTTTGTCATCATTTGTCCATTGAATCTTTATAATATCCTTTTTTTTCAAGTCTTTTGCATACAAAGTCAGATTAGTTATATAAGCTAATGCACACACATCACCGTTAAATTGAGATAAAATCCAATTGAAGGAATTTAAAAAACACTAAACTCTACACCTAAAAAAAAAAAAAAAAAACATAATTAGAGCAGAGAACACAAATAAATAATTATAATTAAACGGTGTACAGAGTGCATACGCCTACATTTACAAACATAATTTTTGAATTTTATTTGGTTTTCGAGCAATACGCACAATTTAAATAATTTATAATTTTAAAGGCAAGCGCAACACAATGATCGGTCGGTCGTCATTAACATTAAATGATTATATATTAACGCGAGGATAATTATAATTGAGGTATATATATGAATGTCAAATAAAGATTTAATATTAATTATAATGTCAATATTGTAGATGAGTACACATGACATTTTATGCAATTATCTTCTAATATTATGTGTTAACATGGTTGGCCATAGTGTGCAGGACCAATTTTCCAAACTGTCTGATCATCAAGGTAATCCGATACATTATAATACCCCTTAGACATTAACTCGCGCTTAACGTAACACTTGAATTTGTGTCCGGGTAGATTAGTTATTTCGGAGGGAAGTTTATTATAAAATTTTATTCCATTTGCTAAATATGATTTACTTGTTTTACAGAGCCTAAAATTTGGAACAACTAGTTTATTCTTATTTCTAGTGTTCAGACAGTGCAAGTCACTGTTTTTCATAAAAGTACTAAGGTTTTTGCGAACATACATAATATTCTGAAAAATGTATTCGGCCGGCAAAGTCAGTATATTGACCTCTTTAAACAGTTGTCTAAGAGAATCGCGAGAGCGAAGGTTATAAATAGCACGAATCGCTCGCTTCTGTAAGATAAAAATGGTCTGCAGATCTGCAGCAGAACCCCACATTGAAATTTTTGTGCCATATTTGACATAGAAAATCAATAGATATTATTCAATTAAATTGCAATAAACCAGAAAATATTGCTTACCGATGGTAGGAAATACATCAGTGGGACATATTCTTACAATGGCTATGATTTTTGCGATCCAGAATTGCACAATAGGGCATTTTAATATTATTAAATATTTTTTCAAAATATTTACGCTTTGACAGTGCGCAATAACGACTGAGACCGCTCCAACGGTGAGTTAGTAATGCAGTACTAACTAGGGGATAAAAGGTTACGCCCACTTACTAGTTCTACTGTTTTCTTTGTTCTGTGATGAAACTATCATTCTTGGCGTTATTATTCTATGCCTATATCAAAAATATCAATAGTTTTTTTCAAAGAAAACATAACCACTACAATGTTAAATTATTTTAAACATTTTAATAATAATTGTTTTTTATAAAGGCCAAAGTTATTAATTTAATAAAAAATGCGTTTAAGCCTCGGTTTCCAGTACAAAATAAAATATTTTTGAACGCGTTTCAAGTATCAACCGTGAACCAATCAAGCGCCCATAAAATAACCGACATTTCAAGTTACTCTATGACCGACATTTTCAAAGCTTTCAAACTGACGTAACGGCCGTTCATACTACCTATATACAAAAGTACTCTGTGGTTCATACTTCATTGTTGATCTCTCATTGTGTTGATTGAGAATAGCTAGAAATTTATTTTCGCTGCTTTTATCGACGTAATAATTGTATTTTTGAAATGGGCGACTCACTGTTTGATATATTCGGTGACCATTTAACAAGACATCCTATGAAAAATGTTGCTCGACAACCATTGTCCAATATCGGTAAGAATTAAGAATGTATTCTATCGCTTTTTACCTGTTTCATACATTACTGATATTATAAGGTTACATTACTGCTATGATGATTGCCGACTATGTAGTAACAGCGTTAGATGGGAATGGTGCTGGCCGTTCCGATTGCCGTTCTGTTTACCAAACAGTTTAAAATTTCGAGGCCACACGCCAAAAACCAATGAACCTGCTGCTGTACGTGGGATCCGTTAATGCTGCTCTATTTCTTAGTAATATATTTTCTCCATAGCAACATAAGTCACAACTTTAAGCAACTTGTGTGACACAAAAATAATCAAGTCATATTAAAAAATATAAAGTTCTTCATTGTTGCTGCCTAATTACAGAAAACATGGGCAAAACGGTGGTATCCGGTCCTTACAAACCGAATGAGCCTGTGAAGAAAATGGGTGAGACGAAAAAGTCTTTCCTATCAAATACAGGGAAGGCGTTACAGAGCACTCCAGCGAGGCAGGTGTTCACTCCACGCGCCATCAACATCAGCTCTATGATATACAGTGACGAGAATGGAGAGAATGAGTGCAAAATTGAAGAATTGGAGTTTACTAGACCAACAAATAAATATGGTGAATACTGTACATTGATAATAATTTGTTTTGAAAAGTTTAAACTAATAAATATGGTTACTAGAGTCCTGTCAATAATTTTAGAGAGGAATATTATTTAACATGATATACATACATTTCATTTGATATTCAAACTGCCAAAGCCCGCTTATATAGGTATAGATATAAGCATATTTTCCTATATACTCGGACATGGGTGTCCACCATGGGCATTGATGGGTTAATTATCAGAAATTAAACTGGTTTTCTTTTTTTATGTTTTCCAGATAACTACCACAAGGATCTGTTTGACTACCTACCTTTGCCGGAGTCTGATGTGTGGAAGGATGATTCACCACCCAGCACACCACCACCAGTACAGAGGAAGCACTCCATGGACTTGGATTGCTCATATCAGGACGAGTTCTATACAGGTAGAGAGTATAAAAAATATACAACTAATGATATGGGCTTGGCAATTTCTATAACATTCACTGGCCCCTCAAAGTTGGCAATAATGGAAAATACATATTAATCAATAAGTTTTTGTGTACTTTGTTTCAGATGACTTTTCAAATGAAAGCATTCCTGAAGAGGATTTAGAGTTACCAGCTTTATATTAATTTGGTACATTACGAGGCTATCTAATAACATCATCTGATAGTACAAAATGACTATATTATGATGATACAACATCTAGTGATTTGATTATAGATAAGTTTAGGTGAACTTGATCAATGTGATATTTAAACATTATTTTGCTATGAATTTTTCTAATAAATTGATCAAGTGTGCCTAAATTATAAGGAATATTGGTCTTTCTGGATTATAAGCTTTGATATGTGTTAAAATCTAAGGTCTCTTACATACTATCAATGTGCAAGATGCAGACTAGCTAGTTTCCGCTGCGATTTTTGTTCATGATGCCAATGTAACTCATGCTTCAAATTCACCTTGCCTTTATAGAGGCCCTAGCTATGGACACTACTAGCTTTAGATTGTCAGTTTGTTGGCCACAGTCCTGTTTTTACTGTGATATTTAGGCAGTCTACACCGAGAGAACACAATGCTGATTTGAATTTAGATTGTTGTTATTACAAACTTATTGATTTTCTGTTCTGAGAAAAACACTGCTTTAGCTTTAAATGTTATACTGTAAATAATATAGTTAAACAAGCTTGCAATTGTTTCTAAATAATAACTACAGAACAAATTGTAGTAGCAAAGATGAAAGTATTAACAAACCAAATTGTATTTCATTTTCATGTTTTTATTTTTATGTTGAGCAAAGTGTTCTATTTTTTGTAATTTAATTGGTAACTCATTTGTACCATATTGACAATAAATGCTTGCAATTATAGATTCAGTATGAATTATTTCTTTGCTTATGCCATAACATGTTGAAATGTTTTGACTGAACAAAAGAACCTGGTATTTATTTGTACCAAAAAAATATTTTTATTAAAAATTTGTCATCTAAGGGTAAAGTCCCACTATGCGCGATATCGCGTATACTACATCATCATCAGCCACATGACGTCCACTGCTGAACACAGGCCTCCCCTAAAGATTTCCAGACGCATATACTGCGCACGACAGTAAACAAGTGTTCATGGGGAGCTGTTATCGGCGCATACATAGTTGCCTTCAGTACCCCAGAGCTTTTCACGAACTAGTACTAATCAATCCACGACATCGCACATCATGGGACCTCACCCTGATAAAACTTCTAAATTTAAACACTCCATATTCACAATACAATAATAACTAGCTATCATACAGTCATGATTTTGGTATAAAAGTAAATAATGACAACAGGTCCAAATGTTATTGTAATATCAGAACAATAACTTTTCACTCATTAAGCAGTCTAGAAAACCTGTCCTTTGGTTTTTTAAATACATATTTACTTCTATAACAAAAATAGGGACTTTAATGCTACCTATTGTGAATACTCTAATAAAATGTTTCAATAAAAAAGCAAATCTGATAAATGTTTATAGAATAATAAGGGTGACATGATTCCAAAGAGCATTATAATACTACGGACATGATTCCCTTCAGCAAAAAAGATGCATAGGTATTATTTTAATCAGATTTACTTTGTTTTTGAAACAAGAAACATTATTACATAGTTTGTTGCAAAGATAATCATAATACTACTGAAAGTTTGTTGTACATGGTTGTTTTAATTTAGAAGCCAAAATTATTGAAGGTATACAGCATTATTTATTGATATAAAAAGTTATAACAAAGTATTTAATTTATTTCATTATTTACACTTTAAATAATATTTATTTCTAACAAGCATATAATAATTATAGTGCATACATTTGCCCAAATACTCTTATACAAAGATACATTCCATAATATAGATATTTTATTGTGAACAGCATCAAAAATAAAAACGTTGTACTCTGTATGAAAGCAGTGGGAGATATGGTGAGGTGATTTATAAGATTACATAATCATTGTTGGTTCATAACATCACTTGTAAAGAAGTTCTTCATAATTATCATTTATATTATTATCACTAAATTTCTACACTAGTTTTATGTTAAATATTTCTTCCCTAAGAATTGTACTTTTTTCTCAAACGCTGGGAGCGTGATTTGAGTATTTTCTTTGTAGAAAGGATTGAGCATTAGCTTAATGTATGCCTCATATACATCTGTGAAGAAGTTTTTAATTCCATCTTCATTTCTAGCATCATGCACTATTATGAATCTCATCTGAAATAAGAATATAAGTTTTAATTTATTATTGCTCAATCAACTTTGTACAGGCAATTTTTATAAGCTTTAATTTTGTGTCACAATTATTTTTGAAGTGAAAACTTCTTTAGTGGCCTTGAGCGCTTTTGGGATGGGTATAAAATGTTAAACTCGCGTCAGGGTCACGTGACACTGATCGAAAATGTGTAGGAGGCTTTACCATCTCTTACTAATATGAACCTTAAATACAATGCCTAGAAGCTATAATTCTTAAACGTTTACATTTTTATTTATTTACTTCATTAAAACCATCCTTTACTAATATGAACCTTAAATGCGTAGAAGCTATTTCCCCAGCGTTGGCACGGCACGAGTACAAAAGAATGTAACATACTTTTTCAAATTTTGATTTATTCTACTTTGGTTGTGATAACCATTGCATTTCTGACATTTATCAAAAACCAGACTAAACATGCGTTGCTCGCGTTTAAAAATCTACTTTATCTGATAGGCGTAAGATCGAATTTGTGATTAGACCATTCCAAAATATTCAAAAATGCACAATGTTAATGTTCAAGTTTTCACTTCTACCGGCACTCCCGGGGTGCAACCCGTTCTTTTTTATTTATTGAATAACTAGTATCAGATTATTTGCATATGAAGTACAACCAAAATAGAAAGCAAGACACCAAAGGATAATAGTCCCTTACCTGACTAGCAGTAACAAACGCAGACACAAACCACTGGTTGAACTTGTCAACTGATTTCAAATAAGTGTTAGTCACCTTCCACATGTGCTCATCCACCAGATCCAAGGCAGCATGAGCTATAAACTGGTTCAGATGCCTGTTGTCCTCTTTCTAAAAAAAGATGTCACTTTTCCAAAGTACCACCTCTTTTATACAAACATTACATATAATATGAGACGATCTCGTTATTTGTTATAAGCCAGCGCCACACATAGCAACAATATCTGAACACTTGTTTGAAAACTTGTGTAGCACGGGTATTTGCATATTTGTGCAAAGTTTGTTTATATATTTTCCTATTTGCCCTTCAATATCGGTTTTTGACCACACATCAAAGCGTTCAAAGTTAAAATGCATGCGTAGCCTGCCACACTTCCACAAAGTTCAGTTGTTTGTCAATCACCGAGCGGAATGGATGCTTTATTTATTCACAAGATGTACTGGAGTAACGAAAGTAGAAAGGGTACTTGAATTTATTGAGTTGCTTGAAGGAGAAACATGTATGTGGAACCCTTAATGTAAAAGCTATAAGAATAGAAATGACACAAATAATTGTATAAGTACACTTAAATTATACAAGTGTGTACCATGTCCACAAAACCGTAGTCCATTGTGTTTGTTGTACCTATATTTGAATACTGTGATAAAATTTGTTTGCAAAGCATGTATGGCAGGTGCAAGAAAAACTTTGCTCAAATGTGTGGCAAAGCTGTCAAAGTCTTTGTTCACATATTTTTCTGTGTCTGGCGCCGGCAATACACACCCATTACGTGATAAACAAGAACTGCTATGTGCACTAATAAAACTACCGTTGCTGAAGCTGCAGACATTCAGTCTGCTTTTATTGAACGAAGTATTACCTTAACCTCCTTAGTAACTGGAATGAAATCCATCTCAAAAATTGGGTTGTCTGAATGTCCGACAATCACAAAATAATATGTTCCTGCCATTTTTACATTCAATGCAAATATAAAGATTGTTAATAATATTTTATATTTTCTGCTTTTAATTTATGGCTTCCACTGATAATTTATCGGTGATTTCGCCAAATATTTTATTTGGAAAATTGCATTTCCACATAAAAACAAATATACGTCAACGTCAATTTGACAATTGACAACTCTCGTGACAATTGACAGCGCTGCGTCATCTAAAAATACAGGTAAAATCTCAGAATCATGTTATCACTTGTTATTGTTCTGAGGGTAAAATATTATGTTCGTAACTTCTGTGATTCTAAACGATAAATGCATAATTCTTCAATGTTTTTGTGTATAGGGAATTATCTAAAGCGAAGATTTTTGGAACGAAGTTCCTTATTGCGCGTTGTGAAAGGGGGCTGGACGGAAAAGTTGTCACGACACTTTTTTTTTATCTTACTAATATGAACCTTAAATACAATGCGTAGAAGCTATAATTCTTGAAACGAGTATATTTTTATTTATTTTATTTATTAAAGTCATTAAAACCATTTCTTACTAATCTAAAATGAACCTTAAATACATTGCGTAGAAGCTATTTCCCCAGCGTTGGCACGGCACGAGTACAAAAGAATCGAACGTAACATTCTTTTTTCAGATTTTGTTGATTTATTCTACTTTGGTTACTGACATTTATCAATAACAAGACTAAACGTGCTTTGCTCGCGTTTAAAAATCTACTTTATGTGGTAAGCGTAAGATCGAATTTGTGTTTAGTCAATCAAACTTGTGATAAAAATGCTATGCAATAGCTTTACCGCGGCTGTCTCCGAGTGCCACACGTATTTATTTGTTTTTTTCTCTAGAAACTTATGTATTGGAACGGAAATAGGAAAATATTTATATATTTATATATATACACACTCTGTTATATAAATAAAATTTTACTACAATTCCTTCACTAAATAATCGAAAGGAACTTCGTTCCATCCGGGTGTCCCTTGACACCTCTCATTGCTTTTTTTTTAATTTTCCGTAAACAAAAAATTATGGAGCAGAACTAAATATCCAGACTCCAGAGTACAAAAAAAAAAACAAAAACGGCGGGAAAAAGGAAGACTGCTTACTGCCTAGGCACAAAATCCATAACTCTGGAGTACTCTAGAACTTAAGCCATAGTAAAACCTGACGGTACGTGTAGCTTATTATCTGGTTGGGTACTCAACAAGAATATTACGACAAATTACAAAATGAACTGTAAGACAAGAAGCTTAGTGTTAATTTAAATGTTTATGTTTAGTCTAATATTGATAACATGATTTTAATTTTTAGTTTCGTGGTACACATCCATTGATAAACTTATGTATTGGAGAGCTGGTTCATGGACAGCATTTCAAACTAAATCAATCAACTTGATTTTGAGAGTTCATTATGATCAGTTGCTAATAACAGTCGATAATAAAGTATTGGAATCTTTAAACATGCAATGTAAAATGAAAGGAATATTTAAAGAAGATATTCTTATATTAATAATATGGAGTAAAGAACAAGAAGTAAGTTAATTTGAAATAATATGCTTATTTCATGAAAACGGTCTGATGGTTACCATAACTCTTTTTGTCACGAAACAACGCGATTAATCAATAGTGTTTATTGTACTTACACATACACACACACGCCCGTTACCCCCGAAGGGGTAGGCAGAGGTGCATTTAGTGCATCCACTTTTCGCCGTGCGTATTCCGTACCATGATGTGATAGGGGGCGAGCCTATCGCCATATCGGGCACAAATTCCAGACTCCGGGCTAATACTGAGTATAAAACACAACCCAACACCTACCCGGGGATCGGACCCGAGACCTCAGCATTGCAATAGTACCATACTTAATACAACTACGCCACCGAGGCAGTCTTATTGTACTTACACCTTATATTTTAAGCGTGCAAATATAAATGAATAAAGAATACAAGAGCAGGGTGTAGTTAGTTAGCTACCTTAAGGCTAACCGGTAAACCATGGTCTTGGGGACCTCGGTGCAGTGACCGGGAACCCCGAGGCCATGGTTTCTTGTTTTAGGACACCACTCTGTAAAACTAACAAAGCATTTGGAGTTTTGGCGGGAACTTGGAAGTGTCATGAGGTGCTCTTGTTTTAATTCATTATTTTGGTGAAACTTAGTGTTATATTGCATAATTATGGTGGTATATTATCCAATATAGTTCTATTAAAGAGCTCAAATGAAGTGAATTGAAATAATCGTGCTAGTCAAGTGTTTGTTTTGTTGCCGCCAAAACTCCTCGATAAAGTCTTGGTAAGGTAGGCTCCACCACTTTACTTCGACATACTACAGATAATAAAAAAAGACAACCCTGTCTGTGGACAACCCAAACTTGACATTGGCAAAATGTGAACACAAGTGCCATAATAAAAAACAAAGCATTTTACCAAAGAGTTCTAAGATGTTTAATGTCATTGCATTTTACCTACCAAAAAGTTTGGTCGTGTTACACACCCTGGGCCTAGCGTTATCACTGGGCATTCTTGTTATTTGCATCTGGTCCCATGATTACATTCAAAGAGCATTATAATACTAAGGAAAATTACATTGCAACGTCATAGTACAAGAGCATTAGTATTACCTACATGAATAATAAATTAATTTAGACTTTAGAATCATTATTAAAAAACCATGAT
Source organism: Sphinx pinastri (assembly GCA_947568825.1). Classification (NCBI taxonomy): domain Eukaryota; kingdom Metazoa; phylum Arthropoda; class Insecta; order Lepidoptera; family Sphingidae; genus Sphinx; species Sphinx pinastri. Next base: position 13,341,563 of record OX387636.1, on the reverse strand, counting down.
TCGCAGATACGAAAAATTAAATTTCAATTGAAGTCCAATGTGGGAGAGTGTCTTCAAAAGCTCGGGGAACATTTTCCAGTCGTCAATCATAATTCTAATCAACCTCCCGCCCAAATGAAGCCAAAATATCGTAATTTAAAAACTGTTTTAAAACATGCTTTAGACAAAAAGGGTAAGAAGAATAAGAACTATAAATACCACATCATACCCCATAATATTTTACGAATAGGTGTTACTTGTGGCTTTGCAGTTTGCGTGCATGTAAAGCCTTTCCCACGGGACAAATTACTGGAATAAAAATAAGCCTATAATATAAATATCCAGGATATGGTTTATCCGTGTTCCAAGTTTCATCCAATAAATTCGCATTTATAATTACAATATTAGTAATCAAGTTGGTAAGAGATACGAAGCTTTGACATGCATTCAATTCGATTTTAGTAGATCATAATATAATAATAATGCGTTTTCATGCAATACTCGGTAGTAAGTATTACACATCAAACTACAGAAAGATACAATACAGCTGAATAGTATCCGTAGACCTTTGAGTATTTAACAACCCGTAGACCGACAAAGCTAATAGTATCACACTTTGCCTTTAGAAAGAGATGTATAATCAGCCAGCTTCGGCTTCGGCTTTGTAAAGCGTATTCTTTGTCACTCATCCATGTGATGATTTTTTCGGCGACTTTCCGATGCAAAGATTATGTCAATAATATAATTTTATGTAATACAATATTTACTGCCGAGGACTGTTATAATAATATATAACTTATCTATTTATTATTTTAATTATAAATGGTAGTAAAATTGGAACGGATACAAAATCTATATATAACTTTTCAGGTGGTGGCCAAATGTTGGAGATTCCGGCAGCATACAATAATTTTGTAAAGCTATGTTTATTAGATCCTGCATTTCCCCAAATAGTCATTGAAACTGAAAAAGTACTTTCACTTGATAATAAGCAATAATACTTACGTGATAATTTATAACAATAATATTATAAAATTTGCGAAAATATATGTCCATAAAATATTCTGCGTACAAAAATAAGTGTAAGTTATCTGTGGACTGTCATTTATTGTTTGTATTTAAAAATATTTCAAATTTAAATTGCAACGGCCATAGTTATATACTGTGTCTGATTGTTGTGTAATTTTTAAATAAATGGTATTCTCTCCTTATTTTTCATTTATTTGTTTGTGTTAAGTGTGAAAAGAATCTGTTAATAATGTTATCCTCAAGATATGTTCCGCCACAGACGTCCAGCATGAGAAAATCGAGGTTCGTTTATTGTATTGTTTTCTTACAAACTACATTCAATGTATAAACATTGAATTTACTAGAAATGAAAATAGTAAAAGTGTCTTCTTTATACGTGTAATCCTAGACTGGAGGGCAAACCATCAATGCTGCCTAAGCCTCGCCGGCCAGGGTCTACTGACCGTCTCTCCACGGAGGCCCGCAGGCCAAGCGCAGCTGGCCATCGGTCGAGCAGCGCGGAGCCCCCTCGAGGAACCTTCGGCCGACTCAGCCGCGAAGCCTCGTCTACTAACCTGCCGATCAATGTGGTAAAATATGTCCGTTTTATAGAATGGCCGTGATTTGTGATTGTTTATACATTACATTTGCACAAAGAAACACTTCTAATTACCATTCCATTTATAACTAATTGTAGTAATATATCGGTCGCATTTAGAAAGTACTTGGATATCATTGTGCTTTTGTCTCAGCATGACCCTTGACCAACAATCTGCATTTATTAGGGCCAACTATTTTCAATGTGCGTAAAGGTCAAAATACGTCCTAACAATTTCAACATAAACATTGCATGTAAATGGTCTGGCACCAGTAACACGGCACCCAACTAATGTTTGGCACAGAGGTCTCGTTCCCAACAAGCGGAGAAGTTTGGCCAGTCTAGTATGACCCCCCTGCGCTCCAGTCAGTACTCCAGGACCACCACTACTCCTGTGGTAAGTCATACGGATGTATGGTTTTTGTTCAACTTTATTGTATTTTCAACTTTTGGCTTGTATTTATTCAAATATTTTATAACAATGGTATATTAAAGTAAAACATAGGTCCTGCAAATAGATGTATGTTTTGATTATGAATTTTATCATACTTTTATGTGTTTTAGAAGTTATTTACTTATTAATCTAGATTTATGGTAAGTTAGCAATGTGGAATAAGATGGAGTAGATATCATCATTGTGTGAAGAGAGTGTATAATGTATGAAGTATAATGTTGTAATGGTCCTGTAATAAAGTTTTAATTCATTACATTGCAGAGAACACCATCTCAAGACCGCTCCAACCGTAGCTGGCAAACCTCACTGGAAAGAGCTTTAGCTTTTGTCACTGTTAAGGATCAGAGGTAGACAATTTTTTTCAGTCCCATCACTCACAGATCTGTCTGACAATTTTTAACCTGTGATAAATCTGAACCATACAGCTATGTGATTATTTATACACCAAACTACTATACAAACCTTCCTCCATCACATACACTAGCTTTTAAATATCAGTACAAATTAAATAACACTCTATAAAGCAAGAATTAAAGATTTCTATGTTATTAAACCTTCAGGGGTGTAGCTACTTCTGTGTAATTTTTTTTACTGTTCCATTGGTTACCTAGCTACACCACTGTAATTCACTACTGGGATAATCAGATGGTTTGGCTTGTTATCAGACCAATATCAAACGTGGCATGGCAGCGTTCGGAGTGTGCGCGTGTGCAAGAGGCGCTCGCGTGCCGCGGCGGGGGCGGAGGCGCGGGAGGCATGGCGCTCATCCGCCCGCTCACCATTGCGCGCTTCGTCGACATCACCGGAGCCCTGCTGGCAGCACTTATTTGGGATGCTAAGCTGAACACAGATAATTATGTTGCTAAGGTATTTGAAATAGAGTGATGTAGATTTAATTATAAGTAAATATGGCTAACGGGATTATATGCATTTGCATGTTTTCATTTTCAAATATTAATAGTAAATATTATTTGTTTAAAAATATCTTCTAAAAGAAAATTCCTATAGATGTATAAATTGAATTGAAGCTCCTGGTTTTTTTTACTTTCGTAGAACAGACTGTAATCATTCACCTCAAACCAATACATTTGCCGGCAGTTACCGCATTTATCCAAACGGCTGCTGTACCCAGGCACAGTGTCCAAATCCTGGCTGAAGACTGTCAACACGCTGCACGCGTTCCCGCAGGCGCTGGCGCTCATCTCGTACTTGCTGGACCTTATAAACCTTGTTGTAAGTAGTATTTTTGTTTGTTTCTTTTTATAACTTACCACAACTTTAAATGAAGAATACCAATAGCTTCTTTCGATCCATCGCGAAAATGACTTACTAGGGAGTTTGAATGCCCAAAAAAATTTTTTTTTTGTTTTCACAACAGTAACATTTTTAAATAATAGAAAATGTTGCGCTGAGATTCAGTATTACAAAAAAGGTCCCAAAGTATAGAAAGTTTTTGTTTTTGTAAGTGTTTGTATAGAAAGCTGATTGCTAATTCTTTATACCTGTGCTATCTTGTTAATTTTCATTTATCAATAAAAAAAATGTAGGAGCTGCCAGTATCAGACGAGTGGCTGTATCTAGATAAGGACGAGTTGGCGCGGCTTCGACGAGATTATATTTACAAGTGCTGGATTAGGTATGATGAAATTCCAATATACGTCGCTTATAAAAATATACATTCGATTGACGAACTAACAATTTAAGGATATTTATTTATAATACCCTGTCCACCTGTGAAAACTACCTAAACATTTGTTCAGTAATTGCGCATGCGCAATGGTGAAGCAATGTTTGCCCGTGTTGATGTACCCTCTTTTTTTTGACATATATAAAAAGAATGAGTGCTAGCAATAATTGCGTATGGTTGTTGAGAGCATTAATTTCTCTGTCTAAATGACTCTTTAAAATGTTTAAATTAATTGTCACCGATGTTACATTAAGGTTCCAAGACCCTGAGAATCAGTTTGAGGACCTCGATGAAGAGTATCTGAACAACTTGAAGATATTACTCGGCAATGATGAACAGAAGATTATGGACTTGCAAAAGGTTATACAGAGTAAGTAATTTTAAAGTTATGATCAGTTTCCATTTTGTGTTTTGTTATATTTTATTTAAAAAAGACTAGTGAAATCGGTTGAAATTTAATCATACCGCAAATATTGGTCACTGCTTTCATAAAGAAATAGATCAGATGGTAACCGCTGTAAACCTGCTGGTATTTTTCAATTATATTATTCTGTGGCTGATTTGTTCAGACTGGCCAGGACGAGGCATTCATTTCGATATTACAGAACTCTCCCTGGCCTCCTCTGAATTGTTCCTGTCCATATTTGCCTATCTAAATCTAAATTATAATGATTTGTCAGTTTAGCCATAAGAGCGAATTTAATTGTGGAAACTTATTGAGCCATGTACTACCTAATTTGTTTTATGTTATGTTTTTCTTAATTTGCTTGTATGTTTCCCTTAAGAGGCCGTATCTAACGCATGCTCACGCCTTTTATCCCCGAAGGGGTAGGCAGAGGCGCAACTAGTGCACCCACTTTTCGCCAAGCGTATTCCGTCCCATGATGTGATAGGGGGCGAGCCTATCGCCATATCGGGCACAAATTCCAGACTCCGGTCTGATACTGAATAGAAAAATCCAATATCACTTTGCCCGACCCGGGGATCGAACCCGAGACCTCAGCCTTGCAGTCGTACCGTAATACAACTACGCCACCGAGGCAGTCCGTATCTAAATTTTCGACTATTTCAGTCAACTTATCATCGTGATTTTTTTAAAATAAACTGATCTGATTTATATCTAATACATCATCGGAAAGACTATTTCAACACTAATAAAATAAACGAGCCTCATTTTTCATATCTTTCTTTAATTTCATTCTATCCACCAAGTTCCAACGTCTGTTTCAGAAATTTTGTTGTACGGAGACTCAAACTTGTTGCCGTTTTCAATCAAAGTCGTACTTTAAACTAACTAACAAAAATTACTGTTTATTGGTATAAAAATCGCCTAAAAGAATAAACGCGACAATTTCTTTATTTTGAACTAGCTTTTGCGCGTGGCTCCGCCCGCGTGGGAAAGTTTTCCGCAATAAAAAGTAGTCTAATCTAGATCCTACTGTACATATCATCAGATGCACTTGATCACTGCCAGGACCATATAAAAAAATAAATTGTCAATTGCCATCATGATGTCAGCTTGTCTTAACACGTTGACTGCGGCTGACTTAACAGTGGTGATTTAACTAGAAAAAGTAGAAAAAGAACCAATCTACGGCTGTTTCACTCACTCGCGTCGCGCAGCCAAACGTCGGTGCGAGACAACACACTCCATGCATGGCAGTCTCACTAGTGAATAGTTAATTGTTTTGGTGCCGCAGTTCATGTGATAAATGAATGCCTTTGTTTTGCAGAGTACGAAGCGTGTATGGAAGACGAGGTGGAGGTGGCTGCGCGTGCGCATGAGGCCCGGCTGGTGCAGCGCCGCGACGACCTGCTGCAGGGGCTCCGCGCTCTCAAGGCGGCCAGGACACGCGACCGCGCGCAGCATGACGCGCTGCAGGCACAGGCGCGGCAGCACCACGACGAGTTGCAGCAGCTCGATGTGGACATTGAGCGGGCTAGGTATTGGATTATGGTTTATAACTTTCATATACCGGTATGTTTGGAGTTGAAAGTACAGTACAATTACAATCGTTCGGACTAAATGAAACTGGGGGTATTCTGTAATCTTAAATTCGGATTATGGATTTGAAAGGTAATTCAAACAATATCATTTTTACCCGACTGCGAAAGAAGGAGGGTTATGTTTTTCGAGTGTATGTATCTATGTATGTTTGTATATTTTTTTGGCACGCCCTACAGCCTAAAGTTTTATTACTTATGTAAAATATAAAAATTACGTGTTTCGAGGTAGGAATAAATTCGTCGTAACATGTCTTTGCGCAGTCGAAAACGTTTTGAATTTTCAATTAGACCTGTCAGATATGAGTTTGAAGAATCGGATGTCTGGATAACTGTAATGCAAGTAAAATGCCAATTAAAGAGAAACTTCTTAGTCACCACGATAATCAATAGTCACCAAATATTGTACAAAAAGAGAACCTCAAATAAACTCTTCGTTTAAGTAATACTTATAGATGCTAGGTACATACCATTGCACTTGCTTAATTGGTGTTTGTTGTGTGCAGCGCGGAGTGCCAGCAGCTGAAGCGCGAGCTGGAGACGCAGGAGATGTCCATGTCGGAGCGCACGCGCCTGCTCGACGAGGTCGACTACGCCAGCAGAGTAAGAGATTCCAAACGGGCGCTCGCTGAACAAATCGCTAAGGTAGACAACTTGCTCCATAAATAAATTATTTATATCGCTTCGGGAGGTGATGAAGTAAACAGTTTACACACGGGCGGTATATATATCTAGAAAAAAAAAACAATAAAAGACCTACGCTGAGTTTCTTGGTGCTTCTTCTCAGGTCAGTGGGCTTTTCCGAAGCACTGGTAGAATCCTTTAGATGATAAAAACATTGTAAAAATTACGTGTAAAAGCCCTTAGGGGCCTAATTACTTAATAAATGATTTGAATTGAATTGAATAGATTTAAAAATGTAGTTAAAAATAGTTACAAAAAAAATCTCTTAACTTAATTATCCTGCCAACCGTCTATATTGATGTGGCATGTTTTTATTATGCAGATACTTATGCTGACTGTACAATAAAAACATGCAGTCCCAGACTGTACATAATCTTCACTGTCTGTTTCACTAAACTAGACTAAAAATATACTAAAAGTATATTTTTTATGCTAGACACTGCTCATCTCCTATAAACATTAAAATAATGTTTTTTTTTTCAGATGGTTCTAAGCAAGGAGACAGAACTAGCGCAGTGGCAGAAGAAGGCTCTGGACACGTGCGTGGAGTACAAACAGGGGCTGATACACCTCTCTGCACAGTTCCCCGACTTGGCGTCGCTTGCTATTGATGAAAAGTATGTATTGTTATAGTAGTTATTTATATTGGTAGCAACATTTTACATGGGCCTATGTCAAAGGTCAGTATTATGTCTGTATTGTAATTTATAATAAGTTTCATCCAGAAGATAAACAGTCTGTTCTGTTCTATTAACTGGTAATATTATTTCACTTAAAATTTAAATAATCTGACAGTTGTATTTCTATAGTAAAATGAATGGAGTGTTTGTAATTGTCAAGGGTAATATGGCAATGATTATTCACCAATAGGACATGGTGTGTTGTTGGCTTAAATAAGTTGAAGCGTCATATGTGGTACAGATAGTGGTAAGATTAGTAAGCATACTCGTGATTGGTCGGTTTGACGTCCAACGCGCCGATGTGTAGCGCTGTTGGTTCCTCGGTAACTGTGGCTACTAAATACTTTCGTCTAATCCTACTTTCTTCTAATATTATAAACGCTAAGAATGTATAGAGGTTTGTTTCTCTTTCAAGCAAAAACTATTGAACGGATTTCATTGAAATGTGGCACACGGGTAGATCATGTCCTGGGTTAACACATAGGCTTTTTACTTTTTATTCCGGGAAAATGTAAAGCGGGACTTTTACCTCGGGAAAACTTATTCACTCGGGCGGAGCCGCGGGCAAAAGCTAGTTCGTACATATTAGTCTCGTTTGCGCCCACTACTGTTCAGCTATGCTCATGAGTTGTGTTGTGCTGTAGTGAGCTGATGGAGCCGGCGTGCGCGGCGCGTGTGGCGGCGGCCGGGGAGGCGCTGCGGGCGCGCGCGGCGGCGCTGGCCGAGGCTCGCGCCGGGCACGCCAGGAACAAGGCCGCGCTGCACCGGAAACGGAACGCGCTGCTGGTCACTGCTCACACACACACGCTTCTAAACTCAACATACACCACGCCTTCATGCCTGAGGGGTTGGCTGATGCGCAACCAGGGCACCCACTTTTGAATTCCTTCCTAGGTGATAGGGCAAGCCTATTGAGATATCCGGCAAAAATTCAAGACCCCAAGCTGATACTGAACAGAAAACCTTAATATCCCTTTACCTAACCCGGGAACTCGGAACGGTATCATACGACGCACGCAATACAACTGCTGCACCAAAGCAGTCCCTTCTACTCCACTTACGATTATTTAATCATCTAAAATAATAATAGCCACAACAAATCACATATTGAAATTCTAACCTCCCAATTCCATTCTTAGGAGGAAACACGAACGAAAATATGCGAACTCAAAACATCAGTGAACCGCGAGCAACAGACACTCGACTCTGAACTGGCTAAGGAGTCGTCGGAGGCGTTATCGTGGTCAACAGAACTTCAGCAGCTGACGGCCAGGCTGGACGTACTAAGGGTCCAGCAGGATGAGTATGTTAAGGTCCAGAGGGAATTGGACTTCTGGGAGAAACAGAACACTGAGTGAGTATACATTTTATTTATCTTCTATAGGAGAGAAAGACTGTTAGATGAAATACCTTGGGTAAAGTTATTACGCCAGATCAAATGTGTTTAAAAAATAATTTGTTTTGTGACCAAAATCGTTTTAAAATTCCCGAACTCCTGTTTACGACAGAATTTCGATCCTTCAGTCAAGAAATAGTCTTTATATTAAATTCCACCTAATATTAATATTCGAGCATCCAGCGCTGGATGCAGGCTGCTTTTGACAGGTCCGTTTGGAATTTTTTAAGGTTAATGTTTAGAAATGGCTGACTAAATTGCTAATACTGATTTAAACATTGTGGTAGGATCCATGTTAAGCTCAAATAGTAGCCCCCATCTGCTGTAAAAATAATTGCCGTCAACATGATTTGAAATTCTTAAACCTCATGTATTTCAGATGGCTAGAGAAGCTAACGCAGCTACAAAAATACATAGAGAGCAAACGCGAGGAGGCACAGCGTTTGCTACGAACTGCGCGGGAGAAGAGACTGGCGCTCGTGCAAGACAAGCTGAGGGAGTGGAACGAGCTGCTACAGAACTGAACCATGATCGGAGTGTATACAGGCGTTGCTAAAAAGGGGGTACAAATGTAAGGACTATACAGATTACAGAGTGATGAATTAATGTAATAACAGAAAGAAAAATAGTTTCGTTTCTAGAAATGGTTATCATGGATGATTGTTATAATATTGTTAACTTTGAAATATGTTTAATCTATAATAGAGGTTTTACACTAACAGTATTATCGTTTAGATTTTATTTAGTGTAAAATTCGTTCTTATTTATAGTTGTATATATATATATGTATAACATTTTGTACCCCACTTCCCGTGACACTTTGTAGAAAATCTTTAACATTTATAAAACCTGTAAAATATATTAAAATACTAAACCTGAGCTGGCAGGTATCGGAATATGAAACTGAAAAAGACCAAAGAATTCTGATAGAAGCGCCCGCCATTGCCAATTTAATATTAAAATAAAATAATAACATTGAAAACAGTCAGTTTATTTCCACAATCATCTCTTATTGTCAATAACCATGTCTACATTATTCTCTATTTGTTCACAAAAGTCTTTGAAAGGTTTCTGTGACCACACATGTTCAGGAGATCTCTTAGGCTTCGGAGCAGCGGGCTTGGGCGGAGGTATTGCGGGTTTGAACGTCATTTGTGAACCGTCGTATGTATCGTACACTTGCATAGGGGTTCTGTAATGGGAATAAGTACATTTAGAACTAAAAAAAAATCTTTATACTACTAAACATTAAGGTTAGTTTGCACCTGACTCTTGTATTACGTATACTGGTAGAGAACGCTTATGGCATTAAGTCCACTTATGCACCATGGATGAAGTGTAAATAAATAAATAAAGAATGTTGGTATGGCTAATATCTGGTACAACTGAACTGGACAAGTTTGCAATAGCAAGCTGTTAGGTAGGAATCGTACACATAACTCTTCCCAATTGGTCACTTGCAAACTGTTTGTGTGCTATTCTCTCTCTTCTCGCATTACCACAGAACATAACTATTAACTACATGGGCGATTACGATCAGGACACCATTTATCTATCCGCTAAATACTCGGTAATAATTTCACTCACAACTTGTTAAGTTCCTGCGGTAACGCCCTGTGCAGGATGGCCCTGGCGGCGGCTTTGACAGTGGGGTGGTAGTGCCGCGCCAGGGCGCCCAGCTCGTGCAGCCCCGCCGCCGACGCGCCGCAGTGCTCCGGGGAGGGAGACAGAGGGTCGTACCGCCCCGACCCGCCCTCCGTGTCTGGCTCTAGCAGATTTGACACTGCTTTACTTTGCTGGAAATTATTAAAATTAAGACATTTATCGAAAACAATATATTTCATCCAAAATCTAACAGAAAAAAATCACGCAATAATAAATGTTATGAAGCTTTGAAATTTGGTGGAAGGGGTAGTTAGCTGTCAAATAACAAGTACAATAATGGTAAACTGTGACTTCACCGAGTGTTACGGTTACAACACTAGTTGCGTAAGAAAGAGCAAGCGTGCTATCTCCACCACGCGCTCACTCTTGCTCACAACAATATTTCAAATATTAATAGCTACTTTATTTTTTGACTTTTAGTTGCTGATTTGACAAATGAATTTGTTTTCCGTATAATTTTTTGTTACATGTAAAGTAATGTACAAAATGTTTTTTTTTTAATGATATAGGGGGCAAATTGATTGCAGCAATAAAATCAGCCTTGTGTTATATACTGCCCATTGCTGAGCACGGGCCTCCTCTACAACTGAGAGGGGTTAGGCCTTAGTCCACCACGGTGGCTTAGTTAGGTATGTAGGTTTCCTCACGATGTTTTCCTTCACCGTTAAAGCGAACGATAATTGATAAACAATACACACGCAACTTCGAAAAGTCAGAGGTGTGTGCCTTGGGTTTTGAACCTCCGGACCTTGTCTCGGCAGACCGTTCCATTTCCAACTAGGCTATCGTCCGTCACAAAATGATTATCAGCACCGTATTATGCATGGATGTTTGTCTGCGTATAGTATATGTGTACCATGGCGAGGTGGTGCAGCAGCACGAGACAGGCGAGCGCGGCGTGGTGCGGGAGCTGCGCGGCGAGCGTGGCGGCGCGCTTGGCGAGCGCGGCACACACGCCCGCCGGCACGCGCCGCGCGCGCCCGCCGAGCTGCCACGCCGACTCCACTATTATCTTGGCCTGCTCTTGCGTTTTACCTGCGGAATTATATTAATGTGTTTGAAAAAGAAGATGACAGAGTTCATTTATGATATGGAATAAAAATACTACAGAGAAAAATACAGCTAATAGCACAAGAAATAAAAGAATACATACGAAATTAATTTAAAATATCGGTCTCATAAAAAATCTATACTAATATTATAAAAAAAAAAGATTTGTTTGTTTGTTTGTAATGGATAAAGTGAAAAACTACTGAACCGATTTTGAAAGTTCTTTCACTAATATGAAGCTACATTACGCCTGAGTGCTATAGGCTACTTTTTATCCCGGAAAAACCTTTTTCAGAAGTCCAGCTCTACATATTTTTTCAACAATAGGGAAGATGCAAAAATAATATTAATCAATATTTTGTGGCTAAAATGTTAAAAAAGCATAAAAGAAGGGCCACTGCAGTGTTTTTATTTTATTTAATATCGATTTTTAACAATAATTACATATTGAAAGTAACGTGAAAAGGATCGTGTTATATACATCAATCTACCTCTAGTGACATCACACCTGCAATGACAACATGTTTAAGGTTACAGTTGTAAAAGTAAACATTCTTTAATTGCGAAAATTAATAGGTTTTCGAATCAAAATGGAAGTTGGGTTCATAAAAGAAGAATCCAGAAATCTACCAAAAGTGAATGCTCACATGATTGTAATTTTTAGCAATAAATTATATTATTTTAATATACTCGTGATCTATTCTAGATGAAATTCATTCAAATGAAAGCAAAAATAAAAATTTGCATCTTCCCTATTGTAATAAAATTTTGCCATGTTTATTTAAAATGCACTTTGGATTAAGCGTAAATGTAATTTATTAAACTGAAAGAAAACATTCACAATACTCCATACAATCTATCGAACCCACCTGCATGCGCATCCAGCATATGCTGGTATAAGTAGTGGTGGAAGGTGGCGGGGTCGACGGCCAGGGCGTCTCCACAGCCCGACAGTATCGCCAGTACCGTCCGCACGCACAGCAGGCGCTCCGCCCCGCCCACCTCAGAGTCTGACAGGAGACGGCCCAATATAGCCACTAGATCTGAATAGTACTCGAGGTTTATCACGTGCGTGAATCTGGGGGAAAATTAACAAATGGTAAGTCGGAGGTTGACAGGTCCGTAATCCTACGTTGAGCAGTGAACATCATGTGTCTGATGATGATAAAGTCGGAATTATTTATTTATTTATTTACCAACTGATACTACTTACAGGATCATTATCCCAATGCTGTATTAGGAATATGGATGCAGGAGTAACGAGAACACCCCACTTCCACTCTAAATATTTTGTAGGAATATATAAAGACACACACACTCACGCCTTTTATCCCCGAAGGGGTAGGCAGAGGCGCAACTAGTGCACCCACTTTTCGCCGTTATTCCGTCCCATGATGTGATAGGGGCGAGCCTATCGCCATATCGGGCACAAATTCCAGACTCTGGACTGATAATTAATAGAAAAACTCAATATCACTTTGCCCGACCCGGGGATCGAACCTGAGACCTCAGTATTGCAGTCGTACCGTAATACAACTACGCCATCGAGGCAGTCAGAATATGTAAGGCATCTGTTGAAAATTTAAGCTGAAAGTTAATTGAAAGGATCATGTCTCAATATCGTACAAGAACATGCCGGGATGGTGCACTGGAAATTCTAATTTAAATAAAGCATAAAGCGGAGTGTCGATTAGCAAGAAAACTCGCCGAAGTTATCTTCCGCAAGCAATTTTTACCGTGAATCAGTCAGGTCATGGTTATTTCCGCAAAGAAGCATGATGTGACTGTTGCACAATTATTGAATTATTGCCGCTAGTGTAAACGCACCTGGATTCTGGAATTTCTTAAGCAATATATTCTTGCGAGAACTTGTTAGGCTAAACCTTTTCTTACTTAGAAATAGGTACTTGTAGGGACACACACACTTGCGCAGCTATGTAAGTGTACGTACGTAGTTGTATGGTAACGCTGTGTCACACCATGCCTCCCATATAAAAGCGACGTGCACCTTTCTTAATTCAGTATGTCTACTAATTTGTTACTATTACCATCTAAGTACGATGCTGTATATTAACGTACTCTGAAGCTATGAAATACAAACTTATATGGTGCCATCTTTGGAGTTTCATTATAATGCCATAAAAAATAAAATATAATATCTACATGGACTGACTTGGCTAATCCATTAAGAGCAGCAGCAAGCAGTTTGGATCTGGGCGAGTTCTTCAACAGCCTGAAGTATATGTGGAACACTGTCTTGGTCACCTCCGTGAGTTGTTTCTTCCGCGCCATCTCACTTTCTTGCGCTTCCGTTTCCATTAACTCTCTCTCTACTTCTTTTATTTTTTTCGCTCGCTGTAATTAAGAAATACATACCGAATTTTTACCTTTTCAGGAGTAAGCAGAGATGTCGCAATATCAAAATGTCACTAGATAGATTTCATTGTTATTCTGGCAATTTTATTGACACTGTACAGTCAGCCACATAAGTAGCTGAACAAATTAAAAACTTCAAATCGCCTTTACACATTAAGCTGTGTTGAAACATTTTTATTTCTTGGTGTGAATTAAAGTGAATGTCTTAAATTTTATGTTGGTGAAGAAAAAAAAAACACTTTGGTAATAAAATAAAAGTGTATAGGCGATTTGAAGTTTTGAATTTGTTCAGCTATTTATGTGGCTGACTGTACATAGGCATGATAGTTGATCTTCGCAATACATACTTTTTTCTCTTTCTTGGACAAGTTAACGATCCTCTTTTTGTGTTTCTCTTCTTGTTTCTTCTTCAATTTGATATCGGTTTCCTCGTCCATGTCGATATCTCGTATCTTCAGTGATAACAGACAGTCTAACGCCGATGGATGCAGGCGGTCGCCTCGCTTCTTCACTAATTGGTTTATTAGACGCACAATCTGTAGGAAGAAAATATTTTTCGTAATAAAACTAGCGACATACCCCAGCTCCGCACGGGTAGCAGAGCATATATTATGTATCTTTTTTTCTGTCGTACAAAATAATTATATAAACTTTCCTCTTGAATCATTCTGTCTATTGGTGAAAACCGTAAAAAAATCCGTTCGGTAGTTTTTAGAGTTAGTAAGTGAAACAGTACAGATAGAATGTCGACTGACGAGAGATGATTAGTCATGGCTAGTCGTCACAATTATGCCGGCTTGTTCGACCTGTGCCATTTTGCTATATAATAAACTTAAGGCAAGTAGCAAAATTGAGGAACTACATATCTTTGGCGATAAATATCAAAATTTTATAGAAAAATTAATGACTTTCTGCAGTTGTCTTACATAATTTATTATAGTTTATATTATTTTTATACGATAGATGCGTATGATATATGATAGAATGTTCTTTTTTATGATTTTTTTACATATACGCTGTTGGTGTACCATAACAAATAAATAAATAAAGGCCGCTTTTGACAGGTCCATTTAGAAATCTTTATGGGAGGCCTATGTTCAGCATTGGACATCACGTGTCTGATGGTGAAACTCACAGATAAAGTGATGTCGCCTTTCCTATCATCCGCGAACACAGCCACGCAGCTCTCGGTGACGATGTGCCGTGCGCGTTCGTCCCTGCAGTCGAGGTACGGCACGACGCTCTGCGCGATGTTCGTCGCGTAGTTGAACTGCGGCCGCGCGACTAGCAGCCCGCACATGCATTGCAGTGATATCAGTGCTAGAGATATCGCGGCAACGTCTGGTTTCCTGGAAAATTATAAAATGTAGTATTTAGTGTACAGTCAGCCTCATAAGTAGCTGAACACATTAAAATTTTCAAATCGTCTCTACGTGTTAAGTATAATTAAAATATATATTTTTCCTTTGTGCGAAGTAAAGGTAATCCTCTTTATTTTATTTTTGGGAAAATAAAACGTAAATTGGTAAGAACACAAAAGTGTAGAGGCGATTTGATGTTTCGAATTTGTTCAGCTACTTATGTGGCTGACTGTACAAGCAATAATTCTTGTTTTAATCTATTTTTCAATACATTTTGTTCTATAATTTCTTGTTCTAGGAAATCATATCATATACACACACACACAGTCACGCCTTTATCCCCGAAGGGGTAGGCGGAGGCGCAACTAGTGCAACCACTTTTCGCCGTGCGTATTCCGTCCCATGATATGATGGCGAGCCAATCGCCATACCGGGCACAAATTTCAGATTTCGGGCCGATACCGAATAGAAAAACCCAATACAACTTTGCCTGATCCGGGGATCGAACCTGTGACCTCAGTATTGCAGTCGTACCATAATACAGTTACGCCATCGAGACAGTCATATCATAATGTAAATAGCATTTTATATTTCAAGGGCTGTATCACAATCAGATTAAAGTATGTAATAATAATTGTAAATGGTACCTTGTGTCGCCTTTCTTCTGCCGCAACATGCCGGAAACCTTCTCCAACCTTTGTAAATATCTTTTGTAGAATTCCAAAAGTTCCTTCTCATACTTGTATAACGAGAGGGTGTCTTTCTTCACTGTGGAATAACCACAAGACAGTGTTCATTACATTAGTTCATTAATATTGCTAATATAAAATAGGAAAATGTCCCAAAGCCTCGTTTAGGTTGAGCAATTATACCTAGCAAGCATCGTACGCAATTATCGACAGCCAGAACCGTTATGACATTATTGTTTCATACTGTTCAGATGTATGCTATACCTAAAAACTCGCCTACGATTATCTCATATAAAAATCGCTTGGCATCTTTTGTCACCCACTACAACTGTTTACACTATGCAATAGGATAGGATAGAAGCGACGATAGCCAAGTTGGGAATGGAACGGTCTGCCGAGACAATGTCCGCAGGTTCAAAACCCAAGGCACACACCTCTGAATTTTCGAAGTTACGTGTGTATTGTTTATCAATTATCGTTCGCTTTAACGGTGAAGGAAAACATCGTGAGGAAACCTACATACCTGAGAATTCTCCATAAGAATCTCGAGGGTATGTGAAGTCTGCCAACCCGCACTAGGCCAGCGTGGTGGACTAAGGCCTAACCCCTCTCAGTAGTAGAGGAGGCCCGTGCTCAGCAGTGGGCAGTATATAATACAGGGCTGATGATGATGAATAGGATAGGTTCCTATGTTTGAAATGAAATGAAATGAAATAATTTAAATGAAATGAAATGAAATAAATGAAATGAAATGAAATGAAATGAAATGAAATAATTTATTCGAACCCATAAAATGTTATACATTATTTAGATTCCGTCAATATTAACTCTACCACCAGTTCGGAAAGCAGTTCTCACTAGAGAAGAACGGGCAAGAAACTCTAGTGTTGCTCTTTTCAAAATCAGTTCAAGGTATAAAATACAATGCATTATATAGAGAAAAAAAAAATACAATTCAGTATTTGTTAAGTTTTGTTTAGAGCAGTTCATTTATATACTCGCAAAATAGGTAATAAATTTTTAAATTCCAACACTAGTGCATAACTATCTCAGGAATCATGTAATAATTTGATCTGAAATGTTCAAGATGTCGCTATTAATCTAAGTTCAAGATATACCCCTAATACTTAGATATAGTAAGCGAAAAGGGCAGACCAGTCCACACAAGCAGCACTCGTTCACGAGTATGACGCATGTGCCAGCCATCGGCCTCCTCAACCATATTACAGGGAAGTGGCCGACCCGGCACACGACGCCGCCGCAGGCACAGACAGTTAAGGAGTATGTCATACCCAAGCCGCTCACAGATGGAAACAAAGAAACTTTATTGAAACGAAAGACATGATTCCAAAGAAAATCATATGAAAAAAATTTAATCCCAGGCTTTTTTATCCTCTATGTATTCTGAAATCTTGTAATAAGCTTTATTACATAACTTTCGCTTAATAGTTGTTTGGAATTTACCAATGTTTAAACACTTAATTTCAGTGGGAATTTTGTTATAAAAATGTATACAGTAACCCTTAAAAGATTTGCTGATTTTTTGGAGCCTTGTTTTATGATTAACTAGATTATTTTTGCTTCTAGTATTTAAGCCATGGATATCGCAAACTTTTGGAAAGTTTTCTATATTCTTATGTACGTACATTAAATTAGCGAATATAAATTGTGATGCTATTGTCATTATATTTGTTTCTTTGAATTTTTCTCTTAGAGAACATCTAGAGTTTAGGGAGTAGATAGATCTTATAGCTCGTTTTTGAAGAACAAATATAGTATTAATGTCAGCAGCACCACCCCACAGCAAAATTCCATAACTCATCAAACTATGAAAGTAAGCAAAATAGACCAATTTTGCTGTTTCAATGTCAGTTAATTGGCGTATCCTGCTCACTGCAAAAACTGCGGCGCTCAGCTTTTTAGCTAGCACAGATATATGAGGACCCCACTGAAGTTTAGAGTCCAATGTGATACCCAAGAATTTGGTTGTATCCACAAGGCTCAACTCGTCACTATTTATGAAAAAGTTAGCGTTAACTTTTTTGACATTAGGTGTGACGAATTTTATACATTTAGTTTTTTCACTATTTAATAATAAATTGTTAACGCTGAACCAATGCACTATTTTTGAGAGAGTATTGCTTACATCGTCAAGAATTGCTTGATGTCGACTTATTTTAAATAATAAGGAAGTATCATCTGCAAACAACACTACTTCACAATTGTCCCTTATGAAATAAGGTAAGTCATTTATATAAATTAGAAAAAGAAAAGGTCCAAGAATTGAGCCTTGTGGTACTCCCAAGGTAACAATAGAGCCAGGAGATCGTTTTCCATTGACATCAACACTTTGTACCCTATTGCTTAAGTATGATTTAAATAAATCAAGGGCAATGCCATTAACCCCATAGTGGCTCAATTTCCTGATAAGAATATCATGGTGAACACAATCAAAAGCTTTCGATAGATCACAGAACACTCCTAAAGCATCCTGTGCATCCTCCCAAGCAGCAAATATATTATGTATAAGCTCAACACCAGCATCTGTGGTGGAGCGACCCCTAGTGAATCCAAATTGTTTACCATGAAGTAGATTATGTTTAGCAAAAAAAAATTGAATTTGTTTAAGTATAAGTTTTTCAAAAATTTTACTTATAGAAGGTAGGACAGAGATCGGTCTATAATTAGTGGGGTCGTCCGTACTACCAGATTTAAAAAGAGGTATAATTTTACTTAATTTCATTTTATCAGGAAATATCCCACTCATAATACATGTATTAAAAATTATAGCTAACTGGGGAGCTAGTACAGATATTACCGGTTTTAATATTTTTGTAGAGATTCCCCATAAGTCACATGTATTTTTAATGTTAATTAATTTAAATGTTTTTATTATATCTAAACTACTAACACAGTGGAACAAGAATGAATCTCCACATCCAGATACATTTTCTTTTAATAATTTGTTGGCAATAGTGGGAGAGGAGTTTAATTTTTTGGTTATAGAAACTGGTATATCAGTAAAGAAATTTTCAAAAGCCCTAGCTATGTCTAAGTCGGAATTAATAATTTGGTTTTTAATATTGAGGCTGAACTCCCTTTCACGAGGTTTAGCCCTACCAGTTTCTTTGCTAATTACACTCCAAGTCATTTTTATTTTATTTTTGGAGTTTTTTATCTTATTACTTAAGTATAAGGCTTTAGCTTTGTGACAAACTTGTCTAAATATTTTTGAGTAACTTTTAACATATTTGACAAAACTTTCATTGTGATTATAGGTTTTTTCATAATATAGATTATATAATTTCTGCCTACTTCTGTGGATACCTATAGTGGCCCAGCTATTGAAAGTACTTTTGTTGCCTGTTAAAGCCGATCTAGGTGTGAAGACTGATCTAAATTCCTTACAAAATGTGTTGAAAACAGTATTATATAACAAGTTTGGGTCAGTTCCCTGTAGAGGTACATCAAATTTTTCTGTTAATTTTTGTCTTAATTTCTCTAACCTGGCCTTTGTTACTGGGACAACTGTAGTTTTCTTATTGGCTATATTCTGAACCATATTGCTAAAGCTGACTAATTGACCACAGTGGTCTGAGCCAAGTTTATTGATAATGCACTTCTTAATTGGCAGTATATCAGTAAAAATATTGTCTATACATGTAGCACTTGTATTGGTTATTCTAGTGGGCTCTGAAAATTGGTTTACTAAGTCAAATGATGAAAAAAGACTTTTTAATTTTACTGCCAATGTGGAGTTTTCTAATAAATTAATATTAAAGTCTCCGCAAACCAGCAATCTCTTATTAGACTTACTTGATTTCCTCAATGCATCTTCAAGTATTATATCGAAACTATCATAAAGTGCAGAGGGTGGCCTGTATACACTGACAACAATGAACTGCTCCAACTCAATACAGGAAATTTCAGCAGTTTGCTCAACAGAGAGACTCACTATGTCCTTACGTTCTTTAAATTTCATTTTTTTATTTACTAGTATAAGTGAGCCACCATGTATAGCATTTTGTCTACAAAAATGACTACCAATAACATGATTGTTGAAATTAAACATGAGCTGCTCATTTCTTAGCCAGTGTTCCGTGATACAAAGTATATCAATGTTCTCACAACTCATGAACAATTCTATTTGCAATTCTTTACCTAACATACCTTGGCTATTTTGGTGAACTAGATTTAAAATATAATTATCATGCACCTTATAAGTCTTATCCTGACTAGCAGGTAGAGTGGAATTTAAGTTTATCAATTGATTTGTATATTGTTCATTTAACACAGAAATGTCATTAATTGAATTTGAATTGATATCGATTTCATTTATGCAAGAGGTCTGGTCCTCTATTGTCTGAATTTCTAATTTAAATCATTAATTTCATTAGGAGTAGGTACCCAGGTATCATTCCTAGTGTCAGAATAAATCTGCTCAATAGAAGCAGAGTGGTCAGCCAAATTCTTGGCTTTGTTGTCATATAAAATATATAAATATAGCAAATTTGCTATTTGTCTTTTTATAAAGTTAGAATTTAATTTTCTTTTATTCAGTTTATATTTACTGAAGTAATTATGTATATCTAAATATTGCACCTTGCTATGTTTATCTGCAAGGGCATTCAACATTTTATTAAAAGTATATATAAATTTTTTTTCCACTTGTGGCACATTCTGTTCACAGGGGAATGAAAACATTACAATTTGTTTTACTTCAAGTGATGCCAGTTGGTTAATGCATTCAGTAAATTGCTGTTTGTTTACATTACCCCTTTCTCCAATTAAAATGATTAATGTAGTAGTTTTATTGAATTTATAATCTAAAATTTTCTTAATTATTTCTTTATATGAAAGACCTGGCATACAATAATTGACAACTGTTTTATCCATTTTTTTATTTAATAAGTGTCCCAGTCCCCTCCCAATGTCATCACTAAACATAACAATTTCATGATGTACTACATTATTTTTTTGAGTTTGTACATTATTGTTTGTGTAACAGACTTTTTTTTTTATGGCATTGAATGACGAGACGAGCATGCCTTTCGCCTGATGGTAAGCGATACGACCACCCATAAACAGTTGCAACACAATCCAGCACCTTGAGTTACAAAGTACTGTGTGGCATTCCACTGCGCTCGTCATCCTGAGACATAAGATGTTAAGTCTCACTATGTCCTGTAGTTACACTGGCTACAATGTCCTTCAAACCGAAACACAACAGTGCATGCACACTGCTGCTTGGCGGTAGAAATAGACATTGCGGTGGTACCCACCCAGGCGGACTCTCACATATGAGAGACCTACCACCAGTAATAATATGAAAAAGAAATTCTTCTGTGAAATCAGCATCAAAATTGGTTGAAGAATAAAGCAGTTATTAAAACTTGGAAGATTGTTGTGAGCCTAAGTGGGGGCGTGGTGGGGATATAGCGCTATCTCTTTCGCACGCACGCAGCGTTATGGCCCGCGACACCAGGTGACGTCACAGTCTGATATTACTGTAATTCGTCAACTACCCCTTCCACCAAATTTCAAAGCTTTATAACATACTTATTATTGCACCAATTTCGAAAATTATTTTTCTGTTAGATATGGGATGATATACATTTTTGAGAAATGTACTTAAAAATTTAGTCAACTACTCTATTTTTCTTGAACCTGGGAGTATCGAAATTTTTTCCTGTCAAAATACTCATATAAGATTATTGTTTGGGCCAGGCAATTGTTGCCTGTCAACGCCGCGCGCCGAGTATTGCCACACCATTATACCAAACTAGCTTTTGCACGCGGCTCCGCCCGTGTGGATAAGTATTCCGGGATAAAAAGTAGCCCATAGCACTCAGGAGTAATGTAGCTTCCTATTAGTGAAAGAATTTTCAAAATCGGTCAAGTAATTCCTGAGATTAGCGCGTTCAAACAAACAAACTCTTCAGCTTTATAATGTTAAGTATAGATATAATAATGTGATATGGACAAGAACAGTCTGATGTAAATGAAAATAAATAAATAAAATAAATTGCCATAACTCGCAATAATGTCGTACGATTACTGCTAGCAATTATTGCTTCGTTGGAATGAGGCTTAATTTTTTTCTTACACAATTGTACCTAACACTCAGGCAATTTTATTAACTGAATACATTGAAGTTTTAGAGAATACTTCATATAGTTATAACACTAAAAAATGCTATTTCCATCAGCACTTACATTTAATATTAGAATAGTCCTGATGCCTTATAAGATACTCGGGCAATATATCCTTAAAAACTTCGTAAGCGGAAATGGTCGCCAGTTTCCGGATGGAGTGAAGGTTCAGGGTGCCGTCTTTCAAACGTTCTTCCATCAGGTACAGGATAGGGAACAGGTTTTTGAGCTGAAATTATATAAGAAATAGAATTGTACATACATAAATATTTTATTGTTGCAAATATGACATACTAGTTTATGCCCGCGGTTCCGCCCGCGTTTAAAGTTTTTCTGGGATAGAAGTCCCGTTTTATATTTTCCCGGGATAAAAAGTAGCATATAAGGTATGTAGTTTGTGCTCTATAAAGGACTGTTCAACCAAAGATTGTCCCGTTAAAATTTTGAACTTCCTTAAAAATCTAGATTGTGAATGTACAGAAAATACAATTTTAAAACAACATAAGGCACTAATATATGACCCCAATATGTACAACAAAAGAAGGAAATATACGGTAATTCAAATGGCTGCGGTAAATACTACATTTGCAAAGTGACACTATAACAATCTGGCTGGCAACTTGTACAACACAATAAATAAAACTATTAATATATACCCTCTCACAAATGCAATGTGTAAAAATAAAGTAATGGAATGGTTACTTACAAAAACTTACGAAGACATTGAAGGAATTATTCATAACCTTGCATGAATCTTATGTATGAGTATTGAATGCTATATTAATTATTTCTCTAAACACACATACACATACACACACACACACACACACACACACATACACACACGCACACACATGCTAATGCACTTATTGCACTAAATATTGTAATATTGTAATTGTGTATGGAACTGCCTAGATCTTAATTAATAATTTACAATGGATATGGAAGACCAGTGTCTCCTAATACAAGTCTTCCTATACTTAAAAGGAGACGCCAAAACCTGTAACTGTAATAGATTTAGTTGGTGCCAAATAAATTATTATTATTATTAATATTAGAAAATATTTTAAGCTCCACAGTCATACAAATAGGTACTATTTAAGAATTGAATTTAAATTTAGTCTCACTTTGTAATTGTTGTCTTTTTTTTTATTATTTTTTGATTTGTATACACAATAAGTTCTTATATTGTTTTGGCATTCTGTCACATGTATTTTCTTCCTTTCACCCTAACACTCAGCTGAAGCTAACTCTGACATGGGAAGCCCAAGATACAGGCCTAGTTTGGATACCCCTGGAAATTCTAGTTTTAAGGATCTCATAATGTTTGTTCATTTTAAGTAGCATTGATTCTCTGTAAGTCTATTTTTTCAATAAACAATTTTCATTTCATTTCATATGTGTTAATCCAGGACTTGATCTACCCGTGTGCCAAATTTCATCGAAATCCATTCAGTAGTTTTGGGTGAAAGAGTAACAAACATCCATACTTACAAACTTTCGCGTTTATAATATTAGTAGGATTAGAGATGCTTAGCCATAAACATTACACCCATTGGGCTATAAAGAATTAAGAGATATTCATATTATGGTAATCAACACAATTTGATGCATTCAACAACAACACAACACAGGTTGAACCACCTACCTTCTTCTCTGGGCTCTCGAGCAGAGAAGAGCACAGTGCCCCTATCCTCAGCTTATCATGATTCAGCCGGTCTCTCCTGGCAGCCAGCAGTTCCACTGCGCTCACCACTCCCTTATCACCTTCCTCTGGGGTTTCCTCTTCTGCAGTACCTTCCATGCCAGAATCTGATTCTGAACCATGATCCTCAGTCTCTTCTGGTTGTTGTTTTTTCTTCTTTGCTGGTGGTGTTTCGTCTTCTTCTGATTCCGACTCTGTAAATGTAGATTTAGGTTCAGTGCTTCTGCTTCTCAAAATGTGTAAAAACTGAAGCCCAATAGACAATTTCCAGAGTAAATTTATGAGACTCATAGGCCAAAGATTTTATATCTCAAGAGACAATCATAATTTAGTACCATGAAGAGTATTGTCATTTTAACTTCTATGCAATGGTGCTAGTTTTTATATCAAAAGCCTATTGAGGAAACTTGCATTCCATCACTTGTATAAATATAAACATGATAGCACTTATCAATCAGGTAAAAAAGTCTAAAGACTAAATTCTTTCTTAAAAAATTACTTGTTAAAAATAACTACAGGTAAACATTTATAGTTTAACTAGCTTATGCGCGCGGCTCCGCCCGCGTGGAAAAGTTTTCCGGGATAAAAAGTAGCCTATAACACTCAGGAGTAATGTAGCTTCCTATTAGTGAAATAATTTTTAAAATCGGTCTAGTAGTTCCTGAGATTAGCGCGTTCAAACAAACAAACTCTTCAGCTTTATAATATTATCTATATAGATTGTGTCAAGTGGTGAGGGATAATCATCTCTTGTCAGTCGGCACTGCACTTGTCAGTCGGTGGCGTAGTTGTATTACGGTATGACTGCAATGCTGAGGTCTTGGGTTCAATTCCCATGTCGGGCAAATTGATATTGGGTTTTTTAAAGTCAGTATCAGCTGGAGTCTGGAATTTGTGCCCGATATGGCGATTAGCTCGCCCTCTATCACATTATGGGACGGAATACGCACGGCGAAAAGTATGTGCACTAGTTGCGCCTCTATCTACCCCTTTGGGCATAAAAGGCGTGTGTGTGTGTGTGTGTGTGTGTGTGTGCGTGTGTGTGTGCGCGTGTGTGTGCGCGTGTGTGTGTGCGTGTGTGTGCGGGCGTGTGTGTGTGCGCGTGTGTGTGTGCGCGTGTGTGTGTGCGCGTGTGTGTGTGCGCGTGTGTGTGTGCGCGTGTGTGTGTGCGCGTGTGTGTGTGCGCGTGTGTGTGTGCGCGTGTGTGTGTGCGCGTGTGTGTGTGCGCGTGTGTGTGTGCGCGTGTGTGTGTGCGCGTGTGTGTGTGCGCGTGTGTGTGTGCGCGTGTGTGTGTGCGCGTGTGTGTGTGCGCGTGTGTGTGTGCGCGTGTGTGTGTGCGCGTGTGTGTGCGCGTGTGTGTGTGCGCGTGTGTGTGTGCGCGTGTGTGTGTGCGCGTGTGTGTGTGTGCGTGTGTGTGTGTGTGTATGTCAGTCGGCACTCTATCTGGATCACACTTCACTTACCATAAAGTGCTGTAGGATCACTTTGCTGAGATAGTATAAAAAAAGTTACTACCTTCCACCTCCTCAGTCCTCTCCATAACTCCCTCTTTAGTCTTGATAGGCAGTAAAGCCCTTATTTTCTTTACAGGTCTGTCAGCCATTTCCTTCTCATATTTCTCCTCTAGTTCACTGCCAGAGTCACTGTCACTCTCAGCACCACTGTCGCTGCCAGGTGCAGCTTGTTTCCGTTTTGGCATTTTCTCTTTGACTGGCTTTTTGCGTTTTCCAGATCTGCGAGTTTGTTACGTAAAGAATTGTTTTTATAATGGATATTACAATAAATAGAAAATATTTATAGAATGTGCATACTATAAACAAATCATTTACTGAACCATTTCTTTGTACATCATTTTCAAATGGTGACCATGAAAAAACTAATGAAACATTGAAATATCTGTCTGAATCAGCGAAGCGAAGAATAATTTAAGTAAAGAATTTAACAGTACAAACTTTTGTTTTTCTTCTTTCTCCGGGACATCAGATAGCAGTTGAGGCTGTTTGGAGAGCCTGCTCATGATGTACTGCTGCTCCTCTTCGTCTAGCATGTCTGCCCACTCGTCGCCTGAAGCGGAATCGCTCTCGCTGCTGTACTCCACTTGAGGCCGCACTGGCTGGTTCTGCTTCTGAACCTTAGTTCTATGCCTTTGTAGACGTAATTTACCCTGTTTTTTCATCTTATTCGTCGTCTGGTTGTTTCTTTTTACTTTACTTATCTTTGCTTTACCCTTTTTCTGTAAATATGGTAGATATTTCGTTAGTGTTAGGGAATGGTAAGGTTATGTTGTGTTCAGTGAATTAAACAATATTATTAAGTAATTGCTAGGACAAAACTTACCGCCATTGCTGCAATTTATAGTTCTCTTTTTATTTAGTAAATGTGTAATTGATACAATAAGTTTTATGTGAGCAAAACAACGTGGGCACGAACTGTTTGGTTTTTTTGACAATATGACAGCTTTGAAGTCAGAAGTGACAGTAAACAACTCCACAGACCAGTGTTGCCAGATGTTTGACGGATGAAGTCGCCGAAAAATCATTATGAAGTCGCCTCAAGTCGCCGCATCGTATATGGAGAGTCGAAGGAGCAAAGAAAAAAAAAAAACCTCCCAGCCGCCGACGCGAAGAGCTAAAAAAAAAAGAAAAGGTCCCCAATTCCAATTTCTATCATGTGTTTTGTACTCTCAAAGCTAAAAATATCCTCAAATCCGACAAAAACAAGGTTTATAACGCAAATTTTCCAAAGTAGCCCAAATTGGCGCCTGAGTGCCATTCGCGTAGCCTAAACGGCGACCAGTCGCCATTCACAATTTTTGGTCGCCCCGACACCCTCCGAGGTAGCCTAAATGGCGAAAAGTCGCCTAATCTGGCAACTCTGCCACAGACAATCTTTGGCTATATTCGTAAATTGCAATCATCTAAGGCAATCATTATATTACATTTTTTTCTTCAAAAATTCTTCATCAAAAATATGATCATATTTTAATGATTGTTTCAAGTTACATGCATTTATTATAATAAAATCCGATTATAAATATCTCTTCTTCCATATTATTTTTTAAATTCTCATGCCAATAAATGATGAAAAGTTTTTGAACGTACTCAAACTTTCTAAACGTCAGTTACTAAAGACCTCGAAACTTTCGTAAATTCTTGTTTTACTAGTTTTCAAACTGAAAAATCACGCCTTTATCACGTAGATATTTCAGAAGTTGTATTCCACTTATTCCTTTATGTCACATTCCACCTACAATGCGTCCTGTTTGAAAGTGTTGGCTTAGAAAAGTTAATATCATGGTCCCGCAACAACAGAGAAGAAGACGTAGACGGGCACCGATTGCTAGGACTACTGAGCGACGGGTGGTAGTAGCTAGAGGTGCTGGCGGCTTCGGGTTCACTATTGCGGGGCAGAGGCCGTGTGTGGTGTCGGCCGTGGCTGCAGGCGGGCCGGCCGAGCGAGCCGGTTTGCGAGCTGGCGACGCGTTGCTAGCGGTGGACGGTGCGAGTGTCGCGCGGGCGCCGCACGCCTCTGTGGCGCGGCTGGTGGCGGCGGCGCCCGGTGCGATAGCTTTGAGCGTGTCGCCGAGGGAGGCGCCACCGACTGACACTGAGGACACGGAGCCTGACGAGCGAGCGAGGACAAGGAGGAGGCATCCTCCGCCACGACGCCGGCCTCAGGCAATGTTGCACCATCCAGGTAAGTTGTTGTAACTGTTTACACAGTTATAAATGAATAATTTGTGAGGAATAAAGTTTTGAATGTAAAAGTAGATAAAGTTAATATATTAGAGATATTTTTCTTCTGGTAGAGCTTTCTTTTGGTAGTGCTTTTCTTCTATGTAGTTTATAATCCTTTAATTCATAAAAGTAGTGAAAAACGCAGTAGGTGATGAATTATCAAATGGACTTATTTCTGTTTAGAGTGAAATTGTACAAATGAATATTAATTTTAATTGTTCACAATTATTCACCTATTTTATTTTATTTGTTTTATTTTTATTTTATTAGGGAAACAAAGTGTTAATATAAAGTTAATGCAACTAACACACAATACATATTTAAAATATACATAATTAAATGACTATGACTATGTCTGAAATGTTTATATAAAACCCTGAATTTCATGAGGATGCACATGCAATGTGCATATTACCAAAATAAAATTACAACCTGAAGGACTTGCTCCAATTATTAAACATTACATGCAATTAGTTACTAGATAACTATGAGAATATACATTTGAAAGTCACTCTATAATAAGTTAAGCTTTTCAAAACAAAAGTTTTTAATTTTCTAATGTCGAGAGCAATAAAACATAAATTAGAGAGTATTCAAAGGTGTTTTTGTTTCCAGATGACGTATAACAGCGGGTATGTGAGAATCTCTCTATTGTGTTGTGAATGTCTGTTTGCATACAACTAACTGTGTTTTTATGTTCGTCTTGTATTGTTAAGTTTTACTATCATCTACCCATGCTATCATTTTTGTATAGATGTTAATTTAACAGATCTCATATTGCATCTAAACATAGCCAGTTAAACCATCAACGCCTGCTTATATATAGATATAAGCATATTTTACTATATACTCGGGCACTGGTGTCCACCGTGGGCGTTGACAGGTTAACCATCAATTTTAAGGCATAAGAAGTCTGAAGTGCAGAAGTCTCATTTAGACAGATCTATTGCTAACAATTATAATATGCAATTATTGTATGCAATAATCATCACGAGATTATTGCATACTGTTCAGATGCAAGTGATTATATCATACAACTATCGCTCAATACATTTTTTCAGCTGCTGTGACATATTTTCTCTAATGTGGGAATATTTTTTTTTTTATATCTGCCTAATGACTTGGACATGACCATTGCTTAGTTAGGCAAGTATTGCCTGACAATGCAGGTGGGAATTGCCTCGCCATTACGCATTTTCAGACAAGGCAACTTTTTATTTGCTTTCAAGAATCACACATCCATGTCAAGTAAATTGCTCCATCTAAATGAGACAAAATAATACTTTTACATCAGAAAGTTTATATTCCGCTGTTGTTATTAATCCTTGGACGCCCGCGGTGGACACCGGTGTCCATTTATATAAGGAAATTAGCTTATAGCTATATATAAGCAGGCGTTGACGTTTTAAATTGTACATAAAATATATTTTTTCATAATATGCTTGTTTCTTTCATCATCAAATAAATGTACTAATAAACCACCAATATTCACTTTTGTTCAAACTTTTGTTTGTGTCTGGCGATCACTGCATTATGATTTTGTATTGGCTACACACACATTAATAATTATTAATTTATTGTATATCTTTTTTGATTGTTTGTATTATTAATCAACATAATTTAATGCACAATGTACCAAATAAAGTTTTTAACTGTAATATAAAATTTTGAGCTTAGTAATTTTTGGAATGCTTGCATTGCCTTATTTGTTATTAAAAAGCATTTTATGTATGATAAAATTATATTGTAAGCTGCTATTGCGTTAAGTTTATTGAATTTTAGAAAATCACAGCTTATAATTCCATTCTCGAAGATTTCCCGTAATTTATTTATATCTCAAGGTTTTATTCTTATAATGCAGATAACCTTTCCACTGTTACAGGATGTCACGCAGCGCCAAGTACATCAGGAGTCAACGAGATCCTGCAGAATCTCAGTCGAGTCCAGTTAACGACGAACCACGCGGCTCGCCTCGAATGCCGGGCTGTAGTCGGATATTTGGGCACAATAGAAACACCGCAGGCCGCGTCTAGCACAGCCCCCAACAATGTTAAAACGGCTGTAAGGAAACTGAGGCAAGAACGACGCCCTGCAACCCCAGTACTTCTGTCGGTACTACCCAATGCTCTTTTCCTCAGGCGTCCTTCAGGCCAAATCTTAGCTCAGTACCAGCGAGAGAGGATAGTGTACGCTGGTTGCGGGTCTGACGCTGACAGACGGTTCTTTGGGCTCGTGACGTCTGCGGAGACTGCGGAAACCGAAGCGTCACATAGTAGCCATGTTTTCGCTGTCGATCCTAGAATGGCGGAGCACGAAGCTCATATTACAAGAGCTAGAGAGTTTCAGATAGCGTGTACCAGAGATCCAGTTGCCGAGAGATGCTTGGAGTTCCCACCATCAGCTGAATATGTGGTGGGAGTTATCCGAGGAATGTACTCGTTGCCATCCGAGGACTGTTCAAGCCCAAATCTTCAAGCAATCTCGAAGTTAGCAATAAAAGGCGACAGTCCAGCTTTGGGTAACTTCTCGAGAAGTAACCGTCCAGTGTTTCGAGTGCCACGCGATAGAAGGCCATGTAGACATGAAGAGGCAAGGCTTGACGTACAAGATTTCGTGGCGAACTCTCCGCAGCCGAGCAACCACAGCGAGGTTACGACGACGTCCAGTAATAGTGACTCCGGGATAGGTTTCCACAACGACTGCAGAAACATAGCCGACAGGATCCTAGTGGTCGATTTCGCGCAGCAAGCACCACCCAATAAATTCCGTCAGGATATGCCGCGACGGCCTTTAGGGCTCGTGGGCTGCAGCAGCTTCGATACAGACGGTTCTTTCTTGTCGAACACCACTCCTGTTGTGGACGGTTTTGGAGGGCAAGGCAGGCCATTGAATTTGGATGATGTCATCCTCTCCAATGACTTGCAGACGGTCAGGCATCTCAGCCCTCACAAAGACAGCGATTATAACTACAATAATTTGTACGGGAATATACCATCAAGCTCCAGGTATTCCAATGGTGCGGTGTATGACCAAGTTTATACAGAGAATGAGAGTCATCACTACGAGTTCATACCACCACAGTTGGACATGGATTTGGAGATCGACCATGTTGCGGAGACGTTTAATTCCGTAGAAATCTACGAGGAAAGGTCTCGACACCCTCCGGATTGGCAATCTATTGAATCAGTTGAGAACGTGACCGTGATATCCGGTGGTACTTCCAAGGCTAGCATGGACTCTGTATCGGTGTACTCGTCCAGGAGTCACGAGGAGGCCAGGCCCTCGAGGAGGAAGCATCTCCAAGCGTCGCTTGATGATATGCTGGTTTTGGGCCTCCGTCAGCCAGCGGCCCAGGATAAAGATGACGATAACTTTGTCCACCCTGCCAGTATTAAATGCAAGGTATACAAAGCTTTTTAATATATCGCTTTTTGATGCAATTTGCGTAGCCGATTGTACTTTATTTATTGTAATATAATTACGCGACGGATATTTGGTAAAATATGATTATTGTTAGTTATTTTTATATATTCTTGACTAGTGGTGCTTAATATCAGCTACGTAAATTACGTCAAAGTGCCGAGGTTAATAACCTCAGTTTGTTAATGGTGCTCTTTTGGAATGTTATATGTATTTTCCGTTATTAAATGTATTATATACAACGTTTTTTATTCAAAAGGTAGTAATTTAACCCACTATAAATAGGAAAGCGACTTTAAAGTCAAAATAATATAATTCATTTTACCACTGTAGATTAATAGTTTACTATTACATATAATAACTCCTAATTACCATACAGGTTCGAAAATCGATAAAGCCCCTGAACATCCTGTCGAAAACGCGGCACATGCTCTCCGGGAAGGATAAGGATCGCGGGCACAAGCAGGACGAGCGACGCCGGGCGCTGAGCGCTAGTGCCGGTGACGTCACGGGCAGCGGCGAGCGGCCCGCGGATGAGTCGCTGCCGGCCGCCGCCAGTGAGCCAGACTTAAGAGATACGCAGGTACGTGATAGTTATAAAATTGATACTATTTTCTACGCAACAGGAATGTAAGCCAATAGACAACGGGTATTAAATAAGGAACCAATCGCGTCCAACATCGGCGCGTTGGCCGTCAATCCGACAAATCAAGAGTGTGCTTACTACGCATGCTCACGCCTTTTATCCCCGAAGGGGTAGGCAGAGGCGCAACTAGTGCACCCACTTTTCGCCAAGCGTATTCCGTTCCATGATGTGATAGGGGGCGAGCCTATCGCCATATCGGGCACAAATTCCAGACTCCGGGCTGATACTGAATAGAAAAATCCAATATCACTTTGCCCGACCCGGGGATCGAACCCGAGACCTCAGCCTTGCAGTCGTACCGTAATACAACTACGCCACCGAGGCAGTACTCGAGTGCTTACTACTCGGGCCTTTATCTGTAATAACAAAATACTGAATTTACGATATTATCCAAGTTTTGCTATATGTGCGGTAGATGGTGTACCAGCTCAGGGTATGCTGTTGCGACAACATTAATTAACCTATATTTTAACAATAGAAAGTGACCAAATGAGTGAACGAGTCAACTGATAGTAATGAATGATCATTACCATCCATGAACACGGTAAAGTTGCCATTACAAAAGTACGGTACCTATTTCACTATACCTACTTTTCTCGGTTCTCTCGCTCTATTGCGGGATCGGCGCATACACTTCGAAGTATTTTGCAGCAAAGATATGGCTTAGTTTTACTACTGGGCGCCTGGCTATTATCAATCCCCTTTTGCCGAGTGCCAAATTGTGTTGGAAAAGCTAAGACAGTCAAATTGTTCAAATCAATTGACATTTGCCAACCAGTTA
This sequence comes from Sphinx pinastri, assembly GCA_947568825.1. Classification (NCBI taxonomy): domain Eukaryota; kingdom Metazoa; phylum Arthropoda; class Insecta; order Lepidoptera; family Sphingidae; genus Sphinx; species Sphinx pinastri. The sequence continues at coordinate 13,309,491 of OX387636.1, read as the reverse complement.
CTCTAAAAACATAAAAAATATACTCTTCGAATTGGGAACCTCCTCCTTTTTTTGGTTAAAAATATTACTGTGATGACTAATCATGACATGCTAACTAAAATTGTAACTAACCAGTGTTTGTTTTCAAAATAATTTAACGCTTTAATTTTGTCATTTAATGCCGTTCAAGATCGTGACAAAAAATCAGTCATTGGTTTTAATTGTATTTTTAAACCATGACGCGTGCTATTTTTTCCTGTAATAGTTTGCACGTTCAACAAAAGGTGTTATGTTGTGCGAAATGTTATACTTACCATAAGATGCTCAATATAGATATTATAAAACTATTTTTATAGCAATTCATATTATTTAGAGCTGTCATCAATCTATGGCCAGCCTGAAATTACTACCTATGAGATAACTACGTAACGTACGAATCCTCCTAGCCAGTTTCGGCCACGGCGGCCAATCTCAACGGAGATCAGCCAGGCACGCAGTAGATATTATAGTGCACAAATGTGTGCGCAATACACAGGTGCACTCGCTATTCCTTCACTCTCATAGTCCGGTGAGACGGCAATCCGACATGACCGGAGAGAGATCAGGTGCAGGACCAACGGCTTTACGTACTTTCCGAGGCACGGGGGTATCACACCAATGAGATGAGATAACTAATGCGATGGCGACCAAAAATTTTGATCCTGAATGTTGTGTAAAATACATTAGCAATTATCTTTAGTGTCTCGGAGACGTAACAATTCTTCTTTTATATGTTTTTTTTGCGTGGTTAACATCTCGTATTTGTAAGATGTAACGAAATGTACAGATAGGCCCATAATTAGCTCAACAAATTTAAAATTTCAAATCGCCAATACGCGTTCATTTTAACCGAAATATTTTCTTTTCTTTATGTGAAGTAAAGTAAATCACTTTTATATAATTTTTGTGAAGAGTTAAATGATTTGACAAGAACACAAACGTGTATAGGCGATTTGAAGTTATGACTTTGTTCAGTCATGTGGCTGCCTTTACAAAGGGAGCAACATTTCCACACTCTTAAAATTCGGCAACGGACTCACAACTTATTTGACAGTATCAGTTTTTGTCGATGCTGCTGAGAAAACTTATAAACCTCTGCTAGATGTCCCAGTTTGATCGAAGTGGTAAAACCCTCATTGCGATTACATGACGCTCACTGCCCACACTCGAGCGCGACACGCGTCACCGTATCTTATCGGCTAATACTCGTGACGTCAATGTGCTATTGCTTTGTTATGGTTTAGGAATTTGAAGGGCCCTGTGAGTTAGATGTGCTGTTAGTGCAATTGTGGTGTTTGTCATTAAAGGTCTAATTAAAGAAATGTCTTCGTCTAATATATTATTTAGCTTTTGCTTTCGGCTTCGCCTGCGTGAAGTGTTTTCCCTCTATATGTTTTCCCGGGATAAAAAGCAGTCTATGTCCTTCCTAGGGCCTCAAACTGTGTTTGGGTGTTTGGAAATATGGTTGATAGAGAAAGAAATTGTTTCAGAAAAGGTAATACATAACTGTTTATGTAAAAAATACACCTCATACTCATAATACAGTTAGCCAAATATATTAACAAACATATTGCTGGTGGTTTCGCCGGCTATTCAGTCCTCTCCAAGAGTTAAAGCTTTACTATACACTTTCCGGAATAATTAGTGACCTATTTATGTTTCTCCAAGATTTTGAATATCTCGATGCTAACTTACATCCGTATTCATTTAGCACATTCTGTGTTTATTATAGTGGATTAGATATACCTATATTATGATGATATTCCTGGAAAGAAAAAATTCAGGTATATTATCAATTCACTGGGTGCATTTGAATGGAGCAAGCTGCATGTCGATTCTATGAATGGGCAACCATTCAACATTACATTCTTGGCTTATCGCGTGTTAAGTGTGACGCATGTTTGCGATTGCGATTAAATGATGTCGCAGCGATTATTTGTCGTCGGTTATATTTCTATACAAACAAGCAATTCCTTGTCTCAATTCTAGAGTTTGTTAAAATTTGTTTGTTGTAAAGTGGGGTTTTACAATAAAAGTTGCTAAAAGCTTTTGTTAGCAATTGATTAAAATGGCCGGCAATTCTTTTCAGCGCACGACAGTAAATATGTGAAAAGATTTACTGAAAGCACAAGAATTAAAATGTGTATGAAGTATTTTTTTAATTTTGGGTGAAAACATACATGCTTTATGTGTGATAATATAGATTAAGGGTCCTTACAATTATATTAATTGATGAATAATATAATTAGTGCTTTGTCTCTGAAATTGTCCACTTCATGAGCTTAGGAAAATAAGAACACAATATTTTTTAAAAGTGTATGCAAGTCGTAGTATGTCAGTGCATCGGAATGTAGCGATGCATACGTAAATGTGTATTATATGTACATATCTATCGTTCGACCAGCGCGCCCTCACGTTCAATTTGATCCTAATTGACCGCGCCCGCTTCTGTCTGATTGTGTTGAACTGGCCTGAAATGTATTTGATAAATCTATACTTCTATCTATATACTAATATATAAAGCTAAAGAGTTTGTTTGTTTGTTTGTTTGTTTGAACGCGCTAATCTCCGGAACTACTGGACCGATTTTGAAAATTCTTTCACTAATAGGAAGCTACATTACTCCTGAGTGCTATAGACTTACTATCCCGGAAAAACTTTTCTACGCGGGCGGAGCCGCGCGCAAAAGCTAGTTATTTATATTCTAGGTACATTTACAAAGTCCTGACCTCACAATAAGACACAAGTCTTGGGTTTCGATTATGCTCGACTTTCGCAACTTACAAAATTAAAACCAGAAACAAATATTTCCAGATCAAACCCACGGCTTCTTTTTTATAATAATAAAAACTAAAATAAATAGTTATCAAAGGAGCACCATCTGCATTTCATATCAATGAACAATAATCTCGGTTTCTTTTAATAGCATTATTATTTCAATCACGCAGACTTTAAGTCACGTGACATATTAAATTTTTTTTGTGTACGTTTGTGTCATGTCGGTAAAATGGTAGTGAAAGTTGATAACAATATTTCGCGATGAATTATTGTTTTTTTATTTTTTTTTTATTGCATTGAATGTCGAGACGAGCATGCGGTTCACCTGATGGTAAGCAATAAGACCACCCATAAACAGTAGCAACACCATCCAGCACCTTGAATTACAAAGTACTGTGTGGCATTCCACTGCGCTCGTCATCCTGAGACATAAGATGTTAAGTCTCTTTATGTCCAGTAGTTACACTGGCTATAATGTCCTTCAAACCGAAACACAAAAGTGCATGCACAGTGCTGCTTGACGGTAGAAATGGACATTGCGGTGGTATCCACCCAGACGGACTCTTACATATGAGAGACCTACCACCAGTAATAATTGTCATTATTGTTTTTTTGTGTCCCTACTGCAACGAATGGTAAGTAGAGTAGGTCAAATAAAACGACGACTGACGAGATTGAGATAATTATGCCGGCCTGTGTACTATTAAATAATGCAAATAAATAATTTACTGGTGGTAGGTCTCTCATTATGTAAGAGGCCGTCTGGGTGGGTACCACCGCAATGTCTATTTCTACCGCCAAGCAACAGTGTGCATGCACTGTTGTGTTTCGGTTTGAAGGACATTGTAGCCAGTTTTTTTTTTTTTTTTTTTTTTTGTTATTGACATTACGGTCAGTAGCCTGACGCGAGTCGGCTTTTCTGACCACACCGGACTTTCGGGCGAACGCTTTAGACGCTCCAACCCTTTACATTTAAACGACCACGCTGAGGGCACCCCCTAAGTGGGGTACGAGCCTCGGCTCAGGGCAGTCGTTGGAAGATGATTGAGACATCAGCGATTAGGGGATTTTAGCGGTGTAATACACCAATCTATCCATTGTTTTCATCGGCACGCGGGCCGGAACTGCTAACTGGGTCGGGACATCGGGGGACACGGCGAGGTCTTCGACGGCGAGGACGGTACAGCGGTCTTGAGGAGTGTGAGAGTTTCAATAACTCGTGCTTTCTTTGGATGGCCAGAGTGATGGCATCATCTGGATCGGTCAGGACTGAACGGGGACGTCTCCATTTCGCGCGGTCAATTGGAGTATAAATGGATGAGTTTCGGATGAGCGGATTATGATGATTAACCGCGCGATCGAAGTAGCGCCTGCTAAGCGTCTGAATAAAGTGCCTGATGGTCGGCATGTCGGTGTCCACGTGGAGGTTGCGATTACGCACGTACCACGGGGCATCGAGTATTTGTCGTAGAAATTTATTCTGGACAACCTGCAGGCGCTCAATCCGACCGGGTGGTATGTGAGCGAACGCGGGTGCTGCGTATGTCATGATCGGCCTAATACATGTCGTAAAGATACGTATCTTGTTGCGGATAGAGACCTTACTCTTTTTGTTAACGAGCCAGTGGAGCTGACTTTTCGCGAATGCGGCTCGCGCGCGTACCGCATTAACATGTGGGATGAAGGACAGATTCCGATCAAGGAATTGTAGCCAGTATAACTACTGGACATATTTACAGACTTAACATCTTATGTCTCAGGATGACGAGCGCAGTGGAATGCCACACAGTACTTTGTAAATCAAGGTGCTGGATGGTGTTGCTACTGTTTATGGGTGGTCGTATCGCTTACCATCAGGCGAACGGCATGCTCGTCTCGTCATTCAGTGCAATAAAAAAAAAAAAGTATTTTAGAAGTTATGTATTATTATTAAGCCAATATATTGCAAATTGTCTGTACATAATACCCAGACAATTGGTACGATGCGGGCTATATTGGGTATTATAGAATGTTCATAACAAGTTCGTACTTGTTTGTTTCCGTAAGGGGTAATTATGGGAGCATCTAGTGCAATTCGCTGAACCTTAATCCGTTTTATTTTGTGATAGGAAGTTAATGTATTGCATGTATTACGCACAACTCTATGTGTCTAGAGCAAGTATCTGCATCAAGATCTTACTATTGCCACAATGTAAGTACAGCAAGCACCTAAATATGAATTATCATACCTACGTGTTGTATTTTTTTGCCTCAGTGTATATTTATGCAACTGTCTATAGTTTTTGGACCAAAAGCCAAAAATAACCAATGGAACTGAAACAAAGCATTATAAATATTGCATTAATAACTTACTTTCAAATTCAAATTCGGAAAATATTCGTTTGGACAAATAGGTACTCAAGCGTCTTGTATAAATAAATTACTTTTGCAATAGAATATAATTTGATAGAAACAGAGCTACTAAACACAGAGATAAATAAGAGCTACTACCAACAGCTTCCTGATGCGCATTTAGAATATTAAATACTTTTAATAGTCATAATATCAAATCTAGCACTTGACAAATTCATGCATAACTAACATGACCATACGTCCCGTTTTGAAAGGAACAATCTTTTTACAGCAAGTCCCGAGGATATTCAAAATAATTTAGCTTTGGTACCCCGTTAGCGTTTTTAAAATTTAAATAAAACATTATATTGGACCGATTCGTATGCTTGAATTTAGGATCCTACAAAATATATTCAATTAGATAATAGGTATACACACTATTGATAACAACATTAAGCCTCGCATGGCATAATATAAGAGGTGCTTATGACTTATCGTACCACAAAACGAAAGTGCAAAAAATAAAACAATTAACTAGCGGAGGTTTAGGAATAACCACCTCAGACTAGAACACACGAAGGACAAAGACAAAGAGAATAAGCATTGAGGTATGTAATTTATTGCGCTATACAAACATATCTCATCAAGAAACGAAAATGCTGTGCCGTACGTAAATTCCGTTTGAAAATTAATGATCACCTAACATACAACCCGTCCATCATCTCACAGGATAATGCAGGAAACACGACGGTAATGAGGCACGTATCATTCCCGTCACAGAGCATACGTGTATATCCTGATGCGGCTAAATGACATGTGATATGAATGATGAGTTAGCGAAATATGATTGAAGGTTCTGAGTATTGAGTGGGCATTCAATTACCACGATTTTGCATTGTTTAATATGTGATTTAAGTTAATAATTATGTATAGATTTATGTTTAAAATTACCTTGATAGCTTTGGAATGATACCATGGAGTTCTTGTAAGGAACCAGAAAATCGGATGAGACAAGCAAATCGCTCAATTTGTGGTGATTGCCTACTCATAAACAGCATCAACACTTGCTAGTAATTTCTCCGAGAAATTAAAATATATTATATGCATACGATTTCTGGAGAAATATACAATACGGTTATAAAATGTACATACCCAAACAAACTAGTGTACACAATAATTCTATAACAACATAAAATTTAGAAGGAATTTGCATTCTCATCACTTCATCAAAATAAATATTTATGACACCATATAAATAATATCAATTTAATACGTTTATTTTTATCAATGCAATATCCGGTGTATTCAAATCCAACTACGAAGCGTTACCGGCGCGATTCAATTGTTTTAAATTTAGAACAATGTTGCTGGTAATGATATTTTTGTTCTTGATGTATAATGTTAGGAATTTACCGTATGCCTCGTTAATTAATTCATTTATTGATAATATAATTGACTTGTGTGTTGGAAAGTAGTGTTAACTGGCGGTTATATTGAATATTCAACCCAAGCGACACCTCTAGTGAAACGAAATAAAATGTTACTTAATGATATATACTAATTAATAACGAAGTGAAGTGAAGCGGGCATAAGCTATTCTTAATTAAAACAGCTATGTATTTATTAAACCAGATATTTCGTTCAATTACCTATATGGGACAAAAATAATTTTCCTCTCCATGTTTCCTTAAGACCGCAGTTGAAAACATTCCATAGTAGTTTACGTCTAGTTTACAGTGTTGTTATCACAACACGTTGAACACGATTTATACACGTGTATATGTTTTTGGTTTTAAAACGTTCTGTCACGTTTGGAAACATGCTAGTTTTGGAGTGTGCGTGGCGGCCATGCTTGTCCGCCATTTTATTTTTCTATTCGTTTTTATTGGAGAAAAGGACCAATCAAACAAATCCCCATAAGGCTGGATTTTTTCACCCGTGGCCAGGTAATGTTAAGGCTCTTATCACACTGGCTAATTGCGAATTCATAGCGAGGCGAAGGCGCCGTGTGCTCGTCCAGTGTAATAAGACCGTTAACTTTACTTGACCACGGATGAAAACACGGTTAAGGGCCGACTTCACCGTATGCTGATATATTTGTCACATAAATGCGTAAGCCAACCAAATACTAAAGCCACATTCTATGCTCCTAGATGAGTGTGATTTTTGTGTTTAGTCTTACAATGCCTAAATGTGAATCAAATACTACGCCTCATACTATCATTGATTTTGTGATTATCATATCGAAGCTTCTTGTTACAGCCACAGGGGCTATCCAAACAAATCCAATACACATATATTTGGGTTCTTCTGTATTCCTAGTCAGCCACTTATTTTATTAAGGAGTCAAAGACAACCATACTATCATCTCCGAAGTTAATAAAGCTGGAGGAAGGTTGCCTATCATTGGTTTTCCAGTAAATATGGTCTAGAGGTGCCCTTGCATTAGTTGCATGACCTCTGCTCTGGGTTGTGTCACAAAGCTCGTATATCCACATGATATATCACCGACGCGGTAACCCCATGAATTCGCGTACATTTCTATTGATCTTTGAATATACAACGGCTTCAATCGGCTATGTGAATCGATTATCGAGTACGTAACTTTATACGTAGCTATTTTCTAATTATGTATAGAGAGATCAGGGCCTATTTCGATGTTCTTTAACAGGGTATGGCATAAGAATTGAAGTTTAGCATAGTTTTGTTTATGGATTGGAAATTAAATGTAATATTTTTTTCAAGTAAACGCTTTATTTTCGGTAGCTTTTACTAATCTCTGCGTAATTTCTCATCAAAGATCATTGTTTGCAAACAATATTCACAACTACTTACTTTTTAGAATGATATTAATTCTAAAGGTTTAGATTAGCAAGTAAACTAGAAGAAGCAATTTTTACCGTGTAAATAACGGCAACCTGACTTCTGCTGTAGCTTGTAGAACTTGCAGCAAGTTGTGTATAGAACTCTTGAAATGCATCTGGAAGTTCTTTCGTAACATACTGCTAGAATTTGCAAGTCTAAATTTAGCATAACTACAGAAAATACATCGAAATCTATACCTAAGCGAAGATAAAGACGTCAATGCCGAAGCACCGGTAATCCAGGTGTATCAGGCTATCAATACTAGTAGGGCCGTGCTATTTATAGAACTTGTTGAGTCATCGATGTCGTGCGGTGTTTGAGGAGAGTTCATTAGTTATTTATCGATGTTTTGAACTGTGAGGATATTTGGGTGTTGTGAATAAGTAGTAGTCGAAGGATGTAAGGATCACTGTTAGTCGACTTTTTGTTTGGCAGTGTAATATTATAACTGAATGGCATGTCGTGTGGTGCATTCATGCATTCCCATAAACAGGAGCAACATCAAATAAGTACTTTGAGTTAAAATATTGTTGACGGTTTGTCATTACATGGCACTTATATGCTCACTAGTTTAAGTGGCAATCAGAACATTATACTCCACGCTTAGATTAATAACGAATTCCACGACTCCATTTTCAAGAAGAAGTATTCTGTAAGATATTGCTCAAAAAACATTTCCACGTTGACCTTAAACTATTACGTTAAATTCGTTTAATAAAAATTACCGTCTTAAACAACGCTGGTAACAGTGTTTAAGGCAAACAAGCGGTGTCGCTTGGCGCGTGCTGTTATAGTCCCGGTGTTAAACCGCCATTACGTCTCAAGCATTTCGCATTATTGCTGCAGTTTTATGTTATACCAATTGTTATTTACCGCGCGCCGGATCTTGTCCAGACGCCTCGGTGTTTGTCATCGATTTATTATCCGTTACGATTTGAATATAAATGGGATAATGTACTGAGAAAGTCGTCTCCGGTTTGTTGGTGTTTTTTTGACATGATGAGCTAGTAGCTTGCCTGATGTTACCGAGTGCTCAAAAACGGTATCGACGTTACTATAACTTTGGATCCTTACGAACATAATTTAACTTGTCGAGCGCTTGAACAACACTGCATCACGCCTTTTCCCTTTTCAGTGGTAGAAAGACGACACATTAGCCAGCTATGTTATCTCGTGTAGTGGGGGCGAGCCTATTGTTTATAGCAAGCACAATTCTAGACTTGGAGCTGATACTGAGCTAACTACTATCACTTTATCCGGAGATCTCAACACATCAATCGAAAAGCAAAACCTAGTATTTTCTGTGTCATACACCGACGTGGGAACATTTCGCTCGTTCACAATACAGATATTTGCAATTTTTATTGGATTTCATCTATTTACGCGTTCGCTTGCTTTCCTCGCGCGAGTTTCACTCGATATATACATTTTGTTGCGACTCGTTCTTGTCACTTGTATGATCTTGATAATTTTGTTGTGTTTAGATTCATGTCTGTAAGTCGTGCATTATGATTTATGGTATTTCTTGGATGCTATTGTAATTCTATATTATAATTAGGTTTTGATCACTGACCGCGTGATCCTTTCCCAAAGTTACAATTCCCCGTGTGCTTTTTTCCGCAATATAAAGTGCCCATACGTTCATTCTTTATTTTTTATTTGTGTACCCAACTTTATTCAAATAATTTTCGTAATTTCGATATTTTTATCCAAAATACAATCGTCTTCATATTCTAATAAATATTTTCTTCTTTTTCTTCGTCGTTGTTTAATGGCGAATAGACTAAATAATTTCCATCAACGATCGCTAGAATTATGCCGGCTTGACTTACTGGTTCGAATACTACGAAGCGTAGAAGGATGCAAATATGCAGTAGTCTCATCAGCAAACATCCAACTGAAGTTAAACAAATCAAGCGATTTCAATCATGAAAGCCCACATTCATCGAGCGAGCGGGACGGAGATATCAATACATAGTCAGAGACATCAATGGATCTGTCTGGGAAATTTATTGGCGCCACTGGACACAGGAATATGTACCTTATTGATGTGTTCTGTGATGGACGCATGCGTGGATGAGTTATTGGATGGGAGGCGGGTGCGCGAGGACGCCGCTTGACCTCATTATATCTGTTCTGTTCCAGCGCGTGGATGTTTTATAGCTTGGAAATTGTGGCGCATTCGTGGAGGTGACGGGTATGTAGTTAGGGCCTATTTGATCGCTTGCTGATAAATGCTCCTCGTCACATAAGCCGACCAAATACAAGAGTCACACTATAATATATGCTATCACATAAATGGTATTAAAATTAGTACTATCTACATTACGCAACTTTAGAACGAAAACGACACGATTCAAAAAAAATGAAAATTGAGTTAACGTTATAAAATGACTTAACACGAAGTCCTCAATACAACAATAGCTCTAACACAGCTATGTTCAAGCGGGAAAAGGACCAAACTGTTATATAGGGCCTTTTTTATTATATTTTTATAAAAAATAGACAAGTTTTAAGTCATTTTATGACGATAACTCAATTTCCGATTTTTTTTAATTGTGTCCTTTTCGTTCTAAAGGTGCGATTAGTTGTTCAATACGATAACTGTCAAGTAAAATTACTTGAAACCTGAAACAGGCCCTAAATATTGGTATGATTAGGCAGTCATTTGTTAACGAGTTTTGTTACTTGCGTTTTGGTTTTCGTGATTTATACATACTTATATGTAATATAGCAGCAAACCTGTTACATGGTCAGGCAGATATTTGAACACCTATCGTCTTTATGATTTATAGAAATTCTAAATAATAACCTTCTAAAAAAAAGATTAACAAGAACAGAAAAGTATGTAGGCAATTTGAAATTTCGAATTTGTTCAGCTACTTATGCTGCTGACTGTATAAAGTATCACATGTGTAATACTGGGTGTGTCGATATTCAAAAAACAAATTCGAATTTTAAATATATTGTCTAAATTGGATGCCCGTACATAATGTTCTTTTTTTTTATGCATACGCTACAAAAAAATATATTTCCAACTCCTCCCTATCCCTATTCTATTTGATTAATTTCGTTGCGGGATTAAGACAGACTAGTGTTCCCTGAGACTCGCCGAGCTTCACCGCTTGGTGTCATAAAATGCGTGCCATTATTGATCCTGGCTTACAGGAGTTGTAGTGGCGGGTGTGAGGGCGGGATAGTCTCACATACGCAACAAAGCATCCAGTGACAATAAATTGTCGTCTAAGACGTTTTCCGTTCTCGACAAGGTTGCACCGAATCTCGTCCTCTTTCCGAGCGGGGTGTATCTGATACGGCTTAGGTCAAGTCGCGGTGTTATCTGAAACGCGCGACTCAATGAATGGGCACAGTTGTGTTCTTTTTTTGAATGTTCGGAATCGAGTCCTTGTGCTATAAAATGTACCGATTCATTGGAATCGTTATCTGATGTTTGACTGTCCATTACTGGGTTACAGAGGTTTTGACCATAGATTATGGGAGAGAAGAAATGTGTTTGTGTTGTTGAGTAGTAAAATATTCAATGGGATTTGTTTAAATCAAAGTTAAGACATACTGAGTAAAGATACATATACCATGCGTGTTTTCCTACTAGTCCAGATATTATCATTATGCCATAAGGAATGGCAATAATTGTACTGTAATTTAACCTTTGTATTCTTTATTAATAAACATGTACATAATTTAAAATTGCAGTTATTATGTTTTATACCAATTGATATACCAAGCTTGTGTACAATAACGTATTGAATGTGGCTTAAAAATCCTATCAATTTTCCTGGCGTATTGAGTATAAACTGTGCATGACTTTATTTACCTTATAGAGTTAATTACATTAGAACAACCTTTAATGTTACGAATTTAGTTGAAGTTTGCCTGAATATTATATTTTTCTTTTTTTTCAACAAAATGACTAGTCATTCTCCTGATAGTACTGGCTGGTAAACATCATGTCTGTCTAGGTCTTTTTAATAACTGGTGCTTGGAGTTGTACTACGCTTGGTCCCTGAAAATTGCAAGCTCTTCTTTACACTATTTTCCCCGCAAAGGTCCCCCTACGCGAAAATACTTTTCCGGGTTTTTCATTTTTACAAAAATTACGGAACCAATTTCCTATCGTGCTTTTTTTTGCTAAGTATTCAGTAGTATATCGTGTTAATCCAGGCCTTGGTCTGTCTAATTTTATCCATCAAGCAGTTTATACCTACGTTTACTTTAATATCCAAAAATCTCCATAAATAGTAGGATAATACTTAATAGTATTAAATTCTTTGAGTGTAACGTCTTGTCTCTAATAAAAACAAAAAGTATGTTCTAATGGATTTCTTATTAGATTCCATCGTTATCTCAAACCTCAAACGCTAACTCTAGTCCAGAGATGCGTGTGGGAATTCGGGATGCCCTCCCTCCACGGCACCACGAATCAGTCATCCACCAACCACGGTCGACGACTGACGCGCCGCGACCTCACGCGGACCGCAACACGTGGCCAATGTGAATCCTATGTCTACGGAATACATGTGATATTACAGTGCACGCGAGTGTTGTAAAAATAGCAACAATTAACTCGAGTTAGTTGCTAATTGTTTCGTCGTAAGTGCGATATTTGACATATTTGGTGTATTTTGAAGTGGTTTCGGTAGTGATAGTCGGGAAGTAGTGCGTGTTGTGCTCGATGAGTGATGATTATTGATCACCATGGCGAATCGCGTGATGGGTTATGTGATATGCGGATACAACTCTGTCGACAATCTGATGGTGAGTTTCATCCTGTTATTATACTTAAGATGTTGAGTAGAAAGAAGTAGAAAAAAGTAAAAAAACTGTTAGTACTGATTATCTTCTTTCCGTTACTTGATTTTAGTCAGCTCTTCATTTTGCCTTGGTTTAGACTTTATACTTGTATGATGGTCAATTCCATAGTTTACAGGCTATATAATTGTCAACACGATTTGCCCCGTGCTACAGTGTAAACTACCTTACGATTATATGTTATGTCCAACAATTATAATTATGCCTCCGATGTTTTAACAAAACCTTGTTTGTTTCCATCGTCATTTAGCTGTGTAAGCGCTGTTGTGGTTTGAAGGACAGGCAGGGGAAGTACTCGGCGTTAGGAGATTTTATGTCTGTGTTAGTGTGACAGGCGTAATTTAGTATCCCTCCCCAGAATTCTGGAGATAGTGGGTTTTGCTGTTGAAAATGAAAATGAAAAATGTTTATATCGTTCCACAATAGGCAAAAAACATTAGGATAAGGTTGGGGCCTCCTAGTAGGCATAAAAAATGCCTGTATCAGGAGATCCCGCTCTCTCATAACAAAAAATACGATACATTGTGTTACCAAAATAAACTAAAACTTAATATTAACTAGTTACATAAACAGAGGTCGTGTGTGTGTGTGTGTGTGTGTGCGCGTGTGTGTATGTGCGTTCGTGATACAATATAATATAATATATATTGCTTGTGAATTTGGGTTATTCTAGCATTTATTACATTAGTTATAAGATGACTGAATAAATACTTAAAGCTAGATAAACGCAATTAGAACCCAAAAATGACTATAAGTACTCTTATACTATATCTTCTTTCTTTAACTTTTATACACTATACATTCCTCACAAAAGCAAGTACATTTCATTCTGCATATTTAGAAACGAGTGCTTCGGCTTCATCATGTGTAATTGTTTTTAACCACTCTGTCAAAGATTTTAAGTTAAGTGTCATCTCGGAGTCAGACTTTCTGCCCGATATTACTTCATGGGACGGAACACATACGGCGAGCAGTGGGCGCACTAGGTGTTTCTCGTCTTATCCCTTCGGGGATAAAAAGCATGTATCCTTTCATCCAAGAAAATATGTACAGGAATTTTGTTTCAAGTTCTGGCTGTTTTTGCAACTGTTTATGGACAGCTGAATTTACAATATCTACCAAATATAATAAGTGAAAATCATCATCAATCAATAATATAACACTTGGGAGTTGAGCCGCTATTGGTCATGTCGAGACAGACATTTATTAGTTCAATCAATTGAATCGAATAACTACGGGCTGGCGAGCCTTGTCTACCGCCCATTCATCCAGACACGGTACGTTGAATGTTAAAAAGCTATTAGCAAACAAATGTGTTGAGTGATTTTTATTTTGTTGTTCTGTATAGTTTGAGCTAGATCTAAAGTAGTCTTGAATAAGCAGTTAGAAAACATTTGTGCCATAATCTTCTTGAAAGAGCGTTAAAATATTAATGTATAAAACTATGTATTGACTTGGGCTAAGTTTTAAAATGTGCACAGTGGAACAATAGTGTCGTAAAAAAAGTTTGAAATAAATAATTATTCTGAGTCTTCAGTAAGTATTTTGATACAAATAAACGATAAAACCGAGCAAGCCTCTCGCCTAGTGGTAAGCTAAGTACTAGGCCACTAGGCTAGAAGAACTTTGAATCATAGAGTACTACATGCTGCCGTCCCGCGCTCGTCACCTTGAGACGTCGGATGTTTAATGTTAATCATCAGTTCTTCGAGTTATTTCATGAAACGTGACGCGATAATGTTTTCATTTAGAGCTTTTTGTTTTAGTTCAGTTGTCGCCTGACGGGTTCACGACTTGTTTATATGGAACGTGTAACGTGTCACTCGCATGATAGCCAGCGTCAGGACTATACGGTTTTATTAGTCGAGGGATTTAGTCAAGGGATCTATTTTATCACACGGCAGTTTATGCTTGCATGTAATTTTTATAATAAAAATATACTCAAAAATAAATAAAAGGAAGTCATATTTTATCTTAATCTTAATAATATAAATGCGAAAGTGTGTGAAAATGTTTGGATGTTTGAGAGGTAAACGCAGAAACAACTGAACGGTTTAGCATCAAATAGATAACCTGAAAATATAAAGTCCTGGATTAACACATAGGCTATTTTTTATCCCGGTAATCTGCTCCCATGGTAAATACCATACCAACCCTGTATTATATGCTGCGCACTGCTGAGCACGGGTCTCATCTACATCTGAGAGAGTTTAGGCCTTAGTCCACCACGCTGGCCTAGTGCGGGTTGGCAGACTTCACATACCTTCGAAATTCAGAGAACTCAGGTATGCAGGTTTCCTCACGATATTTTACTTCACCGTTAAAGCGAGCGATAATTCACTTGGTAAATAATGGATATTTTTTATTTAATTCTTTAAGTAGATGGCGCTGGCATCGTACTGTGTTTTAGGCACTTTTGTAGCGGGTAAGGCATTTCCCCCGGCGTAGCCGCGAGCGATACCTAGTATTATATACATTATGTTTGTGACGAGAATTGGACACTATATACCCTCCTTAAACAAGTCCCTCGTCAAACCTTACATACTGTATAAAGAGGACCGGCAACCATAATTTTGAATTGCATAAGTACTGTACTGAACTTTGCTAGACATCTTGATATGATAGATGCTCTCATAATGCAAGTAATTTCACTGCCTACTATCTTGAACATTACGGATCGGAACGGATGTTTCTCCAGACGAAATTTCGCACAAGGCCCACTACATTGTATCCTCAAATAAAAAAAAAATACGTACAATCAAACATAGAACATACTCCTTTTTTGAAGTCGGTTAAAATGCAAAGTTCTTTCCTATTCTACGTTCATCCACTACTTGTTAATATAGTTTTTACCACATATAATATAGGATATTCGAAAGGATGTCAAAACTGCTGTAGGATTATTATCTGTCAAGATAAATGGATAACTTGGGGGGTATTGTTTATTAACTGATTAGTTTCTTCCACCTGAGTCGTTAATTACATACATAAACTTACACCTTAATCCTCTCAGGTTTAGGAAGAGGTAATACTAAGCCCTAGGTGAAACTTTAAACTCTAACCCTTCATGGATAAAGGCGTGAACTTATGAAATGAATGAACTTATGTTTATTAATTATTATCGTTAAATCAGAATCGGCCTGGAGTCTGGAATTTCTGCCCAATATGGCGATAGGCTTTCTCCTTATCACACACATGGCGAAAAGTGGGTGCTCCGGTTGCACATCTGCCTATACCTTCGGCGATAAAGGCGTGATGTGTGTGTTTTGTTTGTATTATCATTAAAATTTGTGACTCAACTTGTAAGTTAAATGTATAGAAATAATCTGGTTAAAGAACTTTATTTCTCATAAGAATTTACATTCACTTACATGAGAAGACATGATTTTACAGTCTATGGTATTAGTACAGATATTTATTTTAGAGTAATTATTATAAACTATTCTAATTACACAATATTTTTAACTACGTAGGTAGCTCTAATAATATTTAAATTTGTTTCCGTATAAGTCGATAGTTAATTTGTTATTTGTGTAACTGGATATTATTTAAATTTAATGAATGGCCCAAAATAGAATTATTGATTAACTCTGGTGTGGTTAATTAATGCGGTTTCCTGTTTATTCCTGATTGGTAGCGTAGTCAGTCTACCTTTACACATACGCATACTCACGCCTTTTATCCCCGAAGGGGTAGGCAGAGGCGCAACTAGTGTACCCACTATTCGCCGTGCATATCCCGTCCAATGATGTGATAGGGGGCGAGCCTATCGCCATATCGGGCACAAATTCCAGACTCCGGGCTGATACTGAATAGAAAAATGCAATCACACTTTGCCCGACCCGAGGATCGAACCCGAGACCTCAGCATTGCAGTCGCACCGTAATACAACTACGCCACCGACGCAGTCAGTTAAACCTTTATTGAATAATAACTAAGATTTATAGTGTGGACGTTAGCTTAATTAGGAATGGAACGGTCTGCAAAGAATGTCCGCAGGTTCGAAGCGCAAGGCATACACCTCTGACTTTTCGAAGTTACGTGTGTATTGTTTACCAATTATCGTTAGCTTTAAAGTTGAAGGAAAACATCGTGAGACAAACCTATATACCTGAGACTTCTCCATAAGAATTTTGAGTGTATGTGAAGTTTGGCAACCCGCACTAGGCCAGCGTGGTGGACTAAGGCCTAAATCTTCTCAATAGTGGAAGAGGCCCGTGCTCAGTAGTGGGCAGTATATAATACAGGGCGGGTTACATTGCATTGTACTATGATTTGATTTTGTAGTAAGCCTTACCTATAGAATATATTTAATCTTCTTAGGGGATGAATGGCCAAAAATTCTTTGTTAGATCTCACCTTCCTTATTATTTATACATGAAAATTTTACTCAATACGTAATACATATCGTCGGCTATATTTTAAAAACGTTTATCTCCGTTTAATTTAAAGTTTACAACAGGAAAAAACAATTTATAATTAGATTAAAAATATATATACTTATACTTTGATATACGTTTAAAAATAGTAATTAAACGAATTAAAGACTTGTATTACGTATAAATTACTGTTTAGTTAGAAAGAATTGTGTACAAACAAGTAAAAATGTGTAAATTACAAGTTTACTAAGCTCGCAAAATCAGCACACTGAAGTGGAAGTGGGCCGGCCATGTCTACAGACGGACGGACGGTCCATAGAGCAGACAGGTGATGGAGTGGGGACCGCGCTTAGGTAAACGTAGTGTAGGACGCCCTGCTGCACGATGGAACGACGACTTGAAAAGGCGGTGGGTAGCAGATGGATGCGGGCTGCTCAAGGCCGGGATGGTTGGCGCTCACTTGGGGAGGCCTACGTTCAGCAGTGGAAAGCGATAGGTTAAATGATTGATTGACAAGTTTACTTTGCCTGAAAACGGATAAACGACCTTTTATTTTATTTATTTTTTATTTTATATATTTAATTCAGATTACATAATCCATATACATTAAAAATCAAATTAACAAGATATCAACAACTTATTAACTACTACATTAATTAATTGTTATGTCACATTTCCCAGAACTACTTTCATCCAATAATTTTGGAAAGGACAGTCAAACCGCTCAGCAATCACGTTTAGCATGGCTAATGGATTTATACTCTAGCCGATGATATTACACAACTTAATTATGAGACTATCAGACCACTCATCTGGTTAAGCGCCACGATTGATTTACAGTAGCAATACCTTATACCACCCACAACTTTGAATTATTAATTACATTATGTTACATTACTCAATTATGTTACATACTGCGCTCGTCACCCTGAGACGTTAGATGTTAAGTCTCGTAACGCCCAGTAATTACACTTGCTACAATGTCTTTAAACCGGAATGTAACAGTGCTTACACAATGTTGATTGGCGGCAGAAATAGACATTGTAGTGGTATCCAGCCGGACTCCTACCACTAGTAAAAGGTACTATTTATGGAAATAAGCACGTTAGAACTTTTTTACATAGAAAGCAGGCTCAAATCTATTTTAGGACCTTTTTCAATTGCTTTGTTTATTGAATTAGTTTTGGTGTATAAAGGGCGCACCCACGATGTTTTATAGGCAGCTGTAATTCCATATTATGCGGGTGTGAGTAAACGAGGGGATTGTTATTGGCATCTGTCAAGGTTATATGGTTTAATATAGATGATCTGTGGGGTAACTCCTGAAACTGATTCGATTGTTCGATTGTTCCTGGATTCGAACTCGATTCGAACTTGTAATGCGCACTCCCGACGTCGATCGACTAGCTGATCAAAAACGGCCGTTATCAACTCGTCGATCGAGTATTCGTTCACAGATTATAGCTGTATCCTGTAGATCACGTCATATTTATGTGGCTATGTTCTATGGAGAACTTCATTACAATAATTTATATTTAATTTATTTTACTTATAAAACGATGCTCCAGTTGTTGTTACATACATATTTATATAAATATAAGAAATTATTACGTTGTTTATTGAGTTTTTTGTAATAATTCAGCAACCAAAGATAAATTGAGTTGCCCAAATCTATTTAGTCTATGCTATGAACTATCAAAATATCTGACATTGTCAGCGTCACGTCACAACTATATAAGTCGTAGCGGGAAACTCAAAATACAGTTTTTGGTTAAGATTTAGAATCTTGTAACAGGAGTTTGAGGTCAAAACTGGCATTATTTGGATTATTTATTGTTTTCACATATAACAAAACCATTTTCAAGCTTAGAAAATATATTTTTTTGGATACTAATATCGAATTATTTTTATTTTTATATGGTTAAAATTAGTAAAGTTATAATTTACTGGTCTCTCATATGTAAGAGTCCGACTGGGTGGGTACCACCGCAATGTCTATTTCTACCGGCAAGCGGCAGTGTGCGTGCACTGTTGTGTTTCGGTTTCAAGGACATTGTAGCCAGCGTAACTACTGGACATAATGAGACTTAACATCTTATGTCTCAGGATGACCAGTGCAGTGGAATGCCACACAGTACTTTGTAACTCAAAGTGCTGGATAGTGTTGATATTGTTTATAGCCTGGAGTCTGGAATTTGTGCCCGATATGGCGATAGGCTCGCCCCCTGTCACATCATGTGACGGAATACGCACGATGAAAAGTGGGTGCATTAGTAGTAGCGCCTCTGCCTACCACTTCGGAGATAAAAGGCGTGAGTATGTGTGTGTGTAAAGATAAAAATAAATTGATATCAGTTTCCAAAAAAAGTTACAGGCAAGTTCTAGGCTCAAAAATGGTTTTATTATAAGTGAAAACAAAAACAAAAAAATGTATTTTTTTCAGTATCAGCCCTTAATTAAAGTTTGAACATAATATGATTTGTAAATCAGAATGATTATAATGGTTATGATATGAATATAATAAGAACTAGACTTCACCCAGTGGTCGAGATTAGACTGCATTTCATAAAAAATATGTAACAGGGCTTAATGAGATAAAAGGAAAAAGTAGATTTTTGTCTTAACATGTATATTATTATTTTAATTTACTAAGAAACAACTAAATTTAAAAAAATCAAACAATAAGTCACAGACTTTGAACAAGACGTTGCCGTGCATTTTGCCTACGTCGTAGCTCATCATTTCGAGATGATGATGAGGCATGTATGACATTGTCTGCAATGCCTGTCTCCATGTCTTCAGCAATAATAATAAGGGATGGGCAGTTATGCAAACTTCGAAACTCATAGCAATCCATATTAATTGCCCGATTAGTAAAACGGCCTATCCTAAGCAAATTTCTTCTTCTTCGATTGTCAATACGGTTAGCTTCTTTAAGAACATTAAAAAATTATTGAAGTCTAGCCATAATTGCTCAGATATTTTTAAAAATTCTCACAAAAACACAAAACAACTTCACTTGAACCGTACACGGCACCTATTTAGCAATCGTAGAATTTGACAGATAAAGTCGAACTGACAACTCGATTCACGATCGTACGAACGAGTGGAGAGTAAGCATTTCTCGATCCTAACGGATTTTTTTGATCCAAGTAAGTTCCAATTTGAGGCACGGCTCGATCGTGCGCTAGTGTAGATTTCGGGAGTACCAAAACGCTTGAGATCGAATCAAACTCGATTTGATTTAGGATTCGAACGTGTCAGGAGTAACCCCACTGGTTTCATTAGATTGCGTATGGTGCGAGTTTCCACCCACCGCGCTATTTAAGGGATTCCTCAAAAATCCACAGGTCACACTCGCTTACACACACAAATTCCAAACTCCATTCTGATAATGAAGAAATAAACACAATATCACTACTGGACCCGGCACACGACGCCGCCGCAGGCACAGACAGTTAAGGAGTATGTCATACCCAAGCCGCTCACAACACGCTCACCGCTCATTGTGGAAAGGCATATAGTGTACGGACCCTGAAGATGAACCCCGAGACCTTAGAATTGTAAGCTTTACATCATTAAACCACAATACGTTACTATTAGACTTAAAACTAAGCAATGTCGCATCATCAGCCACCTGAAGTCCACTGCTGAACATAGGCCTCCCCTAAATATTTCCACACGGACCTGTCAAAACTCAAAAGCGGCCTGCATCCAGCGTGTTCCTGCGACTTTTATTAATGGCGTTTACTTTATTTATTTAGCTTTAAAAACATTTTCAATGTATAAAATATTGATAGGCAGTTTCAGAACGTACATTCATATTTGCTAGTGATGAATTCTGTGATGAGCTGAAACATTCCGATACTTTATCGATTGAATGTTGCGCTAATGCGCGGCGCATGAATCGAAACTAATTTTAGATCTAAGACGGTTTGTTGCTTTCGGATTGTGCGGTTATGTAAACTGTTAAACGCATTATATTTAATCGATATGTTATGGAAATATATAATTATCTATGCAATCGTTCTTTGACAAGTACAGTTTAAAAATCGTATATATTTTTTCTGATAAAAATCTTATGATATTAACATCAATATATTATGTAACTAGCATTCCGGCCGCGTATAAAAGTTTTTCCGGGATAAAAAGTCTATAGCACTCAGGAGTAATGTAGCTTCCTATTAGTGAAAAAAAATTCAAAATCGGTCCAGTAGTTCCTGAGATTATCGCGTTCAAATAACAAACAAACAAACTCTTCAGCTTTATAATATTAGTATAGATAAGTTTAATTATGAATTAGAATAGTGCACAGTTTATAGGTTACTTTCGCAAGGTTACCAATTATAGGTCGACCACCTCTGTAGTTATATTACTAAAAATTATAAACTTTGCAAGATGAGAAGTATTCGCTTAGCGTAATTACGTTTAATGCAATTAATTTTATACTTATTCGATGTAGTAATCTATTCGATTAATGCATTAAGATCGAACTAGAATTACTTATTGCAACCTTGCACTGATGTCTGGATTATGAATGGAGTTAAATATAATTTTATTACATTGAGAAGTAAGCATGCAAATATTTTTTTTACACTGGTTACATTTGTTAAAAAAAATAATGCGTCGATATTGCCGATTTATTATTTTACTAAGTGTAACTAAATACTAAGAAGTGGTAAACTTATTGAAAGTCAAAAACATTGTGTTTCGTATAGCAAAGTTATTGATATAAGTACAAAACATTTCTCTTTTACTTCCAAGCTTCTGTAATTAATTGAAAATTATTACCTATATCCATTATATGCAGGAGTTTGTTTGTTATCGATTATTTTCAATTGAATAAGTACGAAACCGTTTAATGTTTTAAAAGTATTTTACGTGAATGGCGTCTAAACATAGAAAGGTAACCTTTTGGTAACAAACGATTTGTAAACACTACAAGCCTTGAACGAATGTAAACGATCATTGTTGATTAATTCATCAGCATATCGAATGAAACCGATTGTCAGGAATAAAATACTCTATGAATCAAATCAAGCTGTGAATGACGTCATGAGTGTTTTATTGCTGTTACGTGAAACATGAATGAAGTATAAATATATAGTAGCTAGTGAACGTTGGTATGCGTAAAAAATTTGAATGAATTTGGGAGAATAGTTGTTTAGATGAAACAACCATTCCCCCAAATTCTATTAATAAAATCTTGTTAGATATACAAGATGCTCTTACATAAGCAGCTGAGGCGATGACCAAGCATTATCCCACTCAGAAACATGGATATCAATGTGCAAAGTATATATAATAATATACCTTTTTTCGAATAATTGTTTTAAAAGTTTATTCATGACGCTTTTTTTACTTGATCTGTTTCAATATTTCTTTGTAATATTATCACTTTACAATTCAACGTGTAAGATGCTATTTTTCGGCCACGGTTTTGTTTATAAAACACACAAGATTTTCAGTCTCAAAAAATATGGCACAAGTATACGACTTCAAAGCGCTAACATGAATACAATCATTGAGAAGTATGCGTGATAAAAAACAGACGGACGGACCGAAAAACATGTTGATGTATACGTTTGTGAACGTGTTTTTCTATGGCACATATTTATTTTGTAATGTTCACAAAAACAAGGAATGTAGAGCGTACAGCCTTGATCCATTTTAATGAAGTTTTATAGGTTTTCACAGATTAGGTATTTGTTTGTAAACAAGGCTTGGTAATGCGTTAATGAAATGAAAATGCGTTGTGGTATTTTCAAACTGTTATGTTTTAGGGACCTTCGATAGACAAGTTATTATTATCTTAAAGGTTATAGACAAAGCATCGATGATTGCTGTAGTATTGTGGACGTTTATTAAACGGTGATTAATCACTCAGGTAACTAGGTAACCCAATTTCACTTGCACTCTGTTTTACACAAAAAATGGTAAGTGATATTTCGTTTTTGATGGTGCTTTACAAGAGAAAAGGATAAGTAAAGAAACTATGATGTTTTATGTCTAAAAAGTTTGTAAAATACATTTCCAACAGACATAACATATTGGCCTGATAAATGTTCGGTCAAAAACCTGAAAACACAAGCCAATTAAATCATCTAGGATAAGCCTAATCGTTCGTAAATAACTGTGAACACGATATGCGTTGTTAACTGTGTTCTGATGTTTTAGCCCAGTTCCCGGGTCGATGACACGCGTGTCCAGGAGAAATGGGACGTGACGGTCCGCGAATGATCCCGTAGGATGACATGGCCTGGTTACGTGTTCCGATTTTGGATTGTTCTAGATCAATTGGCTATTTCTGGATTGTCTCAATGCATTTAGGTTAGATTTCCGTGTTGGATAAAGAGCGCACGTATCACGGATGTTGTTTGAGTTTAGCTAATTATGATTCTTATTTCTATTTCGCTATCAAAATTTATATTATTGCTTAAGACTGGGGTGGTTAGCGTTCACTTGGAGAGGCCTTCGTTCAGCAGTGGACGGCGATTGGCTGAATGATTGATACTAATATTGGATAATGTTGACCAAAGAGAAGTATTACGTTCGTTAACACGACGACTGCCAGGATCATGTCAGTCTTATTTACAGGTGGAATTAAGTGTAGGATTGTTTAAAATAATATCATGGTTTTATAATATGATCAAATATTGTAAAGGTCAAAGAATAAACTTATAAATTAAAATATTATTTATGTTTACGGCTAGGGCCGAAACTTAACAAGCGTAATTACTGGGCATTATGAGACTTAACATCTTATGTCTCAGGATGACGAGCGCAGTGGAGTGCCACGCAGTACTTTGTAACTCAAGGTGCTGGATGGTATCGCTTACCATCAGGCGAACGGCATGCTCGTCTCGTCATTAAAGAAAAAAACCTTTAAAATACCCACATGTGTATGCAAGAGATCAAATCCATTCACCAGATGTGACAGACGACAGGCACACGTTTGTTTTTATATAGAAACTGGTGTGTTTTGGTAGCGCCTCGGTTTTACTGTTTGTTATGTAAATATTATTGTCTTCTCGCACCATAACCGGGCCATAATGGCGGTGCAATGCATTTTAATTCTTTTTGGTTTGTTAGGATTTGTTTTACCGTATTAGTTATGTTTTTGAGTATTTTTCCATGCTTGTTTATGAAATATGTCGTGGTTGATCAGATTTACTTGATTACATTAAAAATAACAATCCTGTATTTGCCTCAGAGTTACAAAATGTGTAAATAAGGTATACAAAAATATATTTAGTAATGAATCATTAAACAGATTTGCTGCCTTAGTCAGTGAATTTTAAATACTGTAAGCTTTCTTCCTGTATTAATATTAAAGGAAGATTGACCAAGCAACAATGAATATTAATTACACATTCATTACCAAGTAACTGTGCATCTAATTATTTATTACCGAGAACATGTCCACTATAATTGCTATTATAGAATTGCCCCGTGTTGGCTAACATAATAATTATCATTAACGTATTGTTAGTTGGCCGCGGTCGTGAGTCGCGCCTCCATTGTTACGCTCTATTGTCGCTGTTTCCGCCAGTTTTCCTCAGGCTTGGTCGTAGATCATCGTTACTCGTCAAGACAAGACAAGAGTTACTCGTATGAGACGAATTTCCTTGCGTTCTGTTTATATAAAGTAACTTAATGTCTTCTGGCAAAAAACTAGTTTCAGATCGGGCAAATTGATTAGGTTTTTCAGTGTCAGCCCGGAGTCTGACTTTCTGTTTGATAAGGGGATAGGCTCGGCCCTTATCACATCATTGCGCGCGGCTCCGCCCGCGTGTAAAAGTTTTTCCGGGATAAAAAGTAGCCTATAGCACTCAGGAGTAATGTAGCTTCCTATTAGCGAAAGAATCATCAAAATCGGTCCAGTAGTTCCTGAGATTAGCGCGTTCAAACAAACAAACAAACTCTTCAGCTTTATATAATTCAGCTCTATATAATAGTATAGATGTGAGGGAATACGCACGGTGAAAAGTGGGTATACTAGCTGGGCCTCTGCCTACGGCCTATCCTTTCGCGGACTAAAGGCGTGTGTGTGTGTGTGTGTTTTGACATATTCCTTTTCGATCTGAAAACTCATCGTTTATTGCTTGGTATTTTGCCTTTACGACTTTTAAAGCTTACTAATGTGAAACGTGAAAAAACAGCTAAACGGATTTGGATGTTTGGCATACTGATAGACCATGCCTTGAATTAACACATAGACTTTAACTACTTTTATCCCGATAATTTGCCCCCATTGACCCACCATCTATTTTAGCTAATATTATGTATGTAAAACAAAATATTGAATATTTTAGTAAAAATAGTGATCATCATAATATTAACACTAGAAATAAAGATAAATTAACAGTGCCAGGTCATCGATTGCACAGGGTACGCTGTTCGTTTGTGGGATTGGGTATACAAATTTATAATATAATACCACCAACTGTCTTAAATTTACCTTTGAACAAATTTAAGCAATTTATAAAAAACAAGTTATTAAAAAAAAGTTACTATACTGTTGACGCGTATTTTGATGACAAAAATCCATGGGAATAGTTGCTCGCTACGCAAGGATAAGATCTATTGTATTTAGGATAAGTGATTTGTGAGAGATGGATATGTGCGACTTTCCCGGATAGTCCTAAGAGTATATTTTTTACATACTACGTTAGTCATTTGATATACTCCTTTGTTGCATCTAATTTTTCTTGGTTAGCCACAATCTGAGTAGTCTTGCTCGCTTTAACGTCTGTGCTTGCGGCGGCGTCGTGTGCCGGGTCGGTCACTTCCCTGCAACATGGTTGAGGAGGCCGATGGCTGGCACATGCGTCATATTCGTGAACGGGTGCTGCTTGCGTGGACTGGTCTGCTCTGTTTGATGGTTGACTCTATTGTTTACTTAATAAACATGTAGCTGGTTATTTGACTTAGGTACTCTCCGTTAATTTTCGCATTTCATATCCATCTTTGAAATTGAATATTTATTGTTACTAGCAATTTGTAAAATACATATATAAAAAAAAATATGAACATTAAAAGACCTACGCTGAGTTTCTTGGTGCTTCTTCTCAGGTCAGTGGGCTTTTCCGAAGCACTGGTAGAATCTTTTAGATGATAAAACATTGTAAAAAATGACGTGTAAAAGTGCCCTTAGGGGCCTAATTACTTAATAAATGATTTGATTTGATTTGATTTAATGATATCAATGTCTAAAACATTAATTTTTAATCTATGACGTGTATACTCCATAGAGAAAGGTCGTTAAAGTACTAAGTGGAACATTTCCGCCCACGGGACGGTTTCCAAGCGTTTTATTGCCAGTTTACCGCTCGTCTGTGATTCCGGACGTACCGGTTGATGGCTCTCCCGGTTAACGACTATATCCGGGTTTCCGTCCAAGCTATTAAGTGTGATATTGCTTTGGTGGACGTCTATTTGGGCGGTTTATGACTGCTCACATATCTATCTTAATTGAAATATATGTGCTAAGGCACAAAGAGGATTCAAATATAGGTAAATTTATCCTAATGACATGGTAAACTAACAAGTAACTACATATTGTTATGAATAAGTTAACAGTCCTGTGTCCTGTAAACGATAGTGTGGCCCCAGCATTATAATATCCGTTAAAGATTACCCGAGCATCACGATACAGGCGTTATCATCTCAACCCAAAACACCTTTGGTTTGTTTACAAAACATGTATCGGGCAGGTGTTGCAGATAAGGTTGAAAATGTCTTGTGTCCCTCTCGCACTCGTGGGTGAGGTATACATCCGTCTCGGTTTAGACATGCACCGTTGCAGGGGCTTTGCCCTCGCCACGTGCCAAGCGGTTTTGTGTCTAGCGGTCACGGACGTGTGGTACGATAGGATCGCAGGTTTTGGTAAATTGTTTTTGGAAATATGAAAGCTTGTGGCTTATTTCCGATATAGGTCTTTTTAAACTATGTAATACTGTTAATTATTTAGATATGGTCATTAATAGTTTACTCTAGTATTAAGCATCAGCGTATTTGGTGGTAACGACTTGCTTTCGATTTTCATATCAGCCTTTGGGCTATAATAATTTGGGTGATTTTAAAAATATAAGAGAGCAAGTACTTCTGGCTTTTCAAAGTTACGTGTGTGTGGTATATCAATTTATGTGCGTTTTAACGGTGAAGGAATCGTGAGGAAACCTACATACCTGACAATTCTCTATAAGAATTTCGAGGGTATGTGAAGTCAGTGACCCCGCACTAGGCCAGCGTGGTGGACTAAGGCCTACATCCTCTCAGTAGTACATAAGGCTCGTGGTCAGCAGTGGGCAGTATAATACGGGGCTGGTATTAAGTCGAAGTAATGTGTGTTCCCCGGAATAGGAGTTATACCCGATATGGTTCGGTCGACTCGCATCATGGGACGGAATAAAAATGGCGAAAAGTGGGTGCATTTGTTGCGCCTCTGCCTACCCCTTCGGGGATAAAAGGCGTGAGTATGCGTATGGTTCGGTCGAATCGGCTAGCTCATAACACCCCGGGCGATAGATGATTGTTATCTCTTATAATTCTCTATCTTCATTCTAGTCACACGTCTATTTGTTTTTTTTTTTTTTTTTCGCGGGTAAAAAACGCGTTATCGCTACCACCACTGGGGGGTGAGTGGAACGGTTATGTTGGTTTCACACAGTCTTACAGCCCAATGTCGACACTCGGGAGTATGGCATCATCCGAGCGAGCATTGGACCGAGTCCCTAACACTATGTACACCCTACACCGGCATACCAACCAAAACCCGCGGTGGCCTTCTTCGGCGCATACGAGACGGCCCCGGGGTATCTTGTTGCACTAAGATAGCTGCACGGGACCGTCCCTGACACGTCTATTAGTGGGTATTACGTGGCTTAACATCTCTCAAGATGACAAGGGCAATACAGTGCCACGTAGTGCTTCATAATTCAGTGTTTTACATGTTATTGCTACTGTTTATGGTCATGTCAGATGGAAGAATGACTTTTCTCCCTATTCAATATTTTTTTTATGCGCTTTATATTAGTTTCACTTGTATGTATGTTAGTATGTTTGTATGTTTGTAACCGACGCCTTTGGGCGCGATTTTGACCCACTTTAAACGGTCAGATTTTATTCAAACTTTGTAGGTTTGTCGAGGACCGATAACAATACACTAATTTGATAAGATTATGCCATTATTCAATTTGCAAAATGAGATTTTTGTCAATTTATATATTTTTTATTTTTAGTGACATCTGTTGGACCATAGTAGAGTTACAACTAAATTGGCTACTCTTATGCGTAAAAAAATCCCACTTGTCACAAGATGGCGCTTTCGTTTATTTAGTCACATCTGTTGGACAATAGTAAAACAGAACTAAAAAATTAAAAAAAAAATAATAGTTTAAAACAACTAAAAAACACGCGTTATAGAAAATCCAACTAAAAATAGAAAATAAATTTGAATTAAGAATAGTGTAAATAAGTAAAAAAAGCGTGGGGTGCATGGTGACAATAGTTATAAATATTTTATTGACAGATAATATGAGTAGAAGTATTATATGTATATCATTTTGATAATATCTTAAAAAGCACCCCACGCTTTTTTTACAATAAAATATTTTTTTTTCTTATTTGCACTATTCTTAATTTTAATTTCTTTTGTATAACGTTACAAACATCTTTTTTTGCATGTAGTATTTATAATAATCAGTATAATAGTGCTAGTTTCTACTGAGCAATAACCCCATTGTACGAGAAGTATCGCGCCGAACGTACCATTATAAGTTCATTAGTCACTTGCGCAGGCGCATGTTGTGTTACACTGTTTATGTTTATTTTATTGCATTTTTTCATATTTATAGTCTGTACTTTGTTTTGATGTATGCATAGCTTTATAAGTGAGTATTTTGAATTTACATGGTAATTAATAGTTATTGTTCGCAATGCATTTAATGACTAACACCATTTTACCTTGCCTCAAATATGGTCTTATCTGTAATAATGATATCTACCCTATTTTGTGTTTTCATTCATCCATTCATATCTTTTAAAAAGTCTAGTATTTTTGTGAACTTCATATTTGAACATTAACAAGCGTGATCCGTTCCAAAAAAGGACACAATTTAAGTACATTTCAAATGAGCCACATTGTGTTCGGAAATAATCGGCGCGTTACTCACGCCTTTGCATCGCACTGTATTTCTGTATGTAGCCACTTCCACGCATTGTTGATTTCCGATTCCAATAATGTTTCATTAAATACCACTGGTATTTCTTAACGTCTTGGGTTAGCAAAACAAATATTATATGTGAGAGTTTGTGAAGATGTTTGTATGATTGATTCGCAGGAACTGCTGAACGGATTTGGATGAAATTTAGCACACAAATAGACCATGTCTTGGATTAACGTATAGGCTACTGCTTATTCAGGAAAACTGTAAAGCAGGACTTGTGTAAGCTGCTTCATGCGGGCAGAACCGCTAACAAAACTTAGTTATAATATACTGCGGTATGTACTCGAAATCGACTTTAATGTTACATGATTAATGATCGACAATCGAAATTTCTATGGTTTGGATGGGATTGTCTTCATTAGACGTTGGGCCGACGCCAGAACTGGAATTGTTATGTTCCAGAATAAACAGATTAATCAGTTTATAACGTTGTAATTCAAAGTCTGGTTTCGTGTGCCAAAAAAATATTTATCAACTAAACATGTGAAATGGGGCAAAATCATGTGTCACGTGATCGTAATATTTTATTGATAAGTCACAAGGATACAGCATTTCCATATAGTTTTTTGGTTTGTATCAGCGTTAAGGATTGTATAAAGGAATCTTGGCTATGGCCCTTTATATGGTAAGTATTATAGACCTAGGGTATGCCATATTAGATCTATGGTAAGTCTATAATGTAGGCCATCTAAAGATGTAGAGCTCTTAACGGTTCCCAGTTCCCACAAATATGTCGTCCTGAGGTAATATAGCGACTAGGGTTATTCGACAGTTGCCAGAATTATGATGGCCTGACTTACTGGATGTACGCTTTCTGATCCCGGCACGGGACGTCATCGAAATGTCGCTATGGTGTTTTGCTATCACATTGTTTTCGCTATAGGTATTTATTAATCTAGAAGGTTATGATGTAATATCCGGTGTAGTAATATTATTATCTACATTGAAGACATAGACATGCAATAGTTTTGCCGTAATACCCACGCCATCGTCCTGTCTTCGCTGCGGTACTCGTTTAATTATTGTATAATTATGCGGAAGCTTCCTTCCTCAGTTTGAGTAAGCGATGTGTAATTTATAATTGCTATTTGACGTATTCATGATATTATGTCCTCTAATAGTTTGGAGTACTTTCGGAATTAACGCGAGTAAAATATGACGCATGAGTTTTTTTTTTTGCAGCTTTTTTCATTGACTATAGACCTGTACCAATAAAGAAACGAAGAGAAATATCAACATATTATACTAATATAAACATATTAGTATAATATGTTGATATTTCTTGACGTCTAAAATCTAAATTGTGCTACGACGCATCACGGTGGACGGTTTATTTTTGCTCGTAACAAATAATTTGTAAAATAGTGTCAAAAGTGATTGTTTTCGTTGTTTGAGTGGTAAAAACTAATAAATTGAGTTTGGTAAATGATTGTGTGCTACTGAATAGCTTGGAGCTCACTTTGCAGTCCATATTTTCACCAAAACATTTTTGAAACTGTGGGTGATTTCGTCTAAATGTGCGTGCGCTGTGTTGACACTGTGTGCTAGCTGGAAACGCATCGGGGTCTGTGCCGTAACTGTGTCTTGCGGCGTGCACTGTGTCGACTCCGTGGTAGCTGGAAACGCATCGGGGTCTGTGCTGCTTCTGTGTCGCCCGGCCTTACGCAATCGCATAAACTACTACTACGGGTAACACGACGCGACGCGGGCGCTCCACGCTTGATTTCTGAGTTGGTTCAAGTGTGGTTTGAAGTTGCAGAAACTAATATCATTATGTCGACGCCGGGCGATTTGGCTAACGTCACCCGTCGAAACGTCTCCAAGACCAAGCTTCGGCAGAAGTCTGGAGAAGCTCCAGTTGAAGTTCTAATATCTAGTGATAATGATAATATTCGTACCATAATAAGAGAAGAAGTGACACTGGCGCTGCGAACCATGACTCTGGAGTTGCAAAAAGTTGTCGAAAAGGTCTCTTCTTTTGAACAATCACTGATGTTTTTTAACACATGCTATGAAGATCTAAAGAAAAGCATTGATGAGAAATCTGCGATTATCGATCAGTTACATAAGAGTAATGAAGAACTTAAAAGCAAGGTAAAAGAGCTGGAAAAAGGTTTAACCGGCCGATTGAATATATTGGAACAACACCAGCGTGAGTGCAACCTAGAAATAAATGGTGTACCAGAAAATCGTTCTGAAAACATTACAAAACTAATAGAACAATTATCAAGTAAGATTGAATGTCCTATCTCTGAATCTGACATTGTCCACTCTTCGAGAGTTGCCAAGTTAAATAAAGAAAATGACAGACCACGTACTATCATCTTGAAGCTGCGAACCCGACTGCTGCGTGACAGCTTGCTCGCCGCGGTACAGACTTACAACAAGCATAATCCTCGTGATAAAATAAACACTCACCACCTTGGGCTTAGTGGTAACTGTGTTCCAATTTATGTATCGGAACACTTGAGCCCTGCTAACAAGTCCCTACATGCCGCTGTCAGACTTAAAGCGAAAGAGCTTGGATACAAGTTTGTCTGGGTCCGCGACGGTAGAATCTACGCAAGGAAGGACGAATTCTGCTCTGCGCTCCATATACGGTCTATAGACGGACTACGTGTAATGGTGACCCGTTGAACAATAACTGTTATTAAATTATTATATAGTTAGGATAAAAGTTTTGTAACGGTATTTGTAGCGTGCTAACCAGATATGAAAATCAGTCGAAATGTCAAACTAATAGTGGAAGTGTCCGTTGGGTGTATAAAAAGGCTGCCGTATCGATGTGCACTCTCATTGTGCCTCATTCCGGCTCATTCTGCTCATTCGTGCTGAGTCTTAGTAGCAGTTCAGTAAGTTGATCATTGACTTTCATGCTGGTCGGTTAGTTGCTGATATCTTTGTAAAAGTATTTCTGTTAAATGTGTTTATGTAAAACCAGTGATAAATGTGTTAATGTAAAAACAGAAATAAATCGTTTTTATTTAAATCAAAATGGCTTCTGTTTCTAACTTCAGAAGTGGGATAAACAATCAATGCCCACAGAAATAGATTGTGCTCACTACATATGTACGCTATGTGGAATACATCGTACGATGGAGATATTTGACTACCCGCAATTTACGTGAAAAAAGAAATTGCGCTGAGTAATGTTGGAATAAGGATTAGACTACAACGTGAATAAAAGTGGACAAGTGTGAAACATAACCATCGCATGTTCATTTCTGAAGTCATGTGCATACCGCTTCAAATGAACAAGGATCTGCGTGTGTACCGTGATCAAACTGTTTGTGTACCGCGATCAAACTGTTGGTGTTCAAACGTTCCTGTTGGTGTTCAAACGTTCCTGTTGGTGTGCAAACGTTCCTATTGGTGTGCAAACGTTCCTGTTGGCGTTCAAACGCTCCTGTTGGTGTACAAACGTTCCTATTGGTGCTCAAGCGTTCCGGCAGATGTGCTGCCGTATGGTGCGTCATAGTGAATGTCCCGGGCAGGGTGACTACATGATTGCCTAGTACCGGTTGATGCTAACTGCTGCATCGCGAATCACGTGTGGCTATCTGTGACGACAGATATGATGCTTACTGCAGCGGTAAAGGAAGTCTGGTATCGTATGACCCATAACCCTTGCTTGAGGGTTCTGGTTTCTTTTATTTCTTGGTAACTTTAACAGGGCATGTGCAGACATGGATTAATGAGCAATTCGTGTTTATGATTAGTACAGAGCCGTCACTAAATTTAAGGACTTGGATAAAAAAAAAAAAAAATCTGTTGTAGTAAACAATGACTGTACATGGCCTTGGTTGCCAAAAAGTGATCTAGGTGCACAGTGTTCGGTTTGAAGGACTGCTGGCCTTTCTTGGTCAAGGTCTCGGATCGCAACACTGTACTGTTTAAAGTTTTGGATTAAGAGCGAGTCAAGCGATAATTTTGAGGTTGTTAAGTTCATCTCATGTCTCATGTTAAGATGAACTACTGAATTCCTAGTCATTTTTCGTTTGTAGTATCAGTTTGATGCGAATCTTAATCAAAGGTCAGAATAGGCCGAACGGTGTGTTTCTGTTTTGGTTTTTCTTTGCTTGCAGGAACAAGAGATCTGTGTAGTGTGTGCCCAGTGCAGAGCAGCGTACTCCATGCTGTGCGGAGCAGCGTACTCCATGCTGTGCGGAGACGCGCGGTCCATGCTGTGCGAATACGCGCTCGAGGGCGTGCGGGTACGCGCTCCTGTGCGTGCGGATACGCGTGCCTCTGGCTGCGCTGGAGAACTGCGCGCTCGTGGCGACGCGGTGCGCTGCAGGCTGCGCGAATGCGGAACGACGCGCTCCACTATGCTTAGTGGCACGGATATCAGGTGATTGAGGAAAAACTTATTTGGGTGCTGTCTAATTTTGTATGACTAAAGTTTTTATGGAAATGTTTTTAAAGTTTCTTGAGGGGTAAACACGTTTAAGGGAAGTTTTGTCTTGCGGTCAGTATAGTTTTTGTTTTATGTCAGACATGCTATCCTGATCGACGGATACACTTCAAGTGAGGTATGGTTTCATGTTATTGGATACTGCTTTGGAGTGTGATCGGGCATGTGATCCTAGTACATGGGACGTACTTTGGGTGGTTGTGTTTTATTTGTGTGCTCGGACACTGTCGAGAATTGCTCGGACATGTGGTCCTGGAGCCGTGTGATACGCCGTAGTACATGTCACGAACAGGCCGCTGATGTGTGACGTGTTTGTTTGGCAAACATCGTTTGTCTTATATTGAGAGGTTGGGTTGAAGCATGTTTTTATGTGGGACCGATTCACACACGCAATGCTATGTCTCACGTAAGTACACGTAGACCTCTAACTAGTCGTGAGAGGCACTCCCCCGACGGGTCCTGCCTCAGGTGGTTGGTACAGATATCAAGATGTTTTATATCCGTTGTGCTTAGATTGTAATACGCCGTAGTACATGTCACGAACAGGCCGCTGATGTGTGACGTGTTTGTTTGGCAAACATCGTTTGTCTTATATTGGGAGGTTGGGTTGAAGCATGTTTTTATGTGGGACCGATACACACACGCAAAGCTATGTCTCACGTAAGTACACGTAGACCTCTAACGAGTCGTGAGAGGCACTCCCCCGACGGGTCCTGCCTCAGGTGGTTGGTACAGATATCAAGATGTTTTATATCCGTTGTGCTTAGATTTTATTACGTTGAACTATTGAGTAATTTTTCTCATGTCATACGAGCTGTCTTACTTTATTTTGTTATCTTTTTGGATATGTTTTTGTGCTTTGGTTCTTTTTGTACGCAGATGCAAATGATGAGCTTGAGGAGGCTGGCGCTCCTAGCGACGCAGTCTTCTGAAAACTAAACACCTGGTGGCGTCTGCGAGCATCAACCAAGCACGTCCGGAACGCAGAGTGAAGAGCCTGCTGCACCATCCAGCGTCGTGGCGAGTGAAGAAATTTCGGCGACTTCATTGCCAATTCTGGAGACTGATCTTCAGAGCTAGAAGATGGAGCCCGAGGACGGACTCCCGTCAGGAGAGGCCGAGTTAGGATAAAAGTTTTGTAACGGTATTTGTAGCGTGCTAACCAGATATGAAAATCAGTCGAAATGTCAAACTAATAGTGGAAGTGTCAGTTGGGTGTATAAAAAGGCTGCCGTATCGATGTGCACTCTCATTGTGCCTCATTCCGGCTCATTCTGCTCATTCGTGCTGAGTCTTAGTAGCAGTTCAGTAAGTTGATCATTGACTTTCATGCTGGTCGGTTAGTTGCTGATATCTTTGTAAAAGTATTTCTGTTAAATGTGTTTATGTAAAACCAGTGATAAATGTGTTAATGTAAAAACAGAAATAAATCGTTTTTATTTAAATCAAAATGGCTTCTGTTTCTAACTATATTGTTATAACATAAGAATGCGTTGGTAGATAAAGTACCTACATATGGCTACCATATACTATCAAAATGTACGTGGCATGAGAACAAAAACGAACGAAATTTTTGATAATATACTACAAAACTCCTATGACATTTTAGCTTTTTCTGAAACTTGGTTAAATCATGGTATCAGCAGTAGCGAATTTATCGATTCTCGCTACGTCGTACATCGTCGTGATCGTATTTGTTCTAGCCATTATTCTCATGTAAAGAAAGACGGTGGAGGTGTGTTGATAGCAGTTTCCCGTAAATTTGAGTCGATCCGCTTATCAGCATGGGAATCTAGTTGTGAAGATATTTGGGTAATGGTCAATATGCGTGCAGGTAAAAACATAAAAAAAATTGCTTTTTGTACTGTATATCTTCCCCCTCCTGTGAAACTGGTAGAATTAAATGTTTTTTTGGAAAATGCCAATAATTATGTTAACTTGGCTGACGAGGTTGTATTGCTCGGGGATTTCAATCTGCCATTTATAAAGTGGACTAAATGCAACAACTTCACCACACCTTCTAACTATGACAACTTATTGGGATATGCGCTTGTTGATTTTATTTCTATTTCCAACATGTACCAATTTAATCATTTATGTAACGAAGACGACAGAACTTTAGATCTTGCTATTAGTACAATATTGAACATTTCATTGACAGAGCCTATTGATCCTTTAAGTAAGCTTGACCATAAGCATCCGCCAATCTTACTCACATTGCCGAATAATGATTTTAAGTATCTTCGACCAAAATCGTGCTCTGAACTTAATTTTCACAAAGCGGACTTTGATGGTATTAATTCTAAACTAAAAAACATACATTGGAACTCAATTTTTGATCATTGCGCTTCAGTCAACGAAATGACATCGTCTTTATATTCAATTTTAAGAAAATCAATTCAGGAATTTGTACCTAAACATAATTTTAATAGAAAGTTGTTCCCTCCTTGGTTTAACAGATCCTTAGTGAAGATTCTTGCCATGAAGGATAAGTTAAGAACAAAATATAATATTTACAAAAACCCACGCGATCTAATTGAATATAACATTTTAAGAGAGCGTAGTCATAAGTTATTCGAGAATCTTTATTCGCAGTACCTCAATAGAACAGAAGAAAGTATCGCAATAAACCCTAAAGATTTCTGGCGTTATGTGAAGGATAAACGTAAAACGCGGTCCTCACTTCCGGCGCAAATGCACATGGACGATAAATTGGCCAAAACTGGGAAAGAAATAGCTAACTTGTTTGCCGAAAATTTTTCAAAAACCTTTACTCCTAACACGGGTACTACGCCAAACGGACCATTTATAAATACACCTCATACAATTTATCAGCACAATTGCATTGGCAAGGTGAGATTCTCTGAGCGCGAAGTCTTGAAAATGATAAAATAATTAGATGTTCTTAAAGGACCTGGTCCTGATGGCATCCCACCTTTATTAATAAAACGTTGTGGATCAGCACTGGCGCTACCATTGTCACTTATTGTAAATCGTTCCTTATCCTCGGGCATATTTCCAGACGAGTGGAAAAAAACTAAAATTACACCTCTTCATAAAAAAGGTAACTTCAATGACGTAAAAAATTACAGACCAATTTCTATTCTATCATGTTTTTCAAAATTGTTTGAAGCTCTTATATGTCCAATTATCTCTCGTCATACTAGTCATCTCCTGTCGGAGCAGCAGCACGGCTTTATGAAAGGTCGATCCGTTGAAACTAATCTAGTAGGTCTTATATCTGAAATAAGCC
This sequence comes from Sphinx pinastri, assembly GCA_947568825.1. NCBI lineage: Eukaryota > Metazoa > Arthropoda > Insecta > Lepidoptera > Sphingidae > Sphinx > Sphinx pinastri. The sequence goes on along the minus strand of OX387636.1, from coordinate 13,272,393 downwards.
AGGAGGTAGATAAGGGGCATCAAGTAGACGCAGTATATACCGATTTCAGTAGTGCATTCGATAAAGTTAGCCATTCATTGTTGATAGTAAAGTTAGAACAAAACGGTTTTCACGGTTCCCTCTTGAATTGGTTTCGGTCCTATCTTAATAATAGACAATACGTTGTGTTTGCTAACGGTTTTGAATCAGAAGCATATCGTGCAGAGTCCGGTGTTCCGCAAGGATCACACTTAAGCCCTATTCTTTTTTCAATATTTATTAATGATATCACTACGCATATAAAACATTCCAAATTTAAAATATTCGCGGACGATCTTAAAATTTATAAAATAATTAATAGTAATGCAGATGCAAGTCTTGTACAGAGCGATATAAATAATATAAAAGAGTGGTGTGACGTAAATCAAATGCATCTAAATGTACAGAAATGTTACTATATTAAATACACGCGGAAAAAAAACTCTATCAATCCTGTATATACCTTAAACGGTGTTGCTCTGACTGAGGTGAGTGAAATACGTGACTTGGGAGTCTTAATTGATAGCAAACTAACTTTTAAACCTCACTTCGATTCAGTGGTTAAGAAGGCGGCACAGCAGCTTGGTTTCATTCATCGAAATACTAAAAAATTTAAATCCTTTCACACCAAAATTTTATTATACAATTGTATGGTACGTAGCTGCCTCGAATTCTCGAGTGTGGCTTGGAACCCCTTTTATACCGTACACTCACAACGTATAGAAAGCATACAACGAGCCTTCACAAGATCACTAGCCTTCTCATGCTCAGGTATTTCACACAGAAGTCCATATGAAAATCGTTTATCATTTTTTAAAATGTATAAGCTACGTGATCGAAGGAAGATACGTGATATGACATTTCTCTATAAACTCGTCCATAGTTCAACAGACAGCCCATCAATTCTAAAAGATGTTTCCCTAAACGTTCCTTACCATTATCCGCGTCAGAGAATCTCAAAAATTCTTTACGTAAGATCTACCAAAACCAACTTAGGGTATAACTCTCCTCTTCTAAGACTTTGTCGGACATTTAACGATTTTAATTCTCAAATCGGTGATCTTGATATCTATAATGATACACTGAATATGTTCAAGCAAAAACTAGCAAAGTATCTAAAAACAGATTGATGTTCTGGAGTCTTCTATGTATAAATTAATGTACTTAGGCACCTGCTTATATTCCTTATGTTTGCTCTCATAATTTGTCGATAACACTAATGTTTGTTCACACCTAAGCAGGGGCTCACAATGCTACTCAACCACTTCTTTTTTTTTCTGTAGATTGTATAGTATAACCGTATAACCTTTCACGAACGTAAATAAAATAAAATTTGCTTTCACCGCTGTTATGGCGAATGTTGTAAACGCCTGTTATAGGTGTACATATCAGTATATAATGTTATGACAACCCTGTCATAATCCACATAGAAGTATGATAAGTAATAAGTGTGTGTAAATGTGTACGCTGTTGGTGTTTCTTAAATAAATAAATAAATAAATAAATAAATTTCTTTTATAGGCAATAAACGATCAAAGCGAAGTAAACCACGGATCGTCAAGAATGGCGTGCGTTTATCAGAGAATGACTGTGCTCAAGAGTTTGCTGACTATTTTAGCTCTGTGTATGGAGTGGAGGAGCCCTTGTTGGACGCGGCGGCTGCCGCGCTTGGGGTACCCGAGCGCGGTGGACGTGTGCACGTAGGGCAGTTGTCTCACAGAGACGTTAGAGCTGCCCTTGCGCGCCTCGAGCCTAAGCGATCGGTCGGTCCGGATGGTGTCCCTCCTTACGTTGTAAAAGACTGCAGAATGTCGTTAGCTGACCCGCTTTGCTTCTTGTTCAATCTCTGTCTTAAACAGCGCCTATACCCCGATGGGTGGAAAATAACTAGAGTGATCCCGGTTCCTAAAGGCGCTCCTAAGTCAGACGTAAGTGGATACAGACCTGTAGCGGTCTTATCTACATTCGCTAAAGTGTTCGAATCGGCCATATCTGCATGCATAACTCCACAGGTGAGCGCTTATCTCAGTGATGCGCAGCACGGCTTTCGAATCGGTCGCAGTACAAATTCAAATCTCATGTGTTTTATGAACCATGCGGCACCAGTACTCGACTCGGTAGAAAGCGCACAGTTAGATGTTGCCTACTTTGACTTTAGGAAGGCTTTCGATAGCGTGAACAATGACATTCTCTTGTCTAAACTTGCAATGATTGGTTTTACCCCGAACCTGTTGCAGTTTTTCGCAAGCTATCTTAGGAATCGCAGGCAATATGTGGAATATAGTGGCATCATATCGCGCTCATACCGCACGCTGTCAGGGGTTAGTCAGGGAAGCAACCTAGGCCCATTAGAGTTTATCATTATGATAAATGATCTGCCGGACGTAATAACGAATGCGGGTTGTTTACTCTTTGCTGACGATCTTAAACTTTTTCTGCGTATCACTGATGAGAGCGACTGTGAGCGGCTGCAGAGAGATATCGATTTGGTGGCAGAATGGAGTCAAAGGAACAGGCTGTTTTTAAATGTCACTAAATGCAATGTCATGTCTTGTTCGCGTGCGAACTTGCCTTTGCACTACCAGTACCAGATGGAAGAAACGCCCATACCTCGAGTTACATCTGTTAAAGACTTAGGAGTACTAATTACAAAAGATTTAATCTTTCGAGAGCACATTATACAGGTATGTTCCAAAGCGTATAGAAATTTAGGCTTTATAATGCGGGAAACCAAAGACTTCAAAAACCTAGTGGCCGTGAAGGGTCTATATAATGCATTGGTAAGGAGCCAATTGGAGACAAGTGCCATCATCTGGAACCCCCATGAAGTCAAATACAGTCTTATGGTGGAAAAGATCCAAAACAAATTTACCCGTTACCTGTATATGAAACAGTACGGAGTCTATCCTTTTTACCCGCTGAAATATCCGGCCCTATTTGTCATAGGTATGGTCGGATACTATAAATTAGAAGTTAGGCGTGATGTAGCCCTAGCCAAATATGTATTTGAGGTTTTTCGCGGTAAAATTAATAATCCATCGGTGTTGGCTTCGTTGAAACTCCTTGTCCCAAACACAAAACTGCGAATCAAAGTGAGGCAAAAACTATTTGAGGTCCCATTAACTCGCACCAAAACCGCGCAATTCGCACCAGTGGTAAGAGCCATAAATATATTGAACGAGTTGGGCGGAGAGTCGATATCATTAACTGTACACTGGCGGAATTCAAAAAGGTGACTTTGGAAATGCTAACTAAGGTCGATACATTAGAGTCGATTCTCTATGAAAGCTAATGTAAATGTTTTATTTGAATTGTATGACAATATATATCGCATTGGGTAATTCCTGTAAAGATAATATTGTAAATAAAATAAATAAATAAATAAATATTTTTTTATCGTATACAGTAAGTGGATCGACTTGCATTATGAATAATTTGTCAGCGTCATTCCCCATGGTATGTCGGAATCATTGCGTGCTGAGTCGTTCTGCAGCTGTTTGCATTTTAAGGCAATGTGTTTTCAGTGCTCCTAATTAGTTGTGTTCTAAAGATGGACGTGGGTGAATAAGCAGTTATGTTGCAAACGCTTTACCTCATTGTTACAACACCTATAGATTCTAAGGCAATTATTCAGTTAATTGATTTCGTTATTCTGTGCTTGCCGGCTTATCAGTGTAAGGTTGCATCTGATTCCAAGACTTTATTAACTTGTTTATAGATTGACTGAGAATTTGAAGGAACCTTTGCCAGTGCAATTATGGGACATTATAAGACTGATCATCTAATGTGCTAGGATAACGTGACCTATAGAATTTATAAATCATGGTATTGCTGCTGTTTACGATCGTATGTGACGCTTGCCATTAGTCGAGTTACTTGCTTGTGCGTATAAACAAAGAGAATAAACTGAGAGGTCACTATCAACTGTGCCGTCACTATCAACTGAGAGGGCACTATCCTGACGTAGTTTTCGGTGCTCGGATATAGATTAGGATATCTTTTTTTGACTGCCTCGGTAGCGTAGTTTTATTGTGTACGCGATACGAGTATGATTTGCGCGCTGAGGTCCTAGGTTCAAATCCCGGGTCGGGCCAAAAACAATGTGACTGGGTTTTTATATCTTAAAAATTACTTAGTCACAGCTCGGAGTCAGGAAGTTGGCGGTGTGATACCCCCGTGCCTCGGAAAGCACGTAAAGCCGTTGATCCTGCGCCTGATCTCTCTCCGGTCATGTCGGATTGCCGTCTCACCGGACCATGAGAGTGAAGGAATAGCGAGTGCACCTGTGTATTGCGCACACACTTGTGCACTATAATATCTCCTGCGTACCTGGCTGATCTCCGTTGAGATTGGCCGCCGTGGCCGAAATCGGCTAGGAAGGCATTTTATTTGATTTTATTTTAGGATAGCTTTGACAAGTCAATCAAATGAATGAATGATACACTTTTTAACTGGTGGTAGGTCTCTCATTATGTAAGAGGCCGTCTGGGTGGGTACCACCGCAATGTCTATTTCTACCGCCAAGCAAAGGTGTGCATGCACTGTTGTGTTTCGGTTTGAAGGACATTGTAGCCAGTATAACTACTGGACATAATGAGACTTAACATCTTATGTCTCAGGATGACGAGCGCAGGGGAATGCCACACAGTACTTTGTAAGTCAAGGTGCTGGATGGTGTTGCTACTGTTTATGGGTGGTCATATCGCTTACCATCAAGCGAACGGCATGCTCGTCTCCTCCGAGATATCTCAAGACCGAAACTATGCCATGCAACCATGAGTTTACTTATTAGTTCGGTCAATGTACTCGTAATAGGATTAAGGTACTAAAGGATGTTATGTCATTTTGGAAAGAAATTTATTGTGTTTTAAAATGCTATGAATCACTTAAAAAATTAAGATTTAAAAGCTAGTCAAAATTTCGTTTTTTAATGGGTTTTAGTACGGACTCGTACCGGCTATAATGCTTTTGATCCTTACAGCCAGTTTCTTTACGACTTATTAAAGTAACTCTTAAATTGAAAGCCATAAGAGTTGCCTCAAGATTGGCCGTAAATCTTTCTTGACCATAACCGATGTTTCCTTGCTCTCTGCACTTGAACGTACGGAAGGTCTTGTATTTGTTATTATGTGCACAATAATGTTTATAATCGTCGAGCAGACACACTTGGCGCGTCTGTCGTCTCGTCGAGATTATCCTGAGTCAGATGCTATGCGCTGTCTAAACAATTTGTATGCATTATGTGGTGTTGTTCAGTTGAGGGTTTAGAGTCATTGTTTAGATTAACTTGCTGTGTAATTCCACTATCAGTAGTTTTCATCTTCAGCGCATGAATCTGGCTCTCCTCGATGCGATTGGGATGTTTTATTGGCCATTGCACGCTCGACGTCCTTGTGCTATCTGCTTTCGTATGCTAAATATTGTTGCGATTTAAACTTTACGAATACCTACAATCCTAACTTGATCGATTGTGCTTCACGATTATATCAAATGTAACGATTAAGTATGTAATACTTAATCGTAGGTAGACAGAAATGCTACCTAATTTTAATTTACGCAAAGTAAGACATTTGTTGCCTAAAATAGACAATCGATAAGTGCCAAGATACCCTGTGACTGGAATATTCAGACTCTGGTCTACGAAACCAATGCGTTTATCGATACCCATTGGTGCGGCATACAAATCGGTTCTATTTATATTGGAAGGTTTCGAATCGTGACTTCGACGACGTGTATGGTGATTACTGATTGCGGATGGCTGTCCGGAAAGAAAGGTACTTGATGGTAGACTGGGTTTTGCACTCGGCTCTGCCTTTGGTAAGTTCTTCTAATAGTTATTTAAATATTCAAACACTTTCACAAATTTTCGTGGTCATAATAATATTAAGGAAGTAGGATAATCCCTCATTTCTGATTATCGCCGATGGATAAAACTGTCTTTTTGATTCCTCGTCCAATAACTGATTACTATTACTCTCATGAGATTTAAAAGAAAAGGGACTACATATTTTTTAATTTTACATAAATTTTGTAGCTCTTAGTACCTAGTTAAACCTCGCAGTTACTGGTCACCAGTTACCATCTTCGCGAGGTCACGCGTTGTCACTCCAATGTCTAGTGTACTGAGTGTTTACACTCGGCTGACAACGCACCAGCGTATATGGTCACGGTATTTAGAACGGGTTTCATTTGCTTCCATGTCGTTGAACTTAAAAATTGTGTCCTTTGTGCTATTTGGTTATGGTCCACTTTTGTGTTGTCCTAGATGCAAGTGGATCGAAGTTTGAATTTGAAAGTTAATGCGGTAAATAACTGCCTCGATGGCGATTGTAATGTTAAGGTGTCGGATCGATCACCGGGTCGGGTGAAGTGATATTTGAATTGTCTGCTTTGTATCAGCCCGGAGTCTGGAATTCGTGACCTATTTGGCAATAAGCTCGCCCAATATAACACGATGGCTTGAAATACATATGGTGAAAAGCGGGTGCACTATTTGCGCCATTGTCTACCCCTTCGGCTTATGTCAAAACTTCCACCAGAAGTTCTGTTTATTGATTTCATGGATATTACTGCCAAAAGCTAATTAACGGATAGCCAGTACACTAGCAGGGCGTTATGAGAATGTGTCATGGTAACGAGGACAATTCCAGTTCGGGTGGTGCTGCTACTGCTTATGTCGTGTCGCTTACCATCAGGAAAGCAGCTTTCGATTCTCGTCACTTTTAGATAAAGCTTGAATAATTTACCAAAACATTTCCCACGAATTTCAACATCTATATGCCTATCATTTAGATAGCGTCACGTTATCTCGATTGCATCATTTCCTCAATAGAGAGAAGTTGGATAAGTCCAGTACGGTGCCGCAACAATCCCCCGTTGTGATTAGCGGGCGGCGCGGGGCCGGGCGGTGGGGTCGACAACCGAGCCGTGGGAGCGGACCCCAACAGCTTAACGGTCGAAAATTCTTCCTACAACCAGACCATTGTTTCGTTTGGCGGTTTCTAGTTACTATGTTGTCTGAGTTTATAGACGATTCAGGATGCTTTGAGGTGCATTGGATGAGGCCGAATGACTTACATCAGATTAAGCGATTTTCCATAGTTCTACTAAGGTTCTATGTTCAGTCCTTATCATTTCATACAGAAGTGCTAACAAAAAAAGGTATTAGCCTTGCTTCTATAGGAGTAAGCAGAAATTTTTGATTAGCACTTGGCATACCAATTTCAATTCATCTACTTTCATTACACTCTTCATACATTCCAATCGGTGTAGGATACTGTGTCTTTCTTCCCCTTCGAGTATGTTTTACAGTCCGAACTGGTGGTCATAAATGTTTGATCAGATTCATTTGTAACTGAAGCCAGCGGGTTCAGTTTACACTCGGGTGAGACTGCGGGTTCACCAATGGTTCGCATCCGGCGCACAGTTCATCCGCCCGCCAGTCACTGCCAGTCACCGCCCGCCACCGCTGATTCTCAATTTGACGCTATTTTCTTTTTTCTTTACCACTGTGATTGCGCGCCGCGATTGCTTCCTGTAATTTAGATGTTTTTGTGCTTAAACGTTAAAGGATTTGTGGGTTTGATTATGTTTTTGTGATGTTTTAGTAATTAGTTGTCGCTTCATTGGTTTGGCAGTGTTCTTTTTTTGTAATGAAATTGAGGTCTGTAACTTGTGAGGTTCTAGTTCGAATTTTATGTCGGACGAATGAACCTTATGAGTTTTTGTTCCAAAATACATAAGTTGCTGTAGATGGGAATTGTGATATGGTGATATATCTTTTATTACGTCTTGCGTACTCCTGAGACATAATGTTATGCAAATAATGTAGTTACACTTTGGCCAGTTGCGCTTCTGCCTACATTCTCGCGGTACAATTGTTAAGTTACGTATGTTTTGTGGAAGGAAAGATAATATAAATTACTTGTAGTTTTGTTATGGTTTTGTTGTGCATTACTAACTGCATTTTGAGTCTTTTTCTAGTTACCTAAGTACAATTTTAGTTATTAAGTCAATTATACATACTTTTTTGGCAGGTTATGTAATTTTTATACTATTATGAATACGATAATTTATTATGCACTTATAAACTAAAAAAATAATAATTTTATAATCATAATACATGCTTCATAAGAACGTGGTATAAATTTGTCCGTATACGAATTTAGCCTATGATAGCTCTATTATATAAGTTTTTTCCAAATTAAAAGTCTATATTATGATAAGCGGCGATAGCCTAGTTGGGAGTGGAACGGACTCTCGAGACGAATGTCCGCAGGTTCAAAAGCCAAGGCACACACCTCTGACTTTTCTAAAGAGTTATGTGTGTATTCTTTGTGAATTATCGCTCGCTTTAACGGTGAAGGAAAACATCGTGAGGAAATCTACATACCTGAGAAGTTCTCTGAATTTCGAAGGAGTTTGAAGTCTGCCAACCCGCACTAGGCCAGCGTGGTGGACTAAGGCCTTAACCCTCTCAGTTGTAGAGGAGGCCCGTGCTCAGCAGTGGGCAGTATATAATACAGGGCTGGTATGGTATGGTATTATGATAAACCAAAACATGGCGTATACGTGCGAAAATTATCATTCAATTCCGTTCAGAGGATACTGCGTTTACTAGCAAACATCCAAATATGTTTACAAGTTTTCGCATTTATAATTCTAAGTAACATTATAATACTTCATCCATGTAAATCGCGATGCAATAATACCTCCCACGCATCGAAATCAGACACAACAGATTATAAACCTCTCGGCTTAATGATCTGTTAAACAGTCGTTTTATTTACATTTAGTTCGAGAGCGTTTCGGTTTAAATGCCGGATATGCGTTCATGGTTATGTCCAGTTAACCGCTACCACGAGTGCGAGTTATAAGATCCAGTGGGAAATGACGTGCAAGTGAGATTGAAGTGAGTATTTTTTGTATGCGTGTGGGTTGAGCGATTTAAAATGTATCTGTCTGTTGTAGTTCCTACAGTGACTTATCTAAGGGCGTAAAGTATATTTTTTCTGGTATTAAGAGTGTTCAATCATGGAGGTAAGTTGGTTTTATATTCAGGAGGCAGTTAGGAGGCATACTGTTATTAAAAATATTGCTTTTCAGATAAATCTGCTGATATTTACATAATATAATAATAATATAATACCAGCCCTGTATTAAATACTGCCCACTGCTGAGCACGGGCCTCCTCTACTACTGAGAGGGGTTAGGCCTTAGTCCACCACGCTGGCCTAGTGCGGATTGGCAGACTTCACATACCCTCGAAATTCTTATCGAGAATTCTCAGGTATGTAGGTTTCCTCACGATGTTTTTCTTCACCGTTAAAGCGAACGATAATTGATAAACAATACACACATAACTTTGAAAAATCAGAGGTGTGTGCCTTGGGTTTGAACCTCCGGACATTGTCTCGGCAGACCGTTCCATTCCCAACTAGGCTATCGTCCACTTATTCGTCCATCGATATTTACATAAAGCTATATGCAATGAACTTAAAAACAATTCATATTCTGGCCCTTGAGTCCCGTAACACGCAAATATATTCGTATTCATGTTCATAACTTAACAACTTCCGACAACCTGCATTTTTTTTGATTACACGAAATAATTTTCTTATAGATCGTACATACTTATCAATATTATAAACGTACTAAAAATATAGCGGCCATTTTGAACTACGATGTAATAGACGAATTATTCTTAAGTGAGGTCCGTCACGCGTCGCAAATCACGAGACAATGTGGCGGTTATTTGTACGCGCTGTGATTTTATACATTATTCATATTTTTTTGCTGTGTTTTGTTTGTGGATTGATTATAATAAGGTTTCAAGTTGTTAAGGATTGGTGAAATTATGTTTTTACTAATTTTTAAATATAATATTTAAGACTAGCTTTTGGCCGCAGCTCCGCCCGCGTGAATGAGTTTTCCCGGGATAAAAGTCCCACTTTACATTTTGAGGGATAAAAAGTAGCCTATCTACCCTTGTGCCTAATTTCATCGAAATAAGTTCAGTAGTTTTTGCGTGAAAGAGTAACAAACATCCATACATTCATGCATCCAGACATCCATACATCCATACTTACAAGCTTTCGCGTTTATAATATTAGTAGGATATCAGAAATACAATGATATAATAATATACATTTTAAGCCATTAAAAGATTATGTCTCAAGTGATAATTCACAAACATACATATCCATTAAGACCAATATGTCATATTATAAAATAATACTCGCATTATGTATGTTTGAATGATCTCGTATTCAAATGAGTTAAACTAGAAATAATTTAACGGAGGTCAGGGCAGAGGTGAGCTTATTAAACGTCGATAAGCATATTTAACCCAATTATTCAGGCACTCAATAATTTACCCTTGTTTGTCGGTTTGAGTTTCGTTTGTCAGAATGGATTGCCGTTCTTTGTTATTTATTTTCCTGCTAGATGTATTTTATATTTTTGTTTCTGAGAAATAATAACCATGTTATATTTATATTACATTTGAGTTTAATGACAGGATTAAATTGAGTCAATTTTTTGTTACATATTATTTTACATTTATTCGTCTTCATTTCTTCTTCTTTTAAAAATGGCTCCACCGTTTCAACAGTGATTTTGCCAATGTCAAGTGGATAGATGTTAAAATAATATCCGAACTTTTTTACCGTCTTTAGTTATATCAATACTGTGGTTGTATACCATGATGACAGTTTCATTACAAGGTATCATTGAAAACGCCACCTTGTGTCTCATTGGATCACTGAAACGAAACAGTATCTATCTTAAATATTTGTTTTAAATAAAACGACCTTGAGTACTCAAAAACAAATCTCAAAATGACTGCACGCGATAACCATTCGAGAACCTAAAGTAGCGCGGACAGTTTAGAGCGTCCGTTAATTGGCCACGATTAAAGTTTATTAACGTCCTTAATTGGACTCCAGCCGCCGCGTAGGAAACAGTTCGCCACACAAATATGTCACAAATGCATTAACTGATGCGAGGGAAAATTGTGCGTGCGAGGCTGACGCACAGTACTCTCTAATTGAACAGTTGTCACAATATACTCGATGTGTTCTCATTGTTAGTGTGGGAACCGTGGTAGGAGAACCAGTACTGAGAAAATGAACAGCTATTAGTCGAGGCGTTATTTTTGTTTATGCAATATACATGTTTAAAGAATCATTGTATCTTGATTATCCTTAATATAGTGATGCTGGAACGATTGAGGATCTTGTGGAGACTGCAGAGTAATTGTAATGTTGTATTTAAGCCCTAAACCTGCATCATCCATCCGACGTACACACGGAACTCTGACTTGCTAAAGAGATAAATTCTTGATACATTCAATAATCTAAGATCGTTTATTGGGTAATATTTGTGCCTTAGTTTAAACCTTAGGATCTTATGAGAAAAACTGCAGTTTGTTGTTTCGGATAATATTATTAAAAAAAAAACCTTTTTATCTACCATCTCCAAGTTATGAAATGAAATTTCCTCTAATAAAGTAACCGATCAAACATAATTTCCGCTTATATCCGCCTCACATTTCGCTTCCCGGTATTTAATCCGCGCCTGGTCTCAACAGCCATCATTAAACCCTCTAATATGCCCATGGAAAGTACACAAACAGCTTGTGAAAGCGGCAGTTCTAGACAAGTCGGTAATCACCAGTCAGGCTTCGAGAATGTCGCCTATGTACGAGTACTTGGGTGCGGGGCGGTGCGCCGCGCGACACACATGGCATAATTGTGCCGACTCCACTGACGCGTCACAACTCACAACACAGTGGAGTGAGGTGTAGTTGGATTACTCCGTTTTAGTACTCATATATGTTAATAGATAAATGAGAATAAAATAGATTCGCCTTTTATGCCCGAAAGTTTAGATAGTGTTGCAATTTGCGTCTATTGCACCCAGTCTTTGCAGGGCTTATATCTGTTCCATTTTATGTGATAAAGCTTGAGATTATCATACTAGCTTTTTCCCGCGGTTCCGCCCGCGTTAAAAAAAAATTCCGGGATAAAAGTCCCGCTTTATATTTTCCCGGGATAAAAGTAGCCTATGTGTAAATCCAGGACATGATCTACCCGTGTGCCAAATTTAATCGAAATCTGTTCAGTAGTTTTTGCGCGAAAGAGTAACAATCATCAATACATCCATACATCCATACTTATAAACTTTCACGTTTATAATATTAGCAGAAACTGCAAATTTCAACTTACATTTTAAAAAAAACCATGTCTAGTAGAGTTAAGCTTATTTGTAGAGTTTCGGGAGTTACATAAACGTTATGTGCTCAAAATTTTAAAATGACGACAGTGTCGATATTAACAAATATAGACATGAACATGTTTTCTTAAAGCTACTTAACACCATGTTAGAATTCAGAAATAATAAAGCTTCCATGCCGCAGTGGAAGAGAATCTAGTTGTGAAACGAATGCCCGAGTCTTCGATCTTGGCACAAGACTTTATGTTTGTGTGATTCACAAATATTTGCTACGGATTTGTGTGTTTATTGGAGCGAGTCTCTCGAAGTTCTTGATACTTTTAACCAAGGACTTTCTCGACATGTGGGGTTAATATCTACTTGGGGATTATTGGATGGTATATAATTTTTTTCTAATACTCTACTTATTAATTTTGAGATGTTCATTAAATATATTGGTAAGTGTTGAGTTTACGATTTCTTGGGTTGAGAACGGTAACTATATGATCTGAATGCTGTAATGGGTAATTGCGGTAAACGCTCGTTATTATGTAAGTGCTTTTACGTGATGCTAATTGGTAAGTATTTTAACGGGAAATTTCACGCAACGTAAAATTTTGTTTAATGTTTGTGAGAGTATAAAATGATGGATGTTTTATGCATTTTGTGATATTAAAATTAATAGACCATAGATTATTCACACATCGTTTTTAATTGGAATGTTGATAGATGTTTAATGTATTAAATGCATTGTTTATTTACAATACAAACATAAAAAAAAATATGTCCCATAAGCTTAGAATGTAACATATATCCTGCTTCTTTTCTCGATCTTAACATACTGCTTTAGTTGTTCTTTTCATGCAATGTCACAATAAAGGTTATTTAACATCAATTCCTATCCATTTGGGTTGGTTGTAAACTCGCAATTTTATTATTGTATTGTAGACTGTTTACGTATTACGTAACAAGGCATATTCCACGCACCCACGATCCACATAACAGCTGTTATACAAACAGGCTGTTGCACCTTTACCTTCGCCTACACTGTGCCAAAGGGGAACCACAGGGCTCCGAAAATAGTGTAAATAGGTGGGGGAGTGCACGGCTGGGTTGCGAGTAGCGCGCGCACAGTTCCAGCCGGCACGCGATCGAGCACGCGTCTCCGAAACCGTGAGGCCAAAGTTAACGACCAGTGGGACCAAAGTGTAGTGCTAGTGCGCTGTGGGACCAGTGATGCTGTGCGGCACCAACGGCGCCGTGGCGGCGATGGACCGCGCGTACATGTCGCTGCGCGCGCGCAAACCGCTCGCCAACAAAACGGTAACGATGGTGATCTCTGCAGTGCGTCTGTCGATCTGTTTATTGTTTGTCGGTTATAAAAAGATACGGTCTTAACTTGACCACTGGTCGGGTCAAATTTGCGATATTTATATAGGAAAACTATTTATTTCTACAGCTATTTGGATATATTCTTGATTTGTCAACAAATATGTCCGTTAATTTTGGCACCGGGAATAATCGGGATAAATGTTAACATCATCAATATATCATTCATGAATTACAACTTTATCATTATCATTCAGTATTTTCAAATAGGAAATACATTTCGTAGTTGATAAACAAGGATATTATTAAGCTTTATTGATATGGGATATGTTTGTAACGTTGCTGGAAGATAAACTTAAATATTTAAGTTTGATAAGTGATGTGTCTATAGCTTGCATGAGGTCAGCATCCTTCTATAAGTGTGGGGGGTCCGTGTCCATCAGTCAGATAGTTTACAGGGATGGATGAAGGTCCTAATTCCTCTTATAATTAGAAGACCCACACCCAACAATAAATAGTTGTAATACATTCCTCATGCTACATTGAGACTAGATAATATGACTTTTATAGCAGTAGGTACTAGGTAACATTAATATAATTAATTTTAATTGAGACAAAGATGAGGATGTTACTTGTCAGTTTACATAAATTTACAAACGGGGGATTTCTTTGTGAGTCATAAAGGTTTTTGTTTTTATGCTTGCTATGACTTCTGTAATTTTTTCTTTTTGTAACGTAGATTAGCATTAGTTATAAATTATGATAATCGTGAGACGAGCTGTAGTGGGTGTGTCATGGTTAAATTCGATTATTGAAATCTGCGAATATTTAGATTTTACGATAGTATTTTATATTTCGACTAGCTTTTGCGCGCGGCTCCGCCCGCGTGGAATAGTTTTTTCGGGATAAATAGTAGCCTATATCACTCAGGAGTAATGTAGCTTCCTATTAGTGAAAGAATTTTCAAAATCAGTCCAGTGGTTCCTGAGATTAGCGCGTTCAAACAAACAAACAAACTCTTCAGCTTTATATATTAGTATAGATCTTAACACAATAGAAAACTACTTTAATATTATAATATAATGGTAAAACTGATATTTTTACCAATATCATTAGTAAATCTATATCGAGAAGTTACTTGACAGACTTTTATCGAAAGCATAGTCTCTATTACCAAAAATATGATCATCATGAGACGCCATTTCCTATTTGAACTTTTAAGGTCATATCAAAAGCAATAAAAATATTTGTAGCCATGAAACATTTATCTATTGATACGCCCTGCGAATGAACCAAATGCTTTCCAAGAATATGTACTAATCTAGGAGGTCCCGGCGATGAGTTCCTCGGAAGTCTAATAAAGGCGCCTGTTCAGAGAAGTGTGTACATTTGAGTCACACTGGTATCTCGTAAGGCAATGAGTCTCCGGTTACGTCATGAGACAAAGCCGTGAGTATTGAGCGATTACGGATGAAAAGTCATAGTTTACAGTCTTGGTTTTAATGTGTTAATTCAAAATAAGTTTGTATCAAATTTTGTTTTAGTGTTACGTGACCCGACTGAACGTTTTTCGTTTTACTTATTTTATCTTTATTTTTTATTGTTATGGCCAATAAGGCTGTAAGTCATCTAACAAGACACATAGTTCATCTTATATTTATTTATTTATTTATTTATTAGCATTTTATACAACTAATGTACAGGCGGACTTAATGCCGTAAGCATTCTCTACCAGTCAACCTTAAGGTGGTGCCGAGATAATCATGGTAGGTGCATCAAACGGTATATTAAAAATACAGTGTTTAACTTCATAAATAAGACATATAAACATAAATACAAGACACATACACAAACAATAATACATAATAAGTATAAAATATATATATATAGGTATACATATGAGGAATAAAAATAAATAAGTATATAAAATACATACCATATATATATAATAATTAAAGTGGTGACTCTTACGCTTCATTCAAAAGTAGTTGCCGAACTCTCACTTTGAACGCTAGCCGTGTGTTAGACGCCCTGATTTCGAGAGGGAGCGAATTCCATAGGAGAATAGATTGGATAGCGAAAGAGGAATGAGTGAAGTCAGAGCTATGAGGGGGACATGTGAGAAGATGATTATTAGATGAGCGAAGGTTTCTATTATGGCTACCACAAAGATAATGGAAGTTTGAAGATAAATATGTAGGAGGGGTAGGAGACATAAGCAGAGAGAAAAGGGTGGTAAGTGCACGCAAAGAGCGGCGTTGACGAATAGGTAGCCATTTTAATTGCAAACGATTATACAGTCTTGAAGGGTAGAATTTTAAAATATTCGTTTTGAAATTGTTTTACTATGAATTATCCCGGACCCGTCATACTCCGGTGATGAAAGATAACACAGAAACTTCTAGAAATACCTGATTATCCGGCTGCTCTATAACACGTACAGTCAGCCACAAAAATAGCAGAACAAATTCAAAACTTCAAATGGTATAAACTTTTGTGATCTTACAAATTTATTTCTTCAAAGAAATAAACTTAACTTGGTTTACGCTAATTTTGAAATAAGAAATAATAAATACATACATATGTATACCCACTCGAGCCCTTTATCCCCAAAGGGGTAGGCAGAAGTGCAACTAGTACACCCAATTCGCCGTGTTAATTCCGTCCCATGGGGTGATAGGAGGCAAGCCTACCGGTATATCGGCCGCAAATTCCTGACTCCGGAGTCCGGGCTGATACTGAGTAGAAAAACCCAATATCACTTAGAATTAAGAAATGTTTTAAATAAACTTAACGTGTATAGAATTGAATTTGTTCAGCTATTGTGCATGTCATTTCCACACCAGATGGGTTTCGCATTTGTTTTTCATTGCAAAACGTTGATCATAATGAACAATTTCGCACACACCGGAGTCACGACGTCCACTCACGTGAAGCTATAACGGGACTGGACGTCTAAATGAGTGTGCTCTTAGTGTTTGTTTAGGTTTATGGGTGTATTTATTTAATGGCAACTTGTTATGCACGCTTGAAATAGACTGCAGTCGGTATTGATCATAAACAATGTTGGACGGATGTTTATGTTCGCTATTTACATATGTAAGGTATACTTGAAACGGTAGGCAGAGGCAAAACTAGCCTGATTTACACATATGAGCCCCATATCGCGCCGCCTGTAATACTAGGTTACTACAAGACGTTGTAAGCTAGTGAATTCGGCTAAAATCTATAAAACTAGGAAGGATATGACTGTCACCAGTCGTGCATCTGCTATAATAGGACAAAAGCGAGTGTTTATTCAAATTCAGTACTGAAAGCTTCCCACGATACAGTTTATTATCCCATTGTCTATATGGTCAGTTACGTCACGCGTTAAATCAAAGAATGATTTAAGCCTGGTTTTCGGTTAACGATCCGTTGCGGCCGTTAAAACGCCGATTTCAACAGAGCCAACACAAGGCCTACTGAGTCATTTGTGAGGTCGCCATTTGTTACGTAATGTGCGGGATATTCCGATACTCGGTGAGGTAATCGTACGTATTAGTATTTTTGGTAGTCCCGTTTTTGAGTACATAAGTTATGACTTATGGTTATGACCAGGTTAGGTATAAATTCTAGTGTTGTTCATGCAAATACAAATACGCACTTGTTGCAACAGGGGCGGTTATAATTTACAAGCCTCATTTGTCATGTATTCAATTATTGGATTTTTTTGTCGCTATAGTACTCACAATAAACAAAAATAACTTGACCTTTCCTTTCGTCTACACCATAATTTCACTTTCCATATGATGATATCCCAAGTTAACTCATAACGTGTGTTCATCCCACACAAAACGAATTCTCTTACAAGGATATATTTGTTTACGAAAACATAATCGGCGTCAGTAACGCTTTTCGGAAGTGCAGAGACGTTATATCGCGTCGTGATTTACTGCTTCCTAAGTTATCAGCAGTAACGTCGATTTTAAACGTTATTTATTTACATTATAGGTTATGATCACCGACGTCGGCCCTGTTGTATCTGGTGCTGAAATCCGTTTTGTGTTTAGGGAAAATATTTTATTTGGTTATAAAATTTTTCTTGGATTCTAAATGGTACTGTGTAACAATTATAATTAGTCTTGTTCATTTATCCGAAAGTATGATGGAGCTATATATGACATAGGTATTGAAAAGTGAGCACACTTACAAATATGATGTAATACGTACATACATTTAAATATGAAAGTATGTGTGTGTGATATTTATATGCAAATGCAGATACATCCATTTAATACTCTTAAGATGCAGAATCCCGACAGGTTTAGTTAGAACCAACAGGCACACGTTGCCAATGGAATATTTAGTGGTGATCGCTCATGGTTATCGCCACGTAACTCGCCATCAATCACCCGAACACACACTATTTATAACGCAAACTTACGGACGCACGGTAAACTTTTTTATCTCTTCAGACTTTGTCTCGTCAACCCACTGTCTCATGTTTTATTAGTATTGTTTGAATATAGGCGTGTTATATTAGGTTGAGTTTTTTGATAGCGCAATTAAAACGAAGATATTTTTGCCAGTAAGCATTACAAGTTAGTAGGTAGTTAGCTTCCAGACTTGTCTCTTTGACACTCAAATAATATAATTTGATTTGATTCAAATTACAACTTATCAACGATTTTTAAACAATTAATAATAACGTTTACAGTCAAATGAATTATTAAGTCAACAAGTTGCAAACAGCGCTTTTACTTTAATTTTTTTCTTTGTTAAGGTATTGGTCATTGAATAAGAAAACAAAATACTCAGTCTTTGCTAAAGTTCAAAAGTTACGAAAGAAAGAAAGAAAGAAAATTCCTTTATTGTCGCAGCTAAATTCTATAAGTTTCTCGAAAGGTCCAATTGTGGCCCATGAATTCCGTTACGTACACAGGTGAGCGACACCTGCCGCCTTAGAACGGACCCCGCCGTCACGGCATGTGGTCACCCTACACGTGTTTTGGACCAGCTACTCCCGACCTACGTTATGGTTGCTGATTTTGAATTCATTATGTTACTTGATATTTTTATTGTTTTACTTGTTGTATTAAATTTCTTATTACCTTTCCACGTACGTTGTTTAGGAATTTATAAAAGTTTCTATGATTTGATATTATTCTAGTTTTTTTTTGTGTTAAGAATTTTAATATAAATGAAAAGTATATCATTTACCAAAACGGCCGAAATCAATACAAGACCCCAATCTATCTTCGGATCGGTCGCAAGATACTTGTACACAATTCATATCATATTGACATATTTTGATTGGTTTATTTTCGGATCAATCCGACAACAGTGTTTAAACAGCTTTATTAAAACTATTTCGGTGTCAATATTAATCATTATAATTTTTAAATGTGTATCTTTATATTTTCATGGATTTACTACGTGTTTTTTAGTAAGTAATGTACTGATAATACATTACGCACGTGACACGTGTGTTCTGTGTATTCAGCTTTTAATCGCCGGGCTATTGAACAAAGAACTCTATAGAGGTTGAACCAGAAAATCCGGCCATGAACACGTTTTTTGTGGTTATCCTTTTGTTTAAATTTCTTTACATAAATTCAAAATAACCTATGCACTAAGGCCTAAATTCGTTGTTCTTTTATAAAACTTAAAAAAAGATCAAAGCTTTTAACAAATATAACATGATCTTTTTTCTGTACTATGTATTCACGGAATTACGTTAAAAGGTCTTCCCATAAAGACTGTAATAGGATATGCTGTTATTAAGCTATATAGATACGAGCCATCCTTTATTGGATGGCATTGAGACTGAAATAAATAGTCTCACAGTGACGAGTGCAGTGCATGCCACGCAGTATGGTTACATGGTAATAAAAAAGCTCTCGGTAGTTTAGATACTGTTTATGGACAGTGGAAACTGGTAACGGTTGTAACCAACGAGGCGTCATGACATTGTCTTAATATTCAGTTACATAACAATACTGAAGTTATATTGAAAATTATAATCTCTTTAAAAAAAAAACAACGTGGGAATCGAACCCGCGACCTCCTACTTACCTTTTCGCAACAACAAAGGTCA
Source organism: Sphinx pinastri (assembly GCA_947568825.1). NCBI lineage: Eukaryota > Metazoa > Arthropoda > Insecta > Lepidoptera > Sphingidae > Sphinx > Sphinx pinastri. Next base: position 13,252,754 of record OX387636.1, on the reverse strand, counting down.
CGTTAAGTATGTTCGAAGGTGCCACTATTATTATTCAGCGATAGTCCTAGTGCCTATTACGGTACATTAGTATGCGGGCGCGGTGTCTCCGTGACGCACGAGCAATCTGCCGCCGATTCGGAGTTCGAATCCATTTATATGCCACGGTTTTTTAATGAGTTTGCGCCTTGATTTATGTGTGATTTCACTATTGTTTTCTATTATGCCGAATTTAGATGGTGTTTGTAATAATTAATATTGTTTATTGTATTTAAATTGTTGTGTACTATGAAACACATAGATGGTGTCTAATAAAGCTTATTATTATAGGTATAACTAGTATACATAATTTTTTAGTTCGTATTGTCTCAGTATACTCGTACAACCGCGGAAATCCTGGGTTCGATCTCCACGTCAATCATTAAATATGTGACTTTTTAAGAATAACAACTCTCTTACTTGGGATAGTAATTTTTGGTCGATACGGCACGCTCAGTCCAACATCTGCGATTAATGTAAATTTTACGATCCATAGGCACGTTTATTCACCCTTACTTATATATCTAAATTCACTTTATTTTAAGCATTTCCAATCAGATAATTTATATTTAAATATAACTGGAAACAAATAGAAATAATTTTACTTGTATAAATAAGTGACAAATGCTATACTTCAATGGACTGCATTACAAGCCGATGTTCATGGGCGTTCCTATCAGATTAGTGATTTGCTTGTCTCTACTTTGTAAAGTGTATAATTAAATTGTAAATAAGCCGTCGTAATGAGTGAACTGATTGACGGCGTAATGCGTCGATTGCGTGTGTTATTGATTGCAGACAATTTGTCACATCGTGAGAACACATGAGATGCTGCCCTTACACACGCAACGTTACGTCGAGCTTGGACTGTCACGTGATGTTAATAGGGTTGGCAATTAGAAAGCAATCCGCAAGCTTTTTGCCGGGTTGAGGATAGTCACTAATCTGGGCTACGTGACAAACCGGTAGAAAGCGAGTCGGAAAATAAATTAAAGCCAGCCAAAAATATTGGTACAACCCGTTTGCTGGAAGCTGTTGTTCTGTGGGTTTTACAAATACATGCTACACTTCAGTAACTAGCAGTAATACCGAGAATATCTGTCTATTTCTGCCGCCAGGCACCGTTACTTTGTTTGAAATTGAAACCTCTGTTCATCTTATCATTTCTACATGACAAAAAACAAATATTCAATTATTCTAGCGCCGACACCCCTACAAGTGATTTGTGTTTATTTATAGCGCGTGGGTCATCTTCAATTGTGCATTTGTTGAAGAGTTTTAATTGGAACGGTTTTTTGCTCAGCCATTGTCGTCGTGTTTGGAAATGCATTTGCGTCAATAATTGACGCAATGAAAGGAACTTGTGTACTTATATAGTCTGTTTGAATTCGTGAAAGTTCTAAAAACATGTTTGTTCCTAGTTACGACAAACGTTTGTTTAAAGATGTTTCTCATTTTTGAATATTAAATTAATGATGTTCTTGTGCTTAAACATATATTTAAGAGATCTAGGGATTACTTTAAATGATTCAACATAAGATAATAGGAGAAGTAACTTCTACGTCAGCTGATACTGACAGTAGTCCGGTCAAATTCCTTGCCATCGGATAAGTTGACGTCGATTTAAGTAGTTAAAAACACAAATGAAATAATAAAAATAAACGTGGTTCTCTCGCGGGTACCGACAAAATCATACTACCTACCAAATGTGAGTGAGTGAATTTGGATTCACTTTGCTTATGTTGATTTTTGTACTATACCTGCCGTCTAAAAATCGAAATCATAATCATCAGCCACATGAAGTCCACTGTTGAGCATAGGCCTCTCCTAAAGATTTTCGGACGGACCTGACGAAAGCGGCCTGCAAAAATAATATCGGAATACTTTAACCAAAATCCACATATTTTATACCAGTATCTTGATCGCAAGTTATTCATAAATTCTGTGGTCGCAAATGCAAATATTGTACATCGTTGCATTCTGACGCCATAGCGTGTTGGTAGACCGAATCAGTGTTTTAATAGAACGCTCAGGTGCGTAGTGTTTGTTGTAAGTTTGCCCGTATGGCGCTTGACGTCAATGGACGACAATGGACGCCTGTTTAGAACGTTTGGCGACGGTTCCTTGTGCTTGGGGTCACGTAGGCCCGTGTTGGAGGTTTTGCTTGATTTGGAATGATATTGCGATATTAAAGAATCATCAATCTTTTACGATTCACTCAGAAATGATTGCAAATTGGCTGTCGGGCCAAAGTAACAATAATTACAATTAATAGTAACCAACATTTTTGAGCATCTTCAGTTTCTTTCAAGTTTCAATTTTGGCATTACCAAGATGAGCTGTTTATTAACTTCATTAAAAAGCTACTATTTATTCATATTATCGCTAGACGAAAATCTCTGATTTACCTAAAATATTGGTATTGCTTTTTTTTCATAATTTGTGCGATATCTTGCAGCGCCTTGCGAACGAATTATTCGACCTGTGTACCTTTAGCCAGAAAAGTCCAGTAGAAATAAACAGTAATCACACAGAGACAATACGTGGAATCACCGGAAGCCACGACATGCTTAGATAATATCGTGTTACTAAAGTACGATTGACCGCGTAACATTTAAGACAGTAGCATTTGTGAGCAGGTATCGCTTTTATACATATTTATTTAGATATATCTTAGAACTCATATTAAAAATTTTGTTTGTGAGTAAAGTACTGGTGGTAGGTCTCTCATTATGTAAGAGGCCGTCTGGGTGGGTACCACCGCAATGTCTATTTCTACCGCCAAGCAACAGTGTGCATGCACTGTTGTGTTTCGGTTTGAAGGACATTGTAGCCAGTATAACTACTGGACATAATGAGACTTAACATCTTATGTCTCAGGGTGACGAGCGCAGTGGAATGCCACACAGTACTTTGTTAGTCAAGGTGCTGGATGGTGTTGCTACTGTTTATGGGTGGTCGTATCGCTTACCATCAGGCGAACGGCATGCTCGTCTCGTCATTAAATGCAATAAAAAAAAAAAAAAAAAAAAAAAAAAAAGAAAAAAAAAAAAAAAAACGAGTTGTCTAGCATGGTACTAAAACCTTCAGGATCTTGCTGATGGGACGTTGATTTTACTATCTACCATGTATAATCCAAAACCCAACGTATCTTATTTGAAGTCCTCAATTCCAGTTAACCTATAGCATATTTGTATGGCTTAATAGCAGTTTGCCTAGTTGGTTAGACATTTATCCCTCACCAGTCGACATAATTATGCCGGCTTTTTTTAATCGGATATACACAGGCTCATCCTGAAAAGCGACACACTTAGGCAGGCCACTATGAAGGGCTTAAACACCTTGCGAATCTACGTTGGTAGCTATCCGAGTCAATACAAAATATAGTCAACCACCAGCAGCAGCGGTTTATATGTTTACCTTAATCATCTGAAATCTCTCGCATTTATAATATTAGTAAGATTACTGGAGGTTCAGTAACACTATTACTCGAGTCTGTTATGTCAGAGTCGTGCAGCTGCCGCAGCCGTGCGGCCTTCAGCTGACGAGATAACATTCCGCGGTACGTTGACATCCGTAGGTTAAGGTCGCCGGACTGACTGTGAACTTAGGATTCGCAGTTGGTACGTTTTCATGTCATTAAGGTATTTTTGGCTGTGGTATTTAGGCAATTTAAATGAGGTCAGGGGTTTCAGTAAAAATGAGGTCCTGAGTTCGATTGGGCAGCAAATTGAGTGTTTATTGATTACAAAAAACACGCCTCAGTTGTCCGGGAATGGATTTTGGGTTCGATATAGAGAGAGGTTCGTTCTCTGTGATATGTGACGTAAAAAAAGGTCGAAAAATTATGGTTGCACTAGTCATAACTCTGTCTGCCCCGTTAAGGATAAATGGATGTTTGTTGTGTTTTTTTTTCAATTATGCCCATCCAGTATGAAAAAATATGTTTACCAAATGACGCATGAACAGATCACTACAAACTTTTAGTTATGATAATATTTTTTTCTTTTACTGTGATTGTACGTCAATTTAGATTTACCATTCAAACATCTCTTCGCAGTGCTTCAAGTTTACCTCTCTGACATTTTTTTTTAGTTTGACGCACAATATAATAACCATATATTAGGGTTGCCAACCGTACTATTTTCCCAGAACATGGCAGAGTTATTGTAGTATCCTAGGATGTCTCGAATAGTTTTTAAACAGCGTCCTGGGTTTTAAAGGACTCTGATAAAGTCATGTATTGTCAAATTTAATTTCACTTAACCTATTTTCACTTCATATCGACAGTTACCGGGCTAATTGACTATAGATGCATTTATTTTCGAAAAATTGAAACTGTGTTCAACAAACTGAGGAAAATGTGCTGATTCCAAATATGCATAAAATGTCGCAAAAACAATTTCGAACCGTCGATATTAATTCAACTATTGTTACTTTATTGCATCCTGTTTTTAAACTGAATCGACTTGTTTTTTTCTACTTCCTAGTTTTCTGAATATATTCGTATGGAGTACCTATCGTACAAGTATTCCAGGAACGGTTTGAAATCCATTTTGTACACACGAAAAAATATCGATTGTAACACTGTATACAAAGTGGAAATCTTTCCTTGAGTCTTCCTTAAGGTACGTGGCGAGGTATCTTGATTTTGACAGATGATTCCTTACCTCGAGAAAGGAAATCTTGAGGGACGTTGAGTGGTGGAGATTTTTTTCAACTAACAATACAGATTACCTCCAGTGAGGGTGAGTCGAGTTGAGTGGAGTCGAGGAATTTTCGAGGAAACGTCTTAGAATACGGGTGTTGGTGTTGGAAACCCTACCATACATACGACTTTATAAATAAAATACCAATGTCGACAAATAGTTATTTTAAACCAATGCATACCGGCTCGTCCTTTGTTACCGAAGGGTCGACTTAACAATCGTGATTTACGCATAATGCCGTGTAAACAGACGGACCATTAAATCAAATTTTATATACAAATAATACAGGAGGTTGCGTAGTTTGTACATCCGTTATTAGTCCAGTATTTATCGATATTTTTGTTGGGGCCTTGTTTTGACCTCGGACGACTACGCGGGATGTTTATTGTTTAGATCTTATAGAGTTCCTTCCTGTATTTAATGCAGGTTTTAATTTATTGTAAATATTAAAGGCTCCGTCGGGTAACGGGCGATGAGCCAAAATGCGTTCGGAAGCAAATCCTGTAGTATTTGATATGGATTTCGATAATTCAAATAGTTTATAAGAATAAAGAGTTGTAAGATAGGCAAACCGATGACCTACTGATTCTCTGTGAGCTATCTAATGAGACGTACAATCTTGCTCCCTTATTAATTGACGTTATTTGTCTTTCTTTAATCGTTGCATGAATCAGATTCAAATTGCAAACAATTTAGGAGATATAGAACAAGAGACTGATAAGCTTATTCATTGAACAAAGGTATAATTGAAAGACTGATTTCAAAATACATGTAATTTTCTCAATAGCTACCATAAGTAATGATTTGAACCCGATGATGTCTGAAAGGCACGACTCGTAATTAGTAACTCGTTACAATATGTTGACGAAATGCAATATGTTCAATTTGAAAGAGCTTGTGTGCGATATTCATTATGGCTGAAGCGATCCGGCGATAACCGATAACACATCACGATGCGGTTATGTAAAATCGTACAGAGAAACGGGCTGTGGGATTATTTTTATGTATTTGATAAAATCGTCTGTTGAAATTAATACAGTCTACACAATGAAAAAGGCTATTCGACCGGAGTTTCTTCAACTTTGTCTCACAGAAAATCAATGTTTAGTAACATATTGCTAAGGCCCAAAAAAACACCTGCCGAAGTGTACGTAGTTTTTCTGGTCGTGTGTTTACAAACGGTGAAGATTACTTAACTTGATATGACCCGCTTGCGCACTTGTTGGCAAATGCTATAAAAAGTGTTTAAAGTTTAAACGACACTTTTTATGTATATGTTCTCTTTATTAACAATTATTTAGTTCTTAAATTTTCTTAGTGTCAACATCGACAATGTATTCGATCGAAAATATCACACGCATTAAGATTTTTTTCGCTATGAAAACGCATTGTAGCTATGTCAACCATTCACGGACAAACCGGTCTAAAGACCCAACGCCTCCATCCGGAAAGTATATTATAGTATACTTAGTATATCATTATATATATATAATTCTAGAACCCTAATGTAAATCATCTAGGCCGATCTGCCAAATCCGTCTATTTTAATACAGCCGGGGCGTCGTTCTACTCCACAACAAACAAATCAATTTTCACCGCGCATGTGCTAAGTTGCGGCTCATCGCGCTCGTGACACACCGCCGGCGCTAATGTAATTCGCGTACGCTTGTTAATCACACACGGACCAGTATGTATGTACGAACAGGGAGCATTTCACGAATAGCGTGGACAGAAGTGGTGGTTTTTGTTTAAAAATCTGGTTCGAAGGACCAAAATGTAGCGATAATGAGAGCAAACTGTTGTAAGTTGTAACGGTAGAATTTTGGTCTCAAACTATTGGCTTAGTTCGAAGGACCAAATTGCTAAATGATTGGCATCGATTGGAATGGAGTAAGGTTATTAAAAGTTATTCCTTCTCGTTATCAACGTTTTGTTGTGTTTTGTAAGTTGCTCTTGAAAATTCATTGAGAATAAGTTGAATAATTGATGGGATTCCCGATCCCGTTATATACTTGTATTGATTATTGAGACCGATTTAGAAATACCAATGCACTGGGAAATACCACTCACATCGATTTATAAACAATCGCCTCACTCGATATTTTCAGGAAGATTTTTTCACGAAGCGCCTCCTCGCGTTCCTCAGTGTCAGTCAACACGCCGTGTTTACATATCTCAATATGGAATCGGGAACTTTTTGTAGGTGTTACGTGTCACTGCGTTTCATTCTATATTTAGCACGGTTCAAAATACCTAGTGTTTGAACGCTCTGAAGCTCGTGGATTCAGTCGCCCACGTCCATGTCCTTTGTCGGTGGTTGGTTTTGGAAAAATACTGTGAGAAGAATGTGTTATATGGAAGTGGGATTTTAATGACTCTTTAACCACGTTCGTTCTTATTGGATAGACACATGGACACACGTACTTTTTACCCTAAGGTAACACAAGTCTTGTGGATATTTGGAATTATGGGATTTTCGATCTCATAATAAACTTTAAAACATTTGCACATTACACATTTATTTCAAAATTGAAATTACTACCTCTGCCACGTATCTGCTAACTAACGAAATCATGGATAAAAACTGCCTGCCAACCCTCACAAAAATTCTGCAACGGTATTTTAAAATTTCATAACTCTATATCTCGATCGGATGTACCAACCGTTAATAATTTCAATAGTTTTGCCCGACGCACGCAACCAACGACCGACCGATGAACCGACGATGCAATCGACGGTGTAACAACACAGCATCCGACGCGTCACGGATTTACGGCTGTGAAATCGTCTAGTTTGCGAAAGGTACGGTTTCATTGCGCCGAAAAATCAAAGGTGCGACAGCAGGATTTAGCTGTAATTTGCAAATTGCAAGGTGTAATCGCTGTCAGTACTGTGAGGTGAGTAAGTGTTTCATGTAGGAATGTGTCTGGTTTTATGTCACTGTTTTGTAAAATGCTGCCACTATTCATCAAACAGCATGAATTGTTCATACATCATGGTTGCGTAGTTTTACCTTATTCTTAAAAGAATCCTTTTATGTGCTGTTTATTAATCACTCCATTCGAGTGCCATATTTAGAAGTTACCCTTATTATTTTTTAATTTCATTGACATAGTTTATTGATTGAAAAAAAAAGTCTACTCTGTTGCATTGTCACCAGCAATAAATGACTGTGTTTTGCAACTACGGCAATGTTCAGAACTGCACCTGTAGTAATTTAATGGATCTCGTTTCTTGCCTCATGCGTTCGCAATACGCAGTTTTGATTTTTATTACCGATGTAATGGTTCAGAATGTTTTGTTTTAAATTAACGGCTATTTGTGAAATGTTATTCTAGTTATTTGAATCGTGTTCAACAACGAGTATTGCAGTCGGCTGTTATTTGCAATTTGCAATCATTATGTCATTTAGCTATTGGCACGCAGATTATAATTAAATAATACGAAATTAATATTGAGAGATTATATATAAGTTCTAATTAGAATTAATAATGGATTTATAATTATATCAAGAATTAGCTTAGGCTATATAAAGAATAATTTAAAAAAATATAGATAAAAAGTTTTTGACACAACAGTTGTGAAGACGATGTCACCCTTCATAATTACGCCTTGATAATAGAGGTTTCTCCCAAAGATTTCCCGACGGACCTGTCTTTGGGGAGGCCTATGTTCAGCAATGGATGTCATGTGGCTGATGATGATAGTGGTTTAGGTTTAGGAACTTCCTTTTCACCGTTTAACGAGATTTTTACATCCGCAATACAGAACATATGCGCCTGATCTGTGTTCGATATTTATAAACTACCAGCATACACTCTTATAAAACTTGATATGGGTGATAATATTGTTGTATCGTGGCTTGCAACCACTTTTTATCAACATATTGCAAAAGAGTTACGTCACAAACTTCAACACTCCGATCCGCGTCTTAAGGGATTTAACGATCCGCTTCCAGTCCTGTCTCAGGCGCTACTTACTGTTGTACTGGTCTTTCCGATTTGTGATAAATATTTCTAATTCGATGATAATGGTGAATCGTCACGGGGTCTAAAGGTGTGTGCAGAATAAATAGGCAGCAGATTGTCTGAGCTACCATAATTACTAGAATCCATAGACGGCGCGGGCGGATGACCGCTTACTCATTTGCCTACTAAAGCAATAAAAAAGGTTTTCCTGACGGGCGGCAGCACCCATCATAAGTTAAAGTATATTTCAATAACAACAGTGTGGTATTATCTACGGTCATCGACATTTCCGGAGGTCCGACTCGTTATGCGGCCTTCGTCTATAAAGGACTCCGTAGGTCGCTCGCTATCTACAAACCATCAAGAAGGATTTCGGTCGAGTGTCGATGTGTCTAGTGGCTACACATCGCTGTAACTCCAACGCGCTCACTTATCACTCGGCGAATTAACATGCCTTGACGTCAGAAAGACTCGCGGCTCAGTTGTTAGTGTGCCGTTGCACGCAGCGCACGCGTCGCACTGTACTTATGCAAATAAAAGATGAAACAAGTGAATTGATTTGACGATATTTTTATACGTTTTTTGTCGAGATTTTTATTCATGTTTTTTTTTTATTAATGCTTTCCTAGTACATTGTTTATTTACTTTTTAATACAAGTTAATGAAAGTGGATTTAAAAAACAGATTAAAATAATGGAATGTCAAACTGTGATTGGTTGTTTCGCAAGGGATTAGTGTTTATGCACCCGTTTGTCGGACTGTGAGGTTTTGTTCGGACACCATGGCGCGTCTGGCAACAAGCGCGGCGCACTTCTGCCAGAGGTTGCAGGAGTTGTACCCGCAGAAGTTACAGTTTGCCACCAAACAGGTTCGTTTGTTTACATTTTAGACGATTTGTCGTTGTTGCCGGCTCTTTCTTAAATAAGATTTTTATTGTAAAAACTGATTTGCTAAGCGACAGAATTTTTTTTTTAAATAATAAGTTTGTTTTTTTGAGACCTTGCCAATGGATTCTCAAAAAAACAGCTATTGTTCCTATAGAGCACTACAAAACCTAGAATTTCACTGTCTAGACTCTAGAAGGAAGGAAAGTCAAGGAAGAGAAAGACGGAACGTTGTTGAAATAGGTCTACTCTACAGAAATACCTACTTATTTCATTCAAATAATTAACAGATGGTTACTAAATTTTGTTAAATTCAAAGAGTGATAGGTTGCATACAACAGAAAGTTATCAATAAATTTCGAATGTAAAGCGAATTTCGTTCAAGGAAAAACGTTATTGAAATATACAAACGCAAGTAATTCGTCTCGAGAACAAGGCCTCGTTAAAATCACGTTGTATTGTGTTGCAAATTGTGCCTTTTATTCTGGCGTCTACCGCGGAAAGCGATTTTTTTAAATAACTTACTAGGAACTGCTCGAGATTTGATTTGTGATATCAGTATTATATTAACTATGGCACCACTACTAGACAAATACCTCTATTAATGTTATAATTAGAATGAACTATATCTCAAGTCAGATGTGAGAGCAGTCGAACCTGTGATCTCAGTCTCGGCAATCCACTCTGTAATCGCTGTGCCGCAGCTATTGGAATACATAGTTAATAAGCTAAGTTCTAATTGCATTATTGTATATCTTAGCAGGTTGTAGTCATTTGTAAAAACTGAGAACGATGCAGAAATGCTTTGCTTTACTTGTCTGCTCGCCTGGTTCGTTTTTAGGGACACAAGTCACTCAGTTTTTTTTTTCAAACTCAATATCACTGCCCGACCCGGGGATCGAACCCGAGACCTCAGCATTCCAGCTGTACCGTAATACAACCACGCCACTGAGGCAGGCAGCTTAACAGATTTATATAATTGTTTTTACTTACCGTTACGATACAAAGTTTGCACGGACACCATGGCAAAGTGTTTTGTTGCTCACAAAGATTCATTATCATTATCGCCGGATCACTTGAGGACGGATTGTTATCGATACTTCTCACCTTGCGAGCGTGTCGAAATGTGGCCGCATCAAGGCGCCATTTTATCTGGCACTCTGGCCCCTTGTGGCCGTATATCGGCCAGGGCCAAGGATCCGTCGCGGCCTCAGTAACGTGATAGTTGTTGTGGCCTTATGTGTTTATTTATGTGAAGTGGGATTTTTCATTCTAAATGACGAGACGAGCTAGGACTGATGACTGATAGGAACGATAAGCCCATGAACAATGAATCCACAAGTTTGTAATGTGTGTGTGACGATGTGATTATATAGGTATTTGGTGTAAGAATTCGGTTAAATTTTCGGCGATAGCCTAGGTGGGAGTGGAACGGACTGCCGAGACGAATGTACGCAGATTCAAAACCCAAAGGCACACACCTCTAACTTTTCTAAATAGTTATGTGTATTATATATATATATATTCTTTGTGAATTATCGCTCGCTTTAACGGTGAAGGAAAACATCGTGAGGAAATCTGCATACCTGAGAAGTTCTCTGAATTTCGAAGGTATGTGAAGTCTGCCAACCCGCACTAGGCCAGCGTGGTGGACTAAGGCCTTAACCCTCTCAGTAGTAGAGGAGGCCCGTGCTCAGCAGTGGGCAGTATATAATACAAGGCTGGTATGGTAAGAATTCGGTATATTTTTAATCCCCGACGGAAAAGAGGGATGTTTTAATTTGAAAGTGTCTATATGTGTGGCATCATAGCTCGTTAATAGGGAAACCGGTTCTGATTTAGTTTTTTTATGGCATAAAGTACACTAGACCACTAGAAGAGTAATTACAGGTTTTTAAAGTCCTCCGATAATCGTCACAATTATGCTGACCTGCCTTATTGGATATACATCCAATAACACCGAAAAGCGACATTATCAGCCACATAAAGTCCACTGCTGAACATAGGCCTCTTCTAAAGAAACGCGAGATGTCGGAACAATATACCGAGTTTTTTGTCTTATTTACGGTGATCGCCATTATTCAGGTATGACATTTCAGAAGGACATTGCTGATATTGTTTATTTTATATGCCATATTTGCGCGGTAGTCGCGTTTCCATTTTCCCTTCAATGCTTACGCTATTGAAGCAAAAAATTCTGAATAAAACACAACGCCACGCCTCTTTTATGTACGGTGCCTTTAGTGTAATGACTTTTAATAGAATCGGTAATAATTTTACTCGTCTTTTGATTCATGTTTAATGGTTACGTTTTTTCTTTAGAATTAATATAGGTTTGTACTAACTTCTCGAGTTTTTTGTTTAATTAAATATCGAGGCAGTCAACCCAACATATTATGTCGCACCTTTAGAACGCAAACGACACAATTCAAAAAAATCTAAAGTTGAGTTATCGTCATAAAATTACTTAAAACGAAGTTCTCGATACAACAATAGTTCAAACACAGTTATATTCAAGCGGGAATATATTTTTATAAAAAAGGGACCAGTTTTAAATCATTTTATGACGATAACTTAATTTTCGATTTTATTGAATTATGTCGTTTTCGTTCTAAAGGTGCGATGTGTAAAGGAAATTAATTAGGGAATGAATTGATTTAAAGGAATGATTTTTTGGGCAAGCAATTTAACTGACCATCCGAAACGCATCAACGCTGTATCAGTGCGGATTCTCTAATGGTATCGCCCCAGTCGAACCGACACAGTCATGTTGCACCAAACTCTTTAGCTTAGCTCTATCCTTTTTGATTGAGAATGCCTTTGGCTTTGTCCGCCTTAACATAATATGTAGTTAAAGAGAAAATAAATAAACAATCGCGGAAAACAATTCCATAGAAAATAATTTACATTCTATTAAAGAATCTCTTTATCTGGCCAAATGTGGATCTCTTCGGTGTTTTACAACATCGATATACAAAATTTATAACTGTTGTATTATTCAAATCTTTATCAGGAAAAGAATGATAACAGCACGTTTTGGGACGCGCTGACGAATGCTATGTCAACATGGACAAAAAATGTTGTCAATGAAGGGGAAGGTCTAAGCCGAGGTGGATAAGGAAAGGTTGTATTCGGATGCAAGGAAGGAGGAAGAAAAAGAAAGAGAGATCTTACCTTTAACTCACGGCGCATTCTTTATTATGATGGGTAACTATACAGCTATCATATTGAAATTTGTTAGCTGCCAAACATGCAATACTGCGATTTGTGTTACAATTTGCTGGACGTAGTAATGTAATCAGGCTTTATTACGCTGATGAGATTACATTGAGCCTTATTGAGACTTGATGTTTATTGTCTCACAGTGATAATAGTATAATAGTGCCATATTATGTTATGGAATTCAAATTCTGTATTAGATCAAATTAGTAACGGCGAAGGCACGTGCGCCGCTTAAAAATAAAACAGGTGTGGAAAAAATAAAACATAGGTTAGGTTTATTATGAAAAATGTTGCTTAAATTCGTATTGTCCTATAACACGAAACAATAATGAAAAATGTGTCCTGATTCAAACCTTGAATTCTGAACCGACTACACATAGGGGGTCAATTGTGCTGTTTACCTCATTCTTATCCGTAAGTTCATAAGGCGGTAAAGCACACAATATGAGAACTAATGACATTGCTAGATTACCGAGTGCAATTAGCAGAAACGCTGCTACAGGATAATTCCTACGTATGTACCTATAACTATACAATTAACTCTGGAGCATAAAGGTTGTGGTTTACAAGGATGATTGTACGCAAAATTACGGCGGACATTTTTGTTAATTTTGCAAGTAAGAACACGCTAGTCAGCAACTAATATAGACCCACAATCGTAGTAAGTAATAAAATATATTGAATTAACTGACACTGATAAAATGTCTCCTCCAAAGTTTTACTGGTGGTAGGCCCCTCATAATATGTAAGAGTCCGTCTGGGTGGGTACCACCGTAATGTCTATTTCTACCGCCAAGCAGCAGTGTGCATGCACTGTTGTGTTGCGGTTTGAAGGACATTGTAGCCAGTGTAACTACTTTTTTTTTTATCGCGGGGAAAAACGCGTTATCGCTACCACCACTGTGATCCACAGTGGTGGATACCACACTGATCTTACGGCCCAATGTCGACGCTCGGGAGTATAGCATCATCCGAACGGGCATTGGACCGAGTCCCTAACACTATGTACACCCTACATCGGCATACCAACCAAAACCCGCGGTGGCCTTCTTCGGCGCATGCGGGACGGCCCCGGGGTATCTTGTTGCACTAAGATAGCTGCACGGAACCGCCCCTGCGCAATGCCGCATTACGGCCCCTCTAAATGAGGGGGCTAAGAAGCTCCCGACCTCCAAAGCACGCCTTTGGCGTCTACGACTGCAGGAGACCGACCACCCGCAATGTCGTCCACCTCGGAGTCGCATAAATTGGAGTAGCGACCCCCCACTGCTCGCCCCACGACTCTCTCAAACTCTCTCAGGGGATGCCGTGGCGGAATTCTCTAGATGCCCCCGGGCCACTGAGCACTGCCAGTGTAATTACTGGACATAATGAGACTTAACATCTTATGTCTCAGGATTACGAGCGCAGTGGAATGCCACACAGTACTTTGTAACTCAAGGTGCTGGATGGTGTTGCTACTGTTTATGGGTGGTCGTATCGCTTACCACCAGGCGAGCGGCATGCTCGTCTCGTCATTCAATGCCATAAAAAAACAAAAAAAAATCCCCAAAAAAAATTTCCCCTCACCACAAAATAAAATGTACTACTATACCTAATAGTAAGCGAATTGCAGTCCTAATAATATCGACCGGCAGAGGTATTACAATGTCCTTTAAAACGGAAAACAAAAATACTGCTTAGCGAAATGAACAGACGAAGCGTCGGCATCTACCCACACGAGACCAACCGTCTAAAAGTAACAGAGATGCAAAACTAAAGGATAATTCTGTAATACATACAGCGACCGCAAACTGCGTTCCGATGTAGTTTTCATCAAACATGACCCTTATAGGACAGTTCCTGGAAACAGATCAGTACGGGGAACTAATTGTTTTTACGTCTCGGTCTTATGCGTTTTATTCCATGCTTGGAAGTGCGTCGTAATAAATATATTTTGTGCTATTTGTATTGTAGGAGTATGAAGAGAATGATTACTATGTATGTGTTGGTCTTACATGTTATTTAAGACTTGAATTGTTGTTTCCACAGTGCTAGGGTACACGTATGCCCTAATAATACCAGCCCTGTATCATATTATGCCCACAGCTGAGCACGGGCCTCCTCTACTACTGAGAGGGGTTGGGCCTTAGTCTACCACGTGAGCCTAGTGCGGGCAGACTTCACCTTCGAAATTGTTATGGAGAATTCTTAGTTATGTAAGTTTCCTCACGATGTTTTCTTTAACCGTTAAAGCGAACGATTATAACTGATGAACATACACACGTTACTTCGAAAAGTCCGAGGTGTGTGCCTTTGGTTTTGAACCTGCGGTCTTTGTCCGTTCCATTCCTAACTAGGCTATCTCCCTATTGTTAGTGCGTATGGCCTAGATTTATGATAACTACAGTCATCACATGAACACACTTTAGCTATGTGTATATCTCGAACATTTGTGCAGATTGGTGGCAATATATGAAATCAATAAAACATGAAATAAAAATTATATTACACTGATAAGGTGTGCCGTTTATTTATTGGTATTTTAATATTCATTGATATTTGTTGAAGTCAATTTGGTAACATTATACTGATGTATAACTTTTTTTGTTAAATGTAATTATTTACTTAAATAATTTTAATTTTGTCCAACTTTGCTGACCACTTGAACTGAGTATACTGCTTCCATGCAATTGGTTGTAATTTGAAATTGATTGACAGGCATACGCAAGACCTCGAATTGGAGGCGTAAATGCAGGAAGGCAGACTCTAACTACCGGGATAACGCTATGCAGAAGACAAAAACGATTAAATTCGATAGAAAAATTAAAGTTGTAGACTCTGGGTGCGTTCCGTATCTCGTTTTTAAAGCACAACGGTACATTATCTAATTTGGTTATTGAACAAAACGTTTATCTAATCAACAGAAGGCTGAATCAATTGCCTCAGTTCCGATCGAAGCGTGCGCCCGCGGATCCATTGTGACTTCTGTACATACTCTACTGGTGTGTGACTTTGTCTTTGCGGGTTTATCAAGATAAATCTTGCCTTGGTTATATTATTGATTTATCTCTTGGTCATATTTTCATTATGTCTGCGAAAGTATTTAAAGGACATTGTTGCCTTAACACATTATGAGGTTTAACAGCTTATGTATACCTGTTGAGGATTAAGTATACATTCAGTTAAATCTCCCATATGCGGCTTTCAGGCAATTGTTGCGCTAACCGCAAACGCTAACGCTAAGATGATAAAGTAGATTAAATATAGAAAAAAAACCCAGTTTAATTTCAGTCTAAAAATATTATGTGATAAAAATAAATTGAAAACTACTTATAGAGCTATCAAATGAATATCAATACTGCGTGGACACGTGCCTTGGGCCCTGTTTCACAGTTTTCAAGTAAATTCTATTTGACAGTTATCGTATTAAGCAGTTAATGATAGTACTCATTATACCACCATTTATTTCAGAGCATAGAGTTTGACTTTTGTATTTCGTCGGCTTATACATTTGTGGGATGAGTAGCATTAATCAACAAGCGATGAAATAGGCCCTTAAACTCATATAATCACTTATTTACGCACAAAATCAATATCTGTCCATTATGCCACGCGGAAAGGATAGGCGCAACATGATGGAATTATCTTAATCTATCTAAAGGCTAAACTTCTCGAATGTCTACAGAAGCCACCAATGATCGTGGTGGCAGATTTCACGCGATAATATCGATAAATATATATAGTTTATGCATGTTATGTAAAGCATTATATGTTGCTTAATATAACAAATTTCATGTATAGTCAGCCAGTAAATATACTCGTGAATAAACACCAAATGTAGAAATTACAAAGTATACATTAATTTCGGATTCACTCTACATTGAAATGTATTGGCGGTGTGATGAGAATCATGGTAATCTTAATCATCGTAGCGTCATCAAGGCTATATTAATATCAATTTACAAGAGAGGACTTATGTTGTTTATCGGGAAATACTGAATGCATAGTTACATTAGTTTTTCCATCAGCATTTATTTATTGCCTAGTTAGTCCATTTTATTGATCTTTGTTGGAGGTATACAAGGAAATACAAGCGTACAGTCAGCAGCATAAGTAGCTGAACAAAATCAAAATTTCAATTCGCTTATATGCGCGTTAAGGTTAAATGAAACATGTTTTTTCTTCATTTGAAGTAAAGTAAGTAAATCTGTTATTTTTGTGAAGAGAAAAAATTATTAGTAAGAACACAAAAGTATGTAGGCAATTTGAAATTTTGAATTTGTTCAGCTACTTATGCTGCTGACTGTACATGCGTATTGTATAGAATTTTGGTCAACACAATTAAGGAGTCAGTTTGTGTATGAAAGAATGCCTCAACATTTAGATACCATGATTGACATTTGATTTATTTATTAGATATAGAATTCGTTGGAATACGTTATACATTATAACGCACGACTTAAAGACTAATTCCTTACGGGTCTTAATAAGATATTATTATTGTTCGTACTTGTCATAGGCACAGTTAATATTAAAAAGAAAATTTACTTAATTCTTGCAGTAATTTTCTTTAACTTCAATTCAAAGCTATTATTTTTTAACGTTGAATATAATGTTATTCTAATTTTTATGCTAGACATAACATTATCTTTAATTATACCGCGATGACACATTTTCCTTCTTTCGTTTATGAATCATGCGCATATTTGCGAATTAGACGAATCACACTGTAATTGCGGCAATTGTAACCTTGCTAGCGATACGAATGCTGCAGTTTTAGCCAATTGGTAAACTCCATCAATTGATTGTAGAATTTATGGTACATACATTGCAGGCAATAAATTTGTTCCTTTTAGTCTGACGATTTATTATTATTATTATTATTATTATTATTTAACTCTTTATTGTACATCACACACAGAAAAGAAACATTTGAATATACAATAGAGACTACACTTAAACAAGAAGTACAAATGGCGGTCTTATCGCAATCGGCGATTTCTTCCAGACAACCCTTGGATGGACTTAGTTAACTAGGAAAAAGAGAGCGGGCGATCATTACCAAGTAAAAAAGGGGATAGAAATCTGATGTACATATATATTAAAATATATAATATAGTACCTACATATAGCATAAAAACAACTAATTAATATATAAAAATAAAAATAACTACATAATATAATACATAAACTATACAGTTAAAATACGATACATAAAATCCAGTGATAAACAGAAAAATATAGGAGGAATACAATATCATAGTGACGAGTAGTGATGCTTAACAAGCCTTTTAAAAGTCGGAAGAGATTTTGCCCTTCTTACCGACAAAGGTAGCTCGATCCACAAGCGTGCAGCTTGAACAGTAAATGACTTGTCGAGGAAATTAGTCGCATGCTTGGGAATCTCTAATTCCAGACTCTCTGATGATCGTAAACACCGAGCATGGATGCTACTCAGGAAGTTGAAACGATTTTTAAGGTAAGAAGGTGAAGAGGGAAGGAATAGAACACTATATAATAACGATAAAATCCGAGTATTTCGGCGAAGGCGTATGGGTAGCCACTTGAGTTTAGTCCGATAATCAGATAAGTGGTCATATTTACGTAGTCCAAATATGAAGCGAATGCAAAAATTCTGAAGACGTTCTAGTTTATCGAATTGGGCTTCGGAAAGATCGAGATAGCTGGCGTCAGCATAGTCAAGGAGAGGAAAAAGAAGAGACTGCACAAGAGCAATTTTGGTGGGAATAGGAAGGAAGTTACGTAAACGACGCAAGGACCCGGCGGCAGAAAATATTTTGCGACTCAGTTCCCGCAATTGGGGTGCCCAGGATAAGTTTCCATCAAGAAGAATTCCTAAGTTTTTGACCTTATCACTATAGGGAATAGTCCAGCCATCAAAGAGAACTTTTGGTAGTGTACTGAAATCAACTTTGGAAACCATCCTGGGGCTGCCAACGACAATGACCTGGGTTTTCACAGGATTCACTGTAAGACCAAATTTCGTAGCCCATGCACCAATTCTAGTAAGGTCTTTATTAATTGAAGCAATAGCTTCAACCAGATGATCTGCTGGCGCGGAATAATATATTTGCAGGTCATCTGCGTAAAGATGGTAGGAAGAAATAAGACAGTCAGTGATAGAGTTAATGAAGAGTGAGAAGAGTAGAGGAGATAAAACACCGCCCTGAGGGACACCAACAGATATATCACACCAAGAAGAACGAATATCATCAAGGCGAATACGCTGCCGACGACCCATCAGATAGCTACGAAACCAGTCATTTACTGTCGGAGATATGTTAATAGAACGTAATATCCCGAGCAGGACATCGTAGTCGACAGTATTAAAAGCATTGCTGAAGTCTAACAGTGCCAGAACAGTTAACTTGCACAGTTGTTACAGTTAATTTAAATAGTTCTGTAAATTTTGTTGAGTTACTACTAAAGAATATAGCAAATACAATATGAGAGTTTAAAATTGTCCCCTCCCACTTGTTGTCCGTTTGTTAAAGAAGGGCAAGGTATCAACGATTCTTCTGACATTGAAGTTATTCATGAACAATGATGCTCGCTTATAATTAAGTGACCCGCTTGTTCCTTCATTGACTGCTGCTAAAACGATAAAAACATAATGCCAACAACCGACTCTCCTAAATCGTTTTACACTACAAACCAATGTTATCTAATTGTTTTACATTATCTACAATCAACAATGACACGGCAATACAGCCGCTACACGAATGTACATCGCAAACAATGCCGACAGAATAAACGCAACTATCGTTAAATCAACAGTTGTGCATTGTTTGTTACTTGCTATTGTTTATTTGTACGTGGATTTGGAAGTCATAGGACCGGCGCGTCGGGTTGTACCGTGAGTGAGTTGAATACAAATATTTGTTGGTTTTTCTAAATCACGCAAGAGGGCGTGGCGTCCGGAAAGAGCATTAGAATGTCTGGGAAGAACCCAAGTAAAATTTTGACACTACATATTTCGATTTCGTCATATTTTATTTTGCTGCTAGTTAGAAAAGTAGTTTTGACCAAAAACTCTAGTCTGGCTCTTTAAATCTATATCTGAAAGAAAGCTAGATTTATATTATTACAGGGGTATTGCGTAAGGTATAACATTCAATAATATGATCCAAATATTGTTATTTCCGATTTTGTTAACCTTTGGCTATCGTGGTGGTGATAGATCAAACTCCGCGATTCACTTGAAGGTTTGTAATTACCAAACCTTTTCATTATATTTTAAAATTTGAATAATATTCACGTTTGCAAAGGTATATAATATAAGCTCAAGTAGACACAATTTCACAGTAAGGTTTCTTGGTCCATTTAAAAATAATAAACGGTATCCAGTCAGTATTACGATGCGTAACGGTTGTGTGTGCGACGAGAATGCACTTTGAAAACCGTTTTGCTGACCGAAGCGCGTCCACTGAACAATGTCCGCAGCCCACACGCAGTTAGGCGTACAACTTGCATTTTAACAAAGAGTTCTGAGATTATATAGAGCGGGCATTGGGAAAATTTTCATACAAAAATTTTGGGCCTGTTCGTCAGTAACTCAATCTACCGTGAAATAACAAAACACCTATTTAAAATGCATTAGAACATACTTTGACATGATCGTTATGCGCAAATTGGCATATTTCCTTTCAAAATATTGCTTTCTTTACAGAATTTGCGCATACCGATACGTCTTGTCACATGGATGAGTCAAATAAGACAGCGGCTTATTACCAATTGGTAATAACTTTTGGACGAAAAATTTGGTCCTGATGTCCGGTCTATAACTAACTATTCTGTTGAATGTCTTTGTATTTTAACGTCCTGTTTAACAACAGAACAGTTACTACTCGTCACATAAATATATAACCCGACCAAGTAACAAAAGTCTGCAATCTATGCTCTCAAATAAAATGGTAATGAAATGAGCACTATCCACATAAGCTGTTTAATACGATCACTGTCAAATAAAATTTACTTGAAGCATATGCAACAGGCTCTTAGTATCGACTATCGAATACATGAATTGTATGTTTTTTATCTTAAAATCTATGTATTAATTGATATTTTTTGTTATCAAATTGAGCGTTGAAAAAGGAGTGTATTAGAAATAGTCTGTTGAAATGTTGGTAAATACATGTCGTGTTCATGTTTTGATTGTCATTCGGAGTATTTCTTGCTGTTATTTATGGTAAACGCGGTATTTATGAATTATCGCTCGCTTTAACGGTGAAGGAAAACATCGTGAGGAAACCTGCATACCCGAGAACAGAGATGTTCAAGATACCTCATAAAAGTATCTGAAATACAAGTTACAAGATACTTGTAAATAAAGGATTTGAGATACCAGATACAAGATACTTTTGAAAATGGTATCTAAATACTAGATACAAAATACGTATTTTCTAAATACTTTTTTCAAATAAGATACCTTTTGAAATGAAACATAATTTTAGTAATTTTGACAACTTTAACTTTGCAAGCAGTTTTAAAATTGCGGCAATGAATACGTATAACGGTCAGTTCTTTATTAGTTTGAGTGCAATGTTCATACTACCATATTTTAGTTCCATATACGCTCACCGGGGTGCTGTTCCATACAAAAAGTTACTTAAGCTGCAGTGCTGAGGTCTCGGGTTCGTTCCGCGGGTCGGATAAAATGATATTGGGTTTTTCTATTCAGTATCAGCCTGGAGTTTGGAATGTGTGTCCAACACGGCGATAGACTCACCCTCTATCACATTATGGGACAGAAGACGCACAGCAGTGGTAGTGCACTAGTTCTGTCTGACGCCTCTGCCTACCCGTTTTTGAGATAAAAGGCGTGAGTGTGTCTGTGTGTGTGTGTTTAAGATACTTTAACGAAATCATTACGTTAACTATAATATAGCGCGTAAATTTGTGCTCGGTGTACTCGTGTTGATACCAGGTACACTTTAAAAATATTTCGTATGCTAGGTGATGCTCGCGGCTCCGCCCGCGTGAAATTTTTTTCCAGGATAAAAATATTTTCCCGGGAAAAAAAAGTAGATATCAACTTCGAAGCAAATCAATGTAATAATAACTTTCAACCCCTTTGTAACCCCGTTTGTGGATGAATTTCAATGAAGTACGAAACACGTCTTACATCAATTCTGTTAAAACATGTTTATGCAAAATTTTAGGTAGATTGGACCAAGGAATCACGTTGTCCCATACAAACTTTGTCCCCCTTTTTCACCACCTTAGGGGTAGAATTTCGGAAACTCCTTTCTTTTCGGATGCCTACGTAATACGAAAAACATACCCTCCAAGTTTCAGATCTCTTTAATCAGCGGTTTAGGCTGTGCGTTGATCCGTCAGTCAGTCATTCAGGACAAAGCGTTTTATATGTATGGATTAGTCTTTTGAATATAGATGTTAATACATTATTTTTAAGGGCACGATCAGATTTGTATGTAGGTATGAATAGCCTTAAAACTTATTCAGACGTATCAATTATTGCAAGCAATATTTGTACGCAATTATTGCTTATCAAGTCACCCGGTCTGAATATGTGCAATGGTTAGGTAATTTCACCCGCGTTGGCGTATGTATGCGAGTCTTTTGACAGATATTCAAAAAATTAATGTTGCTAGCAATTTTTTCGTACGATAATTGCTAGCAATAACTGATCTGTTAATGGCCCATTCACATGATGCCATTTTCTAGTACATACAAGAGCAATAAATTACGCGCAATAATTGACCTTCGAGAATTGTAAGCAACTGTTTGCACGTGGATATAAGTAAAAAATGGAATGCAATTATTGAATGAAAGTCTTGATAGTAAATTATTGCAAATGTCTTTTGTTTACATCAATACAATTATGTTTAGGTGATTATTGCTTAGAGCCGACAACCGCTGGGGTAAACGAGTTCTTGAATGGAGACCGCGAGTCGGCAAGCGTAGTGTAGGACGCCCTCCAGCTAGGTGGAGTGACGAATTGCGAAAGATCGCTGGCAAAAACTGGATATGACAGGCCGAAGACCGGGTAAAATGGCGCGTATTGGAGGAAGCCTATGTCCAGCACTCAGCAGTGGACTAAAGTATAGGTTGATGATGATTATTGCTTACAAGTTTCGACTTGTCTGTACACAGGCTTGTATGTGTATGTGTACCATATGGCGGGTTGCTTCAAGTATTACATGTATTTGCGTTGGCGAATTTTTAATTCAAATGTTGAACGTTTTAGATTTTAGAAGCTACTGTGTTTATTAAAAAATATGAATAAAAAGTATTAAAATTAGGTTCTGCTGACTTAATAAAGTTCATTGAGATTTATCGCAATCAGGAGAATCACTGAAAATCAAAATTATAAGACTCACTGCCCTCATGTTTTCAAAAGAAGAGAGAAACCAATTGAATACAATGTTTGGTTAACCAATTATAGCATGTGCTTTTTACCCAAACAAATCAAGAATGTTACGTGTTGATTATTTAAACCATGCAAGTCATATATTGCTTCAATTTAATTGTATGCAACAGGCAAGAAACTTGCAAGGTGTATATGGGCCGTAAATGAGACGTTAATGTAAAAAATGCATAAGTAATTAGTAAAAGCATTTTACCAAATTAAGTATTTATAAAATACTAAGATACAAAAAAAATGTATCTAAATACAAGATACAAGATAAAAATTAAAAAAGTATCTTAGATACAAGATACTAAATACGTATTTTGTATCTTGTATCTGTATTTCAGATACTTGTATCTAGATAAATCACATCTCTGCCCGAGAAGTTCTCTGAATTTCGAAGGTATTTGAAGTCTGCCAACCCGCACTAGGCCAGCGTGGTTGACTAAGGGCTATACCCTCTCAGTTGTCGAGGAGGCCCGTGCTCAGCAGTGGGCAGTATATAATATAGGCCTGGTATGGTATGGTATGGCAGTATTTATGGTGTTTTTAATCTAGATTCATTCAGTAGCCCTCTATTGGAAAGCGTACTAAAATTAGGCAGTACTATTCGTGTCTAAAGGCATTATTACGTCACAGGCCGTTTCGAAGTTCAATCAACCGTCACCAGATGGCGCTCACCCAAATGTCGCCCCATAAAATAACTTCAACACACAAACCGTACAATACACGTTCGCTCTATTAATATGTACATCATAATTCGGTTCATGAGTACATGTACAAACTTCGACGCAAGTTATATCACAAAGTTATACGAGAACGTATTTATATGAGTTATATTATTATGACGGCGTTGACGGTTGTAAGTCACGATTTATTAGAAGCTTTTTTTTTTTTTTTTTTTTATTTATTTTTTAAAGGGCTTTGTCGCTCATGCGATAATATCGCCCTAGTAAAATTATACAGAGAAGTTATATAATAAACAATTAATCATTTGCCAATCAATTAATCAGTCCTAAAAACTAGTTTGTATAATTTTTTGGCGTCCTTGGATACCGGTTCGGATAGAATGCTATTACATATTCCCATTTGAGAAACCTTAAAACCACAATTGATTCGGACCTGAGCATTTCTAGAGCATTCCATCAAAACATGGTAAACATCATCGACAACATTACACACCCGACAGTTTGGAGAAGGAACTTTGCGCATTAGATAAGCATACTTATTACAAGGAATGTGTCCAGATCTTAGTCTTAAAGCTGTTACTATGTCCCTTCTATTTAACAATGAAGTGTCGATCCATGGTGAGCTAAATAAGTGAGGTTGGATTGTATAATACCATATTCCTTTCTCTCTGGATCGTTCGTCAAAATATACTTTCCATTTATTGTGGCATTGTTTTTTTAAGTAATTTATATAATTTAAGTGAGAGGGAATCACGTCCAACAGAATACCATCTGCTATCGCCTGTTTGGCTAAAGTATCAGCGTGTTCATTGCCGTCAAGACCGATATCGGAAGGGATCCATTGCAAAACAATGGTTCTGGATGAAGTTTGAAAGTTCACTAGAAGCTGTAATATTGTGTAGGCTACAGGTAGCCCTCGAAAAGTCGAGGTACACCGAGCCAGATGTTGAAGAGCACTTTTTGAGTCTGTTAAAATAACGACCTTTGAATAATTAGATGACAATATGTAGGACAACGCTTCAGAAATCGCAAAAAGTTCTATTTCCATAATGGACGTATCTGAAATAATTTTGAATTTAGCATGACAATCAGCATATCTATCATAGAAAGCCGCTCCTGCACCATGTTTATCTTTAGAACCGTCTGTATAAACCTTAAAGAAAGTTGAATAATTTTTATTTAGGTAATTTATTGTTAAATTTTTTAACGTTATAGGATGAAAGTGACTTTTTGAAGTATAAATTTCCTCAATATCCATGCTAATAAACTTTGAAATATCAATATTCGCTACCCATGTCTTTAATGAAAACATATGTAATTTATCGACTTCTAACACCGGCAGAGAGCATAAGGTCTGATGGACTAATGACAAACACGGTTTTTTTTTTGTTAACCCAATATCTATTATTGGAGAGACTTACTATTTTGTTTAAGCCCTTGACACACTCGTTGTCGCTAATAGATCTATTTTTAAGCCAAAATTTTGCACCCAAATAATATCTCCTTATATCTAAAGGACATAGGTAAAGTTCATTCTCCATAACATGAATAGGGGTGCTCTTCAAGAAGCCACCGATTATCCTCATTGCCTGATTTTGAATTATATCTAGCTTAGCTACATTTGATTTACAAGAGTTGTCGTATAGGAAAGAGGCGTAATCCAGTCTACTTCTTATACAAGCTATATAAAGTTTTCGCAGGTGTTTAGGGTGTACCCCCCAGCTTGAGCCTGAAAGAACTTTAAAGATGTTGAGATATTTTAAAACTTTTTGAGCCATTTTGGCAATATGCTTATGCCACCTAAGGGACCTATCCAGCCATATACCAAGATATTTCACAGTATCCACAACTTCCACTACAATGTTATTCACCTGAATGCTTATATTTTTTTTTTGCAGTCCTTTCGAAAATATACAAATTTTGGATTTAGATGATGAGACATTTAAATTAATGGTGTTAAATAATTCATTCAATGTTTGTAAGACTTGTTCAATTTCGAATTTAGCTACTAACTCATTATTAGAAAAGTAATAAATTAAAAAATCATCGGCATACTGCGAAATATTAACATTGGACATGCTTTTTACCGTTTTGCAAATGTCAATTGTTGCAATATTAAATAATAAGGGAGAAATTGGATCTCCTTGGGCAATACCTCGTCCTGTATTCCTACATAAATTGAGTCCATTGCATTCAACTGAGAGGTCCCTCCTTTTAAGGATATTAGAAGCTTACGACAGACGCCATTTCTTTGGGGAGTGATCGGTTGCAGGTAGATCGTGATAGGATAAATATATATGTACGTTTATTGCTGTAAAATGAATAATAGATGTGTTCGAAAAGAGGTGATGATTTATTTTAAACGTATTCTTGAAGCCAATAAGACATTTTGTTCGCATATACATTTATTTTTGTTTTATGTTATCCTGGCGGTGCGATATTATTAGAATTGGTATAGTTATAGACCCATACTGTTAAATTGTAATTACGTGCGGGCGTTAATTTGTACTTGAATATTTCCTAACTTAATCACATAGTTGTGGCGTTACCATTACTAATTCACAAATTAAAATTTCAATTTGATATCGTATTAAATTCCTATCACTCTTAAGTGGGTTATTGATATTAATAATACATGTGAGTACTTCAACTCAAGATTAAATTCAATACATTAGATAAATAAAACATTGACAATAAAATAAATCAAATTATGTTTTAAAAATCGAGGTCAAGCGTGGTTTGTAATAAGCAACATGACTGTAAAAATCATTGGCAATGTTAAGCGCGCGTATAGTATGATTCAACTTTGCCGCTCTGAACTTGGGTTTCCTCGATCGTCCTTTACGATGCCTGTAACCCTTAAGTCTCTGAAAAAAAAAATATGTCTCTCTTGACTGTATTTACACCAGCAATTTGAAGGCGCCTCGTATTATCTTTCCAAAGGACATTTACATTTACCTGAGAACATTATAATATTACTCACACCTTTTATCCCGAAGGGGTAGGCAGAGGCGCAACTAATGCACCCACTTTTCGCCGTGCGTATTTCGTCCCATGATGTGATAGGGGGCCAGCCTATCGCCATATCGGGCACAAATTCCAGACTCCGGGCTGATATTGAATTGAAAAATCCAATATCATTTTGCCCGACCCGGGGATCGAACCCAAGCCCTCAACATTGCAGTCCTGCGGCGTACTGTAATACAACTACACCACCGAGACAGCCAACATTATAATATTACCTATCTTTATGATATAGACACACTAACTCGCGCTTATTTTGAAGTAAGTTTATGAGTTAATTAATTAATATTGAATTTATTATTCCAAGCTGTACTAGATTGAAGACGGAACCTGAAACTATGCTGCAATAAAACACTAGCTGGACCGAATAAAAAAAAATGAAATAATACAAAATTCTGATAATATTTATTATAGGCGAGGCTCTAATTTTCTATGCGTTTTATGATACCTTAGTTCCAATGGCTACCCCATGTGCCTCAAGTTATACATGGTGTATTTGAGCAGGTGTTATGTCGCGTCGTCTGGCGCGAGTGGCGCGTGCGCACCTCTTGTACAATCTATAGTTTGGTTAACGTTTACATAAGGATGTATACAGATGATTTTATTTCGAGTCGGTTTGAGCTTAAATTTTTGTAATTATTATGGACGATATGTGACGAAATGAAATTAACGTCGGCAGTAAACTCAAACAAAAATATAGCAAAAAAACCGTTAAGTAGTTAAATTTCAAACATTCGCCTAAACATAGGAAATCGAAATAAACTCGCCAAAAAGGGAAAATAGTCTTGTTTGTATGCTATTTTTGCCTTGAATACAAATCATTTAAGATATTTTATATATTTTTGAATATATCCTACGTGAACAATTATTAACTTTTTTAATTTACTAAAAAAGGTCTTCTCGTCCAAAATACCTCAGTGCCTGAAGACAAAAGTCTTCAATCAATGTGTGTTACCAGTGATGACATATGCCACTGAGATGTGGCCTCTGACTATGGGCCGCTTAAGACGGCTCACGGTCACTCAGCGAGCTATGGAGAGGGCTATGCTAGATGTTTCTCTACGCGATCGAATCAGAAATGAGGAGATCCGTAGAAGAACGAAAGTCACTGACATAGGCCAGCGGATTAGCAAGCTGAAGTGGCAGTGGGCAGGGCACAAAGTCCGAAGAACTGATGGCAGATGGCGCAAAAAGTTCTCGATTGGAGACCACGTAGTGGCAAGCGCAGCGGCGGCCGTCCACCTGCAAGGGCGACGGCCGACTTGATAAAGGTCGCAGGAACACGCTGGATGCAGGCCGCTTTTGACAGGTCCGTCTGGAAATCTTTGGGGGAGGCCTATGTTCAGCAGTGGACGTCATGTGGCTGATGATGATGAACGATTATTGATAATCATAAAATTAATTACGATTAACCTATTTCTTATTCACATGTTTTAGATAGCATGTGTGTATCATGCTTTACATTCCGTTACCAACACAATATACTTACTTTACAACACAATATAGATATTATAATTTATAACAATTACACCTTTTCACACATATAGTATTATTGTTCAATAATTTAAGGTTTTTGCCAACTTCAATTGTATTTTCTGTGTTTAATGTGCTATATGTATTTTGGTATATCCCAATACGCAATTGTTATTAAAATTTGCACGTGTACAAATAAAAAATAATTTATACGTACATGTATTAATTTTAAGTATTATTGGGTCTTTACCTATGAAATTGCCGTTTAGTATACAGAAAGTTAGTAATTTTTTATAAATATTTTTTATTTCTATCAATCAAAATATGCACCCATGCTATCCATGCATCTCTGCCAGCGCAGTGGTAATATTTCAATGCCTTTCTTGAAGAAATCATGTGTACGGGAGCCTACAAACTCTTCAAAGGCATTTAGTACTGTCTCGGATATTAGACAGAAATCCTAAAACAGACGGTCTCTAAGCTACAAAAGTTAGGGTTGGAAGTTTTGCATCATCAATCGTACTCACCAGGTCTTGCGCGTACAGACTTATGCTTTTTCCAAAATTTAGACAATTTTTTAGCAGGATAAAAGTGATTACACGATACACAGTACAAACAAAAATGCCTTTGAAGAGTTTGTTGGCTCCCGTACACCTGACTTCTTCAAGAAGGGCATTGGATAATTACCACTGCGCTGGCAGAGAAGCATCGATAGCATGGGTGCATATTTTGATTGATAGAAATAAAAAATATTTATAAAAAGATGACAAACTTTCTGTATACTATACGGCAATTTAATAGGTAAAGACCTAATATAATGTAATTTAATATTACAATTGGTTTTACAAGTATGTATGATAATTTAATGCATGAGAAAAGAAACAAAGCATATTTATTTATTTATTTATTTATTTATTTTTATTGGATCGCCAGTGGATCTTAAACCTAAGTATAAACACACATACACTTAAATCATGCTATCCAGTTACAGGCAACCACATCTAACGGTAGGTATTACATCAGACTTAATTCAGATACAAAGAGCAAAAAGGAAATAAAAAAAATACATATGTCCTAGTTATCCTTAAAGTTTTCCAATACAACCGTAAAGAAGATAGCGGCCATGATAATTTCATTTGTACCTAAAATGTGATGATTCTTCTTCAACAAATTACCCATTTATAATATGCCACACTACTGTATTAGGTTATCCTGTAATAGTAGATGTAAGAGAAATAAATATATATGACCCTTAGTCATTCGTGTGATGTTGAAAAACTTCACAAAAATGCAATACGGGACATGCCAAGCTGTTGGCAACACCAGCAGTCGACCCGCACCGCTCGACCGCGAACACAATTAATTTGTTTATCGGATTATCTGATGCAGACGCGATAACCCACTTCCTAATGCTTATTTTTGTATACGTGAACCGTATCAAAATACCGTAACAATACATTTGGGCCTATTTGGAACGAATTGAAAAATGATGGAATCAAAATAAGCTGAACAGAAGAATAACTGGATTTTCGCGCGAACTATTTGCGTTACATGATGTGTGTCCTATCTAACGCTATATAGAGCACAAATTCGAATACCAAGCAACTGATATGTTTGTGTTTTCGATTGCCCATACCAATTTTAATTATACCATCTGGAAATCTAATCCAAGATTAGTGAGGTTCGCTTCACTAGATCAATTCACTGATCTTACGTACCAGCCGTCCATAGTTTATCTCGACGTATTACCAAGGAATGCATTGTGTAAATAAGACGTCACGGCTATATAAACAAAGATCCGACACGTCTACACCTTAGGATGCTCTTACGCGCGTGAGTAATTGAACTGTGTGAGCTTCTGCGTATTTTTATGTCGTTTCCGTGGAATTCATCTTAGACGATTTCCCAGACTAATTTGGAGATAATTTGATAGCTTTTGCAGAGGAGCGGCTTGGATGAAGTAGTGAGTTTTCCTCGATATAAATATACGATGGAGGGTTCACACTGAGCCCTCCCATATTGTTTGATAAATACTCTAAGATTTAAGGGTGTGGTCAGCATTATGAATACGTGACTGATGGATGAATTTATTGTTACTTTTAAAATGCAACTTATTTATTTTAAATTTTCTTTTTTTCTATTTTCAAATTTATCTTCATCACAGTTTATTGATATTTATAGATTATAATCTTAGAACTGATATCAGACACAAGTTACGTAAAACTATAAATATCTCGAATGCGTAGCGATTGCTAAATATGCTCGTAGCAGCGACTATATAACCCCTAGACTCCTAATAACAGACGATCCGCTTCGGGCAACACATCTGACAAGAAGATCCAATGTAGCTTACCGTTCAAAATCTTCAAGTCAGTTGCGCCCACAACTGTGAGCCGTAAATACTTCCGTGTTGGCGAATGAATAAATATTGCAATGGCCCCATGCACAATACGATGGTGTGGTAAAAATAGCCATAATTCACATTTTCAAAAAAATGCCATTACATTTCACAGGTATGTCAATAATGACACATAATCATATTTTATTTAAAATTTTACGGAGTTCATCTTATACCGGCCAAGCATTGAGGCCCGCGCCATCTTATTATATTTGCATCTCTTTCCGACGAAAGTACTTTTAAATTTTCTATTTCGTTTTGTTGTTGAACATTATAAGTAAGTGATGCACCAAAAGGATTTGTCGATAGTTATATCGATAAAATTAATGTTATTAGGATTATTTTTTATTTTATTGTTTGTTGATTTTACCGATTGTTTTTAATAACTTTATTTGTGTTATTCCTACAACCCAGCCCAAATATTCTTGTTAACATCGATGAGGCTTACTTAGCGCCTTCTGTCATTCGACAACATAAATAACTTCGTACCTTTTGAAATACGAACGACAGTTAAATTATTTGGATATTGTTCATATAATAATACTAAAATCGCGATAAAAAAAATAGGAGAGTGGGGGTAGGAGGGTGAAAATTTGGGAAATAGGTATTAAAATATTAAAAAAAAAACACTGGATAGGGATACCCTAATCACCTAGCGACCAACGACCAATTCCCATACCTACAAAATTTATATAAAAAAATCATAAATATCGATCGAGTCGGAGGCGTGCGACAAACACCGTGACACGAGATTTTTATATATTAGATTAACTTTATTATACTTGATATTGGCATACATCATAGAATGAATAAAAAATAAGAAGAAGAATGCCATCAGTATTTATTTTAATTAAATAAGTACCTTGTCAGATTTTTTATTTCTTTTGTGCTTTAACAGAATTATTTTTGGATTATAATATGTTACCTACTTTGAGTAAAAAGACGTTTAATAAATAATTATATTACTATAAAACCTTATTAAATAAAAGTAATATCGATAAAAAAATCGTATTTAATTTAACTTGTTCCATCCCTAAGCTATGTTTCCAACCAATCGTAATGCAGTACCCCGCTTCCTCATACCTCAGGTAGTTGACAGAATTAATTTGAAGAGAATTATACTTCTGCTTCGTCCTCGAGATTACCATAGAGAACACATGTAGTATGTACTCCAGTTGTACGCCTTTGCACTTTATTTGAGACTTTTTTTTTTTTTTTACTTTGGTCACACTCAACCTGTCAACAGAGCTTCATTCGTATTTTAGTGCGTCGCCGAATTGCACGTTACGCTCAAGTTATTCTTAATTTATTGCTCATCGTGTATTTCAAGTGTAAAACATGGAAATTAGTTCTATTTGGAACGGAAAATACAAGATTACTTAAGTGATGAAAATTGTTCCCGTTCTCCAAGACTACCGACATAACGAAAAATACCACTCAGGTCAAACGGTTAGTATAAAAATCTTATTGTTCTGATTGTGTACCGGGCCAGAATAATGTTGCGGACAGTACCTTCGGTCTGTCTCTTATTTACATCGATAATATTAATATGGTGCCCGAACAGTTAATTTTGCTATGTCGGTGTAATAATTACACATTATTTCAATCTACCGCCGTCATGCTTAATTCTGTTACCCGGGTTTGCGTGCTACACATGGCGGTTGTCACTACCCAAAGTTGACGCTCGCGATCAGTATTGTATGACTGGTTCTTGTATATAATATTATGTAACAGTATGTTAGTACCATCAGTGGCGGCCTTGTGGAGTGAAAAATACCCTCCTTCAGCAATCGGGTAAAAAGACCTCGTTAAAATCTCCCAGGCCAGATCCTCACATTAGTTAAGGCCGCTATTGTACATGCGAAGATGCAGTGCATAACTCGCGGCTGATGAACTTACAGTCATGCTATTCCTACTAAAATTACAATTCTGTTACCTGGGTTTGCGTGCTACCATTGGCGGTTGTCACTATCCATGATTAATACCTGCTAGCAGTACTATGCGACTGTTTCTTATGTAAAATATGTAACAGCCTCTACCGAGCACCGCTTGAAAAATATCAGCGCAAGCGGCGCAAGTGGATTAACTATTCCCGCCAATGTGGCGTGATACACCACCGCACCACGCCGCCATGTGCCGGATGTTACGCAATATCATTTTAATAGTACATAAAAGACAATTATGTCTTTGGTCGTGGTTTAGCAACGTACTGAAAACAGCTACAGTAATTAAAAATGACCTACAACAGCACAGTATGTGTTAAATGGAGAGGAGTCAATCTAAGAACGGAAAATCCTGCAGCAACGAAGTACTGCCATTTGGATTCACCGAGAGCGGCACAGCATCGTCCGCATCGCAAAGCCATGCCAGGCAGGATAATATGCAGGCAGGTGGTCTGAGTTTTAAAAATCGTAGTCGCCCACAATCATTAATGATCACAGAATTATTTGTTTTATATATTAAGGTTTTTTGGCCTTATGTCTTATGGCCTTATGACCGAATAGGTCACTATTTTGGCGGTATAAAATCAGTGTTTTTTAAAATACAAGAATTAAATAGTAACCGTCGCTGGAGTGACGGTAGCTGCATAATAATGGCGTACTTATTATAAAGTTAAGCCTTTATAAAATAACCTGCCTAAACCAACATGGTTAAAATTATGATATTATTTTAACATCTACCCACTTGACATTGGCAAAATCACCGATGAAACGGTGAACCCATTTTTAAAAGAAGAAGAAGGACATGGTTGAATTAGCCGAATAGATTCTTAAAATATCTTTAAATAAAATGACACGGATCCCAGAAACGTGACTAAAATTTTAGTCCAACCGGAACTTAGGCGTTCCCCTTTTTACCCTTGGTTTTTACATTATATTTAATTGTTTCATTGTATACTTACTTTGATCCGTAGGTTGTCTATGAATAACATAGACGAATCTTATTATAATTTAAATTAAATAAAATCAAAGAGGCTTTTATTAAAATTGAATCAAAATGATCATGTAAATCGTTATGAATCTACCGTCGCTCGTGTTGTCTCAGAACTCACCGATGTGAACAAGAAGCGGAAAAAGAGTTTCCCTCAGCAATATTATAATCTGTCTAGACTGCTTGATTGCCATAAGGGACTCGTTACAATTTTTTAGACTCAGAATATTTATTAAGTCTAATTTATTCCCGACAAAATTGAATGTATTTTAGCGATACCGTTAATTTTACTTATTGACAACAATATTTACGGTCTCGGTGTTTTTTGGAGTATTACGTACTGGATGCGATTGCCTCCTTGAAGTCTCCGGTTCGAGCCCGGGTCGGGTAAAATTATATTGCGTCCCTTCTACTCAGTATTTAACCCGGACTTGGGGGTTTTTTGCCTGCTAAATATCAATACGCTCGCTGTCACTGGCCCTAACATAGCTAGCGAATTGTGGGTGTAAATATATTAACAGTTGTGCCTACACCTAAAATAGGAAAAGGCGTGAAAATATGTTTATGTAGAACATTATTAATGTTAATAGTTTTTGCTTGAGGTTGCGCCCGCGTTGACACTCCTCCTGGGATAAAGAACAGCCAGTAGCACTCAGAGGTATTTTAGCTACCAAATACCTATACCTAATTATTGAAAGGGTTTTCAAATTCGGTTAAGTGATTTTTTGAGTTTATTTATTACAAACAAATATGCAAAGAACAAATCTTTTCTCATTATCATTTTAGTGAAATATTCTTGTTTGTAAATGTCGAGACCTACAGGGTCATGATAATTTTCAAATATCATTGATTAATCGTCAACTTAAGTAGAGAATATTTATTAATATATACCTACTATTGGTTCTAAGTAATAATAACAAAAAAAAAAAAAAAAAAAAAAAAAAAAAATCACATAATACATATATATTATAGCTTCTCCCTCTCATGCAATTTTTGCCGTGCCCGACAGGGCGCACGATTATGTATCTGACAATATTGTTAAAATCTAACACCTTTTGTTAACAATGATTGTGGCGTTATATAAATTAAAAATTGAAACTATGCTACCGATCATCGATAGCGCCTCAAAATTTCTTGCGATATCTTAACAAAAGGAGGGGGGGGGGGGGGGAAGGTGCTGCATGCAGGAGACTCGCAGCTAGCGGAGAGTAAAACGATGAAAACAGCAGCGCATAATATAATTTAAAGTTATTCGCTACCTTGAGGGGCGAGTGCACTGGTTGTGCCTCTGTCCCCCCTTCGGAGATAAAATACCCGAGTCTATGTATGTATTTATTTTGCGAATTCGACAATACGTTCTCTATGTACAGGGTAGATAACGAAGTCCATAGGTGGGCTGTCTTATGATAATATTTTATAATGTTCCAACGCTTTAATCGCAGTTTTAATAAAACGTTGTATGCCGTTAAGTATTCCGGCTTTACTCTTGAGATCTAAGCTTCCGTGGTGTATTCCCTTCTTGGAAACATTCACTAACTGTACGAATAATTCTGTCATATTCTCCCAGTCAGCAATTATCATCATCTTTGTCACGGGAAGAATTTTGTTTGGTCGGTTAGCTAAAATGAAACATTGCTCCATTTTTGATCTAACTATTCCAATAACTAGCATTTGCTACGGGTTCAACACAGGAAAATATGGTCATATGGTATATAAAGGTCTAAATGTCCATTTCCTAACACAAAAATTAACCTAGGAGTTAATTTAGAACTCGGTATGTTTGTGTGCCGAGTATCATCTGAAACCATTCTACGATTTTTAGATGATTGGGTAACAAGCTTTAATATTCTAATATTGATAAATAATATAGTTTGTTGACCGATCTAAGATTATATCTGTTTTAAGAAATTATTTTTTCTTTTGTCTATTGTAATTATTAATTAATAATGTTACCATTAATTAAGCTTATTTTCCAGTTAATTTGCTTTTTGACACAAATATTACGAAGGAGCGTAAGACGAGACTTTGAAAAATGTGTAGATCAGCTCCAAGTTTGTTACTATAGTCACAATATGCTGACATGCTGATCAGGACAAACCAACAAAAGGATTTTTAAGGGAAGTATTGTTGATCGATGCTATCGAAATGTGATATAATATTAGATCATACAACAGGGAACATTTCCCTTATGACAAGTCATTTGCATTAATTAAGTTTAAGTGTCTATATTATAGCCACCACCTAAATGAACCATTTATTGAAAGAAATCGGAATTCTCTTAGAACCAGATCTTATTACCGAAGGTCTAATATAATATTGTTTGTAGTTTACTCGGAATTTGCTCAAATAGTCGCAAATATAGTATTGATAATATAATATCTTTTATGATGTAGTGAATTCATCAAAATTAAAATTCTTTATTTACCGTCGCCAGAAAGCCCCATATAGCAGTATGGTATACCCCATATACCATATATCGCTTTATCGAATATGAAATAGATTTTACTGCATTAGATGCTTAGTGCTCACAGCACGGGGCTCCATCGTGTACCTATAGGTACTTATGGCATTAAACTGCATTCGATCTACAAAACAGCAGTTTGGATCATAGATTACTAATTTTGACTTATCCCTGAGATTCGGTAATGAGACCTTAAGAATCTAGTTGGGAACGACAATATTTTTTATTAGATCAATGATAACCAATTAGAAATTATACATTGATATCCTATCGAAAAACTTATTGCTAAATATAAGCTTATAAAGTTTTTTGGTTAGCTAATTGTAATTCCTACTGGAATTGAAATTATACAAATATTTCACTACTTATTCTCTAAATATCTACATGTGTTCTCTATGGTAATCTCGAGGA
Source organism: Sphinx pinastri (assembly GCA_947568825.1). Lineage (NCBI taxonomy): Eukaryota > Metazoa > Arthropoda > Insecta > Lepidoptera > Sphingidae > Sphinx > Sphinx pinastri. The sequence goes on along the minus strand of OX387636.1, from coordinate 13,216,191 downwards.
CGAAGCAGAAGTATAATTAATGATTAAACGAACTTACCTGTACGTGAAGTTCTATCATAATTATACGAAGGCTTCGTCCGAAGAGATTAGTATCCCTCCCTCCCGTGACTGGCGTTAACCCTAGTAAGTTGTGAAATATAGGTATATGGAACTCTCTAAACTAAATGAAGCTCTGTTGACAGGTTGAGTGTGACCAAAGTAAAAAAAAAAAAAAAGTCTCAAATAAAGTGCAAAGGCGTACAACTGGAGTACATACTACATGTGTTCTCTATGGTAATCTCTTCGGACGAAGCCTTCGTATAATTATGATAGAACTTCACGTACAGGTAAGTTCGTTTAATCATTAAATATTGAACATTAGCGGTCTTATTCATAATGACTCTTCGGAACTTTATAGGACCGTTAGTAGAGGCTTGTAAAAAATTGTTATTCATAATGGTTCCAAAGCGCTAAAACGGCCTATAAGCCTACGGTGAAGTTGCTTTGATTTATAGTAGCTAGACCCCTTCTTTAAGCGTTCCGTAACAAAAAAATGGCCGCCGTCGGTCAGCTGTTTCGTGTTTGGCACCGATTTCCTATGTCAATTGTCAGTCGATTTAAAGTAAACAACACATCGATCTCGTAGCGCATAATTTTCGTTTCAAGAAGTATTTTTATTTACTTGTGTATAAATAATGGAAGCCTTACAAACCCTGCATAGCATTGCAGTAATTGAAAATATTTCACGTAGAAAAGTTTATCGTCAGAGTTTGATCCGTTTTCTCTGGATCACGAGGAATTCCGTAATCCGATTTTTCCAAACGAACGGCTACTTTTATAATTGAATTAGTCTGCGAAGAGTTACAGCTGCACCGTAAAGGTAAGAGGTAAGTTAATCCTTTTCGATATTCATACAAACTTGGGTATACCTAATGATGCGTTACTTTTAAGACTCGTTTTCTTTACAGATTCAAGAAGATGCTGGAGACCTCTATGGATTATCTCAAGCCACTATCAGCCGCATATTTAGCAGAGTAGCGCGTGCGCTCGCACGACGTGCTGCAGATTATATAATGATGCCCATTTCTGTTGCAGAGGAACAACAGCTAATGACAGAATTCCACCATGTAAGAGGCTTCCCATCTGTAATTGGTTGTATTGATTGCATGCATATATAAATAAAAAAACATGGTGGTGATGCAGCCCAATATTACATAAATAGAAAAGGATATTCCCTCAATGTTCAGGTAAGATTTTCAGGAATATATAAAGTAAACTACGATAGGCTTTACTTTATTGCATAAACAAGATAATAATTGTTGTAGGTTACCTGTGATACTAGTCTTCGGATCAGGGATATTGTTTTTAGGTGGCGAGGCAGCACTCATGACTCCCAGATATTTAATGAATCAACCCTCAAAGAATGTTTTGAAGCAGGTGAGTTAAGGGGTATACTTCTAGGAGATTCAGGGAGAGACCACTTAGTCATGCTGAAGAGAAATATAATGAGGCACATATTTCAACAAGAAATGTTGTGGAGGGTTGCTTTGGTGTGTGGAAACAGCACTTCCAATGCTTGCTCCATGGCATGTCTGTAAATTAGGCAATGTGAAGAATACTATTGTGGCTCTTGCAGTGTTGCACAACATTGTAATTGCTCAAAGAGAGACATATGCCACAGAAGAAAGTGTGTCTGATATTGAATAGGTGTCTGAATCAATTAATTTTGAACCACACCCTAGACAGGGTAGAAATTCTGCCATTTTGCAGGCTTTTATAGCTAGGCACTTCAATTAATGAAGTTTTTTACACTCAAATAATTAAATTATAATTAAACATCCTAATTGTAGTTAGTCATTGTCATCATTTTATAAAATTTATATTTTTCTTTTATTATTACATCATAAAGATTAAAAAAAATATTTCACTGGAGGTTATTGTCCATTTGAATAGCATGCTACTTTTTCCTGCAATGCATAAAAATTATTTTGAATGTAATACTGAAAATAAGCTTTATTTATTTAAATATACATCAGTACCCTACAGGATTATAGCACAAGATTGGAAATACTTAATGATGATTTGTTAATACCTCCTTTATATTTCCAGGTGCACCATGCAGGTGGATTTTAGTATCCTACAGGATTATAGCATCAAACTAGAATGATTTAATAATAATTTGTAAAATACTTTTTGTTTTCAGGTGGCGGATTTGGACTTTTTTTATTTATTATACATATATGCATGCATTATTCTGTGTATTGAACAAATTGTTAATAGTATTGAAGGGAGGGAAGGAAGGAAAGTGGAACTAATCCTTTCCACCCTGCCCATGTCTTCTGTACCTGCTAGGCCGTGTTGGTTCCCTAAATAATTTAAGTAATAGAAAAATGAATATTATGTATTGACTTGTCATAAGAGCCTTTTATATGCCTACGTAATGAATAAAGTTTTTATTTTATTAAGTATTGTATTTTTTTTTAACTAATACCTGAAAAATATGTTTTACATCTCCACATGAAACAATAGTATCTTACATGAATATAGCATAATACTGATACATAAATATCTCATTTATATTTCCTGCTGGAAGTGGAGTCTGATGAGGTACAACTATCATATTCTGAAAAATAAAATTATGATTTACTAGTTGTTGCTCGCGGCTTCCCACTACAAGTCCCGAAACACTGTAGCGATTTATAGCGAAACCAGCAAGACGCCAGCGCCTTTTATTTATAAAAACCACATTATTTTCCATGAGAGCAAGTTATCAGGATAAAAAGAAGCCTATGTGTTAATCCAGGATATGGTTTACCTGTATGCCAAATCCATTTAGCTTATTCTGAGTTTACTTAACAAATATTCAAACATTTTCACAAACTTTCGTATTTCTAATATTAGTAATATAAGATTATCCCAATATTCTATTTATATGAATATATAAAAAAAAGGCTATAGCAGTAAGGTATACATGTGGAGCCATATTTATATACACCTGTAATGAGACTATGTGGTACAGAGAAATACAATGAGGCAAGTATTGTTGCTTTGATGTATGGAAACAGTGCTTCCAATACCTGCTCTATGCCATGTCTGTAAAATTTGACCTAGTAAATATGACTAGGTATTGTGGCCATTGCAATTTTGCACAACATTACAATCGCTCAAAGAGACTTAAGTATCCGGGGATAGTGTGTCCAATATTGAATGAAGTGCACACCCAAAGGTAATAATTAAACATCATATAGTTTAGATACTTTTTGGTTTATAATTATTAAGTTTTTTTTACTAGAGTTTCTTTTAATTTAAAAAAAATATTTTTCTACTGCTCATTCTTCATCTGCATGGCATGCAGCACTTTTCGGCACTGGATTTCGAATTCAGCTATTTGTTCTGCAGGTGCGCGACAAACCTGAAATAATGCAATGTATAAACATTCATAGTTGACAATAGCCTAGTTAGGAATGCAACGGCCTGGTGAGACAGTTGTCTGCAGGTTCAAAAGTTATGTGTGTATTGTTTATCAATTATTGTTCACTTTAGCAGTGAAGGAAAACATTGTGAGAAAAGCTACATACCTGAGAATTCCCCAAAAATAATTTTGAAGGTATGTGAAGTCTACCAACCTACACTAGGCTAGCGTGGTGGACTAAACCCTCTCAGTAGTAATATAGGGCCCTTTCTCAGCTGTGGGCAGTATATATTACGGGGCTGGTATGGTATAAACAAAATAAAAGAATTACTTAAATATGGAAATTAATTTAAAGTTTACTTACTGCAAGAACCTTTTTTTATTTATTTTTTGGCCGTGGACCTGAAGCCTCTGGAGGATGTGGCTCCACAACTGGCATCTAATATGTTGTATTTATTTAAATATATAACAGCATCGTTCAGGTTTATAGCATGGAACTGGAATTACTTAATATTGATTTGTAAATACCTCCTTCATTATTTCACCGGAAGGTGAATTTGGAGGATGCACAACTATCACCTGAAAAACATATGTTTTATTTATATATGTACAATGGTGGGCAGTATTTAATACAGGGCTGTTATGGTATGGTATCCTACACAGGGCCACCAGGGCACACCATCATGTGTGTGTTGAACTATGATCTTTACATTGATTTTAATTTGACTTTTGGTATAACATACCTCTTCAATAATATTATTTACAGTAGTTGTAGTATGTGTGAAAGCAGAGGGTTTTGAATATTTGTCCTGTAAAGGTGAATCTTCAATATGCTATAATATTCTCATCTAAAATATTCAAATAGTTACAAAAACTATGACTCAGTGCTTACAAAAAAAAACATGCCATAAATGAATATTACCTGAATTATACTGTCAGAGTCAAATTCATTTGTGTTGGTAACAAATTCATTAGGCAGCCAGCTGCTAATGTCTTAACTACTGACTCCTTTTATTACTGGTGGTGGGCCACCACCAGTCTTCAGCAGCTCCTTCCTCTCTTCCGCCTTTGCTTTTTAGCCTTCATTTTTAAGAGGCCCCACTGTGATTTCAGGTGCACTACTGAGCGTGGATACCATTACACATACAGTTAAAACTGAAATGAAAAAATAAGTTTGTTTAAGGAATGTCTTAATTGTGTATATTGTTTAACATGAAAACAATGCAAAAGTAGCAATATTAGATTTAAGTTAGCACCTCTTTCTCAAGTCATTCCACGCCGCCACCTTCATGGAATTGGAGTTCTTGTCCGTAGTTTTATTTTCGAGGACACTGACCCACTCCCTCACCAGTTCCTTTAATATAATCTTGAAAGCGAAAACAATACTGTTAGTAATGCATGCATGAATCGCGCAAACTGGAACTTTCAAATAAGTACGTAAAATAGCTGCACCAACCTTGTCTTCTTCCAAACAATTTTCACCCCTCTGCCGTTTTTCTTTTTTTAATTGCTGCATACTTCCAATTTATTATTTTTTTCTGTTTTTAATTACTTTCCAGAACAATCAACAAACTCAATGAGAAAATAAACACTATAATACATACATTGGTAGTTTCCCTCCATTTATATTTTGACAACTGACATTGACAATTAGTTTTTTTTGTTGTTGTTTCCAGAGACAAAGCTTGGTATAAATTGGTAGAAATCAACTGAAATATTTGTTTTCTACGTATTGGCAACATCATGTACTATAACGGCAATTCACTTATAGTAGCTACAAAAAACCATTATGAATAAGAAATTTTATCGAACGTTCGATAGGCTTCTAGGACGTTATATCTAATGGAGGTTTTTACCTTCGATTAGCGTTTTATTATGAATAAGACCGTAGGAGTCTAGGGGTTATATAGTCGCTGGCTCGTAGTCAATAACACTGCATTTATCAAACAGTGCGTAGCGTTTCGTAGCACTACGCGTATTTGTAAATAAACCTCTCGTAGCAAATGGAACGTTTTAAAATAATGATTATTCATTTTCTTACATTTTATATGTATACAGATTTACGAAACGTAATTTATTATATTGTATGTTAAATGTTAATATATCTCTAGGGAATAATTAAAGCGCGCGATGCGGGCGTTGGGTGTAAAAAAAATTCTACGAAATCCAACCCCGTAGCGCTACGCTTCTAGAAAACACCATGTATAGTAGTTAGGTATGTATAACGCGGCCTTATTAGTCAGGTTTATTTATTGTATACCGCAGCCGATTGTATAAAAAAATGGGACAGTTAAAAATGCTTCTTTTGTAAGGACTTTATTGCGTAATATTTATAAAGTTAATAACTCTTAACTTTTTGACATTCATAAGAAATTTGTAATAAATAAGTCACATTAATTTATGATTTACAACGTATCTCAAATCAGTTCAATATGTATTTATCTTAATCAAGTTGTCAGAATTAGCTGAGAGAGATTTGAATATCGATGAAAGCTTATGCATTGCAAGCTTAAATGCAGAAAGCTGTCTTTATGATTGCCGTTGGACACTTTCCAAGAAATTATTTATTAATATAAGACCCCGTCATGTTAGCCAAGGTTATTGAACTTTTTCGAAGCATTTAAAACTTGATAACTTATCTTCAAAATGAAACATAATTTCCTATTATTATTTGGATTCCTTGCCATGGTAATAAAGTTACTATTTAATATGTACTATTTATCTATATACACACAATCATGCCCTTTATCCTTGAAGAGGTAGGCAGAGGCGCAACTGGTGCACCCACTTTTCGCCGTGCGTATTCCGTCCCACGATGTGATAGGTGGCGAGCCTATTGCCATATCGGGCACAAATTCCAGACTCCGGGCTGAAACTGAATAGAAAAACTATTTATCTATATTACACGGAATATCTATGTGTGGGTTGATCTACCAATCGTTCCAAGAAGCTAGCCACCGTGTCCCCATAGCATGTGATCAATTAAGGCTATGGCATTTAATTAGCTGGCACTTGGCCCGCATGGAGCGGAGCGTACAGTTAGCTGCAGTCGACGACTGGCGCCCGTCGCGACACCATGCGGACCAAAACTTGTGAGTGAAAGTGTGCACGTAGATTTCTATATAATTGCCAGGTAGGTAATCTATGTAATAGGTTGGTATTAATAGTGTAAAAAGCAGGGATAGTGTAGAAGGGAAGGGAACTGACTGACTTAGATCGATAATTGAGCTGACTGAATTTTGTGTTGGTTGATGATGGTGAAGGAAGTATGGAGAAAGTTGTAAATTTTTGACTTTTCAATAATAATTTTGGAGATTTTTGAAGTGTACAAACCAGTGTGATGTATACTGAATGAAAAGCCCTACAAAGGAGGTGTCCTTGCCAAGCTCTATGCCAGTATACAAGGCTGACATTGAGTAATTGATCTGACTAAAGCAGGTTTGCCATTATTAAGGAATAATTGCTTGAATATATAGGAATTAAGACCGATTACTCAGTTCTCATCCTGGATTTCAACTCGTGAAGAAATCACACAATCGACATTCCATCAGACTATGTCACTTTAGGTACTGCTATGTAATGTTTTCAATAAGCTGTTGAATTATAATAGTAATAGCACAAGATTTTCAAAAGACAACTAGATTATCTAATTCCATTAATCTTAAACCGCTTAGAAACTAGTTTCTCCAATACGAAGCCCACTAATAACGATAACCATGACACTAAATGTGTAAACCGGGATTCCAGCTACCGTGTTTAATCAGATAATGTTAACTCTGCCCGTTATCGGCTGGTTGTGTGGTCTAACCAGCAAACTGGAACTAAAAACTGTATCTGTTGATACAACTTGATACTTGTCAATAAAGTTTTCGATTAGAAAATGCACGTCAATTGACATGGATTGGAATTTGTGCCTGATTTGGAGAAACATGAGGGCAATCGTTGCTTCTCTACCTACTCCTTCGTAGATAAAAGTGAGTGCATGTGTGTTCTCCAAACGAAATAAGTATAAAATTTGCATACTTAGAACCTATAAGTTATGGACCTTAACCTTCCCTCAATCGATCATGTACCATCAATTATAAAAGTTTAATCGATAGAGACAGGTGAAATTCGGTGGTTACATAATACAACTAAAAAGTAGAGACTTAACCCGCAATCCGTCGCATTAGCTATTGGTAACAGAAATGTATTGTCTTCATTGCATACGCATACTCACGCCTTTTATCCCCGGAGGGGTAGGCAGCGGCGCAACTACTGGTGGTAGGTCTCTCATTATGTAAGAGGCCGTCTGGGTGGGTACCACCGCAATGTCTATTTCTACCGCCAAGCAACAGTGTGCATGCACTGTTGTGTTTCGGTTTGAAGGACATTGTAGCCAGTATAACTACTGGACATAATGAGACTTAACATCTTATGTCTCAGGATGACGAGCGCAGTGGAATGCCACACAGTACTTTGTAACTCAAGGTGCTGGATGGTGTTGCTACTGTTTATGGGTGGTCGTATCGCTTACCATCAGGCGAACGGCATGCTCGTCTCGTCATTCAATGCTATAAAAAAAAAAAAAAAAGTACGTTATCTGTGGAGACATGACATACAAACATACGAGTATACTATGAACATACGTAACGTCCCGCTACTCCGCGCCATTGTAAAATTCCCTCCATTGTTCTCTCGTACGTTGTAATTTCAACTATTTGATTATTTCGACTTTCTAACATTTACAGCTTACACGATACAATCTGAGAACATTGTATTCTTTAATAGCATTCGAATTATTTATTGCATAGAGATTGATTGTGGGAACATATCTACACTATTATATAGCTGTAAAGTTTTTTTTTAATGCCTTAGGGCCTGTTTCACAGGTTTTAAGTAAATTGTATTTGACAGTTATTGTATTAAACAGGAACGAAGATAGATCATAGGTACTCATTTTAACACAATTGATTTTGGAGCATAGAGTTTAGAGAGAGATTAGAGTGTAACTCTTGTATTTGATCGGCTTATACATTTATGTGACTACTATTTATCAACAAGCGGTGAAATCGCCCCTTACTCTTTGGAACTCCTGCTCAGATTTTGATTTATTTTACTAATAGATAGCTATGTAACGTAATCCTCCTAGCCAATTTCGTATATAATTACAATATATCAATAGATAGCTACATTATCCGTACAAAGATATGACGAGCTAAATATGCGAAGAGCTAGTTTTAAAAAGTTGCTAAATATCATATTTGTGTTGACAAAGTTGTGATAATGCAATGCATGCAATGATGTATTAAAAAACCCAATGCATGTTATTATCTCCTTATAATCAACTGCCTTGTCGCAGCTGTTGTGGTATCAGCTTTTGTTTATGGCCACACGGTGGGCAGTGGCGTCTTGAGCACGTATCAGCTCTGCAGTCTGTTTTAATTCCTTCTATTGGGCACGGACCTATTATAAAGGGAAGGATTAGGCCTTTGGTCGATAACGTTGGCATAATGCCAGTTAGCACGGATTATAAACGTTTGAAATTCTTATGAAGAAAATGTAAATTTCGCTATTGGTCATCAAAATGTTTTTTTTTATCTTCCAACTATAACCCATAATTCTCAATGGGAAGATTGTATGAAGTGGTCTTATTCTCAAAGCATAAAATTGAAGTATCACGGTCTAAATACAATAGGTATTCGACTGTGTGAACTGAGGCGCCTTTGCATATTGTAAAAGTCGGCAGTAGGATACAGTTAAATAACCGTATCACAAGTGCCAATTGAAGAACGACACCTTTACCGCGGGCCTATAGCAACATTTGCACGCAAATAGCGAGAAAGGATTATTTCGGAGTCGACAAAAATACTAAACCATATTATTGTGGAAAATTAATAAAAAAGTTATGGAAAACAACATTTATATGAGAAACATATAAGGTCTAGTGTATTTATGTTGCCAAGTAGTACACTGTGTTTCTGTTTGGAGGACACTAGCGATGACAAGGGCATTTTGAATTATCGCGATGACCGCACGTCGGTACAGTCCCTAATGTACTACACCGTAAAAACAATAACAAACGACTAACAAGTTAAAGTGATTTTTGTGTTCAATAGTAAATAACATATTACACAATGTGATACGATCCCGAACGGGTATCTAGAATAGAGCGTTATCGTTTTTCGGAATACGTCAATGAACATTTTTACTAATTTCGTGTCGCAAATTGTCATGCGTTGTTTTTTTTATTGCATTGAATGACGAGACGAGCATGCCGTTCGCCTGATGCGATACGACCACCCATAAACAGAAGCAACACCATCCAGCACCTTGAGCTACTAAGTACTGTTTGGCATTCCACTGCGCTCGTCATCCTGAGACATAAGATGTTAAGTCTCATTATGTCCAGTAGTTACACAGGCTACAATGTCCTTCAAACCGAAACCCAACAGTGCATGCTCAGTGCTGTTTGGCGGTAGAAATAGACATTGCGGTGGTACCCACCCAGACGGACTCTTACATACGTGAGACTTACCACCAGTAAAGTACCACCACCAGTAGTCGTGTTTCTACGGAATTAAATCTTATTTTATATCTGTTATCTGTGCAAGTTATCTCGTTTTGTTTATTCTGCTATTTCAGTTTCCATTGTTTGAGTTGTGAGCTATTTTCTAACTGTGATTGTTGGATTAACATCGTTTGAGGTAATTGTTAGAATTATTTTGTTTATGTTGATTGAAGTATTTGTATAATCTCTAACTTGATTAGATAATTGAAATAAAACTATTATGCGGATTTTATCGCGGTTTTGTTTAATTATATTTTCTCCCGACGCGACGTTTCGAAGGCTTTGCAGCACTTCGTGGTCACGGGGCGGACTGAAGTGTTAGTGGTCTGAAAAGTTAATGCTACAATTCTACGTCCAATTTTGAATTATATATTTTTTTTAATTTATAAAGTTAGTTGTTGTTTGTATTCCGATCTACGTAGAAAGAGCTCGCAATGTCTCGAGGTCTTGCAGCAGGTATTTTGGGTTCCAATTTCCATTAGATGTATGACTGGGTGCCAGGCTAGTGCAAATAAAAATTGATTAGACAAATTTAAAATGCACACTCAGCATAAAATGTATGTTAGAAAAGGAAAATGTAACGGTTTCTGCGAGCTAATATTTAACATCGTTTTAAAAAGTGCTTTACATCTTGAGTCAGTACAGTCGGTAGAGACACATGGGGAAAGATTATTCTTTTATTCAGTTTGATATCGAAGCGCTTGATTGCTTGAACAATAAACACTTCATCTTCGTAGGACTCCCCCCAAAAAATCCAGTTTAACCTGTTAGGAGCAGCCTGCAAAAACAAAATAAACACTGATCATATTAGATTATAATAATTTTGCAACACCTGTATAATATCTAGGTATAACGTGTCGAACCAACGATAAGATTTATTAAACGATCATATTTCAAAACTTTATCATTTTACGGCCATCATTATTCTTCGGTTTAATATTTACGATTCGTGTGGAATTCTTGAATTTTTCATTGTTTATCAACAGTTGTATCTACATGTGTTGATTAGGTTCATCGAACTGAAATTAAAGCGGGTTAATTTTGGAGAATGTTGTAGGCGTTGGACAAATGGTACTTTATAATCAGTGTATGGAATCAACGCAATTTGATTTGTTCTATCGTAAAAAGAAAGTTTCGGAGCCCTTGATTCATATACATAAAAGAGATTCTATTTTTTAAAGACGGTGTAAAATGATTTATATTTATTACATTTTAGAATTAAGGCCGAAGGCTTCTGTGATAGATACTTCTATCAGCTCATGCTTTTATGTTTTAAAAGCTACGCAGAGGCGAAATAAAAGATGTGGTAGCTTATAGAATGTGACCGGTGATCCTATCGCCATTTCGCTCAACAAACGTAACTACATTCGTTGCAATACATAAACTAGAAACACTGTTGACCTTAAAATTTCTGAAATTACCTTGAAAACGCATTCTACTTGCGGTTTCATTAAACCCTACGCCTACCAGGGTATCATAACCGTGTAAAGATAAAAATAGAATTCCACAAAATTACTGTGAAGTGTTTTTCACCGTCAATCAGCGAACGCCTACGTTTTTCACGTTGTTAGCGTGACGTAAAGCATCGGAACAATTGGATGTGGTATATAAAAAAGCATGGAAAAGTGACATTTCACCCCTATGGAGATGCGCGGCCGTGGGTGATGTAACATGACACTAGTATCGGTACTCGATAGCTGAGTCACTGTTAATTGAGATAATCAGGTATTCTGTAGTAAGGCTAGGCTGTCCTGATAACAGTGAATATGATCTTGTAATGTTAGAATTACTGGAACAGATATGTGTATAGAATTTCGTTGAGAAGATGAAGACATGTAATTTTAATAAATTTTATTCAGAACATAAATTTTATCTAGGTTCATATAAAGTGTTTCGGTTTTCTATGACATATACCAATTGCCTTGCCTCCGCGTTTCAGTTTAGAATACTTTATATATTTTCTAACAAATGGCGTGGTGGACTAAGGCCTAAACCCTCTCAGTTGCAGAGGAGGCCCGTGCTCAGCAGTGGGCAGTATATAATACAGTGCTGGTATGGTTATGGAGTACTCGTTAGAATTGCAAGTTTTCTCGTCACGTTTTCCTTCATAGCTAATGGAAATGTTAGAAGTGGGAAAGATGGGGTCCTTCATCTCACTCAAACACACTTTACCTTGAAAGTGTTAAAATATTGATTCATACACCTGGATATAATAGGATTTGGTAACGAATAGGCAGTTATCTCGGGATTGTCACTAAAAAGTGAAGATTGTATATTTGCGCCTTATCTACAAGACAATAAAATACAATTTACAGGGAAAACCGATGAAACTGAAAAGATAACGTAAGCCATTCCCGGTTTAAACCGCAATAAATCTTGATACTAATAAATTAAAGATAGAAAGGACCAAGACGTTTACGAGTTATTTAATGCAATAATATTTATTGTCTATAATATAATACACAGGATTATGTGAGCTATTATGAGATTTTATTTGTCAAACATTTATCATATGAAATAAAATACTTTGTAATTTTGTAGGGACAATATTTTAATATGAATAAAAAAGCTTGCTGGTTGTATCCGATCAGAAACCACTACTAGTCAGTTGTAAAGTTTAGCCCATAAGACGATATTCATCAAGCACTGAACTTATTCAAGCTAAAAAACCAAGTGAAAAGTAAAGGCTACACGAATGTACGTAATATAGCGAGAAACATACAAGTCATCAATAAATGTACTATTCAACAATCTAAATCTTCTTTTTACCAACAGAAATATGCTTTGTAGAAAATTCGGTTGTTTTTTTTATAGATATTATTTAATTTTTAATAGATATTAATGAACAAGTATTGGTTCGATTATAAAATTTCGATTGCAATCTACTTAATATTTACACACATTAATATCTTCTATATCCTATGTATTACACTAAAACAAATAGTTCTATATGCCTATTTATGTAATACCCATATTCCTTATTTATCAGTAAATGTGACTTAACTCCACCATAATGACAGTGATGACCTTTAGTGATCTCTTAATCCGTTCGGATCATTGTTCGGTAGATTAAGTAGTTATAAAAGATAAAGTGATTAAGGTACGGTTCTGCTACAACGACTATATTGTCGCACTATAGTCTTTAAATAGAGTCAATAAGCAGACAGTGAGTTGAATTCAAATTCAAAATAAATCGCCTTCAGTTAACGACTATTTTAATCTGACTTGTTTGAAACTCTACTTTTATGGTAAACAATTAATTTAGTTTTCTTTAGATTATGTAAGACACAGTATTTAAGAACGGCTGTTATTATGTAAATAAATAACATTTAACAAAAAACCACCGCATTATGAGTAATGTAGCGTGGTTATTGGTTAATCAATTTTATCGATTGTATTAAATCAACCGATAAAGCTATGATTTAGAATGGATTTTCGCCACGTGATTTACAATCGGCGCTTTTATTTAAACATAACGCATTATTTTTTTTCATTATCTTAGCCGGTCGTAAAACTAAGCCAAATTAAGCAATATGCGTGGAAAGCTGCGCCGAACACACATTGGAGTATTTAGGTGGAACTTAGTTCTAAGCGGCCATATTCGTTTGATGGTTTAAAGCATGATATTTATTATTTAGGGATGTCATCGCTATTAAAGAAATACTCTTCATGCGATTGCCAAAGCGATTGTAGCAAAATCCATAAAATGTATCGACATCTCTGCGACATTTCCATCAGGTTTTCGCAGTCTTATCACAATTCACCCAAATTTGTACTGAAACTGCGGCAGATAATTCGCGATAACAGACACTAATTAAACACCTCCGCGTCGCGAGTCGCCATTATTGCGCTTCAGTTTTAAGCTAACCGTCGTGCCTGACGGACGTGTCTGAATTTATGTGAACTGTTTTTAGTGTATAAAAATGCCTACGGACGCTCTGGAGAGATTTCTTGCTAAGCTGTTGAGGATCGTAAGTTATTTTTTTAATGGCTATTTTATTTTAAAATAAAGATTTGAACCGTTGCGGTCGTGGAAGCTCGTGGAATATTTAACTGTTCTTTTTTGTAAGATGATATTGTATACCGCGAAAAAATACATATTACTTATGCGCTATTGTTGTACCACGATAATTATTTATTGACGGCGATTGGCATTTTTGGTAAAATTCGAGAGATGCTGGCGTTGTTTTATTTTTATCGCGTTGTTGGAAATTTTCTAGCGCAATGTGTTGCTTTAGCCTAGATACCGTCATCCCGAAGGAATTTCGATGAAATGCACCAGAAAGTTTATATTATCAATAAACGGTTTTATATTTTTTTAATTTTATTTGCTTAATTATTACTTTGCATTAACAGACGCGTAAGCTTGTCAAAAATGAAAAAGATCTAGAGATAGAGTTGGAAAAAGATCGATAAATTTGGCGTTTAATATATTAGTTAAAACGAACGTTGTTGAATTTAGAAAGTTGACGATTCGAATATTCTCTGCCTATGTTTAACTATATTTCGGTTTGTCATTTTGTGAATACTTCTACAATGAGTAGTGCGACCTTTTCGGAATGATTTATAATCGAGTCACCTTTGGAATCGGATATGTGGTGAGCATAAATATTATAATCATTATAGTTCGAACATACACTTACTTTTTATGTCGTCGTAACTTTCCTCTATATCATTTGACTATGCAACATATTAAGGCGATATAGTTGTTTATTTTCGTTTTTTTTAAGTACTATTGGGTTTATGTACTCAATACATGACTGAAATCTAGAATTGTGTCCGTTAAATGGCAAAAAGTACGCGCCGTATTACATAGGACCTAACACTGCTATCGAAATGTGTGTTCATCTCTAAATATCCTTGAAAAGAAAAAAAATCGTGATGCTGGTTTGATTTTCTTTTTTTACTAGTGCTACTTTTAGTCCGAATTTCCGTGCTGGTTTTCACCGGCAAATTATTCTATCTATTAGCTATTAATTGTTTATTTTTATACAACAATTACCTTTCTAAGCCTTATCTCCGCAACTAAGTTGATTGACCTCCACCAAGGTTAAGGCACATCTTTTTGAAGATTAATGATCTACGTCCGTTACATTGAAATATTTATTTTCAAGTTAACTTGCATAGTTTCTGCATGTTAATTCTCATGAGAGTATTGAATACTTGTATGACGCGCGAAGTGGTTGTTTATTTTTTTTCCTTAGAACAAAGCTTTAGGAATTAAGAAGTGGTCAAATCATATTGTTTTTTGTATTCATTCTAAGTTTTACTCGCGGTTCCGCCCGCGTGAAATATCTTTTTGGGTATAAACGTCCCACTGTGTATTTTTCCTGTATAAATAGCAGCCTATATGTTAATCCGGGATTTGGTCTATGTGTTCCAAATTTTATCCGAATAAGTTCAGCAGTTTTTGCGTTTCCAAAAAAATATTCTAATACCACAAGCTCACATTAACGATACTACAAGGGTTTGAACATGTAAATTGCAAAGAGTAGTAAATTTTATAACGCACTTAATGTTTTGTAAGATTAAGTGATAACGCTCAATTCCTTGGGAATGTTACACTAATCTCAATTGCACGATAACAAAACAAGCTATACGTTTTAATTGTGATACTCCAATTAGCCCAGAAAGCATGGGCTCACAGCGTGGTTGGCTTTGCTGAAATGTACATACAAATTTTCTACATATTTTTTATGTTCTATATATTTTTTTGTTATTGCAGCCAGTATAACTACTGGACATAATGAGACTTAACATCTTATGTCTCAGGATGACGAGCGCAGTGGAATGCCACCCAGTACTTTGTAAGTCAAGGTGCTGGATGGTGTTGCTACTGTTTATGGGTGGTCGTATCGCTTACCATCAGGCGAACGGCATGCTCGTCTCGTCATTCAATGCTATAAAAAAAAAAAAAATGTAAAACGAATATATTATGTTAAGTGACTCGGCTGTTCATAATGATATGTAAATTAGTAGATTTTTGTGTTATCATGTATCGCACAGCGCTTAGCGTCTTGGGATTTCATTTGGAAATGTTAAAACGCATAGTATATAACTAAAAACTTTTTAAACGGGAACAGCGTCCATCGAATAATCCGAAATATGTAGTCATACGAAGGTAATGTCTAGGAAAATTTTCAGCCTATAAAAATCAGAGAAATACCTAAAAAATCAAAGTATGTGTAATGGGCATCGTTTTTTCACACGTCAACGCAAAAATTCCTCGCGCAAAGGAAACTCTATAGTTATTTCAAGAACGGTCGGTGTAAATGAAACAAACTGCGGCGTGGGTGTTGTGTAAACTGTAGTGTGCTAGCTATTGCACGCGGGTACGCTCGCGTGACCCTTTTACAGCGATAGAATATAGCTTTTATATTATATGTATATTATTACACATTGTTTCCAACTATTGTTAATTTTATATTGTAGCCTTGGATGACTTAGCGAATTATTATGCTTTTTTAGCTAACAATTATTTACACTGACGTCACATTAAGATACAGGTCTTGTGTTGTGAGTATTAGGAACTACGATAAACTTTAAGTTTCAGTAAAACATAAATTTTATATTTCTCTATTATTTAAACATTTGTATCAGGGCGACGCGGGAATCGAACCTGTGAATTGACCTTGAGGGTAGGTAATGGCTATACTATGTCTGTACTGTGCTATGTGTATATAACCTCAATGTCCCCAAGGCTCAAGGTTAAATTTTTCTTTATACCATTTAACACAAATTCACAGTTTAATTGTGTTAATGTGACAAGTTTGTATATAAGAGTATTATGTTTTGTGGTTTCTGCCGATGCCCCGATTGTGGTGGACAGACCGACCGCAGAAGCTTGTCATTGTTTTATATAAATAGATTAACGGAGTGCAGACTCTATGTCTCTTTGCTACAATACAATGCCTTGTGGCATTACAATGTATTTTGTGATTGTTATTACCTTTATGTTGGTTGGTCTTTGCCGAATTTAATTTAAAATGTTTCTCTATCTCTAAATTTAAAGATAAGTCTACGAATTGGTCAAAATATGAAAGCAAGTTATAATATAATATATAATATATTTATATAACTGTTATATACCTTTTTAGTTCAAAACTGTTTTCTTTTTATTCAAACAGATGACGCTGTTTATATCATCTACAATAGATGTAATAGGCCATACATTGATTGATTGATTGATTGCAAAGAGAATTATAATACTACTGATGATTGATTGATACCTTTTTATGCAATGTAGACGTATATGCCAGGTTATTAACAAACATTCTTTTACGTCAAAGTGTGAACTGAATGAAAGGAGATGTCCGCTTTTTGTATGGGTGCTGGGCCTCAAAATCTAACCAGGTTCAAACCTTAGGGATATTAAAGGAGCAAAATATGGATCTTGGATCCATTAAAAAATATTTTTAGACCCCTCCATTACGATTGATCGAAATTTTCAGAGCAGTAGATTTTTAAAGCGCTTTCGTGTAAAATTTAATAACGATGTAACCAAATGTCGACGGCGCGGGGTCAAAAAAGCTCTTTATCGCTCGGGAGTATAATTCTTGAAATTTTACTTAGTAGGTTTACCCTGATGGTACTAGGAAAACATAACCAATAAAATGTATTCTACCAATACAATTTCCACTAAGTAATATTTATCAGTAATCATAATTATTACACAAACACTTATAAAACATAACATTAAGAGGAAAACATTTGGCACAGTTAGTTCAAAAGGAGTTCGCAGAAACGATGCGATTCCTCAAATATTATTGTGTGCCGATTTATACCGATTTTTATATAAATTGTTTACGTTTTTCACTAATTCATTATTGCTTACGTGGTTATTGATATTTCTACAATTTTGTGATATTGTGATGCAGTTTTTAAGAATCGGATGTCACGCAGTCTTTCTAAAGGAAGTTTAGTATTTGTGTCAACAAAACTCAAGGTCACTCAAAAGAAATGGCAAAATACCATTTTTTGTATAAATTTTATGCAAATAAAGCTTTTTACCAATTCCTTTTCCAATCCAATTCCAATTTGTTGTGATTGGCCCTATCATTTTTACGACAATTCTGCCAATGTCAAATATAATTTTTATGTAATCGTTTGTTATATTACTTTGTGATTTTATGTTATGCAAATAGATTGAATGTAATATGAACGATAAGTCATCAAAATGCTATCAATGTGATAGTGCAAAAGAGAATACTGATAACCGAGACCGGTTCGGTAGCTCTGTTCCGGTCCCATTCACTCACAGGAGCGTGGGCGGCTTGGGAAAGTTCCATATTTTTATTGATCTCCTTTTTCGTTATTTATCTTTTTATTATTATGAGCTGAAGGCGAGAAATAAACAAATACTTTACCTAACAAGTATTTCTAAATATCAATAATCCGTATATAAGAAAACTGATTGTATTGTAGAGCTTTAAGAAAATAGTGGTCATTAATTAGGTAATTAAGTTTTAGATCTCTAACGTCGTGAAAGTTATGAAAGCGACAGATATTAATCGTTTTCGGTTTAATAGTTTCATTCGTCATTCAAAAAGAACAGTGTGCTTAGAATGTGACAAAAAAATACGTCACGTCTCCGTTTCGTCTTATTGGGATTGGTTGAGAGACTAACACTTGACTGACGTGTTGGTCTCTCGATCAATCACAAACATCAAAATTAAACGACATCGTTTTACGAGTTGTGTCTTTGTCTCACATTCTAACCCCACAGAATCGTTTCATATTTAATTTATTGAAATGTTGATTTACCTCTACAAAGGTTTAGGTATCTATTGACTATTGCTACTGTGACATTACACATCTGATTTATCAACAAACACACAAACAAATGTGTCACGTATATGTTCTCCCTAAGAGTGAGTCATCCCATTCATATGTTTTATCGGGAGCGCTGCGTCCCGCGTGCGGCGCCGGCGCACCGTGCGTGGGCGCCGGTGAAAATATGCGGCCGTGAAAATTTGTTTTAGAGCCGGATGTGCCGACATTTTTTGTTTAGATCCTGGTTGATTAGGCTGGTGTATTTGACGTACTTTTTGTTGTGTAGAATATTAATATACCCTAGTATTAAGATGATAAAAGTTATAAGAATTGATGCACTTTTTTGTATGAAAAAAGAAAATTTTAGAAACGTTTTTCTGACTTTTATAGCCGCTTAAAAAGTCACTTTGTAAAAACAAAATATAAAACGGAAGCATTTATTATTATATAAAAGATAAAGATTTATTTTTCGTTATGATAAAACGAGTTATGCCGGTATAAAAGATTTCTAAACTCTCATAACGACTACGACTGGAAATATCGCTTTCACTTGACGAGTATTTCATTATTTTTCAATTAGTATACCAAAGATAACGTGTTTTCAATTTTAAACTTTATTAAGTTATTTATTAGTGTCATCCTAATTTGTAGTTTGATAACAATAACAATACTCTTACAATTTCCCAAAGTAACAAAAAAATGGTAACTTGTTTTGTTTTCTATTCGCATTCCTGTGGTATCGACCACAGTACAAGTGGAAAAACCCTTGATTCATTCGCGAGGGCCGCGTATCAGATTGTATAGAGGGGACGTAACATAAGTTACATTATATTAAAAAAGAAAAGAATAAAAGCTTTTGTTGATTTAACTCCGGTAAATTAACAAGAACAATACATAGAGGTGAATTCGCGTGAAGTCATAAATAAAGACATTTTTATTGGAATATAAATAAATGGCAGATTCCTTGTAACAGTTCAGTAAGTGTTTATTTAAAATACTTCAAACGCGGTTTCGTAATGTAACTGATTCATAATTTGAAGAACCGACGTTTACATTAATACATTGTTATGACGCGTCATATATTTAATATTACGTTCTGTTTTGCCCGTGGATCCGCTTGTTTAAGTAATTTTCGGGATAAAACAATCCATATTCGTCCTAAAGCTAGTAAGTTCGCAACACTATATTTACGAATACTTTAATAATTCTATACTGATGCGACTCGCCGCAAGTCCTGCAAGCTTAATAACTTGCAGAAGTCAGCTAGCCGTGACTGTTTATAAACACGGTAAAAATCTCTTGCGAAAGATAACTTCCTCAAGTTTTCTTGCTGAAGTAAACCTCGCTTAAGAATTCGTATTATCCCCTCCGCGAAACTTCATCAAAGTCAGTTCAGCAGTTTACCCGTTAACGTAACAGAATTACGCATTCAGGACAAAATAGTGTGTGGATTACATTTAATGTCAATTTTATGAATGGATTATTTAAGGAAAGTTTTGTTGCAAATATGTATTTTTCCTTCCTATTGTAGTGGGTTTTTCTCGGTAGTTTTTTGAATCTTTTCAACGTTCGAATACCCAAAATACAAATACATTTCGAATTACCCGGGAATAGAATTTGTAACCGACGAGGCAGACATCTCGCCAGCGGTTTCTTGTAGAAACTCTCTTTCTATAAAGTTCAAAAAAGACAAAACAATAGTTAACTCGTGGCGCAAAACCTAATGAAATCAACACATACTTACATAGTAAATCAGACATACTTTAGTATTATCACCTGTCACATAAGTATGAAATAGAGTTCATAAAATATATTAGTGTTACATTTTATAATACCTAAACATTACGAAGGTCGTTGTTTATTGATCAAGTTTCCTTTGAGAAGCGTGGCTGAGTACGTGACTACATAAACTGTGAAAATTACTGCCGGTGTTTCAGGATTTTCAGATTCTTTCAGGCATGTCAGTCACTTGATAGGTTATCGCCTCTCGTTGAGAAATCTAAACACATAACTTGGTGGAATGTTTATTTTGAAAAGGTTTTGCATCTTTGAAATTAAATAACATGATCAAACCACGCCTCCCTGTAACTTTAGCAAAACCACGCTGTACTCTGTAATGGTGTCACAATATAAATCATGAACAGGTAAATGTGACTTAATATCCGTTCAAAAACTATAAGTTCTAAGCGTAAACTCCTTACTAATAAACGACATTGCTTTGATTAATTATATGCCTAGACGCGCTACAATTAAACTAAAACAAACAGGCCAACTTTTCTTAAGCTAATATGTGTGACAGCTGTGTAATACGCTATCGCTGCATCATTCTGCGTATCCTTGTGTGCGCGCATAATGAGAACAGTTATAACATGGTTTCTATTAAAACGGGGAGAAAATTATATCCATGAAAAACAACAAAAATGAATTCACTCGAACTCATTTAGTGGAGAACAGTTGGTTCTGTGCTTTTCTTTAAAATGTAATTAAATTAACCATAAAAAATATATGAATATGGCCTAAAGCGTAAAACGGGGACAGCAGCAAATTCTTAAACAATACAATCCATCATTTAGCAACCTTAATAAGCCATTGATCGTAGTTTATGGTTCGCGCCTACGTGCCTCGGTTGACGTCAGCGTGTCCTGAATGCGAGTCCCCTGTCCCCTAGCGATTCACTTGAAACCAATGGACGATAGCCAGAAATGATAACTGCCCCATTATGGGTCTGTGGCATAACATGTGACGCGTCTGATATACGACGTAGGTGGTAGAAGACAGCGGGAGCGGTTTATTAAGCGGATGACGGGAAGTGCAAATTATCTGCGAGTATTTTGTGTTAGTTTCTGAGTATTAAGAGTAAGGCTGAAAGTACAGTATTGGATTAACAATACGGCAATTATAGGAAACTATTTAAACATTTTAAACTTAATTACCAAATCAATTAATAAAATCGATAGTGATAACTTGATTTTGATTTCCGAGGCGCCAGGCAAATTTTCCATACTTACCAAGTTCTCAATATTTGTTATAATATGTCAATGATATATACGATAATCCACAGAACCTGCGACCTTTACACAATCCATTCCGCTGCCCACTTGACAATTGTCGCTATCTGTACGAATGCATAAATCGCAAATTTCCAATAACTTGGACCGTCCCATGCTCGCCGGAAACTGTTTAGTTGGCGTTGTGTATTGTTATTGTAATTTCGCATTGTGTGAGTGAGGATGACTAGGCCTCTTTACTGTGTCTTTACTCGGGAGTGCAGTCTGTTGACGTCGCTTGAGGCAACAACGCGTTATCCTCTTTTGAAAAAAGAATTTATAGTGGGCAGCGACTTTTGTTGTCGAACTGCTTTTTACAGTGTAGTGGCCAGTTATTTTCATTTTTCGAACTTTTTTAAATCGTTTGCTTTATGAGTGTTATTTTTTAAAGCCAGTGTTTTCAAAACATAGCGACAATAAAGTTTCATAAAATGTGTTGTTGAATTATTTGTGAAAATGGTTGTATGGTATCTGGCGGACATTAAAGAGGAGGTAATTTTGTTGAAAATGTATTTTTCTTGCAATGTGTGCAATATGTGACTTATTTTTCAGTGTTTAATATAACTGGAGAGTCATATGAGCAAAGGAGGCAAATGATCAAGTAGGTCTTCTAATGATGATTAATGGTCAACACTCTATATAGATGTATTGTGAGTTCGTTACCAACCTTGAACGCGCAGAAATGGGATATCATACGCATACTCACGCCTTTTATCCCCGAAGGGGTAGGCAGAGGCGCAACTAGTGCACCCACTTTTCGCCAAGCGTATTCCGTCCCATGATGTGATAGGGGGCGAGCCTATCGCCATACCGGGCTCAAATTCCAGACTCCGGGCTGATACTGAATAGAAAAATCCAATATCAATTTGCCCGACCCGGGGATCGAACCCGAGACCTCAGCTTTGCAGTCATACCGTAATACAACTACGCCACCGAGGCAATCATAACAATATTTTAATAAATTTCTAGGAATCTTGTAATAGTATCATGTCTTGTAATAATAGTAAATAGTAAGTAGTTTTGAAGTGAAAAATAATCTAGAGACCTTTATAGAGACCTCTAATCGTCTGGTATTCAACTGCGCCACGGGCGATGTGAAAATAAGCGTAACACCTCCTGAAGCATGCTGAAGTAATGACATACGTAAAGTTGATCTTCTCGAGGTATCCAATATCTGTCAAATCGTGTTAAGAAAACCCTCAAAAAGTGTTACCTGACTTGCAGGTTGAACCTTGTATTTATAGTCCTAATATGGCTATGATTGTTTGCAACGCGTATTGGGGAAGGAAAAGTCAAAACGGAATATTCAGACATTAATTGAGCCACATTTCGATGAATTGCAATCATTGTTTACTCCCGTATCTAACGTTAATGTTTTACAAAATATATTTACTCATTTTCCTTGTTTATTGTACACTTATATGAATTAGAAATGAGTTTGTAGCGTTCCAACAAAAGAAATGTATTGTTTACGTTTTCCCTATTGTTAGTAATTGGAATATGTTTACGCATTGAATCATTTAAACTAGTTATAACCTTAAAAGGTGCGAGCATTATTCAATATCAGAGACAGAAGGGAGAATTACCCATATACTGCTCACTGCTAAGGCCTCGGGCCTCCTCTACAACTGAGAGGATTTAGGCCTTAGTCCACGCTGGCCTAGTGCGGATGCAGATTTCCTCACGATGTTTTCCTTCACCGTTAAGGCGAGCGATAATTCACAAAGAATACACACATAACTTTTCTAGAAAAGTCAGAGGTGCGTGCCCTTGGGTTTTGAACCTACGGACATTCGTCTCGGCAGTTCGTTCCACTCCCAACTAGGCTATCGCCGCTTCTTCAATATGGTGTAGTCGAAACATGATAATATTGCATTTCTCGCTTAAAATATGCAGGCATGCTTTTCTATCACACCGATTGGTTTCATTCACATTAACCTGTCAAACAACTCACTAAGGCAGGATCACGATGCTTACAGTAGTCAAGAATAAAATCAGCCACTTCCAAATCTAAGTGGAAAATTATATTTCCAACTCCTCCCTATCCTTCTATTTGGTTAATTTCATAGCGGGTTAACACTAATTACTGCTCCCAGAGACTCGCCGAGCTTAACCGGTCAGTGTCATAAAATGCGTGCCACTGCCGATCCTGGCTTACAAGAGTTGCAGTGGTGAGTCTGAGGGCGGGATACTCTCGTACTCCTAGTTCTAAGTCTAGAATGACCTACCTACTCATAGTCAACAATTTCATCAGCTAACGATATCTATAAAAACCCAAGTCACGCGGTCACATGTAGACAGAGGACTTTTCTGTGCACACTGTCCGTCAAGATATATTTCGTACTGTTTCCGACGTGCTCAAACAGGAATGATCACACGTTGCACATGGTTATTTGCACGAATAATCTGTGTAGGGTTGTCATACGTTCACAACAGTATTACAGGAAAATAGTATTAGAGAGAAAAGCATTAGGGAGGTGTAAATTGACAGTGTTTACGAGAAAAGAGTAGAGGAGCTTTTACAACTTAAATGTAGAGAAGTCAAGATGAAGACAATGATATTTCTTTGAATTTTTAATAGATCTATCATGTTCTTGAGCCTTGGCTCCTTCAATAATATATAAAATCGTTTTAATGGCCTTTGATAGTTTGGGTTGATAAAATATATTTTTATGGTTTCTTTGTGACTCAATACACATCATCGCAGCCCTAGCGTAGTGGAGATGTCTGACCGACTCGTTAAGTTGTAGTTTTCCCTGTGACCGCGTTAACGTGGAATCTTTTAGATGTCGTCATTAACCTGTTTTACATATGTTTAATTAAGCAACAGTTTGTGTGTTATTATAAAGTTACAAATGTATTCTCTGTCACCCTAATACTTATCTTTAAATTGGATGCTCACCTAGTAGCACATGCTATTTTAAAACTTCTAAATTAAAAATCTATAAGTTCGTACATACTTAGATTTGTTAATAGTTTTCGATGGGCAATCTTTAGTACAGAACCTTGACAACTATAAGAAAAAATTATAGTAACGAAATGTATTTAGATCAAATTTCCATTTGTCTAATGTTATCAGTAAGGTCGTGCTATCAGGAACCGTGGTATGAATGTGCCTCAATTGTAACCGTAATTACTTCCTGGACCATTCACTTGTAATACTTAATTAGTTTACTATGATTACTTCCCGAATTAGTGAATACAGAACTTGTAAAGTGAAACACTACCAGCTACCAAATAGTTAGATAGTTAGTACCACTGGTTTGTCTATTTCTGCCGTCCTGAATGACGCAAGATTTATTCCCGTTTAGTGCACATTGAAATTAACACTAAGGACTTATGCAGACGCCATTTTTGTTACACCTTCACCATTATTCTTTATAAATAACTTGTGTCATAGAGAATAAGGGGGCAGGTGGGCCATTACCCCGTCTGAATTCAGAGACAATAAAAATAACTTTTTATTTACTTTTTTTTTTATAGCATTGAATGACGAGACGAGCATGCCGTTCGCCTGATGGTAAGCGATACGACCACCCATAAACAGTAGCAACACCATCCAGCAACTTGAGTTACAAAGTACTGTGTGGCATTCCACTGCGCTCGTCATCCTGAGACATAAGATGTTAAGTCTCATTATGTCCAGTAGTTACACTGGCTACAATGTCCTTCAAACCGAAACACAACAGTGCATGCACACTGCTGCTTGGCGGCAGAAATAGACATTGCGGTGGTACCCACTCAGACGGACTCTTACATATGAGAGACCTACCACCAGTAGAACGTTTGAAACACCTCGTCGACACTTTTATAAAAGGTCATTTGCCTAAGCTAATTACTGGATATCATGACAATATCTGCCTTTCTTCCTCGCTGAGCGCCAATATTTGTGTCCTTATTTAAATTGCTTGTATGTGTAAAGTCTAACATGTCCTGTCTATTTGTCTACAGAGCGAACAGTCATCGCCGTTCCGCCGCTGGACGACCGGCAGCGGCACCGGCAGCTCCTACCGCCACCACGACCATCGCACCATGTATAACAAGGTACCTATCAGAAATGCTGAAGATATCTATCTCAGGAGTGTTCCACATGCCCCTATTAATTATTTAGAATCTAAAAATAATAAAAATGTTGATTATTTTATAAATAAAGTAAGAGATTCCTCTTCAGAGATTTTCAGATAAAAATAAATCAAATTGGTACATGAAAACATTTTAAATTACTTCTGTAGAAAAGCAGATTAATTGCAGTTACTGCATTGTTAATAGGGGATGCTATTTATGATCTATTATAATTGTTTATTCGTACAGAGAAGACTTTGTTGCATTTTAAATTAAGTCATAAAAACCAATATGATGATTTGCAGCGTAAGTTTATATTCTACACCAGTTAATAATAATTGCATTAGTGAATACCTCAACGAAATAATATTTACATTGAAAAAAGAACGTAATACATATTAATAGAACTTTGTATGACTTAATTTTTGAAGACGCTGTGTGGTCAGCACATAATGCGTGAATAACTCGTGGGGAGTTAAATCATTGCCGCATTTAGTATGACCTTACGCTGATTGTATTTTTCTTTAGCAAACTCCTGTTAAACTGCAATAAGTAATTTATGGCCAGTTTCATCGGTTCTTGATAATGTTCTGAATAACTATCTGACATATAACGCTATCTAACAAATCAATCAGACACAATATTATTAGTGACTTTTCCTGCCAGATGTATGTATTGGTAAACCAAAAGTTGTAGGTTATATGGCAGATATTTTTCAAATAGGCTATCAGGGATTTAGGCATGTGGTAAAACCGGTATTTAGGGCTGTTATTGCTCCGACAAAAGTCAGTTGACCATTAAAATTATTGTAAATTACCTTAATTCATAGAAAGTCTATGTTAGAAGGAAAGTGTTATTAATAGTAATATAATAGGCATATAACTATATTTTTATGCGTGGAAAGTTTTTCCGGGATAAAAAGTATCCTATAGCACACAGGAGTAATGTAGCTTCCTATTAGTGAAAGAATTTTCAAAATCGGTTCAGTAGTTCCTGAGATTAGCGTGTTCAAACAAACAAACAAACTCTTCAGCTTTATAATATTAGTATAGATAAGTCGAAATTATGCCACAAATTGGTGAGTGCGAGGCTCAAATGCTTCGCAGTCAGTTGTTGAATGGGCTACAGTAAAGGCACATTGTGTATCAAATAATGTATAAACCACCGGGACCACTGGAGACCTATGGGACTGGGTATAGCATTCTGACACTTATCATAATAGAAATATGGTAGATTAGAGTTTATCGATTCTTTATAGCTGCTACGGGTCAATGGGTTCGACTCCTAGATCGGGCAATGCTTGGTTTTCCAACATGATTTGCCCAGAATTGATCCTCGAGAATTATTTAACGATAGCAAAAAAATATGTAGATGTGATCCTATATTTAGGTGGTATAAATGCAGATACATCGAAAGTAGAGTAGTATTTGTACAATCCCACGTAGGTAGGTCAGTGCGATGAGATTAAAAATTACCCCACATTAACGAATGAGTCAAGTAATTCACTGGAATTTCAGCTACAGTCGAAGTGTCTACAGTAACAAGGCTCATTATGTAATCACGGATTAACCTGCAGTATTGATACTGTAAAGTAAATGTTGAATAAGTGAACAACTTAATGATTCCAAAGTCCATACAGATAGTCCGGTGTTAACTGGATAGAAAATCTAAATCTAATAAGCAAATATTTATTGACTTCTTATATTTACGCGAATGTTAGACATTGAAATAAATCAATTTTGCCGATTGTATCGCGATTTTTTAATTAATATTTTGTCCCGACGTTTCGAAAAAAATAATGTATAATTAAAAAATGAAGGTAGATATTGTAAAATTTACTTTTCGGACCACCAACACCTCAGTCCGCCCCGTGACCACGAAGTGCTGCAAAGCCTTCGAAACGTAGGGAGTTAGTACTATAGTATATAAAGTAATATAAATTGTAGAAACTCAGCATCCCTGCCTAACCTAGCTATGTATATCTAGGATAGCGGTTATAATATATTCAACTCGTTAAACATTCAACTATGAAAGTAATCTTAGAGTTGAAACATTTCCAATGAAAAGCAATTAGCTGCATCAGTTTTGCATATCACGGTGAGATGCGGTTGGCTGTTTGTATTGGATGCGCGACTGAGAACATACCAGATGCAATTGTTTGCCTATTTATATAGGATTGTATGTGAAAATATTGACTATATATTGCAATATTATGAAATTATTTTGAAATCTTGTTTGAATGTAGTATGGTTTTTTGATTCACAGTATTTGGTCAGTTCTATTTCACTAAAAGTATCTTAAAAATAAAGGTATAAATGCTTCTGAATTAGTATCTTCTTTCATATACTGAATATTTGAGATATTGATTTTATCATCAAACATTACGGCAAGAAATTGCGATTCATTTTAGTATTTTTTTCTTACATTACATGTTTTTCTATATAAACTGATGATGTTAATAAACAAATACAACGTTTTAACCCCGAATATGTTGTTTTTGTGCAGCAAATGAGCGAGGGCGCGAGTCACGTGGGTGCGACGGGAGGTGGCGGCGCGACGAGCGTGGCGCGCTGGTCTCTCGGCCTGGAGCAGCTGCTGGCCGACCCCGCTGGAGCCGCAGCCTTCGCGCACTTCCTCGCCAAGGAGTTCGCCGCTGAGAACATACGGTAAGACACCAGAACTGGTGACGAGACTGTCCAGAATATCCGCTATTGCATCTCCTACAATCCAGGATCGGCAGCATGCATTTTACGAACCCGACCGGTGAAGCTCGGCGAGTCTCTGGGAGCACTAATCTGTCTGACCCACAATGAAATCCGAAAGGTAGGCGAAATTTCGTCATATTGGTAATTCAGTAAATCAAGAATTTACATCAATTTGTTGGTTGTTTAACGGAATTGAACCTTGACATTCACAATTCATACCCAAACACGCTGATACCATACCAATGTGAAAATTAATGAAATAGTCTCCTCTCGGATTATTTCATTCTGGATATTATTTCGATAGGCTCGTCTATCGAATCATGGTAAGGAAGACACACGGCGAAAACTGAGTGTACTGGTTGCACCTCTACCTACCCTTTCAGTGATAAAGGCTTCATGAGAGTTTTCTTTTTGTTTATCTTTTTTTTTATGGCATTGAATGACGAGACGAGCATGCCGTTCGCCTGATGGTAAGCGATACGACCACCCATAAACAGTAGTAACACCATCTAGCACCTTGACTTACAAAGTACTGTGTGACAGACCACTGCGCTCGTCATTCTGAGACATAAGATGTTAAGTCTCATTATGTCCAGTAGTTGCACTGGCTACAATGTCCTTCAAACCGAAACACAACAGTGCATGCACACTGTTGCTCGGCGGTAGAAATAGATATATTTGAAACAGTCACCTTCACTCAATATATTGTCTATAGGTTCTGGTGGTCGTGCGAGCAGTACAGCGCGCTGACGGACGGCGCTGAGCGGACGCAGCTCGCCAACAAGATCTGGCAGCGACACCTCGCGGAGGGCGCGCTGGAGCCGGTCAACGTGGACGCCGCGGCGAGGAGGGCGGCGGCGCTGATGCTGTACCACGACCCGCCGCCGTCGGACCTCTTTCAACAGGTACCGGAACTTAATACTCACACGTGATCCTATACCGGTTTTTTTAAAAGGTATCCTTTTTTTCCAACCCACTATACTACTTCAAACCTACAACTCTTATCAGTTACATTATTATATTAAGGACCTCTTACAAGTACTGGTTTTTGCCACCCCCGGACATTGTCTTTCATCGGACGTATCCTAAAGGGAAATAGTTTTTACCACTTTCAACAGCGTCCTTTGGACTACCAAGCTCCAGCACTCATTATCCATTTTTAACAGTATCATTTGGACATTTTCCACCAGGCTTTAGCACTCTTCATCATGAATAGGAAGCCCATTACTGAACATAACCCTCCCTTCAGAATTATATTAAAAATCCCAACACGCATTTGTAACAAGAAGTGCCCTTTTTTGAACTCTTTAAATTTTATTGATGGGTTAACCAAAGCTAACCTTACAAAGTATACAAATACATGAATAGACTAACCGGTTCCTTTTGTTTTATGTCAACTGAAATCTGTTAATAATGTGCATTTTTTTTTATAGTGACGACAGTGAGTGTATTGTATTGTATTGTGTCGTGTTGTCGCAGGCCCAGAAGCAGATCTTCAACGTGATGAAGTTCGACAGCTACCCGCGGTTCCTGCGCTCCGGCGTGCACGCGGAGTGCGCGCGCGCCGACCTGCGCGGCCTGCCGCCCCCCTACCCGCCCCACTCGCCCCACCCGCACCACACCGAACACACCACGCCGCCACGCTCGCCCAACAAGGTACATCATCATACCCAATAACACACACATCTTCATTACACGCGTTCATAATATCCAGGAACTCCGTGAGTGCTATCAGTCATGAGTTCTCAAACAGTTACCTTCGCTCGACGAAGTACACAAAATGTCTTCGTCCAATTTCTCCATGATCTTTCTCCACTCCACTTTAGGGTCAACGCACACTTTTTCAAACAGTGACAAGATTGGATTTAAATTGTACCCCCTTAAAGGCATCAAATCTAATCATGAGCAAATCACGTGAGAAAAACCTATAAATATATTTTTTCGATCTGAGCATTCAACCCAGTACTTCTCAGTCCACAGCCCATAATTATACACTACTAACCTTTGCCCGCGGCTCCGCCCACGTTAAAAAGTTTTTCCAGGATAAAATTCCCGCTTTATATTTCGTGGCATAAAAAGTAACGTATGTGTTTATCCAGGACATGACCTACCCGTGTGTCAAATTTCATCGAAATCCGTTTAGTAGTTCTTGCGTGAAAGAGTAACAAACATCCATACATTCTTACAAACTTTCGTGTTTATAATATTAGTAGGACTAAGAAAACCAGATAACATTTTACTGGTGGTAGGTCTCTCATATGTAAGAGTCCGTCTGGGTGGGTACCACCGCAATGTCTATTTCTACCGCCAAGCAGCAGCGCGCATGCACTGTTGTGTTTCGGTTTGAAGGACATTGTAGCCAGTGTAACTACTGGACATAATGAGACTTAACATGTTATGTCTCAGGATGACGAGCGCAGTGGAATGCCACACAGTACTTTGTAACTCAAGGTGCTGGATGGTGTTGCTACTGTTTATGGGTGGTCGTATCGCTGACCATCAGGTGAACGGCATGCTCGGCTCGTCATTGTATGCAATAAATTAAAAAAAATAAAAAAACATCAAAACCTAACTATCATACTATCTTCTTCTTCTTAATCGTTACACTCTTGGCAGAGTGGTCGTGGTCGTCACGTCAGGGTGTGTGGCTCGCTTGACAATCCTGCGCCACTCCTCTCTGATTCAAACTATAAACAAGTCAAAAATGTAAATGATTTGTTCTGTTACAGTTAAAGAAGTCTGCAAGCAACGCGTCGGAGCGTCGTCGCAGCGGCGGCGCGTCCCTGCTGCCGTGGAAGCTGCGCGCCACCTCGCGGGAGAGGAACGCGGCCGCGCAACCAACCGACACGCCACCCGTTACTGATGTAACTCACTCACATTATCTCACCTCATCTGCCAACCAAGGCCAGCGTGGTGGTCAGCGTTAACCCTCTTAGTAGTAGAGGAGGTCGTGCCCAGCAGTGGGCAATTTATAATACAGGGTTGATATAATATACAGTTGATACTCGGCAGTAAAGATCGTAATATTCGATCCAATCCCGAGAATTAACCAATCAAAATGAGTTATTTGTAAACAGGTCAAAAAATACGTTCTAATTGGTCCGTTCTCGCGATGGATCGAAAAAAGCGATTAGCTCGTTTATGGAAAACAGGAGTTAATCGACAAGTCTTAATAGTAAGTATCTAGGTGTCGAGCATGTCGATTCAGCAAATGACTAGCAGGTACCTCGTTTCATCATCCAATTGTAATAAAAAAAGACACGAGACAAAACATCACATAAGTATGATTGAGGTTAGTTTTACTAACACTATTTTCGAGGTACTGGAATCTTCAATGGAAACTTGTTATCCTCAAAATCTAAACTAATCCTTGTTGCTATATAATTGAAAAGTTGTATTGCGTTGACCCCAAATTCGACTGAGACAAAGATATCGGACAGTGATGGAAAAAAACCCCGAGTGTTCTAACATCATATCAGACAAACAGTGATCAAATAGTGATTTTGCATGTCAAGTGAAAAAATTACGCACACAGATCCAACGTTACGTGAACATAAATATTTGCGTCGACGATAATGTATTTTTCCACAATGTTACATTCATTCAACAGGCTGAGTTTAGAAGCTATTTTTATAATTTATTAGGTTTGGTAGTGGCTCCACACGCGTGTAAACTTTCTGAGATAAAATATGCGTTACAAATTCTTCAATATGCCAATGAACCTTGTCAATATCGGTTCAGCCGTTTTAGAGAATTGCAAAACAAATATACGGACAAAAATAACGCGTGTCAAGAGGTTTACAATAGTCTTTCGAAGGCTACATTCAACATCATTGGTAAAGCGCAGCGCACACGCACGGATCACGGCCGCCGTTATCAATTATCAGTGTGCACAGTGCTCATTGTCCTCGATGTAAACGAGTTATTTCCGAGCCACTGTGTACACGCGTGTGTATTTTTAGATCTGTTTAAGTTTTAATATTTGCTTTAGTAACATTGTGTACGAGTGATTTGCCGGTGTTTGTGTTGGTTAGATTTAGTAGGCGCGATGTGGGTGTGAAGATGCTGGAAATTTTACCCTAAAAAAATTAATTATATTATTTGCTATTCGAATGCTTTTCACCCAGAGACATTGGTGTTGAGTTTCATAAAGCACAGTAAATACATCAGTTACTATTAGTAGGTACTTGTGCAATGCCGCATGGCGGTAGAAATAGATTTGCGATGGTATCTACCTAGTTAGGTACAATTTAACTTTGTTTCTATAAGTTACTGCTCTTCAGAATCTCATAAATTCATCTCCCTCAGGTGGTGAAATCAAGTCAGACAGCGCCTGGTCAGTGCTCGTTATGCCGCGTGGTGTTGCCTGATGGTGCGACTTCGGTGGTGGGAGTGGACGCGACCGTCACCGTCGGCAGGCTGGTGGACCGGCTGCTGCAGCGACGCAACCTGCTCTGCACCGCGTATGATGTCCTCGTCAGGGATGGGAGTCAGGTGGGTTGCAGGGTAGATGATGTTAGAAAGTTTATGTTTTGGATGGGTTAGGATGGGTTGTAATATATTATTTGACAGTTTAATTAAATGTTGAATCATAAAATAAATTTTAAATATAAAAACATTTATATTATAGGTGACCGTGAAGTAGTATTTGTATTTGTTTCGATAGTTAAATTGAAATAAATGCATTAGTAATAGTGTATGTTGTTGTTTGTGTAGAGTGGCAGCGGTGGCAGTGGTGGTGGCGGGTCCCTGGTGGAGTGCCAGACGCCGTCGCTGGTGCTGGGCGGGCGCGAGGCGGTGGTGGAGCGGCGCGCGCTGGTGCGGCTCGTGCTGGGCGCGCGCTGCGTGGCCGTGCGGTGTCGCCCCGCGCGCCGGCTGCGGCACGTGCTGCGCGCCGTGCTCGCGCGCCTCACGCCCCACGCGCACCACACGCACCACGCGCGCGTGCTGCGCGACGGGCAGCTGCTGCACCCCGACACGCTCATGCAGGACCTGGACGGCGCCAGGCTGCAGATCGTAGACGTGCCCGACGACGCACACGGCGAGGACGCGCGCCTGCCCGCACGTCAAGAGCGCGACGACGACACGGACTCGCTCAGTGATCTCGCGCTGCGGCTGCAGGATGAACAGGAGGCACAGGTAAGAGAAACAATACTACACCTCAATAACGTAGATACCCATGCAATCGGTATTTTACTAAACATCATGACAGTTATTTTTTAAAAATCTTTAATTCTTGCCATACTTATTTCAAATGTCACACTCGTACCTAAAAAAGCATGTTAAATTCCAGAACGGCAACCCAACATGTGAGATGCGCGCGAACAGTAACGGGTCCTTGTCGGGGCTGCCGGGCGCGCGGGTCCGCGCCGCGCTGCGGGCCGGCGCCTCACTCCACCATCATCCACCTGGTGAGCCCACATGCTTTACTAATTACTAGCTTTTGCCCTCGGCTTCGCCCGCACGAAAAGTATTTTCCTGGACAAAAGTCCCGCTATTCATTTTCCCGGACCGAATTGTAAATCTAAACCATTCTCGAATCCTCAAGATACACAAAAAATAAGTATAAAAGTCACTTTATATACAAACTTTAAATTTTTTAACAATATCCATTATAATTGCAAGTACCAGGCGACAATAAACTCATACAAATCGAGAGATCTTGCAATATGGTCGGTCAGCGACACCTTGGTACAAAACGCCTTCGCGTCCAGTATAAGTAAATCCCCGACTATTGTCAGAAAGGCATTCGCAGTCACAATAGAACATATACATTATTTCTCTACTATATTATGCATGTATTATACATATAAACCTTCCTCTTGAATCGCTCTATCTATTAAAAAAAAACCGCGTCAAAATCCGCTGCGTGGTTTTAAAGATCATAGGGACAGACAGACGGGATGCGACTTTGTTTTTTACTAAGTTAAGATTAAGATTTACACACTACCATCAGATTAAAATCGGAAAAATTACGTAAATATATTAATAATTTGAATTTATATTTACTAAATCTCTGCCATATTAAATAAAACTTCATTAAAATACATTTAAAAGATCACATAGTTTTATTTACTTTAAAATTTATTTTGCATCTACAATATTTTACAATACATTGACCTGCTAAAAATTAACATAAACATATCCTAATTATTAACAGTAATATCAATTTCCAGATTTCCTTGAGAATCTCCGAGAGACGCAGCGCCAGCGGTTACAGGACAAGCCGGAAGTGTCCGGCGCCACCCCGACGCCCCTCGCACCACTCACGCCCTCTGCAGCCCCAGTGACGCCCCCCCAGCGCACGCCCCCGCCACTCCCGCCAAAGCCTTCGCAGAGGACAGCTCCTACTGTAGTCTGAAGGGGCAGAGAATGCATTTTGGAATATGCATACTGCCGAGAATCTTCTCGCAAGTCGAACGAGTCTTAGAGGTTCAAAGACATTGCCAAAGATGGGCCAAATTGGACATCGAAGTCTTAGAAAACGAACATTTCTTAGACGCAAGAGTTACGTCATAGGGAGGCCTGGACTATTACAAAATACTTCTGACTTGCAAAAGGCCAAGTGAATAGTAATCCCTAAGTTAAAGCACGCCTAAAGGACTTCAAATCACCAAGCTTTATCGACTTCCGTACCTTTATCGCTTGATATTCGCTTCTAGTGGAGGTATCAAGGAAAAATGCGACAAAAATAATCGATAAAAATGACGCATAGACTACATCACTAACTACTCTTTGGACAAAAGATCTTATCGATAAATAGTGTTGGAAAATCGATAAGTGTCACAAAATGCGTGATTTTGCGCTTGAGCTTACTACTGGATTCTAAGTGTTAACGTCCTAATGGACACAAAGCTTTAATTTGGACCTAAATTAGTGTACGGAGGGCTATGTTATCGATTTTTATAATCGTAATTGTTAGAGTGACATTAAGATGAGTGAAAACAGATTATGTTTAGTGTATCATTTACTAGTAAAAATGTATTAGTGAACCCATTTTTATAGTAGATAGCACTTATTTGCGATGTTATTGTGTAATCGATTATTATGAACGATTCTCAGTGATCGGTTTGTAAGATATATTCGGAAAAAAATGTGAAATGGCAGCAAATGTTTTAGGTATATCTTTGATGTTGTATAACTTATTGTAAAATATGTTTATTGATAATATAAATCGATGAATTCGCTTGTATCAAATATTTTACAAATCTTATAATTTCGTACAAATCAATGCCATGTTTACACCATTCCAGTAGGCAGTACGAGTGTGTGTGTGTGTGTGTTAGCTATATGTATATAATGTAACAAATGTTGGTGCCTTCCATAGAGTTAAGACATTAAATCTGCCTTTAATAAAAATGTAATTCTTTCACTCGTGGAGTATATGTGACATCTACTTAGATTATAAATATCGACAAAGAAACCATATATTTATTTACATATTATTATACTAAAGTAAATGGATAGAAGAGACATTATTGTTTCTTCCATAAATACATTAACATTTATTCGGTTCAATTTTTATAAATGACTTATCGTAACTTTTTGCTTAAAATGTGACGTAAATAATGAAGGGTTAAGTTAGGTCACGATTGCTCATAGCAGTGGAAGGGTTAAGTGTTCATGATTGGATACTAAGTATTCACTCGCGTCGAGAGTATTTTGTCTATGGTCAAAGTGTAAAGTACTTTTGTATGTAAACTAATATTCACTAACTAAAGTTGTGTAAGTAGATAGGTAATTTATTTGTAATGGAATTGAAATGCACCCGGAGTATTGATTATGAAAATATAATTATGATTGGTATGTCGTGTTTTATTTGGGTTGCTTTTGGCAAATTACCGTCTATGATGTATCTGCGTAACATATGTACTTATATAGACAGTATCTAGCCGTTTTCACTTTTTAGGTGTCAGCAGCCGCCATGGGCGTAGCTAGTAATTTCCTCAGGTTTCCCTAGCCTAAAAATTAAAATGACTTCTGTGTACAAGCAGTTTTGATAATTTTTTTCGTTTTAAAAATTTATAGTAGTAGTAGCCTCTAAAAATTCTTTCGGTGGGCACTAAGCATTTCTGGGGTGGGCACGGACCACCCGGCCTCCTCTATATACGCCTATGGCAGCCGCAGAAGTGTTATCAAACCCACATTTCCCCAGCAGCGTTAGGTCCAATGTTATGATACTCGCCTCTTGCCATTTACTGGGCACAATTCCAAGCATCAACCCTGAACAGAAAAACCTAACGTCACTACCAGGCCCGGATTCGGAATCAAACTTGAGACCTCGGCACGGCGGTCATATCCGATATTGTGTGATATACACGTAAAAAATATCTTTTTCCAGACTTTTTAAAAGGGATTTAGAATTTTCCAATGATATTGAAAAATAGGGTTATCATACCAGCGGGCAGTGGGCATCACGCATACTCACTGAAAACAGCGCCATCTCTTAACGAACAGTGTGGAAATATGTCGATGCTTCAATAATGTCTTGGAAAAGTCGACTATTAGTCGACGCATTATAGAACCCATTTATGAAACAAATAAAACTCGTACATCTGACTACAAATTTATTACATTGCTATTATATACACTACTTCTCCGGTATGGCTGGCGTCTCTTCCGTCTTTTCCGGGAGCGCCACAGCTTCTACGACCTCTTTCGCCTTCACCCGAGTCAACTTCGAGGGCTCTTTCGGCGGCGCCCAATCCGGGATGATTTTATCGTGGATGCGCCAGGTGCCGTAAAGGTTTGAGAGATGTTTCTCGAAGACTATGTATTCAAGGACGTCTTTGGCTAATATCTCGCTGCCGTGTATGAGGCGGCCAAATCTATCGTATACTGCTAACTGTTGGCGCGTGTGGAAGCGCACCGTCACCTGAAAATGAAATGTATCGTGTTTTAAACTAAACAGTAAATCTATGCCTGCAGTAACTAATAACCGTTTTCAATTAAAAAAAAAACAATTTTAATCTTCGCTCCGATTCCAGAGATTAAATCAATCGAAATTATTGCTCATACACATAAACACGACACGACGACGGTTAATCTCGAAAATGGACCGCAATATACGTCTATTGACGGCGCGAAGTCGTGTCGTGTTTATGTGTATGAGCCCTTAGTCATCTTTGTGGCCACATGCTACTTTTAGCATCAGCGATCCGATTTGGCGACTGCATCGATGCTGCGGCGCTTTGGTGACTGCTCTGATGCTCGATCGGGTCGGCTGTAGTGTTGCCGACCGATAGTCGACTTTCGACAGTTTTCCGATTTGCAATAGTACATACATACATACATAGTATCACGCCTCTATCCCATAGGGGTAGGCAAAGACCATGGATTGCCACTTTGCTCGATTCTGGCACACCACTTTCGCTTCCTCTACCTTCATCAATCTTTTCATGCACTCCCGCCGGTTCAGGGTACTTTTGACCTGACCCTTACTTAGAATGTCAGATATCTGACATTCGAAAGTTCGGTGCGGTCGACCCCTACCGGCCCTTCCATCCACACTCGCCTTATATATCCTCTTTGTCATTCTCCTATCATCCATCCTTTCCAAATGCCCAAACCACCTTAGCATACCCTTCTCAATTTTGGTCACTACATCCTCTGTCACTCCACACATGTCCATCACCATAGTATTCCGCACTCTATAACACACAGTCACCCCACACATGCTTCTTCTTTGCAATAGTATTGTTTACAAATGATAAAATTCAAAATGTTTTCTTCCTTTTTTCTTTTAAAAAAGTAGCAGTAACACAGGTCGATAGCAATATAAAAAAATATACTGGTCTAACTTAATGCTCTTCGTTTAAGGATCTATGAGGGCGTTCAAGTATAACATAAGCAGATTTTTTGGATTTTTAACCCCCTTTCCTACGCTTATGTAAGCATAGGCATAACATTTACAAAATTTGTTCAAATTTTTTTTATGTTTGATTAATAAAAAAAAATGATGAAGATTGCAGACGTAATCTTTGTTGAGATCATTGCAAGTCGTTCTTACGCTGACATACTCATCCTTAGATGTGTATCTGTTCGTCGTAAATTAGCTCTTCGTAATATATGAAATAATGAATGATGCTCTCCAAGAGTAAGACGTGAACTAGTAAACTGATGTAACCAATACCGCATTCGGTGCGATTGACATTTTCGCTTTATCAATAAAGTAAGCCGCAGTTGAGCTTCATTAGAATCCACCGTAAGGATGTAGCTTCCTCAAAATCTAGTACAACACTGAGTCTTTTTCCGCAGATGCCAAATCGATGCGACTGGCATCCAAATGGAGTGCACTGTGCACTCAGTATCGAGCTTCTAAAAGCGGCTAAATCGCCGATTGCCGATGCTAAAATTAGCATGCCAGCTGTGGCCCTTAAATATGTCAAAAAAAGCCTTATTCTGATAGGTTCATTTATGCGATAGAAAAAAAGAAATTGGGATCGTGTGAAATCATGGTTTAATCACTAATAACATGACACATAATATAGACAACTCCATCTAAATATTAAAAACATAAAAAAAATCTTGATTGACTGCATACTATTGAAATAAAAGATCCTAACCTGAGCTCTGACACAATTTGTAACAAAAAGTTTAAATATAAATAAAACTTAACATGATCTGCCTTACCTGGCCAAATATATTCTCCTTACTAATGACATCGGTGCACCGTGCATGCACCACTCTTGGGGGCTCCAGCGACTCCAAAAACCTCCACCTAATCGTCTTCAACATAGCATTGTGTCTGAACTCCCCGTATGCTTTCTCCGTAACATACAATCTCAAAGCATGCTTGTCCATATTAGCTAAACTCTCATGAGCTTTTATGTAGATGTTCTGGGCCTGTTCACAGAAAGCTTTGGTATCAAAGTCCTCATCAAATGATTTTATTTTGCGTATGGCCATCATTGACTTGGATTTCTTTTCCAGAAGTTGTACTGTTTGCTTGGCGCGAGTTGTAGACACTAGGGATGCTTTTCCATCACCCTCTGGTGGTATATATGCTTCGAACACACCACCTGGAAGGATTTGAAGAAAAGTTGTACTGTGTTGATTTTTATTTTTTATCTTGATTTATTTGCATAAACAAAATTCCTATTTTCCTTCAAATTCAAATCTTTATGAAATGGTAAGTAATTATAAAGAAATATTATAAAGGCTCGCCGCCTATCACATCATGGGACGGAGTACGCACGGCGAAAAGTGGGTGCACTAGTTGCGCCTCTGCCTACCCCTTCGAGGATAAAAGGTGTGTGTGTGTGTGTGTGTGTGTGTGTGTGCGCGTGCATGCGTGTGTGTGTGTGTGCGCGTGCATGCGTGTGTGTGTGTGTGTGTGTGTGTGTTTTTGTGCGCGTTAGCCTTAGCGTGTGCATGCGTGTGTGTGTGTGTGTGTGTGTGTGTCCAGGGCCGGATTAGGAATGTCGGGGCGCCTAGGCAATGCCCCCTTGGGCACCCTTTTCCCTTTCCTGACTTCCTAAAACATATATTTTCTACCACAATATAATTAACTTACTGAAAAAAAAGGCTGTTTTAATAACTACGTTCCTAAACGTATTCAAATAGCTACAATGTTAAAGATAATCAAGGCAATAATATTGTCATCGGTTAGCGGGTTTATTAAATACTAGCGGTCCGCCCTGGCTTCGCACAGGTAGCTGAGAATAATATTTTAGGCCTACATTTATTTTTCTGTCATACAAAATATTTATGAACTATACACATAAAGCTTCCTCTTGAATCACTCCGTCCATTGGTGAAAAACGTATGAAAATCCGTTCGGTAGTTTTTGCGTTTATCGCGTGCAGACAAACACTTTGTTTGTTTTATAACATGTAGTGATGTATGAACATATCCTCAAAAATAAAAAGATAAAAGTAGCCTGTCCTTCCCTGGATCTCAAACTATCTCCATACTTATTCTCTCGCAGTTACACCCGCAAGAAAATATTCTCCAGGATAAAAGTCTCAGTATATATTTTTCCGAGATAAAAAGTAGCCTATGTCCTCCCCTGGATCTCAAACTATGTTCATTCTTATTTTCTCGCAATTCCACCCAAAAGAAAACGATTTTACAGGATAGAAGTCTTAGTTTATTTTTTCCGGGATAAGCAGTAGCCTAGGTCCTTTCCAGGGTCTTAAACTATCTCCCTACCAAATTTCATCAAAATCGGTACAGTGGTTTGGTTGTGACGGCTCCACTCGCGACAAAAAAAAATACGAGATAAATTTTACTTTCTTTCAGAATAAAATTAGCCTATGTCCTCCCTGGACCTTAAACTATCTCCATACTTATTTTCTTGCGGTTCCACTCATACAAAACGATTATCCGGGATGAAAGTCCCGGTTTATACTTTCCTGGGATAAGAAGTAGCCTAATTCCATCCTAGGGTCTTAAACTACCTACCAAAATTCATCGAAATCGATTCAGTGGTTTAACCGTGACGGCTTCACTCGCGAGAAAAGAAAATCCAGGATAAAAGTCCCGGTTTGAACTTTTCCAGGATGTAAAGTAGCCTATGTAACAAAAAGATAAAGTAGCATTCTAATGGTAAAAGATTTTTTTAAATCGATCCAATAGTTTTTGAGTTTATTCGTTACAAACATACAAAAATACAAATCTTTCTTCTTTATAATATTAGTATAGATGAATCGTAAAATATAATTTTAATTTTATTACCTAGGGAAAAAGGGCCCCTGGCCGAATGCCAGGCCCTTAGGCAGTTGCCTAATTTGTGTTTAGGCTAATCCGGCCCTGATTGTCTCAGCCATCCAACAACCACCACCCATTTTTTTCAAGACCAAATTATACCAACCAATCTATTAATTCAACATTACCTGTAGCAGATATATAAAATGGCCTCTCCATCCAATGCCTTGGGGGCTGGATGCCACGCTCCTTCATTTTCTGCCGTAACTTTTCCTTTGAGAACTTGCTGGGATCCTCATTAAAGTCAGGCAGGTCAAGTTTCATGAACTTTGCTGCTCTCTCCTTCTTGAATTTGGGGATGTAATGCTTGGAAGTGGTGGTGCGGCATTGCTGGTTGCATGCCAGTGCTGGTCCAAGGCGGAGACTTCCAAACTGAAGATAAAATAGTAATGTACTGAGTAAAGTCAACAAAAATTTATAATTGGTTACAGTACTTATTTAATTTTATATATATTACATTTGTACTTCAACCAGCGACAATATAGCCCCTACACACCTAATGCCCAAAATATTTCTTCAAATGAATTCTGTCAACTACCTGACGTTTGAAGAAGCGGGTACTGCATTACAATTAGCCGTGCCAGCATCACTACGGTTTACATAGGCATAGAAAAACTATTTTATTGGGTGTGTCACTTGTCATGTCATGATAAACAACTAAGGGATAGAGATTGCGCCAAATGCACTTAGTTAGGAAAGAAATGTAAATATAATTTGACAGTAACGGGCCTCATTGCTACATTTTTAAATACATAATGGCAGCCATAAGATGATTTTTGATAATTTTTAAAAATTAATTGATTCAGTCAAATTATTAACATAACTATGATATAGAATGCTATTTTTCTGTAGGCCCGAAGTCTGTTTGTTTTTATAACACCACTGTTTTGTGCTAGAGGCGATTATAATATTTATTAAATTGATAATGTGGCAGTGTTTACGGCTCATAATTGTGGTCACAACTGACTTAAAGATATTGAATGAAATGCTACATCTGATCTATTAGTCAGATGTGTTTCCCGAAACCGATCGCCTGTTATTAGACGTCTAGAGGCTATATGGTCGCTGACTTCAACAGAATACTATGAAAATAATAACTTCATTTGCTATCTGTATATATAGATACTTAGATAGCAAATAAAGCTAATTATTTCCATGAATTGTGTAACAGTCTGCAACGTTTTAACTTTTAGGCAATACATAAATAAATTCCTGTATTTTGACTTAATAAGATTTTTTAGCCATTGGTTAGTATATTGAATTACTAAATAGTAAATACTTACTAACCAATTTCGAATATTATGTAATTTGAGCAAAAATTGGATTTGATGAATGAATACAAAGTTAATGAGTAGTTATAAAACATGGGTATTAAAAACACAAAAAATATATTTTTTTAAATTATGATAATCTTGTTCTTTAAAAACGTTATATGTGATAATTACCTTCGAAAGTATGGAGGCAGACATAATTACTTCATATGTTAGTAATATTTATAAATATATTCAATATTCTTATTCAATATCTAAATAAAAATTACTGTTTTTCATTTCAAAATTATTCCATTTTTCTAACCTAAAATTTTAGTTTGATTTTAGTCATAACTTCATCTTGGCGTTCCATTGTATCGCTACGAACGACTCAGCATGAAATTCCTTTTAATTTTACAATTACAATTTTTATCATTAATTAATATTATTCATGTAAAAAGTTACTACTGATGTATTTATTATATTTCATTAGAATATACAAATAATTTATAATATGGAGAACTAGGCTGTATAGAAATATTACATCGGCAACAAGGGCTGTGGAAAAAAATATAATGTCTATGGTGTTTTGTTTTTCTGCCATTTTTAGTCAAATACATTTCCATCAAATTGTGTTTCTTTAATTAAGCATCACAAAATTTATCAAATTTATTGTGAGGTCATTGAAAATATTTTTATTTTTATTGATGCTTATCTAGTGTTCATTTTTTTAACAAAAAAATTTTTGTTCTACCTATACTTTCACCAACGAACATTTCGCTGAAGCTTTAAATCTTCCTGTATTTTGAGTTTTTATGCAGTTCTAATTATTTTTATAATATACAGAGCTGTTTATCTGCATAGGTTTAGTGTAAAAGTTAATTCGAAATAAACTTTTTCGATACATTTGAATCGATCACAACTACAGCACCGGAAATCCGGCGACTCCATACACGTTGTCTCTAGCACAAGGGAATAGAGATCGTCGCAGCGTTTCTTTCTTTTCTGAACAGGCGCAGTCCTAGAGAACTCGCAAAAGGAGTAAAAGGCTCCTACATAACCTGTCAATATGTAAGTACTAGTGTACGATATAAGTTGCATTGTAATTAGGCTCGAACGCGTCGTTTAGTTTTTCTGAAGTTTTGGAATCGAAACTTCTTGTTCCTTGCTGAGTCATAGCCAGGTGAAGTCGTTATCACAACTCGCAACTTTGTTGTTTGCCTTCGGGATATTCGGGTTATCCGCCACATTTGCAGCTAGTGGAGGTAGGAACGCGTGCGGACGCCATAATAGGGCAAAGGGCCGATTCTAGGGATGGTGATGCGTGGCAAGGCGGCAGCCAGCGGCCGATGACCTTACATTAGCCACCTTTTATTCATATTAATCGCCACGTGTTTTCTTTTCAGCAATATATTGTATGAGTCAGAAGGTAGAAAAACCAGTATTATCGGGTCAACGGATCAAGACCAGAAAAAGAGGTAAGATTTTGTTATTAATTGTTATGAAATATTGGCACGTTGGACGCTAATTGCGTTCACCTTGGCCGTGGGCCGTCGGAGGAAGCTCGGGCGACGCGGACATGTTCTGGCAACGATCAGCTCGCTATGTAGGTCACGCATCACCATTAACGCAGTGTGGGGAGCCCGTGCTTGGCATTAGACGC
Source organism: Sphinx pinastri (assembly GCA_947568825.1). Classification (NCBI taxonomy): domain Eukaryota; kingdom Metazoa; phylum Arthropoda; class Insecta; order Lepidoptera; family Sphingidae; genus Sphinx; species Sphinx pinastri. The sequence goes on along the minus strand of OX387636.1, from coordinate 13,172,043 downwards.
TGTGCCCAGTGCACATCCTCTACGCTGTAAAGTAGTATAAAGGTTCCAAATCACCCGCGGCTCCGTGACCCACTTTGCCACTTGGCTGATTTGAATTCGATTTCACAAGGTTCTCGATACTTGCGTTGTGGAATTCATACAGACTTGTTATTGCGCCGCGGACGCTTAGAAACACAAATAAATACAATATTTGGCGTCAATGGAATAAACAACTTTTTTTTAATCCATTTACAAACATTTTCAGTGTCACACTTTTTATAATAAATTTTTGACCAGCTGTTCACCTTGCTTTTACAAAGAAGTGTAAAGAATAATGCAAATTTCCTTTTAAGGCTACAAGTTACATAATATATACCTACCAGGTGGACAATTTCTAAATGACCATAAATTTGGGGAAAATTTACTCCACTCTATTGTACTGGTTATTTGGTATTAGTTTCTATAATATTTTGTATAAACTTGCAGGCAAATTTGAAATACTTGGTTGTTATATTTAAAATATATCCGAGGACAAATTCATATCCATACTAGCTTTTGTCGCGTCTCCGCCCGCGTGAAAAAGTTTTTCCGGGATAAAAGTCCCGCTTTATATTTCAGGCTCTAAAATATCGTGTGTACCAAATTTTATTAAAATCGGTGTAGTTTTGGCGTGAAAGCGCAACAGACAGACAGTTACTTTCGCATTTATAATATTAGTAAGTAAGTAAGCATTCTATACAATATACATGTATTTTGTAATATTCTACAAGAATGAATTGTGAAATATTGAGAAATATTTTTGTTTAAAATACCACTTCACTAAAAATCATTCCAGTTATCAAAGTATTTTATTCAATCAATAAATGCCTACTATAAACAATTCAATTTCAAATTGAGGAAAACAAAGCTTAGATGTTTACGCAAATTTGTTATTTACTAGTATGGTAATTTGTACTCCACCTGAGGAATATATATACAGTTTGCACGTACATACTACATATATACTTATAAATCATGTTTGCAATTTATTTACTCAAGGGCAACAAGGTTAAATAAAATAATATAAATGTATGTATTTGCAAAACTATGTTCTTTTTATTTTTGGACTTAAAACTTCATAACATAAACAAAAATCCAAGGACATTTGAACAGTCGTCAATGTACAAATAATGCAATTATGTAAAAACTAAAGAAACTTCATTGTATTTATGCTCTAGGATCGTAATTCTCACCGATTTATTGTTTAGAAATCTCTAGAAATTCAGTATTTCTTAATGAATGTCGCCCTTGCGTCATGTTTTCGAAGATCCAAAGTCCCTTGAAGAGTAAATGCTTTGTTTATAGCCCATCCCCTATCGATTACATAATTGAGCTAGATCTTGAATTTATGCGATGAAAACAAACAATACCAGAGTTTCTAGAATAGCGTAACGATTTTGGCAACAATCGACATGGAATTTATTTAACTTCATATCGAATGCAGGTACTTAATGCTAAAGTATAAATAAAAGTTCTAAACGATTTTAATTACTTAAGAGAATCTTAATGTCTAATACACGTTGTCTTTACGAAAAAATAACCTAATAAGCCGTTGTCCTAACACGTAGTATTAGAATTCTAGGGCATTCCTTAAACTGGTCAATAGGTAGAGATCTGGCTGTGAAACCCAGTAGCCAGTTTGTTTTTCTATGTATTTAACCTTGCCGACGCGAAATAAAGAATGTCTCTAAACATAAGGCAAAAGACATCCTCGTGTAAAAAAATAAACTGATTGACATCATTACTGCACTCGCGTTTAATGCATTCGGAGTTTCAATTGATAAAGTACTTTGGTACCAGAAAACTATAGTCTCTGTAAGCAATATTCTGTATATTAATACTAGATTTTGGTCTTGGCTCTACCCGAGTTTACAGCGATTCCCGGGGTAAAAGTATCGGGGGTAATGTAGCTTTCTATTAGTGAAAGATTTTTGAAAATTGGTTATATAGTTTGTTTTTACATAATATGTTCATGAGTGCCACAAGACCCGAAATGCCCGGCGAGTGGCGCATAACCGGGATAACACACACACACTCACAATCACGTCTTTTTATTCTCGAAGGGGTAGGCAGAGGCGCAACTAAGTGCACCCACTTTTCGCCGTGCGTATTCCGTCCCATGATGTGATAGGAGGCGAGCCTATCGCCATATCGGGTGCAAATTCCAGACTCCGGACGGATACTGAATTCTAGAAAAATCTAATGTTACTATGCCGGACCCGGGGATCGAACCCGAGGCCTCAGGATTGCAGTCGTACCGTAACACAACTACGCCACCGAAGCAGTCCATTACCGGGATAATTGTAATCTATTTAATCATCATCATTGTATTTGTGTGACAAATTGCATTCAAATCCATTCAGCTCTTTGCGCGTTTGGTTATAGATTTTAGTCTACAAATTACTCATATTGCTATTGTAAGTAAAGTACCGTGACTTATCATGACAGTAGTTAATAAACTGTATTTTGAATACTCCAGATTGTATTTTAAGGACATCGTAGTAAGTACTTATTTGTAAGAGCTTCAGTTTCAAGGACTAAAACTTAAGTCATTTTATTGAGAAAGTAGATATTCTATTGTTATTATGACCTTCACTTAGTATTATGCTTCGCACACCTCATTCTAAGACCGAATGCCTCATTCTACTACAATCGCATTAACATCTTGTAGTAAACATGTCCCTTCATTCCCGAAAACAGCACACCTCCCTAAGGATAGCCAATAAAAGTCTTGTGTTACGCCAGTTTTGGTAGCCTTGGCATAATTCCCGTTCGACCCAGCCATGACACAGCCCGGTAGGGAATTATAGGTATATCATCTCGCTCTACGCCCATTGAGGTCGGCACATTATGTTGATGTTGCCAGCTATTTTACATATTCCTCTAGGACAAAATGCTTTGAAAAACTATGTTAAATTAATTTGAAATACATCTTTATTTATGCGAATTATTCTGAGGTTCATATGACCTGATTGTTTTGTTTACGTACCAGTAATATAAAATGAATGAGGTAGTTAATTAGTCATTGCATATATTTTTCCCTCTTGTGTATAAAATACATCGTATATAAAATCTGTTTTCATGAAGCAATTAATAAACACGTGCCCGAAGGAATTTACCCTCATCTCGGCAATTCCTGAGATTAATTACCAAAAATCCTTTCTTGATGCTCTTCTACGTTATTACATGTAATATAAGGATTTTGTGTTTAAAATTGTCTGTCTCCCACACAGAATTAAGCTGCGTGTTGTTTATCAATCCGTCCACTATTTAATGTTTAAATAGCGTTAAGTAGATCTTATTACTACTTGGCTTTCATCGTGGGTTTTGGTACGTGTGGAGGTCCTTGGAAAAAGTTCTTAATTTTAAGAACAATTTCCCCATATAAAAAATGAATTCAGAAGTTGCTGAGCAAACATCCAAATCCATGCAGCGGCTTATCTGTTTACTTTTATTAAATACCTCGTCGTTTGAAAAACTTACGTATTAATAATATTAGGATAAGAAAATCGCACACGACGAGTTTTTATTTATAAGTTTCAAGTTATTGACCCCGAAATATCCATCCAAGATTCGTACATCTAAAACCTAAATGCCATTAAGATGTTCAGCAATTTTATTGTAATTTCCGAACGTCTTGTGAACATAAAAAATAAACAGGCACATTAAAGTGGTAACTGTAAAGTCACAGTTAGGTTTATGTGGGACAAAGGCGATTCGCACGCACCGCGCCGAACACGCGGCGTCATGTCGACCGGAACGGTTTGGCGCTTGTCTTTTTGTTTCTTCAAGATGGCTGCCATGTCTTTTAGTTTTCATGTGGGATTACGATCGTGTTTGAGATGTAAAACTCAAATGATGTCCTAAATTAAGGGCCGTATTAATAGATTCAACTCAGTTTCGCTCTGAAGTGCGGTATCAGTAGAGACGCTCTCAAATTAAGGTCGGCATCTTAAGATACTCTATTTAATAAACCCACATTAACAGCAGCTCAAGTCATATCTTAAGTGACAATATATGACTGATTTTGATAGCTGAATTTTGTTTATATAACAGCACTAACTCTGCTGAGAACAAGCTCATAACAGCTTGATCTTGGTGTATTACATAGTTCAATACATTAAATGTCTACTTGAGATTTAACTTAAACGTGAGATTGATTTATTAATACCGCCCTAAGTATTGGTCAGAAGTATTCGATTTTGGGAATTTTCAGATCCACAAAACTAGTCGATTTACACAAATATTGTGGTCTCTGCAAGAGGTTCAAAGTTAAAATCCTGCTCTCACTTTACGCCTAGCACCGTCTCCACCTTTGCTAGTTAAAAATTATAGGATTGCATCTTTTTTCAAGATCTTGCCATATATTGAAACATACTATGTAATTCCAATACAACAAATTGTGACATCGCGTTAAAGTTAATAAACAATTTTCAAGTACTCGGCTGATGTAATTGTATGTGCTTTATATGCCCACAAAAATGTTATACCATGAGGAATTTTCCGTTGTCTGCAGCTGGTTACGAACGGCGGCCGTCCGATTGAGGAAAAAGTTTGTAGGCAGTTGTTTTTCGCTGGCAGGGGAGTCTCTGGGGTATATTACAAAGTCAATAATATCACGCGATACACGTATTTACACGACACTACTGATGGAATATTGACGCGTATCGCAGTATCGCGATAATATCACAAGTTATCCGGACATTTAGAAATCCACGATACTAAGGGGGCGTGGCTTCAATATTATTGACAGTGTAAGTGCATCGTGATATTTTCTGTCAGTACACACTCGTAGTCATGGCGGAAGGAAGTAAGCAGCCTATAGAATTGAGCCCCGACGATGCCGAGTCACAACAAAGTGACTCACTTAAAAATGATTTAAAAGAGTTTCTTCTTTTGTACGATACATCCTTGTGTTTATGGAACCCTAAAGACAAAAAATATTTAAACCCAATTAAAAAAATTAAGACCTCAACATACAGCTCATAGCTTGTCTCATATGTGTGTTTTGTTTAGTAATATAAGGTGAAAACAAGTTTAAAAGCTTCTCAAACAACTCTTTACTCTTTCTAAAATAATTGGCGTAATCGTTCAAATCATCATCCAAGAGCATTTCTTGAGTGATGTTCAAATGAGTGTATTGGTTTCGTTTTAAAATCCAGTCTTCTGTCTTTCACCCAACGCTTTCTACGACGTTTACTTTTCAACGCAAAAAACTGCTTTTCATCTATTATCATTATCATGATTTCTGAAACACAACCATACTCCAGTAAAGTCAACGGCTTACTGAAGTGGAAATATTGATGATAATATTGATAAGTGTAATAGCCCAAATCAGTATTTGATATGTTGTGATAATATCGCGATTCCAGGTTCACGATATTATTGACTGTGTAATATACCCCATTGATGCGTGCAATACTTGCCGTCTGCGTGCGCGACCGCCATTTTATATATTTTTTCCCTATTTGGTATTCGTGGATTGTATTAACATTAATTACCAAACTTCTTAGTTAAAATAGCCTTGCGGTTCCGCCCGTGTTGGTTTTTCTCAGGAATAACAATTTTAAACGATCCAACCCACAGTGTATACATACTTTATTATTACATAATTTAAAGCGTACATTTTCGCTTGATGACTTCGTACGTAAACAATAATATCTTTTAATTTTAATTCGTCATGGTGTCCCCTGCTGAATATAGGCCGCCCGCAAAAAAAATTCACACCTATCTATTAATCTGTCTGCTTATTACTTTTCCAGCTAACCGTTCAATTATCCATCAGAGCTTAATCTACGATGTTTCATCAGTTATTGTCTCTTATCTCGCGTTATCACTACACGCTCAGTACGACTGTATATCTCCTAATCCCGGCGTGAACTAGGTAGTGATTTACCTCAAGGTTGCTGTAGTTACGATAAAAACTTAGAACTGCTACATCTGTGGTTTTTACATAATACAGGAAATGTCTCCACGTTTCCTGAATTACTTGAAGAGATTTGCGTTTTTCTAGAGTTATAAAAACTACTACCTAGATATTTGTTTTCTTCGTGTAGTCTTCCAATAGAAATTGCACAACTCTGCTTAATTAGTTTTGAATGTTCTATAATCTATTTTGATTGTGGCTGGACTGGTTATGCCTTTAATTTGCTCCAAATTAATCAATAATCGTATAAAGGGTGTAAAAGACAGCCTACCGAAAACTGATACCAGGTGTTCAGTACATGATTCTGAAACCCCCTGCGTTTGAATTTTTCGTCGGTTTTTTCATGAATTTTTGTAATTTTTTTTCAATGGTAACGCAATAAAATCGATACTATTCACTAACACAACCCCACTTTATATAACAAGAAGTACATTATTTTCATAATAACAGAAATGTATGTAGAAAAGATAAAATGTACGCACGCGCCCCCAATCAGCTGTTTTGAAATAGGTATAAAGCGCCACGCGCGCCGCGTGCAATGGCCTCGCTGCGCCGCGCCGGGGCCGGCCGCCGCGCCGCGCCGGCCCAAAGGCGCGCTGACGCGCGCGGCTTCCTTTGACTACGAGCGACGAGCGTTGCGAATTTCGGATTATAGAAAATGTGGATTGGACTTATTTAATTCCACTCGTCAATTCATTTGTATGAATGCGAAGTTGTGTTTTTTATGAAAGAATAATGAAATAACGATTTTTATTAGTACTAAAGTAAGCCTTCTTTTAATTATTTTTTTATTTAACATTAACAAGTATTTACAATATCAGTTGTAGGAGTTTAAAAAAAATAGCTTTGTTAGCTAGTATTAACGGTGAAGGAATATCACAATTTTCCAAAACTCGTAAATGTGATTAACTACCATACTTGCCACATCATTACAAAACTTGGGTGCACTAAGCAATAAAATCTTTTCATTTGTGACGAAACAGGGAATCTTATTTAGTAAATGCCCAACTATGGATCCGGCAAATTATTCGTTATTAGGTACTTCAAGACGCAAATAAATTTAATGAAAATGACCGATCCAAATGCTATAGGTCTAGGTAATTTCTTTGAGCGACGCGTGCGGCTCGCTAGTGCCTACTTTTGGCCCCTGGCGGGTGGCGCGGCGGTTTGTTTGTTAGTTCCGACGCACCTTTCGTCTTGTGCGGATCGTATTTTTTCGTGACGTTCTTATTAATGAGGATTTGTGGTTTTTGGTTTGTTCTTTTCTTAAGATTTCCAGGAAGAACAAGTGTTTTTTTTAATGTCTCGCGAGCGGAATAGTGAAATACCTTAACAGTTTCAGTGCACGTGAATATCGACAAATGATAATGTGTTACGGTGAAGCTAGAGGCAAAGAGCAACAAGCTCTTCGACTTTATGAAGAAAAGTATCCTTATAATCGGCACCCAATTGATAAGCGTGTAATAACTCGGGCGTATCAACGTACTTTGGATACCCAGCCGGTAGTACCCAGACAAGAAGGGTCTGGAAGACCCATGTGAAGTCGTACGGAAAACCACATTCTGGCGGTAATACGTGCAACCCCACGGTTGGGAACACGCAAGGCTGCTCGTGTGATACGTATCCGTTATGAATGTAGATTGTCGTATATGAATATGCATAATGTGTTACGGAAAGACCAGCAGCGAGCGTATTACATTCGCAAGGTACAAGCACTGCTCTTCGCTGACAGAAGTCTACGTGTGTCGTACTGCCGTTGGTTCCAAGACCAGCGGCGCGCAATTCCCAACTTCGCTGCGAACGTGATATGGACTGAAGAGTCCACATTGACAAGATATGGGATGTGGAACAGACGCAATTCCCACATATGGGCACACGAAAATCCTTTTGCCATCCAAGAAAGAGGATTTCAGACTCGGTGGAGTGTAAATGTGTGGGCCAGTATTTACATAAAAGAAAGTGTATTTAATAGTGAGTGCAATACCGCAGAAGAAATGCGAGAACGTATTTTAGGTGTTTTTGAGTAAACTGCATACAGAGTGTGTTCGTGACCCTAACTTTATGTCCCGGCTTCATGCCGAGACACTACGACGGGCTCGTCTCTGCGAACGAGTTGGTGGCGGCCACTTCGAACCTTATCTCATTAGAAGCGAGCGGACTTGATGTATGTAAGCCCAATTAAATTGTGCTATTTTAATCGTAGAGTGGACAGTGCCGTCGATATTATTTTGTCGAGTTGAGTTGTGTTCATCCTCGTATCACACCGCGGTGCTTTAACCTAAGAACGTATTCGCGCGGTGCCCCGCGCCGGCTACTGTAGAGTGTAGGTAGATTTCGATAACTACGCAATGGATCACATACATTTCTGGCCCAAGAATTACGAAATTGTTATGCACACATATCCGGTACCCGCGGACATCTTTATTTTAATATAGGCATATAATGCTATTTTACTTAAAAAATTTCGGTAGGCTGTCTTTTACACGCTGTATAAATTTGTTTGCGATCTGCAATTTATTTAGTAACTTGGTTATTTATTTTTATACAAAAACTAAAGCGTGAAAAAACGCGTTTTTTGCTTACGTGACAATTCGTCAACAAGTAATAAATAATTAATCAGCGACAAAAGCATAAATACACAAAGTAGAATAACTAATAAGCTTTATTTTTCCAAAGCACAAGCTCACTATAACAAGTTTGTATAGAAACGAGCAATATCATAATTATCTGCGAACAACTACAAATATATTACACGTGTTGTCTATAATCGTTTACTCATTATACAAATAAATACATACATGTATGAGTTGTATACATAATAAATATATAGATATGTAATCTTAATATATATAAATCTCGTGTCACAATGTTTGTCCTCAATGGACTCCTAAACCACTTAACCGATTATAATAAAATTCGCACACCATGTGCAGTTCGATCCAACTTGAGAGATAGGATAGTTTAAATCTCAAATTATAGTCGCAATTTTAATTTATTGCTAATTATTTGTCTGTTATTATTTGACAGTCACAATTATCTTAACTCCAAATGATTCTAACAGATGTCGATACCTTTCGACTGGGTTGAGTAAGTAATCAATAGATGGCGCTGCTATGGTAAATCTACGAACGTGTCATATAAGCTACATTTTAAGCGGGACTTTTATACCGGGAAAACTCATTCACGCGGGCGGAGCCGCGGGCAAAAGCTAGTATGTTATAATAATCTTATTTCTTATAATACTAATACCAAATGAATGTTTTAAATGTAAACGCATATATCAGAATCCGCAGAATGGATAGACAAAACCGCAGAATAGAGCAGTTTCCTATGTTCTATTATGTTAATTATTTTATACGAGCATTTGCCCGCGGCTCCGCCCGCGTGAATGAGTTTTCCCGGGATAAAAGTCCCGCTCTATATTTTCCCGGGATAAAAAGTAGCCCATGTGTTAATCCAGGACATAATCTACCCGTGTGCCAAATTTCATCGAAATCTGTTCAGTAGTTTATGCGTGAAAGATTAACAAACATCCATACATCCAGACATCCATACTTACAAACTTTCGCGTTTATAATATTAAGTAGGATATAACAGAAAATAATACGAAAAAGAAATTCTTCTGTAAAACAGCATCAAAATTGATTGAAAAATGAAGCAGTTAATCATATTTGAAATATTGTTGTAAGCAAAATTGGGGATGGAGGGGGTATCGCGATATCTCTTTCGCACGCACGCAGCGTTATGGCCGGCGACTCTCGGTGACGTCACAGTGTAATATTACTGTTTTTTGGCAACTTCCTCTTCCACCAAATTTCAAAGCTTTATATTATATAACTTACTAATTATTGCCCCAATTTTGAAAAATATTTTTCCGTTAGATTTTGAATGGCATACATTTTTGATAAATGTATTTAAAAATCGATTTTAAGCAGTGGATAAGGTGCGCACAGAACCGGAAAGAGTGGCGTGAAGGAGAGGAGGGCCTATACCCAACAGTGGGTGGAGATGGGCTGATTTGATTCATTGATTGATTTAAAAAAAGTAGTCAACTACCTTATTGGCGTAATACCAAATCTGGACGTGTTTTAAACCATAAATCGAAATAGCTAATAAAAGAGTAATTTCAAATTATAATCCTGTCACTTCTAGGCACACCTATGAGGGATTATGGCCTAGCACTAACAATAAACTATATATTGTGTACAGCCAGAAAAGCGTACCTTAAGGTTCTAAATAAGTCGCTTTTGCGTCGTCTGTCAGGTTATCTGCTGTTTCCTTTGTACATCTCCGAAACGATCGCACCTGCTAAGTAAAATATGAAAAATGGGCGTTTTATTTTAAGATAGTGTACTAGCATCAGATTGGGTGATTGTTTATTTATTTATTAGGTTTTCCAGCAGACTTAACACTACAATTACAATAACTTAAAAAATATTATAACTTATAGCTATAATGTAAGCCCAAGTTAGGAAAACTCAACATGTATGTAATTTAAAGTTGATTTCCATAATATAAAGGTCATTATAATTAGACTGCATAGACATGTTCAAACTTCAGCTATAATGTAATTTTACTGTAGAATCCACAGGAATGATAAATCAATAAGCGTTGGATACAAATCGCTATATTAGTCTGTCTAGCCTGTATTCCGAGATATCTATAAATAGGACAATGTATCAATATGTGAGATAAAAATAATACAGCCTCCGCACCTCTCGAGAGGTTCTATATTCCTCTACTGCCTACTCGCTGCAGACAGACTGCATCAGTAGAGTGGGTGTACTGCGTTTTGCGGAGGCAGTACAAATGCACGGCTGTGGTCTAGTTTCGATTTAGATCTCCGGGTCGTCATTGGGGTATATTTACCGATACTAATGTTATAAAGTGGAAAGATGTGTATTTTTGTATCTTTGTAACGAATAAACTCAACTACTGGAGCGATTTTAATAATTAATTCTTTCACCAATATGAAGCTACATTATCAGCGAGTAACATAGGCTACTTTTATCCCGGGAAAATATAAAGCGGGACTTTTATCCAAGAAAAAATCACTCTGGCGGAGGCGCGAGCAAAAGTCGAGCAGGGCCATAACCCCGATGGCGCATGAAAAAAAAAGGCGGGACCTTTTTGCTTTGAATGACGAGACGAGCATGCCTTTCGCCTGATGGTAAGCGATACGACCACCCATAAACAGTAGCAACACCATCCAGCACCTTGACTGACAAAATACTGAGTGGCATTCTACTGCGCTCGTCATCCTGAGACATAAGATGTTAAGTCTCATTATGTCCAGTAGTTATACTAGCTACAATATCCTTCAAACCGAAACACAACAGTGCCTGCACACTGTTGCTTGGCGGTAGAAATAGACATTGCGGTGGTACCCACCCAGACGGCCTCTTACATAATGAGAGACCTAACACCAGTCACCTTTTGCTCTTATCTGGAGCCTCTCCAAAAAATTCGGTCGACCCCGTCGGCAAAAACCCCACGCTATGCCACTGGGTTGAGTGGATTGATATTGGGGTTTTCTGCTCAGCATCAGCCAGGGACGTCCCACATAATATGGGTGGCGTAGCTAGCGAATGTGTTATACACCTTTGCCTAAATAAGTGGTGTTGTATGACGTATGCTACAGACTGCATAGGATTTGCATTCATCACACCTTATGTGTAATTGATGATATTATATTAGTCATTATGTGTTATCATTCTACGAATATCATATGCTTTAGTAAGATATATTTTAATTATAAAACTGCTCAGTTTTGTTGACATAAATGACGTGAATTTAGAGGTAGGCAATTACTCTCAATACTTTTCCTGGGTACAGACTTATTTTTGGTGTCTGCTAACTAGCCTATTGCTGGGCTAATAACTCTGTTCGCTAGGTATTTGATAAGCATTATTTACATCTTATGCCAGTCATATTTCTTGATAAATAAGACTATACATCTTAAGGTTTTGATTAATGTAATAATAAACGGCATCGAAATCGATTCAGCTGTTTTACCTAGCAATAGCACTACACTGCGACTTTTGGACATGTGTCTAATGAGAATACCTTCGAGATATTACTTAGACGATGATAGTTAAACTATTTAATACGGTTCAGCTGTTTTGATCACGAGACTGCGACCTTGGCCGTAGAGTTATCATTGTTTTGCGCGGACACCTTCCTGATTACCCGCTAAGTGGTCGCGCACGATAATTGTATCATGACGCTTTGTTATTCACATTTCACACGCCTATAGTAATTGCTATGAGTAATCGTCAAAAATTCAGGATATTTACGGTAAATTTTCTTTTGTATTTTGATAAAATTTATATTGTATAATCACTAGAAAAAAGATTAATAAAAATGATACCAAAGCTCATAGAACAGCTAATATTGTGAACTAACATTATGCTTATTTCGTTATAGAGCCTGTAAAGTATAGGCCTCATGGTACATTAAAAATGTTTTAATACATGTACATTTCAATTACGTTAATAAAAATTGCAGCTCATTTTTTAAGCCTTCAAGCTAATAGTGACAAATAGTTTAATTATGGCTTGTCCCCATAAAAACATAAATTGTATACAGATTTTTTTAATGTAATTCATCATCATCATCGGCCACATGAAGTCCACTGCTGAACATAAGCCTCCCCTAAAGATTTCCAGACGGACCTGTTGAAAGCGGCCTGCTTCCAGCCTGTCCCTGTGACATTTATCAACTCATCCGTCCACCGTATACACTTTTATTGATTAGTATTTATTATTTCCAGATGAGAAAGAGAAGTACGACCCTAACGGGTTCCGCGACGCGCTTGTGCAGGGGCTGGAGCGCGCCGGCGGCGACCTGGACGCCGCGTACAAGTTCCTAGACACCGCCGGCTCGAAGCTAGACTACCGCCGTTATGGCGAGGTCATATTCGACGTGCTCATCGCGGGCGGCTTGCTGCGTGAGTACTCTTCATGCTGTTCATAGTCTATCTTAAACATGATGTATAGTCAGCAGCATAAATATCTGTACAAAATCAAAATTTCAAGTCTCCTATATACGCGTTGAGTTAACTGATTTTTTTTTCCTCGTTTGAAGTAAAGTAAATACCTTTTATTTTATTTTTGTGAAGAGAAAAACAAGATTGGTAAGAACACAAAAGTATGTAGGCAATTTGAAATTTTGAATTTGATCATCTACTTATGCTGCTGACTACATATAGTGTAGGGTGGATGGGTAGCGAATAAAAGTTAAATTGGCTCTGAGGTGGTTGTTAATTTTGATGGTGTTTAAGGGTTGTGTAGGCTTCTCGGTTCAATATAAATATTGGCATAATTTGAAAGTCAAGCATGTTTTCGCAAGATAATTCTTATAAAATTTCACTTATATTGAATTTCTGTAGGGTCTCTGAAATTGATGCATTCTTATGCATATCGTAATTATAATGACACGTATAATCAGAGTTTTGGGGAATTATGGTAACGCTACACATGAATTGGTACTGTGGCCAAAATAAGCTTCTGTTTCAATTTCTAAGCAAATGAACTAGAACAACAAGGCTATTTGTAACTATTCTAAATGATGAAATAACTGGCTAGAGTCCTGACACTCATGATCGACAAAATCGTTCGTTCACACCTGATGTTTCCCTCCGTACATCCCATCACTATCCCGCATGAATATCTATATGTAACGCTAGTGTTGTGCGCAGTGCCCGGCGGGTCGGTGTCGATGGACGGCGACTCGCCCAAGACCAGCATGTGCATATTCGCCGCAAACGAGGACATGGAGACCATGCGCAACTTTGAACAGGTGCGGTGTTGTTTGATGCCATAATTATCTATACTAACAATATTATACAGAGGAAAGATTTGTATGTTTAACTAATAAACTCGAAAACTACTGGACCGATTTTAAAAATTCTTTCACCAATATAACGCTACATATCAGCGATTAAGACAGGCTACTTTTTATCCAGGGAATACTTTTACACGCGGGTGGAGCCGCGATCAAGAAAGTCTAGTGAAAAATATACTTATTAGGTGCATTTGCTGTGAAGTAACTTCATTGGAGTTGATAAGTGAAAGCACAGGGAAATGTGTGTGCCTTGATGACCACGATTTTGCTAATTATAATTTACATGGAATAATTTTGTGTATAGATTTCATTGACATTAGTGTTAATATTAAAGAAGTCTTTGGAAGATAGTCTGTTTACAATAGAGAAAAAAAAATAGAATTTAAATGATGAAAAACATGGCTAGAGTCCTGAACTAAATGTTGAGAAACCCTTTCTCGTTCAATCTATACTGATTTACTATACTAAACACAATAGGTAATGTCTGTCTGTATGTGTTATGATGACAGTATATGTCCGTTTGCAGGTATTCGTGAAACTGATGCGTCGGTACAAATACCTCGAGAAGATGTTCGAGGAAGAAATGAAAAAGGTGAGGACCGAAATGAAATAATTATGAAATCTGGTTTCATATTATAAGATGTTTGCTAGATTTATATTGTAATTGTGCACACGATTAAAGCCGAGCCAGGTGGTATGCGTGGCTGCGTGTCGTAGTGTGCGACAGTATCGCGCGGAACATCCTCGGGCGCCGGCACACACCGGCGTCCGTTAAAACTCGCCGCTCTACATTATTAACAAAAATACACCAATATGTGACCATATTACTAGATTGAAAGAATACTGTTCAGTAGTTGATAGACTCGTTTGATAGTCCATCTGTGTACACTACCACTGCAATGTTTATTTTCCCCACTAAGCAGCAGTGTGCAAGTTAGTCCTGTATTAAATTGATCTTTATTGTGCTTTAGTTGTTTTGTAAGATAGCGCAATTGTACGTAAACTTATGCATATAATGTAAATATGAATGTTGTTTGTCGCAGGTCCTGGTGTATCTGAAGGGTTTCGAGCCGCTACAGCGCATCAAACTGGCGCGCATGACTGCGCTGTGGATCGGTACGTATCTTACTAATATTATAAATGAAAAAGTTTGTAAAAGTGGTTGCACGTTTATTAAAAGTATATGCAGAAACAACTTGACGGATTTGGATGCAAATTTGGCACACGGGAAGATCATTTCCTAGATTAACACAAGGGTAGTTTTTATCCCGGTAATTTGCTCCCATGTGAAATAATGGATTTAATCTTCCCTTGTCCGATTCGTAATATTAGATCGGCGCAACACACTGTACCGAGTGTTTAGAAAGTATTTGACGTAGTTTTACGCCCAAAAAATGTTTGCTTACAAAAATGATTCATTGAACATAGCAATGTCCTAACAAAACTATAATAATTTGTTAATAAACCAGCTGTGAAATCCATATAAATATAAATGTTTGCACACTATTAGAGCCGGACTATGCACATTGCGTTGTTCGGTGTCGAAGCTGTGCTACATCAACCGAGTGGAACATCCTCGCGCTATTCAAAACGTATTGCGCGTTCACACTGACCACACTACATTACCGCATTGATGTGTTAAACTAGAAATAGTAGGGAATATTTGATGTGTTGTACTAGTAAACAATTATATCCAAATTACCATTTTTTGCATTGGAATATTTTGAGATAACACTCTTAAGTTAATTACTGATTAAAATTAGTTGTCTTGTGTAGCCCACAATGGTTCAGAGAACATTGTGGAAGTATTATATTTTATATGATAGGCTCACTTCCTAAATTAAAATCACCCAAATGTCAGTCTCTAAATTATTTAATGTATTTCTGATATAAATAAACAATATAAATACAAAAACAGTTATCTAACATTTCCATTTGTTCTCAGGCAACGGTTGCGTACCGCCTGCCGTACTGCTGGTGCTGATCAACGAGCATCTCCTGAAGGATAACCTGGCGCTGGAGTTCGTGCTGGAGGTGTTCACCACGGTGAAGCAGGAGCGCGGCGTCGCTTCTCTCATCGCGGCGCTGCGACGAGGGCAGCTTGAAGGCAGGTGTGTGGATGCACCCCCATGGCTCACTAGCTTGTAAAGGCTCTGTAGTTCTAATATTACATTGTCGGCCAAAGTGTGACGTCTATGAATACTACATTTAACACCTCTAGGCAATAGAAATATCTCAGGGTGACGTATTCACCGCCATTTTTTTATTCTGGTTAGTGGTCGTTATTATATTTTATGGTAGGCAATATTTTAACCACCAGACAAGCTATTTGTTAGCCTTGTAGGTCAATTAAGTAGAAGTAATTCTATGTCATGTCCAATAGTTCTCTTTTACGAATGTATTGAAATCCCCGACACGCAAATTTCGGGCTGTTTGTTTGTTGTTCAGCTCGATCAATGTCGCGGGTAGAGCGACGCGTCATGTACTGGCCCGCTGTGCCTCTCGCAGCGGCGTCATTGATGGTGCTACATATATGTTATCCTACTAATATTATAAACGCGAAAGTTTGTAAGTATGGATGTACGGATGTTTGTTACTCTTTCACGCAAAAATTACTGAACGGATTTCGATGAAATTTGGCACACGGGTAGATCATGTCCTGGATTAACATAGGCTACTTTTTACCCTGGGAAAATATAAAGCGGGCCTTTTATCCCGGAAAAACTTATTAACGCGGGCGGAGCCGCGGACAAAAGCTAGTGTTATCTAAATATAATGTTAGGATGTAGGATTTGGCATAGGTGAAGGCTACTTTTTACCCTGGGAAAATATAAAGCGGGCCTTTTATCCCGGAAAAACTTATTAACGCGGGTGGAGCCGCGGACAAAAGCTAGTGTTATCTAAATATAATGTTAGGATGTAGGATTTGGCATAGGTGATGACAGGGAAAACTGGAATGTCTTGCATCAAGTAAAGTTAACGGTCTTACATAGAACCCACAAGAAAGTTTTTAGCCAAGTATTTTAGCCTAACATTGTCAGTACTGTGTTCCCCATGCACGCATAATGCACTTGATGGTAACCGGAGAGGTCCACACGGTCCATACCTCTGTCTGTCAGAGTCACCGGTACTCTTCGTGCTCTATACCGCCTAAAGAATTTCCTCCCGCCTAAGACCAAGACTATGCTGGTACAAGCCTTAATCCTTCCTGTAATCGACTATGGTGATGTGTGCTATTTTGATCTGAATGCAGATCAACTCAATAAACTCGACCGTCTTCTTAATAACTGCATTCGATTCGTGTATAATCTTCGAAAATATGATCACATTTCTACTTATCGACAACAATTAAAATGGCTACCTATACGACAGCGCCGATCTTTGCGTGCACTTACCACTCTATTCTCTTTGCTTACTTCCCCTACTCCACCTGCCTACTTATCTTCAAAAATCCCATACCTTTGATTGCAAAGGTATGGGATTTGCTATTGAGCCATGATAGAAACCTTCGTTCATCTAGCAATCTTCTCCTTAAGTGTCCTCCCCACAGCTCTGACTTTATTCACTCTTCTTTCACTATTCAATCTATACTTCTATGGAATTCACTCTCCCTCGAAATCAGAACGTCTACGACTCGGGTTGCCTTCAAAATAAGGGTACGACAACTATTGCTGAATGGAATGGAAGAGTCACCTCCTTAACTCTTTATATATTTATATATATATCGTATGTATTCTATATATTTATTATTGTTATATCTTTATTTTAGTTATGTCTACATTTAATATATTTATAATTATTTAATATGTATATCTATCGTATAATATATGTTCTTTCTTGAATCTGTTTATCGCTTCAGATAACTTTGATGCACCTACCTTGTTTATCTCTGCACCACCCTAAGGTTGACTGGTAGAGAATGCCTACGGCATTAAGTCCGCCTATGTACAGTCATAAGCATAAATATATATACGTTGACAGCACGGAAATAACATCTACACCAACGATAGTTCAAAATTATTTGTACCAACCAAATGTTATAATTATTTGGTTACACGACGGAGTCATAATTATCCAAACATCAATACATTTGCCGAAAAAGGGATGAAAAATTACCCAATGACTCTTACAACTATCATAACAGAATACGCATACCTTAGAGATTGAAATAAGTGTATATATCATCAAGTTTTTATACCAGGGGGTGAATAGTAATCATTTTTGTGGTAACTTTTATTGGTAATATCTATTTATTACTAACAAAAAATAACAAGACCCAACTAATCCCAATACATAACGAAAAATAGTGATACTGTTTGATTTCGAGAACTTCCCTTCCGCATCTTCAAAGTCCAAGGTCCCATACCAATGAAATTAAAATGGTACCATTTCGTAGCTATATGCAATCTAACATAAAACATAATTAAATTCAAACAGGGGATAATAAATTATCTGGAACTAAGAATAAGCCACATGATGGACTTTCAGTCTCACAATTATTAAATTACAATTAATTAATATTCATCAATTATAAATCACACAAATATTAATTCTTAGTGCGGGAATCCAACCTACGGTATCTTGTTTCAGCCGGCTTATCGCCCACTGCATCACGGATGCTGTCAAAAATTAAAGCGCGCTAAAAACTCTAATGACTACTCCTGAATATAAAGCTGATTCCCCACTTACGATACAGAGCGGATCGTCCTCGACCGCCTCAAAATAGTCGCTCACAACAACAATCTGATCCCTCCGGAACAGTTTGGTTTTCGTGCTAGGCACAGTTGCGTAAATCAGGTGCTCCGCATCACGGAGCACGTTTACGACAAATTCAAGATAGGCATGCCCACCGGTGCTCTCTTTTTCGATATTGAAAAAGCATTCGACAGGGTGTGGCACAACGGCTTGCTTTACAAGCTTTACACTCTTAACGTGCCCACTCAACTCGTGCACATCATACGAGATTTTTTGTCGAATCGCGGATTCAAATATCGCGTGGAGGGTACTCTTTCTTCCCGACATACTATTACGGCCGGAGTCCCGCAAGGCTCCGCTCTTTCCCCTTTTCTATTCTCGCTATACACCAGCGATATCCCTAAACCGAAGAACGCCCATCTGGCGCTCTTTGCGGATGACACTGCAATCTACGCCTCACGTAGAAACCCCGACAATGTGGTGCGCACTTTGCAGGCCGCCGCCGACAAGCTCGGCGAGTGGTTCCGCAAATGGCGAATCACCGTCAATCCCACAAAGAGCCAGGCTATCCTGTTCACTTTGAAACGGAGAGTCCATGTGCCTCACAACTCAGTCCACATGTCCAACCAGGTTATCCCCTGGACGGACAAAGCCAAATATTTAGGAGTGACCCTTGATCGGAGGTTGACCTTCATACCACACGTAAATGCGGTACGCGCGCGAGCCGCATTCGCGATGAGCCAACTGCATTGGCTCATAAATAGGAAAAGCAAAATGTCCATCCGCAACAAGATTAGGATCTTTACCACGTGTATTAGACCGATCATGACATACGCGTCGCCCGTGTTCGCCCATATACCGCCTGCTCGTCTTAAGCGTATGCAGGTATTGCAAAACATTTTTCTTCGACACGCTCTTGGTGCCCCGTGGTACGTTCGCAATCGCAACCTCCACGTGGATACCAATATGCCGACCATCAGGCATTTCATGCAAATGACCAGCAAACGCTACTTCGATCGGGCGGTAAATCACCCAAATACGTTAGTCCGCAAAGCGTCAATATACACTCCATTCGACCGCGCCAAATGGAGACGGCCGCGTTCAGTCCTAACCGATCCAGAGGACGATATCACTCTGGCCATTCGCAGTAAGAACGAGTTCCTAAAACTCCTACACTCCACACGACCGCAGTTCCGTCCTCGCCGCCGAGGACCTCGCCGCGTTCCCCGTCGCCCCCCCGACCCTCCTAACAGTTCCGGCCCGCGTGCCGACGAAATAAATGGATAGGATTAGGTTAAACCCCAATCTTCCCCACTAAACGCTGATGTCTCATCCTCTCCCAGTGACCGTCCTGAGCCGAGGTCCGTAACCCGTTAGTGGGTTGCCCTCAGCATGGTCACTTAAATTAAAGGGTTGCGAGTGCCTAAAGCGCTCACCCTAAAGTCCGGTTTGTTTGTATAAGCCGACCCTCGTCAGGCTAACAAACGATAGTCAGGTTAAAAAAAAAAAAAAAAAAAAAACTTACGATACAAAACTAAACAAAAATCGCGAAGTGCGGGTGTTAATAGTTTCGTGGGTTGGTGACAGCACTTCGCAACATTCCTCGAACATCGTTTTTCTTTTTTGCCAAGTCGAATGCGAACATGTTACACGTTCCCTTTTATTATGTACTATATGGTATTTAGGCCTTAGCGTGCAATTATAATCATTTACATTTAAATTACATACATACATATACATATACACTCACGCCTTTAATCCCCGAAGGGGTAGGCAGAGGCGCAACTAGTGCACCCACTTTTCGCCGTTATTCCGTCCCATGATGTGATAGGGGGCGAGCCTATCGCCATATCGGGCACAAATTCCAGACTCCAGGCTGACACTGAATTTTAAAAAACCCAATATCACTGCCCGACCCGGGAATCGAACCCAAGACCTCAGCATTGCAGTCATACCGTAATACAACTACGCCACCGAGGCACATTAATACATTTAAATTAATATAATATTATGTATCTTATTCATATTACTTAACTTAAACTTAGTAAAAGTTGAAAATGTAGTAAATTGATTTTCGTACAGAGATTGTAAACGTTATCTTGTGAGTGTAAAACTGGCCTTATTAAAAGTCATGATGCCTTCGATAATAACTAGCTATTCGCCGCGGGTTACACCCGTGTATTTTTTTCGCTGATGTGTGGCAGCTTAAAACACTATGATAGAGGAAAAGCCGTTTGGTTCAATATTAATATAATATGTTTTTGATTTATAAGCCCTTTTAATTTCTTTGATAGTTTATATTTCATCTAGAAAAGAATGCTACGTGCTCACAAAAGTCCCGTCGTGGGTAAACCATTTTACAAAATTAACGTTGACAGCTACAAAAATTGAAGATGCAAAAAATAATAAAATTTAAGTTTTTTTCCAAATTACAGACAGATATTCTAACCTGTCTTATATGTATGGATTTCTCTAGTACCAATTAATTTAAAAATGAATGTGATTTGAAATACAATTGTCATAGATGCGCAATAATCTTAAAAACAAATGACACGTCTCTTACGTCATGCACGAAATGACAAAGACAAAGTAATATTGCTGCTATTCTATTTAACGAATATAGGAACGTCTCAGTCGTGATGTTGCCGGAAATATACGAGTAGGTTTATCAAGACAAAATTTATCTTTACAAAAAATTGGTATTATGCACAGATGTATAATTTTTTTATACACCTGTAGTATTGCGCTTATTTGCTTAACAGTCTTCTTGCTGGATCGTATCGGTTATATCTGTAGGTACTTCTTACAGCATCTTGGGCATCTTCAGGTCCCCATCAATTTCAATTGATCGATTAGGTACTCTCCTACGATTATACACAGCATAGTACTTTAGATTCAGTCACTGCACATTGGCTATTAATGACAGCAGATCGACACAGATTAGCATTATAATTCCTTAATTTAATGTCTCATAGGCTTTATGTTCGAGGGTTTTCCCTCAACATAAAGCCTATGAGACATTAAATTAAACAAAAAAGGCTTATTGTTATTCCCCAAATCTAGCTACCAGATGATCAGGTCGTGATTGAATATTCAACTATAGAAATATTGACTGGGTAGCATAGTTTTAGTGCGATGATGACCATCGTTCTGAGTTTCTGGTTTGATTCTCGATCGGGTAAGGTTTTCTGCACAGTATTAACCCGAAATCTAGACTGTACCGCTAATTAGCAATAGCCTGACTTCCTCTTACGTGAGACCTGGTATAGCTGGTAATATGTGGGTGTTATACCCCTGTCTACCCCTGGAAAGACGAAAGGCGTTATGCTATCCATATATATATATATATATATATATAAATCGGTACATAAATGCGATTCAAAACTCAAATCAATCTTCCTTATATCGACTAGTAGCATAAGAATGGTTTCTGCTTACGCCCTGGTATAAAAACTTGATAATATACGTACCTATTCCCATCTCTAAGGTATTGGCATTCTATTGCGGCAGTTGGAAGAATCATTGAGTAATTTCTCATCCCTTTTTCGGCAAATGTATTGATGTTTGGATAATTATGACTCCGTCGTGTAACCAGATAATTATAACATTTGGTTGGTACAAATAAATTTGACTTTTACTTTGGCCCCGATGTTACTGCCGCCTTGGTGGGTACCGATACTTTTGCTTATGACTGTACATTGATTGTATATGAAGTGCATAAATAAATAAATAAATAAACATGGTGTCGATAATTATCAATTGTCAGTTTAACATTTATCTCGCCCTGCTTGGACTGGATATACACAGGCTGATCCCAGAATGCGACACACTTAACACCTTATATACAGTGGTCGCTATCCGAACGTTACCATATTGCATGTTACCAATATGTCTGTGTTGTGGTGTAGACTGCTGGAGTTCCTGCCGCTGAACCGTCGCAGTGAGGAGGTGCTAGCGACATCGTTCGGCGCGCGCGGGCTGGCCGAGCTGCTGCGGCTGCACCGCGCGCAGGCCTCGCAGGAGGCGCGGCGGGACCTCACCGCCGCGCTGCAGGACGACCTCGCCGACGACAAGCCCGTGCGCGACCTCATACAGGACCTGCGCGACATGGCGCTCAAGCACGCCATACCGGAACACGAGGTCGTCTCCATCGTAAGTACAACAATTATAACTGCTTTTTTGGTGGATAATTACACTGAATTCAATTGAAAAACTGGGCAAAGATCTTGATCCTGGTTGAGACAACAAAACTCCATCCTCAAATATATTACAAGATACATTACAATACAATACAGTCTGGCATATATTAACTTGCGTGAACGCCTCCAAATTGTATTACGATATTGTTTGTTTAATTCACTGCGCTTGAAATTAACTTTAAATTATATACACGTTGAATTTTCCTAACTTGGGCTTACATTATAGCTATAAGTTATAATATTTGTTAATTTATTGTAATCGTAGTGTTAAGTCTGTTGGAAAACCTAATAAATAAATAAATTACAATACAAAGCCGCTATGGCGATAGGCTCACCCATTATCACATATCATCGGACATAATACACATAGCAAAAAATGGATGCACTTGTCGCGCCTCTGTCTACGCCTTCGGGGATAAAATGTGTATAATAAAGTCTATCACAACATCGCTAATGAGAGAAACATCGATACAATATACATGCAAGAAGATAGACGAGTTCAATTGCTTCAAAAAAAAATTGCTAAATACCTTGTAAAATTGGTATAATTTAATCCACCAATAACATCAAATACAAAAATACATTTGAAAATTGTGTAGAACATGGCATACCATCAACTAGATCTATGGATCTGGTTAATCGAAGTCTCCCAACATTCCATATTGTATGATGATAACCGATGACGAGTCCAAGCATCGCATGATCACGTCGCGGGCTCGCACCGGTCGAGTATTTCGAACGATGCGCAGCTAGCTTCGTTTACATGCGAAGGCGATGCAGATACGGCAGCCTGATTTTCTCTAACGTTACCTTATATCCTGTTTTGTCGTAAGAATTGTTCTAATAGTTACTGGTTGTTGTAGATCTGGCAGTGCGTGATGTCTCGCAGTGAATGGAACAAGAAAGAGGAGCTGCTGGCCGAGCAGGCTGCGAAACACTTGCGCCAGTACACGCCGCTACTGGAGGCGTTCGCGCAGTCCGCTAAAGCTGAGTTGGCTCTGCTGACCAAGGTGAGATGTGTTTTAATCTTACTTGTATTATAAATGCAAGTGTGAAGAAATTAAGATATGTAGAAGTTAACACCGATGACTGTGAATGGTTAAAATTTGGTTAATTTTCTGTTATGGGGAAAAAATTGACTATCACCTAGCATTTCATAATGACGCAATAGGGTAGAAGGCTACTTTTTTTAAATACAATTATGAAAGATGTATGCTATCCAAAATCTAATGAAAAAAGAATTTTCGAAATTGGCGCAATAGCAAGTAAGTTATAAAGCTTTGTAATTTCGTGGAAGAGGTAGCTGTCAAATAACAGCAATACTAGGCTGCGACGTCACCAAGCGCCGACGGCCATAACGCTGCCTGCGTGCGAAAGAGATAGCGCGATATCCCCGCCACGCCCCCACTTTTGCTCAAAAGAATATTTCAAAATTGAATAATTGCTTTATTTTTCGCAGATTTCGCAGAAGAATTTCTTATTCGTATTATTTTCTGTTAGATCTAAAATAATGTACAAAATGAAATATACAACTACCCTATTAGGGTATTTACTAGATAGTAATGGTAGTTTCAGCTGTGGCATTTACCTGCTGGCGAGGGTTTCATGATTCCCATTGTAGGATTGTTTAGTGGAGGTGAATTTACTGTTCTATATATTCTATTCTAGGAGTAAAAATACTCTCAATTACTTATGTAACAAATGTGTGTCCAGGTACAAGAGTACTGCTACGAGAACATGAACTTCATGCGCGCGTTCAGCAAGCTGGTAGTGATGCTGTACAAGACGAATGTACTGTCTGAGGAGGTGATCCTCAAGTGGTACCGCGAGCCCAACTCCACCAAGGGCAAGATGATGTTCCTCGACCAGATGAAGAAGTTCGTCGAGTGGCTGCAGAGCGCCGAGGAAGGTGAGAACTTAACACACACCTAATAGTAACAACCCTGTATTATATGCTATCGCACTGTAGAGCATGGTCTCTACTACAGAGAAGGTTTAGGCCTTGGACATTGTACAATCAAGATAATAAACTCAATTTATTTTTCAGAGTCTGAGAGCGGTGAAGACGACGATTAGTTTAAGAGCAGCGAGTGAGACTGACAACAAACACCCCATGCATAATGTTTCCAACACACAGACGCGCGCCGCCACAATAATAATGTATAATAATAAAAACGTTGGAGCTGCAGGCGGCGGCGCGCGACTCCTTTTCTACAGCTGTATAGTATTCATGTCTACATACATGCAACAATGAATTCAAACCTAAAATATTTTTTATTCAATTTTTTTAGTAAAATTCCAATAAATGGTGGTAACACGCTGTTGGTGTTTTATTGTACTTTGAAAATAGTTGTTAAAATTTAACATTAGAGACGCGAAATTGAAGAAAGCGTTATAGCTTTACAATGTTTCACAACTTGTACGTAAATGTATAATCGCGGGTATAAAACTACCAAATACCAAAGGTATAATAAAATGGGGGACGTATGCAGTCGCACTGACGGGTGATCTTACGTCGGCACGCGAGCCGGAACTGTTAGGGGGGTCGGGGGGGCGACGGGGAACGCGGCGAGGACGGAACTGCGGTCTTGTACCCTTGAGGCAATAATTAGTAAGTTATAAAGCTTTGAAATTTGGTGGAAGGGGTAGTTGTCAAATAACGGTAATATTACACTGTGACATCACTGAGAGCCGCCGGCCATAACGCTGTGTGCGTGCGAAAGAGATAGTGCGATATCCCTCGTTTGCCCCTATATCATAAAAAAAGTCCCCACTTCTGCTCACTAAAATATTTCAAATATGAATAACTGCTTTATTTTTCAACCAATTTTGATGCCGATTTCACAGAAGAATTTCTTTTTCGTATTATTATCTGTTACATATAAAACAATTTACAAAATCAATCATAGGACTACTCTATAGATAAAAAAAAAACTAGAATTTAAATGATTAAAAACATGGCTAGAGTCCTGAACTTAATGTTGAGAAACCCTTTGTCGTTCAATCTGTACTGATTTACTATACTAAACTCAATAGGTAATGTCTGTCTGTATAGGTTATGATAAGATTGTATGTCCGTTTGCAGGTATTCGTGAAACTGATGCGTCGGTACAAATACCTCGAGAAGATGTTACGAGGAAGAAATGAAAAAGGTGAGGTCCGAAATTGTTTGCTAGATTTATATTGTAATTGTGCACACGATTAAAGCCGAGCCAGGTGGTATGCGTGGCTGCGTGTCGTAGTGTGCGACAGTATCGCGCGGAACATCCTCGGGCGCCGGCACACACCGGCGTCCGTTAAAACTCGCCGCTCTACATTATTAACAAAAATACACCAATATGTGACCATATCACTAGATTCAAAGAATAGTGTTCAGTAGTTGATAGACTCGTTTGATAGTCCATCTGTGTACCACCACTGCAATGTTACTAAGCAGCAGTGTGCATGTTAGTCCTGTATTAAATTGATCTTAATTGTGCTTTAGTTGTTTTGTAAGATAGCGCAATTGTACGTAAACTTATGCATATAATGTAAATATGAATGTTGTTTGTCGCAGGTCCTGGTGTATCTGAAGGGTTTTGAGCCGCTACAGCGCATCAAACTGGCGCGCATGACTGCGCTGTGGATCGGTGCGTATCTTACTAATATTATAAATGCAAAAGTTTGTAAAAGTGGTTGCACGTTTATTAAAAGTATATGCAGAAACAATTTGACGGATTTGGATGAAATTTGGCACACGGAAAGATCATGTCCTAGATTAAGAGTCCGTATGCGATATTGCCCCGCACGAAAATAGGTATTTATCGAGCGGCGGGAGCAGTGAGCATCACGTGTTTCACGAGCCACAACACTGACAGCCGATGCGTCCGCGTTTAACGGTGTTGATGCTTGCCTTATTATATTTATAAGTTCGTCGACTATAACACTTTAACTTGTAAACCCTACTTAGCTGTGATAGTTTTCCTTTTAACTTCGTTAAGTGTACACTTGATTCTAACAAAAATATGCCCTTTAATACTTAATATTTCACAAACTAATCTATAACAGAAAAATAATGTTCACACTCCCACAAGTTTTTGAAAGACCTATCCATCGACAACCCACACAATGGGAAAGACTTACTGGTGGTAGGTCTCTCATGTGTAAGAGTCCGTCTAGGGGGGTACCACCGCAATGTCTATTTCTACCGCCAAGCAGCAGTGTGCATGCAATGCTGTGTTTCGGTTTGAAGGAAATTGTAGCCAGTGTAACTACTGGACATATGAGACTTCTTATGTCTCAGGGTTACGAGCGCAGTGGAATGCCACGCAGTACTTTGTAAGTCAAGGTTCTGGATGGTGTTGCTACTGTTTATGGGTGGTTGTGTCGCTTACCATCAGGCGAACAGCTTGCTCGTCTCGTCATTCAACGCCATAAAAAAAAGACGAGAAAAAATTCTAGATTTCTAAAGTTCAGTTCTATTTTTTTTCTGTAACGCGTAGTTATTTAATGCCTCTGAAATACAAAATAGCAACGAAAATCTGAAATAACATACAAAAACCTACTTTATACAGTATTCATCTATATTTAGTAGTCAACACAAAAATATAGTAAATATTTTCAAGCGTCAAAACGTCTTGATAGTCGTATACCGTTTGCTCGGTTCGCCGCACGTTAGGTCCATTCAGAAAAAAAGGACTAAAAAAATTAAACTCCAAGTGAATTAAAAAAATCATAGTCGTTATTTCATAAAACTGAATACGTCACGATTGCTACATTAAATAGTAACTAAAATATTATTTTGGTATTTTAAGTTTAGGAGTAAATCGACTACAACCGTTTTTCTTTTATGAAAAGCTACTTATACCTGCAGGAAAGCTACATATGAATATCTCGTCATTTCCCTTTTGTCATTTTTATGGCATAATCTTATACTATTTGCCTCAGAACAATAAATAGTAATTCTTCTATGAAAAAACCCATACTAAAATAGCTACTAAATATATATATGTAGATACTATTTTATCTTACCCTACAGATAAAAAAAAACTAGAAGTTAAATGATGAAAAACATGGCTAGAGTACTGAACTAAATGTTGAGAAACCCTTTCTCGTTCAATCTATACTGATTTACTATACTAAACACAATAGGTAATGTCTGTCTGTATGGGTTATGATAAGATTGTATGCCCGTTTGCAGGTATTCGTGAAACTGATGCGTCGGTACAAATACCTCGAGAAGATGTTCGAGGAAGAAATGAAAAAGGTGAGGTCTGAAATTGTTTGCTAGATTTATATTGTAATTGTGCACACGATTAAAGCCGAGCCAGGTGGTATGCGTGGCTGCGTGTCGTAGTGTGCGACAGTATCGCGCGGAACATCCTCGGGCGCCGGCACACACCGGCGTCCGTTAAAACTCGCCGCTCTACATTATTAACAAAAATACACCAATATGTGACCATATCACTAGATTGAAAGAATAGTGTTACGTAGTTGATAGACTCGTTTGATAGTCCATCTGTGTACACTACCACTGCAATGTTTATTTTCCCCACTAAGCAGCAGTGTGCAGGTTAGTCCTGTATTAAATTAGTCTTAATTGTGCTTTAGTTGTTTTGTATTAGCGTAATTGTACGTAGACTTACGCATAGAATGTAAATATGAATGTTGTTTGTCGCAGGTCCTGGTGTATCTGAAGGGTTTCGAGCCGCCACAGCGCATCAAACTGGCGCGCATGACTGCGCTGTGGATCGGTACGTATCTTACTAATATTATAAATGAAAAAGTTTGTAAAAGTGGTTGCACGTTTATTAAAAGTATATGCAGAAACAACTTGACGGATTTGGATAAAATTTGGCACACGGAAAGATCATTTCCTAGATTAACACAAGGGTAGTTTTTATCCCGGTAATTTGCTCCCATGTGAAATAATGGATTTAATCTTCCCTTGTCCGATTCGTAATGTTAGATCGGCGCAACACACTGTACCGAGTGTTTAGAAAGTATTTGACGTAGTTTTCACGCCCAAAAAATGTTTGCTAACAAAAATGATTCATTGAACATAGCAATGTCCTAACAAAACTATAATGATTTGTTAATAAACCAGCTGTGAAATCCATATAAATATAAACGTTTGCACACTATTAGAGCCGGACTATGCACATTGCGTTGTTCGGTGTCGAAGCTGTGCTACATCAACCGAGTGGAACATCCTCGCGCTATTCAAAAAGTATTGCGCGTTCACACTGACCACACTACATTACTTCATTGATGTGTTACACTAGAAATAGTAGGGATTATTTGATGTGTTGTACTAGTAAACAATTATATCCAAATTACCATTTTTTGCTTTGTAATATTTTGAGGTAACACTCTTAAGTTAATTACTGATTAAAATTAGTTGTCTTGTGTAGCCCACAATGGTTCAGAGAACATTGTGGAAGTATTATATTTTATATGATAGTCTCACTTCCTAAATTAAAATCACCCAAATGTCAGTCTCTAAATTATTTAATGTATTTCTGATATAAATAAACAATATAATTACAAAAACAGTTATCTAACTTTTCCATGTGTTCTCAGGCAACGGTTGCGTACCGCCTGCCGTACTGCTGGTGCTGATCAACGAGCATCTCCTGAAGGATAACCTGGCGCTGGAGTTCGTGCTGGAGGTGTTCACCACGGTGAAGCAGGAGCGCGGCGTCGCTTCTCTCATCGCGGCGCTGCGACGAGGACAGCTCGAAGGCAGGTGTGTGGATGCACCCCATGGTTCACTAGCTTGTAAAGGCAAAGGCTCTGTAGTTCTAATATTACATTGTCGGCCAAAGTGTGACGTCTATGAATACTACATTTAACACCTCTAGGCAATAGAAATATCTCAGGGTGACGTATTTACCGCCATTTTTTTAATCTGGTTAGTGTAGTTATTATATTTTATGGTAGGCAATATTTTAACTACTAGACAAGCTATTTGTTTGCCTTGTAGTTCAATTAAGTAGAAGTAATTCTATGGCTTGTCTAATAGTTCTCTTTTACGAATGTATTGAAGTCCCCGACACGCACATTTCGGGCTGTTTGTTTGTTGTTCAGCTCGATCAATGTCGCGGGTAGAGCGACGCGTCATGTACTGGCCCGCTGTGCCTCTCGCAGCGGCGTCATTAATGGTGCTACATGCATGTTATCCTATTAATATTGTAAACGCGAAAGTTTGTAAGAAAATATGGATGTATGTTTGTTACTCTTTCACGCAAAAATTACTGAACGGATTTCGATGAAATTTGGCACACGGGTAGATCATGTCCTGGATTACACATAGGCAATTTTATCCCGGGAAAATATAAAGTGGGACTTTTATCCTGGATTTTTTTAACGCGTGCGGAGCTGCTGCAAAAGCTAGTGTTATCTAAATATATTGTTAGGATGTTTGGCATAGGTAATCACGTAAGCTAATCACCACTGGGAAAACTAGAATGTTTTGCCGATCCAACTTGTTCATTCATGCAATGGTGATATCGTACTAAGGCGACGTTGTTTCATCCATGGTCAAGTAAAGTTAACTGTCTTACATAGAACCCACAAGAAAGTTTTTAGCCAAGTATTTTAGCCTAACATTGTCAGTACTGTGTTCCCCAATGCACCTGATGGTAACCGGAGAGGTCCACATGGTGTCGATAATTATCACTCGTCGGTTGAAACATTTATATCGTCCTCCTTGGACCGGATATACACAGGCTGATCCCAGAACGCGACATACTTAACACCTTATATACGGTGGTCGCTATCCGAATCAAAATATATTGTATTGCATGGTACCAATATGTCTGTTGTGGTGTAGACTGCTGGAGTTCCTGCCGCTGAACCGTCGCAGTGAGGAGGTGCTAGCGACATCGTTCGGCGCGCGCGGGCTGGCCGAGCTGCTGCGGCTGCACCGCGCGCAGGCCTCGCAGGAGGCGCGGCGGGACCTCACCGCCGCGCTGCAGGACGACCTCGCCGACGACAAGCCCGTGCGCGACCTCATACAGGACCTGCGCGACATGGCGCTCAAGCACGCCATACCGGAACACGAGGTCGTCTCCATCGTAAGTACAACAATTATAACTGCTTTTTTGGTGGATAATTACACTGAATTCAATTGAAAAACTGGGCAAAGATCTTGATCCTGGTTGAGACAACAAAACTCCATCCTCAAATACATTACAATACAGTCTGGCATATATTAACTTGCGTGAACGCCTCCAAATTGTATTACGATATTGTTTGTTTAATTCACTGCGCTTGAAATTGACTTTAAATTATATACACGTTGAATTTTCCTAACTTGGGCTTACATTATAGCTATAAGTTATAATATTTGTTAATTTATTGTAATCGTAGTGTTAAGTCTGTTGGAAAACC
Organism: Sphinx pinastri; assembly: GCA_947568825.1. NCBI lineage: Eukaryota > Metazoa > Arthropoda > Insecta > Lepidoptera > Sphingidae > Sphinx > Sphinx pinastri. The sequence continues at coordinate 13,140,987 of OX387636.1, read as the reverse complement.
TAATAAATAAATAAATTACAATACAAAGCCGCTATGGCGATAGGCTCACCCATTATCACATATCATCGGACATAATACACATAGCAAAAAATGGATGCACTTGTCGCGCCTCTGTCTACGCCTTCGGGGATAAAATGTGTATAATAAAGTCTATCACAACATCGCTAATGAGAGAAACACCGATACAATATACATGCAAGAAGATAGACGAGTTCAATTGCTTAAAAAAAATAATTGCTAAATACCTTGTAAAATTGGTATAATTTAATCCACCAATAACATCAAATACAAAAATACATATGAAAATTGTGTAGAACATGCATGGCATACCATCAACTAGATCTATGGATCTGGTTAATCGAAGTCTCCCAACATTCCATATTGTATGATGATAACCGATGACGAGTCCAAGCATCGCATGATCACGTCGCGGGCTCGCACCGGTCGAGTATTTCGAACGATGCGCAGCTAGCTTCGTTTACATGCGAAGGCGATGCAGATACGGCAGCCTGATTTTCTCTAACTTTACCTTATATCCTGTTTTGTCGTAAGAATTGTTCTAATAGTTACTGGTTGTTGTAGATCTGGCAGTGCGTGATGTCTCGCAGTGAATGGAACAAGAAAGAAGAGCTGCTGGCCGAGCAGGCTGCGAAACACTTGCGCCAGTACACGCCGCTACTGGAAGCGTTCGCGCAGTCCGCCAAGGCTGAGTTGGCTCTGCTGACCAAGGTGAGATGTGTTTTAATCTTACTTGTATTATAAATGCAAGTTTGTGAAGAAATTAAGATATGTAGAAGTTAACACCGATGACTGAATGGTTAAAATTTGGTTAATTTTCTGTTATGGGGAAAAAATTTACTGTCACCTAGCATTTCATAATGACGCAATAGGGTAGAAGGCTACTTTTTTTAAATACAATTATGAAAGATGTATGCTATCCAAAATCTAATGGAAAAAGAATTTTCGAAATTGGCGCAATAGCAAGAAAGTTATAAAGCTTTGTAATTTCGTGGAAGGGGTAGCTGTCAAATAACAGCAATACTAGGCTGCGACGTCACCAAGCGCCGACGGCCATAACGCTGCCTGCGTGCGAAAGAGATAGCGCGATATCCCCGCCACGCCCCCACTTTTGCTCAAAAGAATATTTCAAAATTGAATAACTGCTTTATTTTTCGCAGATTTCGCAGAAGAATTTCTTATTCGTATTACTTTCTGTTAGATCGAAAATAATGTACAAAATGAAATATACAACTACCCTATTAGGGTATTTACTGGAAAGTAATGGTAGTTTCAGCTGTGGTATTTACCTGCTGGCGAGGGTTTCATGATTCCCATTGTAGGATTGTTTAGTGGAGGTGAATTTACTGTTCTATATATTCTATTCTAGGAGTAAAAATACTCTCAATTACTTATGTAACAAATGTGTGTGTCCAGGTACAAGAGTACTGCTACGAGAACATGAACTTCATGCGCGCGTTCAGCAAGCTGGTAGTGATGCTGTACAAGACGAATGTACTGTCTGAGGAGGTGATCCTCAAGTGGTACCGCGAGCCCAACTCCACCAAGGGCAAGATGATGTTCCTCGACCAGATGAAGAAGTTCGTCGAGTGGCTGCAGAGCGCCGAGGAAGGTGAGAACTTAACACACACCTAATAGTAACAACCCTGTATTATATGCTATCGCACTGTAGAGCATGGTCTCTACTACAGAGAAGGTTTAGGCCTTGGACATTGTACAATCAAGATAATAAACTCAATTTATTTTTCAGAGTCTGAGAGCGGTGAAGACGACGATTAGTTTAAGAGCAGCGAGTGAGACTGACAACAAACACCCCATGCATAATGTTTCCAACACACAGACGCGCGCCGCCACAATAATAATGTATAATAATAAAAACGTTGGAGCTGCAGGCGGCGGCGCGCGACTCCTTTTCTACAGCTGTATAGTATTCATGTCTACATACATGCAACAATGAATTCAAACCTAAAATATTTTTTATTCAATTTTTTTAGTAAAATTCCAATAAATGGTGGTAACACGCTGTTTGTGTTTTATTGTACTTAGGAAATAGTTGTTACAATTTAACATTAGAGACGCGTAATTGAAGAAAGCGTTATAGCTTTACAATGTTTCACAACTTGTACGTAAATGTATAATCGCGGGTATAAAACTACCAAATACCAAAGGTATAATAAAATGGGGGTCGTATGCAGTCGCACAGACGGGTGATCTTACGTCGGCACGCGAGCCGGAACTGTTAGGGGGTCGGGGGGGCGACGGGGAACGCGGCGAGGTCCTCGACGGCGAGGACGGAACTGCGGTCTTGTACCCTTGAGGCAATAATTAGTAAGTTATAAAGCTTTGAAATTTGGTGGAAGGGGTAGTTGTCCAATAACGGTACTATTACACTGTGACATCACTGAGAGCCGCCGGCCATAACACTGCGTGCGTGCGAAAGAGATAGTGCGATATCCCACGTCCAGTGACCCGTATGCTCGTTTGCCCCTATATCATAAAAAAAGTCTCCACTTCTGCTCACAAAAATATTTCAAATATGAATAACTGCTTTATTTTTCAACCAATTTTGATGCCGATTTCACAGAAGAATTTCTTTTTCGTATTATTTTCTGTTACATATAAAACAATTTACAAAATCAATCATAGGACTACTCTATAGATAAAAAAAAACTAGAATTTAAATGATTAAAAACATGGCTAGAGTCCTGAACTAAATGTTGAGAAACCCTTTGTCGTTCAATCTGTACTGATTTACTATACTAAACTCAATAGGTAATGTCTGTCTGTATGGGTTATGATAAGATTGTATGTCCGTTTGCAGGTATTCGTGAAACTGATGCGTCGGTACAAATACCTCTAGAAGATGTTACGAGGAATAAATGAATAAGGTGAGGTCCGAAATTGTTTGCTAGATTAATATTGTAATTGTGCACACGGTTAAAGCCGAGCCAGGTGGTATGCGTGGCTGCGTGTCGTAGTGTGCGACAGTATCGCGCGGAACATCCTCGGGCGCCGGCACACACCGGCGTCCGTTAAAACTCGCCGCTCTACATTATTAACAAAAATACACCAATATGTGACCATATCACTAGATTGAAAGAATAGTCTTAAGTAGTTGATAGACTCGTTTGATAGTCCATCTGTGATTACCACTGCAATGTTTATTTTCCCCACTAAGCAGCAGTGTGCAAGTTAGTCCTGTATTAAATTGCTCTTATTTGTGCTTTAGTTGTTTTGTAAGATAGCGCAATTGTACGTAAACTTACGCATAGAATGTAAATATGAATGTTGTTTGTCGCAGGTCCTGGTGTATCTGAAGGGTTTTGAGCCGCTACAGCGCATCAAACTGGCGCGCATGACTGCGCTGTGGATCGGTACGTATCTTACTAATATTATAAATGAAAAAGTTTGTAAAAGTGGTTGCACGTTTATTAAAAGTATATGCAGAAACAATTTGACGGATTTGGATGAAATTTGGCACACGGGAAGATCATGTCCTAGATTAAGAGTCCGTATGCGATATTGCCCCGCACGAAAATAGGTATTTATCGAGCGGCGGGAGCAGTGAGCATCACGTGTTTCACGAGCCACAACACTGACAGCCGATGCGTCCGCGTTTAACGGTGTTGATGCTTGCCTTATTATATTTATAAGTTCGTCGACTATAACACTTTAACTTGTAAACCCTACTTAGCTGTGATAGTTTTCCTTTTAACTTCGTTAAGTGTACACTTGATTCTAACAAAAATATGCCCTTTAATACTTAATATTTCACAAACTAATCTATAACAGAAAAATAATGTTCACACTCCCACAAGTTTTTGAAAGACCTATCCATCGACAACCCACACAATGGGAAAGACTTACTGGTGGTAGGTCTCTCATGTGTAAGAGTCCGTCTAGGGGGGTACCACCGCAATGTCTATTTCTACCGCCAAGCAGCAGTGTGCATGCAATGCTGTGTTTCGGTTTGAAGGAAATTGTAGCCAGTGTAACTACTGGACATATGAGACTTCTTATGTCTCAGGGTTACGAGCGCAGTGGAATGCCACGCAGTACTTTGTAAGTCAAGGTGCTGGATGGTGTTGCTACTGTTTATGGGTGGTCGTGTCGCTTACCATCAGGCGAACGGCTTGCTCGTCTCGTCATTCAACGCCATAAAAAAAAGACGAGAAAAAATTCTAGATTTCTAAAGTTCAGTTCTATTTTTTTTCTGTAACGCGTAGTTATTTAATGCCTCTGAAATACAAAATAGCAACGAAAATCTGAAATAACATACAAATACCTACTTTATACAGTATTCATCCATATTTAGTAGTCAACACAAAAATATAGTAAATATTTTCAAGCGTCAAAAAGTCTTGATCGTCGTATACCGTTTGCTCGGTTCGCCGCACGTTGGGTCCATTCAGAAAAAAAGGACTAAAAAAATTAAACGCCAAGTGAATAAAAAAAATCAACGTCGTAATTTCATAAAACGGAATACGTCACGATTGCTACATTAAATAATAACTGAAATATTATTTTGGTATTTTAAGTTTAGGAGTAAATAGACTACAGCCGTTTTTCTTGTATGAAAAGCTACATTTACCTGCAGGAAAGCTATATATGAATATCACGTCATTTCCCTTTGGCATTTTTATGGCATAATCTTATTACTATTTGCCTCAGAACAATAAATAGTAATTCTTCTATGAAAAACCCATACTAAAATAGCTACTATATATATATATATATATATATATATGTATATTGATACTATTTTATCTTACCCTACAGATAAAAAAAGACAAGAATTTAAATGATGAAAAACATGGCTAGAGTCCTGAACTAAATGTTGAGAAACCCTTTCTCGTTCAATCTATACTGATTTACTATACTAAACACAATAGGTAATGTCTGTCTATGTGTTATGATGACAGTATATGTCCGTTTGCAGGTATTCTTGAAACTGATGCGTCGGTACAAATACCTCGAGAAGATGTTACGAGGAAGAAATGAATAAGGTGAGGTCCGAAATTGTTTGCTAGATTAATATTGTAATTGTGCACACGGTTAAAGCCGAGCCAGGTGGTATGCGTGGCTGCGTGTCGTAGTGTGCGACAGTATCGCGCGGAACATCCTCGGGCGCCGGCACACACCGGCGTCCGTTAAAACTCGCCGCTCTACATTATTAACAAAAATACACCAATATGTGACCATATTACTAGATTGAAAGAATAGTGTTACGTAGTTGATAGACTCGTTTGATAGTCCATCTGTGTACACTACCACTGTAATGTTTATTTTCCCCACTAAGCAGCAGTGTGCAAGTTAGTCCTGTATTAAATTGCTCTTATTTGTGCTTTAGTTGTTTTGTAAGATAGCGCAATTATACGTAAACTTATGCATAGAATGTAAATATGAATGTTGTTTGTCGCAGGTCCTGGTGTATCTGAAGGGTTTTGAGCCGCTACAGCGCATCAAACTGGCGCGCATGACTGCGCTGTGGATCGGTACGTATCTTACTAATATTATAAATGCAAAAGTTTGTAAAAGTGGTTCCACATTTATTAAAAGTATATGCAGAAACAACTTGACGGATTTGGATGAACTTTAGCACACGGAAAGATCATGTCCTACATTAACACATAGGCTACTTTTATCCCGGGAAAACATAAAGCGGGACTTTTATCCCGGAAAAACATAAAGCGGGATTTTTAACCCGGAAAAACTTTTTAACGTGGGCGGAGCCGCGGGCAAAAGCTAGTGTTATCTAAATATAATGTTTTTGGTATAGGTGATGGATGATAAGGGAAAACTGGAATGTTTTGCCAATCCAACTTGTTCATTCATGCAATGGTGATATCGTACTATAGATCCTGGGCCAGGGCAAAATTTTGTCAGTTATTCCCTCCCAAACGATAATTGGTGAGACGCATCAGAGAATAGTATCATAAAGCCTCGTGAACGTCAGCTGCGGTTCCGTGGGGGCGATGAGCGTTGGGAGCCTCACAAACAGGAAGAAAAAAAATCAGCTGACTGTAACTCGGAGCATTATGTGTCAGCTGGTCGATAAAACATGTAATTTTTGTTTAATTTCAGTGATTTCCTCTCGGCAAAAAATTTCCCTGATATTTTATACGCAACTATGAATAAATATATCGCATCTTTAGGACGAAAACGACACAATTAAAAAAAAACGAAAATTGAGTTATCGTCATAAAATTACTTAAAACGCAATTTTCAATATAACAATAGTTCAAACACCGCCATATTCAAGCGGGAAAAGGACAAAACTATTATATCGGTCCCTTTTTTTATTATATTTTCATAAAAATGGGACCACTTTTAAGTCATTTTATGACGATAGCCCAATTTTAGTTTTTTTTTCTAAATTGCGTCGCTTTCGTCTTAAAGGTGCGATATATCTCCCTCTCCCAGTGTCCGTTCTGATCCGAAGTTCGTAACCCGATAGTGGGTTGCCCTCAGCATGGTTACTTAAATCAAGGGTTGCGAGCGCCTAAAGCGTTCACCCTAAAGTCCGGTGTGGTCAGAAAAGCAGACTCGCGTCAGGCAACTGGCTGGTAGGTCCATTAAAAAAAAGGGTATAAAACGACCAAATACTAAAGGTCGCTATTCTTTAAAGTAAATGGCAATAAAACGGGGGACGTATGCAGTCGCACATACGGGTGATCAGTTCGCCCCATTGGAACTATTTCACCCTTGAGGCAATAATTAGTAAGTTATAAAGCTTTGAAATTTGGTGGAAGGGGTAGTTGTCAAATAACAGTAATATTACACTGTGACGTCACCGAGAGCCGCCGGCCATAACGCTGCGTGCGTGCGAAAGAGATAGTGCGATATCCCCTCCATGTCCGGTGAAGCGTATGCTCGTTTGCCCCTATATCATAAAAAAAGTCCCCACTTTTGCTCACAAAAATATTTCAAATATGAGTAACTGCTTTATTTTTCAACTAATTTTGATGCCGATTTCACAGAAGAATTTCTGTTTCGTATTATTTTCTGTTACATATAAAATAATTTACAAATTCAATCACAGGAAACTACCCCACCAAATAAAAAAAAAACCTAGAATTTAAATGATTAAAAACATGGCTAGAGTCCTGAACTAAATGTTGAGAAACCCTTTCTCGTTCAATCTATACTGATTTACTATACTAAACTCAATAGGTAATGTCTGTCTGTATGGGTTATAAGATTGTATGTCCGTTTGCAGGTATTCGTGAAACTGATGCGTCGGTACAAATACCTCGAGAAGATGTTCGAGGAAGAAATGAAAAAGGTGAGGTCTGAAATTGTTTGCTAGATTTATATTGTAATTGTGCACACGATTAAAGCCGAGCCAGGTGGTATGCGTGGCTGCGTGTCGTAGTGTGCGACAGTATCGCGCGGAACATCCTCGGGCGCCGGCACACACCGGCGTCCGTTAAAACTCGCCGCTCTACATTATTAACAAAAATACACCAATATGTGACCATATTACTAGATTGAAAGAATAGTGTTACGTAGTTGATAGACTCGTTTGATAGTCCATCTGTGTACACTACTACTGTAATGTTTATTTTCCCCACTAAGCAGCAGTGTGCAAGTTAGTCCTGTATTAAATTGCTCTTATTTGTGCTTTAGTTGTTTTGTAAGATAGCGCAATTATACGTAAAGTTATGCATAGAATGTAAATATGAATGTTGTTTGTCGCAGGTCCTGGTGTATCTGAAGGGTTTCGAGCCGCTACAGCGCATCAAACTGGCGCGCATGACTGCGCTGTGGATCGGTACGTATCTTACTAATATTATAAATGCAAAAGTTTGTAAAAGTGGTTGCACGTTTATTAAAAGTATATGCAGAAACAACTTGACGGATTTGGATGAAATTTGGCACACGAGAAGATCATTTCCTAGATTAACACAAGGGCAATTTTTTTTTCTTTCCTTGTCCGATTCGTAATGTTAGATCGGCGCAACACACTGTACCGAGTGTTTAGAAAGTATTCGACGTAGTTTTTACGCCCGAGAAAATGTTTAACAAAAATTATTTATTGAACATAGCAATGTTCTAACAAAACTATAATAATTTGTTAATAAACCAGCTACGAAATCCATATAAATATAAACGTTTGCACACTATTAGAGCCGGACTATGCACATTGCGTTGTTCGGTGTCGAAGCTGTGCTACATCAACCGAGTGGAACATCCTCGCGCTATTCAAAACGTATTGCGCGTTCACACTGACCACACTACATTACTATGTGTTATACCAGTCAACAATAATATCCAAATCACCATTTTTTGCATTGTGATATTTTGAGGTAACACTCTTAAGTTAATTACTGATTAAAATTACTTGTGTGGTGTAGCCCACAATGGTTCAGAGAACATTGTGGAAGTATTATATTTTATTGCACTTTATTTGATAGTCTCGCTTCCTAAATTAAAAGCACCCAAATGTCAGTCTCTAAATTATTTATTGTATTTCTGAAATAAATAAACAATATAATTACAAAAACAGTTATCTAACTTTTCCATGTATTCTCAGGCAACGGTTGCGTACCGCCTGCCGTACTGCTGGTGCTGATCAACGAGCATCTCCTGAAGGATAACCTGGCGCTGGAGTTCGTGCTGGAGGTGTTCACCACGGTGAAGCAGGAGCGCGGCGTCGCTTCTCTCATCGCGGCGCTGCGACAAGGACAGCTCGAAGGCAGGTGTGTGGATGCACCCCCATGGCTCACTAGCTTGTAAAGGCAAAGGCTCTGTAGTTCTAATATTACATTGTCGGCCAAAGTGTGACGTCTATGAATACTACATTTAGAACCTCTAGGCAACAGAAATATCTCAGGGTGACTCATTCACTGCCATTTGTTTATTCTGGTTGGTGTCTTTATTATATTTTATGGCATGCAATATTTTAACCACCAGTTAAGCTATTTGTTGGCCTTGTAGGTTCAATTAAGTAGAAATAATTCTATGTCATGTCCAATATAACTACTATATAAATATATGTAACTACTGGACATAATGAGACTTAACATCTTATGTCTCAGGATGACGAGCGTATTGGAATGCCACCACAGTACTTAGTAACTCAAGGTGCTGCTACTGTTTTTGGGTGGTCGTATTGCTTACAATCAAGCGAATGGCATGCTCGTGTCGTCAATCAAAGCAATGAAAATAAAAACGATCACCTGGTATTTCATAATGACACATTTAGGGTCTGTAATGGAAAGTAATGGTAGTTTCAGCTGTGGCATTTACCTGCTGGCAAGGGTTTCATGATTCCCATTGTAGGATTGTTTAGTGGAGGTGTGGTGAATTTACTATACCATATATTGTATTCTAGGAGTAAAAATACTCTCAATTACTTATGTAACAAATGTGTGTGTCCAGGTACAAGAGTACTGCTACGAGAACATGAACTTCATGCGCGCGTTCAGCAAGCTGGTAGTGATGCTGTACAAGACGAATGTACTGTCCTAGGAGGTAATCCTCAAGTGGTATCGCGACCCCAACTCCACCAAGGGCAAGATGATGTTCCTCGACCAGATGAAGTTCGTCGAGTGGCTGCAGAGCGACGAGGAAGGTGAGAAATTAACACACACCATAATAGTAACAACCCAGTATTATATGCTATCGCACTGTTGGGCGTGGTCTCTACTACCGAGAAGGTTTAGGTCTTGGACAATCATGCTCGCCTAGTGCAGGTTGGCAGACTACATACATTGGAAATTCTAGTGTAGAATTCCTAGGACAGCCACATGCGTGCAGTTAAACCGCGTTTCCACTACGCAATTAGTCTGCCTAGTTGGGAGTAGAACGGACTGCCAAGACGAATGTCCGCAGGTTCAAAACCCAAGGGCACGCACCTCTGACTTTTCTAAAAAGGTATGTGTGTATTCTTTGAATTATCGCTCGCTTTAACGGTGAAGGAAAAACATCATGAGGAAACCTGCATACCTGAGAAGTTCTCTCTAGGAATTTCGAAAGTATGTGAAGTCTGCCAACCCGCACTAAGAAATGAAAAAGGTGAGGTCCGAAATGAAATAATTATGAAATCTGGTTTCATACTATAAGATGTTTGCTAGATTCATATTGTAATTGTGCACACGATTAAAGCCGAGCCAGGTGGTATGCGTGGCTGCGTGTCGTAGTGTGCGACAGTACCGCGCGGAACATCCTCGGGCGCCGGCACACACCGACGTCCGTTAAAACTCGCCGCTCTACATTATTAACAAAAATACACTAATATGTGACCATATTACTAGATTGAAAGAATAGTGTTACGTAGTTGATAGACTCGTTTGATAGTCCATCTGTGTACCACCACTGCAATGTTACTAAGCAGCAGTGTGCAAGTTAGTCCTGTCACCTATGCCAAACATTATAGTTAGATAACACTAGCTTTTGCCCGCGGCTCCGCCCGCGTTAAAAAGTTTTCCCGGGATAAAAAGTGTTAATTCAGGATATGATCTACCCGTGTGCCAAATTTCATCGAAATCCGTTCAGTAGTTTTTGTTTTGTGACACCCTTGACATGTAGACAGCACACATACAGCTCAAGAGCGACAAACAAACTGGAAGCATTGATTCATTTTATTAGTAGACTAGTTTTGGTGGAAATTTCTACCTGGAATGGGGAATGGATGGTGGCTGAACAAAGCTATTTAAATAGCTCTTCCAAGGTATTATTAAGCTTGGTACAGTCTAAATTGTCTCAAATAGCGAGCGTTGTCTGAGATTTCAATTCATGCACAAAACTGAAACGAACCCCCCTATCATTTCACAATAAGGAATAAATAAAATAGGGCATACCTCTACAACCAAACTGCGCGAGTGTAAAGTGAAATTATAATCATGATATTGAACTTCATTTTATTTTTCAGAGTCTGAGAGCGGTGAAGACGACGATTAGTTTAAGAGCAGCGAGTGAGACTGACAACAAACACCCCATGCATAATGTTTCCAACACACAGACGCGCGCCGCCACAATAATAATGTATAATAATAAAAACGTTGGAGCTGCAGGCGGCGGCGCGCGACTCCTTTTCTACAGCTGTATAGTATTCATGTCTACATACATGCAACAATGAATTCAAACCTAAAATATTTTTTATTCAAATTTTTTAGTAAAATTCCAATAAATGGTGGTAACACGCTGTTGGTGTTTTATTGTACTTTGAAAATAGTTGTTAAAATTTAACATTAAAGACGCGTAATTGAAGAAAGCGTTATAGCTTTACAATGTTTCACAACTTGTAAGTAAATGCTAGTCGTCATGTAAATGTATAATAATCGTGGGTATAAATCGGCGTAATACCAAAGGTCCCACTATTTCAAATGAATGGCAATAAAATGAGTACTATACATTTTACATATCAATGGTACTATTTACTATCACTCTCGCGCTCTTTATTCCCGAAGGGGCAGTCAGACGCGCAACTACTGCACCCACTTTTCGCCATGTGTATTCCGTCCCATGATCTGATAGGGGATGAGCCTATCGCCATATCTGGCACCAATTCCATACTCCAGGCTGATACTGAATTTTTAAGATGGAAAACCCCAGACACGTGGGCTCGACCCGGGATTCGAACCCAGGGCCTCAGTGTGCAAATCGTACTCGTAACGCGTACGCAATACTACTACGCAACCGAGGCAGTCATTTAATAATAGGGGTGTAGACTGAAAAGTGCATTTAGCTTGCTTCACATAGCTAAGATATTTCAGACTTGTGCAGACTGCAAACTAAGGTATGTTCTATATGTAATTTTCTCAACTATGGCGGTCTAAGGCAAACTAACAGCTTAGTTCTTGGTCTGCAAGTGGTGTCTTGGTGGTCTTGGTATACAATGTTTTTTTTTCATCATACAAAGTAATACTAAACTCATCAGATTTCTTTCTTCTCGCCCCTTTAAATAATTCACCGTGGGTAACGGCTCCAGGAGTTTAAGCCCTCGCGTGCCGGGAGCGTACATATACGCTCGGGCCAATTTCTGCAAAATGTATGAAAACTGAACATCTACAGGTTGTTTATTTTTCGCTTATTTTTGGCTTTCCATTGGATGCAAATCTTGATCATATGTTAGGATTGAGAAAAGTGGCCGCCATTTCGAATTTCTCTGTTTTAAGGCCAATTGATCTCAAAATCGATATCTGGTTATACCTTTGGTTACAAAAGACAGACCCAAAGTTAGAATTAAGAAAAATGGCTGCCATTTTGAATTTCTTTGTTTTAAGGCCAATTGACCTCAAAATCGATATCTGGGTATAAATTTAGTTACCAAAGACTGATCCTATGTCAGAATTGAAAAAAGTGGCCGCCATTTTGAATTTATTTGTTTTAAGGCCAACTGGCTCCAAAAGCGGTATCTGGGCATGCCTTTGGTTACAGAAGACAGATCCAAGGTTAGAATTGAGAAAATTAGCCACCATTTTGAATTTCTTTGTTTTAAGGCCAATTGACTTCAAATCGATATCTAGTTATGCTTTTACCTATAAAAAACAGATCCAATGTTAGAATTGAGAAAAGTCACCGCAATTTTGAACTTGTTTTATGGCCAAATAGCTTCAAAATCGATATTTGAATAATAAAAGAAAAATAAAAATAAATTATAGCTTTGAAAAGTTAGTTTTTTATCCACATGTGGCTCTTGTATCGATTTTGTGCTGCCCTTATAGTTCGTGCACGTTCCCTATTAGGATCGCTTCGCATGCGTGATTACCCGCTACACAATATAAACTCACAAATACCGGCTTATGACAATAACGTACATGTCTGCAATCTTTGATTAATTATATAACTAGATAGAAACTGAACGTTTCAAACACGTCGAAAAAAATAGAGGCGAACTGTTCCCCACCAAATGAGTTCGAGTGAATTATTTTTTGTTGTTTTTCATGGATATAATTTTGTCCCCGTTTTAATAGAAACAATGTAATAACTGGTATCATTATGCGTACACACAAGGATACGCAGAATGATGCAGCGATAGCGTATGACACCGCTGTCACGCATACTAGCTTAAGAAAAGTTGGCCTGTTTGTTTTAGTATCATTGCAGCGCGTTACTCTATCTAGGTATATAATTAATCAAAACCTGCAATAAGCAATTTGTTTTTGAATAATAATGAATATATTTTCTACATTTTAAAAAGTAGGATGCTATTTTACCAGGAAGAGAATAATTTAAAACGTTCCATGGATTTCCAATTTCAAATGAAAAGTTACTTACTACATAAATATTTCTGCGGGGTAGTACAAGCGAAGTGGACTGCAGGGCGTCGCGCGTCGTTACGAAGTTTTTGTTCAATTTAGTCTTTTAAATAATAAGCTCTTCGCGTTCTTGGTCGAGTGACACCATATAATACCTAAGCGCAACGGAAGATCCTAGGTTCGATTTCCACAGAAGGCAACTTTTTTGTGTATTATTTTAACGAATTAAACTTGTATTATTTAGAGGGAGTTTACCTCAGGTATGCGTGATAAAAAGTACTTCAACTGAATCAATTTTGTATCATGCGTAAATAAAGTGTTGCATCGACCCCAAATTGGGGTAGGATTTTAGGTAAGGTCAGATATCTTATATCAGTTTCCACTTTCGAATACATACGTAACACAGTAACTAAATAGATACACGACAATAATCTTCTTAATATATATAAATTACGCGTCACGTTGTTTGTCCGCGACGGACTCCTAAACTACTTATCCGATTTTAATCAAATTTGCACACCGTGTGCAGTTTGATCTAACTTGAAAGATAGGATAGCTTACATCTCAATTTATAGTTGCAATATTATTTTATTGCAAATTATTTGTTTATTATTTGACAGTCACAGTCAGTTTACTGGTGGTAGGGCTCTCATATGTAAGAGTTCGTCTGGGTGGGTACCACCGCAATGTCTATTTCTACCGCCAAGCAGCAGTGTGCATGCATTGTTGTGTTTCTGTTTAAAGGACATTGTAGCCAGTGTAACTACTGGACATAATGAGACTTAACATCTTATGTCTCAGGATGAAGAGCGCAATAGAATGCCACACAGTACTTTGTAAGTCAGTGCTGGATGGTATTGCTACTGTTTATGGGTGGTCGTATCGCTTACCATCAGGCGAACGGCATGCTCGTCTCGTCATTCTATGCAATAAAAAAGAAAAAGTTACAATTATCTGTTAGCTCCAAACGATTCTAACAGATGGCGATATCTGTTGACTGGATTGAGTAAGTATTCAATAGATGGCGCTGTGTTAAAAGTACCAACGTTTCACATAAGCTACAATTTAAAGGCATAACCATAGCCACAGCAACGCGTGGCCGGGTCTGCTATATACCTAATATAAAATTAGTAACCGAAAAACCCAATTAAAAATACTAATAGTACCATTTTCGGCTTTTACGCGGACGAAGTGGCGGGCAAAAGCTATATCTAATAAGTATTTATTAAGAACCTCAGAAATACAATATAATTCCCAATTTAAATTATATTATTTTTGATTAAGCTTAAGATCATTGATTAATTAATCAAAGCTTAAGAGGTTTTCACAATTTAACACGCGTTTTTGATATTAGTTTTCTACGGCTTTTTCCCCCGCTATTACGCATTCGCGGTTGGGACCAAAGAGAAAATTTTATATGGTCAAGTTAGGTTAGCATTAGTTTTAGGCCTTTTATTTATCTATTTAAATTCTACACATGGTATCTGTCGATTCCATTGTTTTGGTGAAAACAAAGAGGACATTAGAACTATTATTGCAAAGTCATACAAAACACCTTTACCGTTAACTTTGCGTGAAGATAATAAATAATTTACTAGAAAATAAAAATTGTGTATTAAACTTTCCAATTCAAAAATGGTGTTTTATGCAGATGCCTAGCTCATAAAACAAATTATCGGTACTTATTATAGGTATTATATATTATTATTATAAGTAAAGCAGGCTATTTTTTTTCATAATTGTGAATTACATAATAAATCATTGACTGTTACAGACAACTCGGTAACTCTAGAACCATAAAATTTTACACATAAGTACCTAAATGTTTTAGAACCTACTTAACTTAAGCTGCCTAACTAAGAAAGTTTTTTTTTATTCGTCTCCTAAGTGCGTTACATTCCTTTGGGCACAGACCTAGTTTGAAATAAGAAAAAATCTTATGAATGGTAAAAAGGAGTCGTAAATCTATCACATTTCATCTTCAATGTTTGTGATCTTGCAATATAGAATAGGTACCTACTGTTGGAATATTGTATTACATACTATGTAGTATGTACCTTTAAAGATTATTCGTACAATATTATAACATTCATATATCACAATACCTTTATATATTTATAATGGGAATAAGAATTGACTGGTTTCGCCCCTCGTAGTTTGTTAATTTCCTTTCAAAAAGCAGTTCACAATATTCACATATAATTGCGCAATTTGCATGGCAAAAAAGCGGAGACATTTTGCCCGTTCCTTCGCCGTTTGATACATTTCCGTTGGCCATCTGGTCGGAGCTTTAGCATCTCGAGGACAATGCGTAACTTTAAATACGCATAAAGCTGGTCTAGTTCAATGAAAAGAGATTATATTATTTGGGCGGAGTTATCCAAAATAATTACCTATGCTTCAAAAACTTCTTGGAGTTTAAATAAGGAACAATTGTAGATACGTTAGCAATATCGTTCCAGCCATGTGAATAAAAATTTATCTTATTTGCAAAACTTCATGACATTAAAATATACTTTTTGAAAAATATTCGTCATGGAACAATCATGCATATTATACAACAAAGAGCTGTATTTACAACGTTAGACTTGGGGTGTGAATTTGAAAACATTATATATTATCAGGGGGACGCTTTTTTGAGTTTGATTGCTTATTTGACCTTGACAGTTGGGAGTTGAGACTATCAATGAATACTAGAACTAATAGGTAGGTATACACACACACACACACACCATACACCCACACGGCACCATACATAATAACTCTTTATAAGTACTACGGTCTCCAGATTACCTACCTATAGCGTCATTTCTGCGAGTCATCAAATGGTACAACCAACAAAATAGCTAAGAAAATCAATAATCAGTAACATAAACACATCAAGCGGCGATAGCCTAGTTGGGAGTGGCCGAGACGAATGTCTGCAGGTTTAAAACCCAAGGGCACGCACCTCTGAGTTTTCTAAAGTTATGTGTGTATTCTTTGTGAATTATCGCACATTTTAAGAAAACAAAGAAGAGTACCTATAATTTTAATTATTCGTTATTTTACCTAAACCCATAACTTTTTGTCATTTCTTATAGCCGATTTTAGACTAGCAAGTTCTCGCAGGAATATATTGCGCAAGAACTTCCAGACGCGTTTACACTAGCATCGATATTTTAATACTTAGTCTAGAAATGCGACTTGCCGCAAGCTCTTCACGTGCCAAAATTGGTAGAAGTCAGCTTACCGTGACTGTTTACACGGTAAATATCACTTGGATAACTTTAGCAAGTTTTCTTGTTAATCTAAAGCCCCCTTATAACAAAAAATTCTGGCTGCAACATTAAAATGATGAATCATCCAAAGTTTAAATTTAGAACATTAGGTACTTAAGTATGTATTGCAAAAAACATTCCCGCCATTTTCGAATAACAACATCCTGACCCCCCTGTCCACTTAATGAGCAATAGGAACGTTAAACCGACAGATCATAAAGACCTTGGGGAGGCGAATTTCCTGACCATTCATCGTAGACCCGTTTAACGGCTGCTTTGCTGTGGGGCTGTTTTGTGCGCGCCCCTCGTATTTCAAGGACACGCTCCTTGCCACCAAGGTCACTCAGGTGCTAGAATTAAACACGTGTTATATTTGAATTTCGATTCATGTTGTATTTTGAACTTCGAATTGTGTATTTCCTTATAATGGACAAACGGCAATTTTACTATTGAAATCATAAAAGCAGGGCTCGTTTTAAGGTCTTTGTTATTTCTAGACTTTTGAAACGTTTATTATGCTAAATATGGGAAGATATTTCGTGAATATTTTCTGTGGCGACATAAAGGGTTTTTTATTGTCGACTTGAATATGGATAAAAAAATAACGGTTCAATGTGTTTAATTTCGTTACGGTAGCTTCGTGATAAAATTTGTTTGCAATACTTATTTTAACCTATCGTAACAAAGCACTTAGTTAACAAGCTATCTTGCATTAGATAACATATTATACCGCTAAATTGCATAAATAGCAATAAAATGCAGCATACAAAGCAGTATCAAATAACAGACATATTTAATTTCTTCTTTATCTCTCACTTGGCAGCACAGCATAAATAACAAGTTTTGTGCCTAAACAAAATTATTAGAATTTCAATCATACATAAGATGAATTACTTACCTATTTATCTATCTTAATAATTTCAGTTTTTTATTTCAAATACTTACAAGATAAGTATAAAAATGCACTGGCGGTTTTAAGAATTTAATGCGAATATTATCTATTGTGTTAAGTTTAAAGTCGCTAATCCCTGTAAATACTGCACAGATTCCGAAAATTATGTTTCCAATAGTAGGTAGGTAAGCTGTATACCTGAGTGCTATAGGTAGACTATTTCTTATCCCCAAAGCGAACTACGTTCGAGGCGCAGAAGCTATTTCTTTTAAATAAATACACACACACACTCACACTCTTTATCCCCGAAGGGGTAGGCAGAGGCGCAACTAGTGCACCCACGTTTCACCGTGCATATTCCGTCCCATGATGTGATAGGGGGCGAGCCTATCGCCATATCGGGCACAAAATCCCGGAAAAAAAAAGAAAAATTCAAGGCCAGGGATCAAAGAGCATTCTCTCTGGGCTAAAAACTTTAGTAAATACTGTTATTTTGAAACATAAGCTAAAGTTACTGATATTGAAGTCCTGTTTCCGCATCTTACCCTATACTGTACACCTCTAGAGTTACAATTACGCACCTAAATGTAAAACAAACGCAAAATTGTCATAAGTACACCAAACATTAAAGATAATGTTTAAAATGCACTTTATTCGAATAATGGATGTTGCAAATTTAAGTTATTGGACCTTTGCTATCTAATAAATAAAAATACACTTACAATAAAACTTAAAAATGATTTAAAACATAAATTCCATAAAAAATTACTTGAAATGAATAAGTTTTATCGAAATAGATAGCTACTGACTTTTACGAACTTATAAGTTACTTAACTCCAAGTTTATAACAATTACGGCCAATTTCAATTTTCATCGCACGCTAATCCGCACATAAATCTATACTATCTATACTTATCTATATACTAATATATAAAGAGTTTGTTTATTTGTTTGTTTGATTGTTTGTTTGTTTGTTTGAACGCGCTAATCTCAGGAACTACTGGACCGATTTTGAAAATTCTTTCACTAATAGGAAGCCACATTACTCCTGAGTGCTATAGGCTACTTTTTATCCCGGAAAAACTTTTCCACGCGGGCGGAGCCGCGCGCAATGCTAGTGTTACATATAGGTTCGCCGACCAAACACAAATGTCACAGTCTAATCTAGGGGCATAGATAACAGTGTGACTTTTGTATTTGGTCGGCTTATAAATTTATGTGACAAATAGCGTTTATCAGCAAGCGCTGTAATTGGCCCTTAGGCCTCCGCTGTTATTCAAAGATATTTTTTTAAACATCAATTCCATTAAAAAATGCTGTTGAATAGTTCCTACAGATTTGTAATTCTAAGGGGCCTCTTCGATAATCCGGCCCATTCAATCAAACTAAAAGTTGAACGATCGATTTTAGAATTATTCAACTGTATTTTTGGCGCGCAGCGGGCGATCTTTGTCCTGATTCGCCCCAAATTTCACCTAAATTTGCCTCTCCAGAAATTTTGCGACAATGTCTGTTAAACGTTGTGAAATCTTTGCCTGTGTTGCAATTTTAAAGATTAATAAATTTGTTGTTTACAATAGCCTAGATACCCTGTGTATCCAGGCTATTGTCTAGAATTATACTTCTGCCTATCCCTGGATAGGCAGAAGTATAATTAAAGTTAAAGCACTAAGTGAGTTTCTACCCTAAGTTTAATTCCGTTATAACATGAGAAACGAAGCGATATTTATAGGGCTTAAATTTGCTGCCTCGGTGGCGTAGTTTTAATACGCTATGACTGCAATTTTATTTTTTATTTTATTTATATTTGTTTATTCGGGTAACCAAAGACCCATAGTGTTAGTATAAAATACAAAAATAAATATAATATTATGTTAGTAAATACCTAATTAAAATATAACAAATTAATATGTGGTGCACCGCTGCCCCATTCCATGTGAAATGGCTCAGCAACGAGCCACATAACGACAATCCAGCCTACTGGCAATCATTTGGAAAATGCTGTTGGGGCTGGCCCGCACCCTGCCCACCAGAGATGCACACCTCTTGCGCATTATTGTGTAGAAACAATCTACCTGGGCATCCGCAAACATCCCTGATGCACTACAGAAACGGGGCAACCCCACCAGCATTCTAAATGCATTGTTATATTGAACTTTGAGGGCGCTGTACGATCTTTGAGAGTATCTAGCCCAGAGGCTGCACGTGTAGAAGGTTGAGCAATAGGCACGGAAGAGTGTAATTTTCACGTTAAGAGTGCATCTTGAGAACCTGCGAGCCAGCATGTTTGCTCTTACCGACAGCGCCCTCCGCTCTCGTTCAATATCCGCATCGTCATTAAGGTCGGGAGTCAGTATGTGACCAAGGTACTTAAATTTATACACCCTCCTCAATGGTATACCATTAAGCAAAACAGGTGGAACTTTGTCAAGTTGTTTACTCCCAACGTTAAATACCCTTATTTCTGATTTTTTACAGTTGTACGATAAGCCATGTAAAATCGAGTATTTCTCACACTTTGCAACTAGTTTTCTTAGACCACAAATAGACGCGCTCAGCAACACCATATCATCAGCATAACTAATGTTATTGACACATACACCGTCTACGTAACAACCGACTCTTGTGTTGCTGAGGTCGGCAATAAGCTCGTTTAAATATATGTTGAAGAGAGTAGGTGAACTCAAGCCTCCTTGCCTCACCCCGCACTCCAATCCATATGATTGTGACAAAACCCCATCCCACCGCACATTATTTACCTGGTTTCCATACCAATACTTAAAGATGTTAATTAAATCTTTTGGTATGTGAAGTTTCTCTAATTTTTGCCATAATATATCGTATGAAACCAGATCAAATGCCTTCGAGAGGTCGAGAAAGCAGGCATACACAGGTGTCTCGCGAGTCGTATAGTAAGTGATCGCATGTTTCAGACATAAGACTGCACTTTCAGTTGACAATCCAGGTCTAAACCCGAATTGGTTATTGTGCAATGTTACATATTTGTTTAAATGTCTGTTTAACATGGCGTCCAAAACCTTTGAGATCACCGATGCTAATGAAATGGGCCTGTAGTTGCTGCTATTAGCAAGATCACCCGTCTTATTTTTGGCTATGGGCACAACAACCGTACGAATCATATTACCGGGTAAGTAGCTATGGCCAATACAAAAAGTGTACAACATCGCTAGAACTTTGGGTAAGTGAGGGCCGGCATACCGTAGATGCTCAATGGTGAGCCCGTCATGGCCAGGAGATTTTTCTCTTCGCATAGACCTTATAGCCTCTGCTACCTCCTCTGGTCTAAAATTTATCCCTAATACCATGCCAGGTTCCGCATTGATCACTGCCCGAGACGGTCCCAATGGGGATTTTATAAAGAATTGTTCCTTAAAAAGATTGGCAACTCTCTCAGATTCACTTACACCGTCGACGCTCACTGGGAGGTTAGGCTTACCGTGCAATTTACTCGTATGTTTCCAAAAACCACGGAAGTCATTTTTGGAGTGATAAGATGCTAAAATATCCATTTTGAGTTGCTCCTCATGGTTTTGACACCATTTTAATCGCGATTTAAAAAAAATTCTTGCGTCACACATTTCGTTATTTTTTTTTTTTTTTTTTTTTTCTATTTATTAGGTTCACAAAACTGGTTACAAACAATTGAAATTCATAAAATATAGTCATACTAGTATACTGTTGTTACACATATTTGCAACCTTCTAGATGTGAACACGACATGCATGAATAAGAAACGGTTGGTAAAACAGGTAATTGACTATCTGATAAGTGTCAAGTGACTGGTACATAAAAAATGTGAAGATTAAATTAAATAATATTTAAATAATATTTGTAAGTATGCTAATTTTAGCAGAGGCAAGTGAACCAAAAAAGATGTCGTACTTATTTGACATGACGTTATAGGAAGAGCACATGCGGTAAAGGGGTGAATGTTGACCGATATTCGTTTTGAACAATGGTAAAGCAAAGGTTTTACGATTCTGTAAACGGCTACTTGGACGAAATACATTAAATCGAAGACGATGCAACATGTCAGGACAGCTAATCTGAGCGTTCACCAGTTTATATAAGAACAAAATGTCAGCAGCTGTTCTGCGCTTCTGGAGTGTTGTCAGGTTATAATAACTTAGACGCGAATCGTAGGAATAGAGTTTTTTACATTTTGTGTCGCTAAAAGCAAGATAATAAAGGAAACGCTTTTGAACCCTCTCAATTCGATCAGAGTGAACTTGGTAGCATGGGTTCCATATAGGACTGCAATACTCTAGGATGCTACGAATCATGCAACCATATACGATGACTGACAATTTTGGATCGCGAAAGAGTTTCATCTGTCTAGAGACGAACCCAGTAAGTTTCGTGGCTTTATTTACAATATGACTTACATGATACCTAAAAGAAAGCGTGCCGTCTACTATGACTCCAAGGTCCCGAATCTGAGAAACTTCAGTAAGAGGAGTGTCGTTTATGAAATAACATGCAGCTAAAGGCACTCTTTTACGACTGAATTTGATATGGTAACATTTGTTTACGTTTAATGTCATGCCATTGTCTCTACACCAATCAAGTACCCAAACCAGATCTTTTTGAAGCTTATAGACATCTTCATAATTAGATACGGAACGATATATTTTGAGGTCATCGGCATATAGTCTAAAACTAGAAGTTAAATTCGCGACCAAATCATTAATAAAGATTACAAAAAATAGGGGTCCCAGGTGCGATCCCTGAGGAACACCTGACGGAACAACCCTAGATATTGATTTAAACCCGTGCATCGAAACAAGCTGTGACCTATTCCGAAGATAGGATTCACACCAACGAAGAAGTGACCCATGCATACCCATATGTTCTAGTTTTTGGATAAGCACGTTATGGTTGACCAAGTCAAATGCTTTCTGGAAGTCGGTGTAAATAGCGTGTACTTCACCTGCACTGTCTAAAACCTCAGAAATGTCCGAAATATATCCCATTAAATTGGAAGTGGTAGATCAGTCAGATATATAGTGGTTATAAACGTTCCCACCTGTAGGTTTGCCGTACCATACCCACAGCAAGAACTTTCGCCTTGCCTCCCTATGAGCCTCGGCAACGTGTTTATTCCAACCTATTACAACCCTTCTGTTGCAGTTTTTTCTCTTGTTACTCTCTCGACCTAGTACGGCTGCTTCACTGAGAGCCTGCACGATCTCCGCATACATTTTGTCAATAATATTTCTATGAGTAGGGTTTCTACAAATACTATTATAACAATATCGTAGTTCATGTGGGAAGTCAATTAACTGCAATCTTTGGTCACATAGTTGATGAAATATTTCAATTTCATTTACACTTCTCACCCCCCACATGACTTTGTTTGAATTAAATACAGTACTATTTTGTTTTTTTGATACTAATGTGCCTAGGGTACATTCTAAAACCATGGGAAAATGACCATAATACATCATCCAACACATACACATTATTCACAATGCTGAGGTCTTGGGTTCGATTCCCGGGTCGGGCAAAGTGATATTGGGTTTTTTAAAAATTCAGTATCAGCCCGGAGTCTGGAATTTGTGCCCGATATGGCGATAGGCTCGCCCCCTATCACATCATGGGACGGAATACGTACGGCGAAAAGTAGGTGCACTAGTTGCGCCTCTGCCTACCCCTTCGGGGATAAAAGGTGTAAGTGTGTGTGTGTGTGTGTATAAATTTGCTCCTGTTACGTGAGTTTTCGAAATTTGAATTTCTGAGCTGAAGATCGAGTTTAGGATCATGTTTAGTTTTGAAGCGCTAATATTCACAGTTTTCTATGCGAAATGATTTAATTGATTCAATGTTTCAAACGACTTTTGATCTTATGTACTTATTTCCAACGACACATTCCGCTTCTATGAACTATCTATAAGTAACTAGCTCTTAATAAGTTTGCACAAACAAAAAGAAATAGTAATCAAATGATAAAATTACGATTGAGTTTTTTAATCTCAAACAAATCACCCAAGCCAAGCTTGTTAAATCGCAGTCTAAAAAACCACCATAATATTAGCACAAACATGAAAAACAAAGATACATAAGCTGGCAGCTGCGTAGGAAACGTACAGCCGAAAAGAGGTCGCGTATTGTGCGCACACACCTGCAGCATTGAATCACGAGGGCCTTACATCCCCGGATTTCAATACCGAGGGAACGAGATAAAGACACGCATTTCTGTTAGCGATACCTGAGAGCGAAAAAACTAACGAGCCCATTGCTTTGTGCCGTGTACTTAGGGAATGGAATGTCACTCACTCTGTATTATTACAAGACTGTTTGACGTTTAACCAAGCGGTTAATCTGTGTGCGTGCATTTTTAAAAGAAGCCTACGAGGATTTTTATTACATCAAACATGGAAAAAAAATTAAGAAAAACAAAAAACCCGGCTGCGTCAATATCTGCCATCTTGATTAAATGCATTTAATTGTCTTTCGTTTACGCGTAAAATCAATCAAATGTTCTATAGACGCGTATATATATGACGCATCTTTTGAGTAGTGTCACTATAAACGCGTTCATATCTATTATTATGTCTATGTATTAAAACACTTACTTAAAACAAAAGTTTCATTCAATAGTTCGCGGTCGAAAGCGACAATAGGCTGTTAAAAAGAACTAGAATTGCAATTGTTAACAATGGCGATAGTTGAAAATTATATTAAATAATTATTATAATTATCTTATTTTCAAATATCGCCGCTCTCTACAAACGACACCACCGACCGTTAAGTTATTGTTGGGTTTGCCTCGCTTCTGTAGTGCTTCGGCAATGTTCGCTGTCAGTCACACAGATGACTTTAGTGCGATTATTCGAAAGCGAGCGACATCGCTGATGCACCGAGTCTGGGGTGCACCCAATAATATTTTAGCCCTTGTAGGCAATGATTACACGAGCGATTTTATGAGACGCTGGTTTGAGTTGCATAAACCTATCGCTCAACTAGTGGGTCAGTGATTCGCCCGTTGTGATGTGTTTTGCTATGTTTTGTTCTTTTTATGTACATACTAACATAGCTATAAGTATTGTAACTTACTAATACTATGGGTGAATATCCTGAAACAAATTCAATTTAATTTAATTTAATTAATTTAATAAACTATCTAAGTATCGTTTTCCCAGTTAACTTTAAATGATATAACTCACTAGCATTTCGCGCGGCTCCGCCCGCGTGGAAAAGTTTTTCCGGGATAAAAAGTAGCTTATAGCGCTCAGGAGTAATGTAGCTTCTTATTAGTGAAAGAATTTTCAAAATCGGTCCAGTAGTTCCTGAGATTAGCGCGTTCAAACAAACAAACTCTTCAGCTTTATAGTATTAGTATAGATTTAATTATATTTACTTGCGTAAACAATTTGTCTCAAGACTTACACGTACCATCCTACCCGATCATACGAATGCATTCTCAATATTCAGTACTTACCTACAAAAATACCACAAAAAATCAAATACGCCGATATAATAGTTTGAAACTTTCTACTTTATTGTCACTAAATCCAGTAAATCATAAACGAAATGCATACAAAGGTGCGTACCTGCAAGTACCCGTGTTCTTAGAATGCATCCTCACTAAGATTACGGTACTCGCTCCTTTGTGATCAGTTTCCGGGGAGTTGTGCTTTTGTTAATTTTAGATTTCAAACGTTAGGAAATTATATGCACCTTATTATTACCGTAGCTTAAATGTATAATTTTTAAACATAATGACAAGGATGCGATCAAATCAGAATGTCGCACAAAAAGGGATGGAATTGAAAAAAGAAAGTAGGTTTTGCTTGTAGTCTATGTAAATTGACAGATTTGGATGACAATAAAAGAAGAGAGTTTTAGCCACAGGTTTTAGCCCAGTAGTAACAGTAGATATGATATTTTAGGCTAGTAATTATATACCTAGATAGAGTGACGCGCTGCAATGAAACTAAAACAAACAGGCCAACTTTTCTTAAGCTAGTATGCGTGACAGCTATCGCTGCATCATTCTGTGTATCCTTGTGTGCGCGCATAATGATACCAGTTATTAAATGGTTTGTATTAAAACGGGGAGAAAATTATATCCATGAAAAACAACAAAAATTAATTCACTTGAACTCATTTAGTAGCGAACAGTTTGCCTCTATTTTTTTGACGCGTTTGAAACGTGCAGTGTCTATCTAGGTATATAATTAATCAAAGGCTAGTATGAACTGAATAGTATTGTTGATCGAAGAAACTGAACGACTACTCGTTTCGTGATAAAAGCAACGAGTTTAAACAAAATGCCACCCAGAACACCTTTGAATTACAAATTACGTATCTACTAACTATACATGATGGGTGTTTATCAACTTTTTTACGAAAGTACATCTAGATAGGTACCACCATTGTACATATATTTCTGCAGAGAAGATGCAGTGATCATGTGTTATAGTGTCCTAGTTTGAAAATTATAGCCAATGTAAACAGATATAAATTAGACAACTAAGGTAGTTTTTATACCCTGCAATTTTGTCCGTTGTGAAATTCAATTAGCTGGTAAATTCAAAAGCTGCATGACATGTCACGTTTTTAAAGTAGCATTTTTTTACAATAACGTAAATGTCCACCACGTCAATATGTGAAGGAACTCTCCCAGATTTTAATTGCAAAACAAAGGCCTAACAGTTACTAAGAAAACTGGTTATCGACATATTAATTGTAAAAAAATTAGTACGTGACGATGTTTTTTATACGTTATTTGCAAAATATTGTCGATGTTAAGCGTTCTCTGCCACAACCTGATATGATAGTGTTACTATTCTGCATTCTGTGATGTTAGTTTGCACACATAATTTTTTTCGAAAGCTTTTTTTGGTAAATAATTATTCTAATTTCGCGTAGTGAGTGAGCCTGGAGTTCGTTTAAAGATCAAACACAGATTTAATTTTAAAATACACTCAATTTTAATTGTTAAAGAAAAATCAATTTCATATAATTTACATCTATCATTTACATGTATTGCAAATAAAAAAAACAGTATACCTTTTTTGTTCCATGATAAATTTCATCATGAAGTCCACTGCTGAACATAGGCCTTCCCTAAAGATTTCCGAACCAACTTGTCAAAAGCGTTTTTTTATTTAACTCATATTTTTTCATTCATTTCGCATTTCGCTTTTCAATTTTCATATTTATTGCATACGTATTTAAAACTGTGTCAATATTAAAGGAAAATCATGCGTTATTTACTGGATCCCTGATTGGATTCCAGAATACACGCCAACGTGCAAAGTTAATGCGTTTAAATAAGCAAGAAATTAAGAAAACAAATATGTAAAAGTAAGTAACAAGTATAAAATTAGGAGCATTATATCGCACTTTAGTACTAAAGACTTTTTGCAAGAGTGATTCACACTTTAAATACGTTTTTTGTCTTTTATTTCTGTTGCGTATTCACGGTCATTAAGGCATGACCAGATGGACAGAGGTAATTATTAAACTTATTGTTTTTCTATTACAGATTATTTTATTTTAATTGCTATATTGCAACATCATCCAACCATCAATACTAATTTAATGTGGGTTGAACGCACCACGAGTTCTTACGCATGCAGAATGGATTGAGCACAATTTTCACGACCATGCTAGCCTGGTAACACCCTCTCCTGCAGGCTCTAAACCCAGGAAAAAAATCTTAGCGAACCCTATCATATTCTAGCATGTTTGGAAATCGATCCCAAGACCCCCTGTTCACTGTAGTTTATCACAAGACCGAGGCGATGAAATAAACAATTCTGTGTTCTGTGATCTAAGGCTTTCAATTTCAATATTGATCTTGCTATTACGAATTTGGCACGTAGGTGGCCCACGTCCTGGATTAATGTATAGGCTACTTTTAATCCCGGGAAAGTACTGTATTTATCTCGGGAAGGTCCCTCCCGCGAGCGGATCCACGAGCAACACCTAGTAATAGTAATATTGCTGTATCATTCCAAATAAAAGTTTTATAACGTAACGTCAAGCTTCAGTGACCATGACTGTGCGGGATATACCACGGGTCCCAATATTTTTCATCCCTTAATAAAATCAAGAGGGGGTGTTGTTTTACTCGCACCGCTTGGCAGGGTTGACAAGCGCCTGAAGTACTCTCTCGCCCTGATGATCCTATTGCCCATCATCAGTATGCGGCATTATTTTCTATTGCTTCCGAATGACGAGACGAGCATGCCGCTCGCCTGATGATAAGCGATACGACAGCCCATAAACAGTAGCAACACCATACAAAACTTTTAATTATAAAGTACCGTGTGACACTCCACTGCGCTCGTCATCCTGAGACATAAGATGTTAAGTCTCATAATGCCCAGTAATTATGCTGGCTACAATGTCCTTCAAACCGGAATACAACAGTGCATGCATACTGCTGCTTGGCAGTAGAAATAGACATTGCGGTGATACCGACCCAGAAGGTCCCTCGCATACGAGAGACCTACCACCAGTAAATCCGCACTATCACTATGTTGATCAGTGAAGCTACTGCGACTCATGATGATGTAAAAAAAAAAAACACATCTCGGCTTTATCCCCGAAGGAGTAAGCGGAAGCGCAACCACGGCACCCACTTTTCGCCATGTGTGATAGCATAGCCCTATCGCAATATCGAGCACAAATTCCAGACTTAGAGCTGAACGGAACCCAATTTTGCCCGACCTGGGATCCTAATTTCTAACCCGAGACGTCAGAGCGGTGTCGTCCGCTGACGCAATACAACTACGTCACTGAGGCACGCACCAATGATGATGATAATTCAAAAATGTTTTTAGAATCAAATGGTATCAAAGCAAAATAATACTTAAGTACAAGTTGACAATAAGTTGTCTAGCAAAAACCTCTTTCTAAGTCTTGGCGTTATATTATTATAGTATATAAATAGTAGGTACAAATAAATGCCTCACCTACGAAACCAACTCAAGATTCAACAGTCCGCGACCGTTAAGCCGCCAGTAAACCAATGATTATTATTTTTAAAATGCTATTCGGACATGCCCAATTAGTTATACTCAGCAATCGCCATTGTTCAAACGGTTTAAAGTTCATTCATTCGTGCAAGAAACAAATATAACAAACATATTGTTTCAGATGCTATTTTGTGAATATAAATAGAGACTATTTCTTTCATTCTTTTTTTAAATACATATGAATGAAAAGATGTGCAAGTTGTGAACGACGCGACTGCCTATAGGACGGAAGCAACTAGCAACACTATTCGAAATTCGAATTACAAATCACACTAACTATCGAATTTATAATTAGTGAAATGAAATAACTTATCAAAATCCATGAAATGTTAAACATAAGTACTTAGATTCAGTAATTTTTTACTCTACCACCCTTTCGGAAAGTAGTTTCTGCCAGCGAAGAACGGGCAAGAAACTCTAGGGTTGCTCTTTTCGAAATCAGTTCAAAGGCAAAGAAGGTACAGTGAATGTTGTTTAGAGCAGTTTATTTATTTATTTTCTAGCAAAATACTACATTTTCATTTCCCACACGAGTGCACTACCTTCTCAGGAATTATGTTTTTTTTTAAATTATGTATGATGCCGCCTGTATGTGCACCGGCAGATCCCGGGCACTCACCGAATCGAGTCTATACAGCGTTTCCATGTGTATGGTGGTCGAATCCAGTTGGGCACAAATTACATCCGGTACACTCCCACAAACCACTTTTTGTTCCATATCGCTCAGGTTCGAAGTAAATAGTTTTTGAACTCAGGACGTCAGTATTAAATATAATATCTACTCTGTGACCAAGGGCTTAATAATGTGTAGGTAGTAATACAAGGATGAAACTGAAGTTTGTCCGTTTTTTGTTTGAACGCGCAAATTTTTGGACCGGTTCTGAAAATTTTCCACTAATAGAAAACTGCATTGCCCGGAGTGCTCTACACTACTTTTATCCCGGGAAAATACTTCAATATGGGCAGAGCCGCGGTCAAATATTAGTCTGAGTACATGTGTACTATGTATACAGATTTTTTTCCCTCTGAGAATGTCACTCAACCTAGCAATACACGAAAAAATATTGAATAAACATGTATAACTAAGGCGATAACTTATAGCGCATGAATTGCATCTGCCTACCCCTTCTGTGACGTAAGCGTGACTTTCCTTCCGTCATCTCACGCTCTACAAGAGGCGTCGTTAATAATATAACTTACTCATATTATGTTTACATAAATGTTTTTGTGCCGTACAGTTATGTTTGAGTAACTCTTTAATTGGAGTGCTTAACTCTACCGCAGTGAATTGGGTAACAGTAACTTAAGCAATGGCCAATTGCTGTGAGCTTAGTTTTTTTTTGTATATAGACTTAAGCCTCATTTGGACAGATCTTATTGCTAGCATTATTCATTTTTTGAATATCTGTCAAAAGAGTCGTATGTATGTATGTATGTATGTTAACGCGGGCGAAAATTGCCTGACCCTTGTGCATATTCAGACGGGTTACGTTTTCAAGCAATAATTGCGTAAGATTTTAATAACAATAATTGATCCGTCAAAAACTAGAGTTTATAAAGAAAGTTGTATATTTAGGATGTACGACCATTAGACGATATTTTAATTGAATTCATCACAAAGGGTTAGACTTATCGATTACTTGGCATAAAAATAATCTTTTGATTCAAAGAAGGATAAAATCAATGTAATGATATATACTCACTTTTCGAAAACCTTTTTGCTGTATTGACCATTTTGTTACAAAGAAATTATTCTGTATTCTAAAGCCAAGCAATAATTTTATAAATTTTCAGAACATTATCACAGTATCTAAAATTAAAATAATATAATTACTTCTATTTTATTCTTTAAACATTATCTTACCAGTACTGGTCTTTCATAACGGAAACTCTATGACTCTATTTCTTTTGTTCTTTATCGACGATTTAATTGAATTATTCAAATTTCAGAACTCACACTACGGTAGGTACTTATCATTAACTTTAACACCCTCTACAAATGTTCCAAGTTGTTTATACTTTATAGATACTTCTAAATTTCTCTTCCTTTTGGAATTAAATGCCAGAGGATATAAACACTACCACTTAAGTAGATATTATTATACTCTCAAATGTAACCGTCAGCCTTACACTAACGTAAACAGGAGGTAGAATATAAAGTCATAAACCATACCAGCCCTTTATTATATACTGCCCACTGCTGAGCACGGGCCTCCTCTACAACTGAGAGGATTAAGGCTTTAGTCCACCACGCTGGCCTAGTGCGGGTTGGCAGACTTCACGTACCTTCGAAATTCAGAGAACTTCTCAGGTATGCAAGTATGCAGTCATAAAGATTTCTACTAATTCTAGACACTAAAAGTATTCTTAATTGGTTTAATAATTCAAAAGACTTGAATCGTCTTAATACTGCCTACCAGTTTTATACATGGGTCAATCATAAATCAATATATAACATTCTGTAGTTCCTGTATCATATCAGTTTATACTTTTTCCGGAAACTGATTTCTTTCTTCCAAGTTCCCACTATAATAAAATCATTCACTGTTCAAGATACCTCATTCTATATTATTATAATTTCTTTATTGAAGTAAATAATTAATTCAAATATTAGAATGTTGGTGAAGGACGAAACAGGAATTTTATTACCATAAAAAAGTTTTTTTTTGGATCAGTTGAGTTATTATTTTGTGACAAAAATTATAGGATGTTGAGCGACAGTACAATCAACTAATATGAGACACACATGAAACTTACGATTGGTCCATTTTCGTGAATCAGAAATATTGAATTAGATAATTTATTAATTTCAGACATTATTGAGGGGCTCATGGCAGTTTCATTTCGACGTAGAACTACTGGGCTATCTTAAATATGTTTCAGTATCAAATATCCTTGAATTAGCTCCTATTGCTCCTGTGTTATACAATGCATTAATAATTCCTATTACTTCGTTGTGATGGATCCATTTTCTCTATAGATCGAAAAAGCTATTGGGATCGTATATTGAAAACGGCGGTTAGAGGTAGAGGACGCGCGTGCTTAGCAGGGGGACAAATGTAATACAGGGTTGGTTTCATTATTAGCATTTCTTATACGAATATGCGAGATTACGGAGTTATCCTACTGAATCGTTTCTCTGTGTAGCGTTGCGCGGCTGTCAGAGCGGTACGGCGTGTGATATTTGACCCCGCCATGGAGTGGGTTCACGGTACACCACAATTTGAATACTACAATAAATTAGATTTATTCATACATTGCCTAAAGAATTGTTTGTTCTCAGTCGTTTTGTATAAGTATGGGTCAACGAAAATGAAATGAAAACTTATTTATGTTCATGAATAAAATATTCAAGTACTTAATAAATTAAATTCTCTTTCGACGAAAAAATGCATATTATTTATTAGCAATAAATATGACCAATGACAATTTACAAGCTATGATTTAAAATTTCGAGTTCTTTTTTTGAATGTCTTTTTTTCCCTAAAGCAAAATCGGAGCACAGGTATTTTAAATCATACAGCCAGAAAGCTCACCCATTTTATAATAAAAAAATATCAGACTACTAGTAATTTCAGACAATTTCCAATTCGGTTCAAGCTAGACCGGGGCTCAGTTTTATACCAATTAACGAATTCTTTAGCATGCAGTGAAGTTAGTGGCGGGCTCGCGGGCCGGGGCACGTGGGCAGGCTAACGGTCGGCCTGCATGAGACCGGTCCGCGCAACTCGTGTTCCGTAATGGAATTTTTGAATTTGATTTTACGGAGTTACAACCATTACGTAACTTTATGGTTATTTCTGAAGGGTTTGATAGACATTGAATTGTAAATTGTGGATAGTTAAGAAAAGTTTTTGGTTAATACTTACCTATTAAGTAAGTACACTTAATTAGTAGTCGATCGATTTATTGCATTAGTAACATAAATAAGATGTGAAACCCCGGTTCTGTGTTCGATTCCCGAGTCAGGCAAGGAGCATATGATATGATTTATATTTTACGAATTGAATACTCGTGACGAGCTTGGGGTTAGTATTTTTGTAAATATCTTGATTTGCCTAGAATTAGAATATGTAGATACCCAATAAGGCTGTAAGCTAATAATTATCACACGTTGGAGCGCATATGAGCTAGGCGAAGAGTGAATGCTACTGCACCTCTAATTAACCCTAAGGGGATGACGGTATAACCTTTAGACTATGTTATAATTATAGATAATTGATCTTATCACCGTGTAACCTTATCATCTTATAGCATAGCATAAAACAGATGAGGGTGAGATAGGGCACACCTATCGGGACCTGGTCTGCACAATTCGCATATAAAATGATGTAAAGTTCAATGGAGATAAGATGAAGTTATAAAAATAAAATTACACTTTCAAGCCCGTGACACCCAACTTATTTAGTTAATTTTGTTGCCTTTTTTACATCAAAACAAGTGCAAGTCATTCGCATAATAAGAGCGATTCCACTGCTTCTAAAGAGTACGGATACCATCAGGAACTTAAGAAATGTAATACACTGCACGCAATATCCTCGTTCGATGCCAAAATTACAAAGACTCCATTTTATATACAAATGAATGACAAGTGACGAGCAAACCGCTCTTTTGGTTAACGCCACGATGGCGGACGGCCCGCAGGAGCAACACCTACCACCAGCACCAGAGCTACCCGGATGGATAGTAAATCGGATCAGTAGTTTTTGAGAAAATAGCGGACATACTAACTTATATACATATAAACATACGTACATAGTACGTACATACGGCTCGAATATAGAACGATCTTTCTTGATGTCGGTTAAAAAAAAAGGTTGAAGGTACGAATAAAGGGACCTTAGGGTTCTATTGCTGAGCTTTATTGCACAATGTTGAGTTCGCCTTTGCCTTGTTACATCATTGCAGAGGGTATTAGAGCGGGATAATTTGCCTTGCTGGTGATCATAGGTCTCTTTTTCATTATTATATTTCTTCTCCCTTACATTACGGTAAGGATGAATCATTTAAAAGTATTTAATACCAGCATTGCGCGCGGCTCCGCCCGCGTGGCCAAGTTTTTCCGGGATAAAAAGTATAGGACTCAGGAGTAATGTAGCTTCCTATTAGTGAAAGAATTTTCAAAATCGGTCCAGTAGTTCCTGAGATTAGCGCGTTCAAACAAACGGACTCATCAGTTTTATAATATTAGTATAGATTTATGCACTTCATAAAACCCTCTTGTTTTACTGGTAGCGTACAATGGGATGTGGACCATAAGGTCCTGGGTTCAAATCCTCGATCTGGAAACATTTTTTTCTAACACGAAATCCCGGGATTGGATCCTTAAGAGAAAGTTGATGTCAAGCAGACGGCCAGTCGTAAAAAGTAAGCCCAAACTTCTAATCAGTCTAATCAAGTCCTGGATAAGCTAATAGTCATCTACTTTTATTCAGGAAAAGTGCACTTTGAGATAAACCGGGAAATGATACCTATATGCACGTGTAAAATCTACTAAATCCTTACAAATCAAAGTTTCCCGTCGCGCCTGCTTACCATACCAGCCCTGTATTATAATACTGCCCACTGCTGAGCACGGGCCTCCTCTACAACTGAGAGGGTTTAGGCCTTAGTCCACCACGCTGGCCTAGTGGGGGTTGGCAGACTTCACATACCTTCGAAATTCCTATAGAGAACTTCTCAGATATATAGGTTTCCTCACGATGTTTTCTTCACCGTTAAAGCGAGCGATAATTCACAAAGAATACACACATAACTTTTTAAAAAAGTCAAAGGAACCTGCAGACATTCGTCTTGGCAGTCCGTTCCACTCCCAACTAGGCTATCGCCGCTTGTTTTCTGATTCGCGCCTGTTTATCTGAATGCAATAAGCCCAAAAAGTACCGAACGGATTTCGGGATCCCTGGGAAGGACATAGGCTACTATCCCGGGATAATATGTAGCAGGATGTTTATCCCTGAAAAACTCTTTCATCCAGGTGAAGCCGCAAGCAAAAGTAGTCATAGATAAATCGTGACACGTCAGCCTCCGGGACACAGCGGCAGAACCATCTATGAACGAAGTGATCGCAGAGTCAATTCCGCAACGAGACAGATGAAAATAATCTGCAAATATTTGTCTAGGTATTGGAGTTTTATCAAGATGCCTTTCTACGCTAACACATATCGAGATATTTAATGTATGGGAATGACATATCGTAAGGATAGGGTCTATTATAATTCCCATTACCTAGGCTCCAAAATGTATGGGGAATGACATATCCGATAGATAAGTCTATTGCTCGGATATGTCATTCAATATTTTTTGTGTTTTCTATTGGCGTTAACGTTGTAGAAAGGCGTTTTGGTTGATGTCCCAGAATTTCCCTCTCACATTGATCTACACAATTTTGTCTACAATCTATATTAGTGTGGAGTCAGAAGGATGTGTGAGTGTTGAATATATTTATTATCATCAATTTTTACACAGTAGCAACGATTATAAATACATAATGAGGTTTAGTTAAATCAAATCTGAATAAAACGAAGCATAGCACGGGAGGCGCAGTGTGCGGCAATGGGGATGCCAGCATTTAAGATATTCTTGATTTTTACAGATTTTGTTGTATGTGACTTGTTATATAACATATTGTTGATCATGATAGAAAAACAATGGATTAAAAAAGACATTACCAATTCGATATTTTAAAATCTGGTTTTTAAATATTAAGGTATATACATCTATTCTAATATTATAAACCTGAAGAGTTTGTTTGTTTGTTTGAACGCGCTAATCTCAGGAACTACTGGACCGGTTTTGAAAATTCTTTCACTAATGGGAAGCTACATTACTCCTGAGTTTTATAGGCTACTTTTTATCCCGGAAAAACTTTTCCACGCATAAACTTTTTCAACGCAAACTTTAAATAAAGTTTTTAGGGTGAAACGATTCATTAAAGGAATGAAGATAAAGCTTCGAAACCACGAGAGAACATTTATTAATTCTCTGCAATATAGTTATTAAAGGTAATTCAAAAGGTAATTGCCATTTAGTCCAAGAATGCAATAAGTAAATTATACTCGGGAGAGGAAATTAAACCAAACATCTAGTATATAATTTTATACATTATAAATAACATTTCAAAGGTATTATATTTGAAAGCCCTCTACTATTTCCCTTTCCCAATATATTATCTTGGACAGATCGAATTTACATTCGCTATTTCAAAACGATTTTATCAGATATGGAAAAAAAAATTAGAATAACATATCCTATCAATATATCGCTATGATATTTCATTCTCATACGAAAAAAAATCGTTAACGATAGTAGAGAGGCATCTTAGCTTCGGCTCCAGATTATATAGCGTTTAGCTAGCAACCCCAACAACAGGTCGGTGCCGCTGCGCAAGCGCAATCTGCGAGCGCGCAGCTGCGGCGACAGCTGGCACCGATGCACCTAGCGAGCAGCGCCGCCACTCGCATGTGGTAATATACATATTGTTTTGTAATAAACAATCTTACCGAACGAAGCTTGTAAGATAAAATTACTGACGTTAATATATCGGAGCTCATGAGATCTAGAATCCATGTTAGAGTTGGTTTGAATGTTTCTTAAAGCTAAAATTCTTGTAAAAGCTTTGATTCGAGAAATCAGTTAATTGTTTTAGCACTGACGAGTGTCAAATCATGATTTATCGTCGATCTTCTTGGCTTTGTCATTACAGCTTGAAATAAATAACACATTGTTTACTTTTTGTTTTCATAAAAAAATAATATTTACGCGATACTTTTTAGCAACTTTTCCCTTTAATCTCGTACTGTAAATTTAACTTTAGCTTATTTAATCTATACTAATATTATAAAGCTGAAGAGTTTGTTTGTTTGTTTGAACGCGCTAATCTCAGGAACTACTGGACCGATTTTGAAAATTCTTTCACTAATAGGAAGCTACATTACTCCTGAGTGCTATAGGCTACTTTTTATCCCGGAAAACTTTCCACGTGGGCGGAGCCGCGCGCAAAAGCTAGTTATAAATAAAAGGTAAGCTTTCAAAATTAATGTTGTAAAGCATTACATTAAAATATATATAGGTACCCTATAAAACATGTGCAAAGCCTGTACAACTTTAACATTACCGCCCGCGTTTCCAGAATTACTTTTTAATAGTCTCACTTTATCATAAAAACTCAAATGAGTCTCAATGCGACATCAGGAAGCTGATATATAAAAGCTATATAATTACGGCACACTGTGTTCAGCTAGGTAACAATAAATGATTGTAGTGAGATTTATTACATTTTTACTTTACTAAATTATACATTTTGTCGCCAACTTTAGTGGCTATATAGTTTTAGATTCGAATTACAGACCGAGTAACACTTTTGAGGGCTGATTGGTGTCCAAGACTGGATCTACCAGAGATTGGTTGAGATTAGGCATACG
This sequence comes from Sphinx pinastri, assembly GCA_947568825.1. Classification (NCBI taxonomy): domain Eukaryota; kingdom Metazoa; phylum Arthropoda; class Insecta; order Lepidoptera; family Sphingidae; genus Sphinx; species Sphinx pinastri. The sequence continues at coordinate 13,104,177 of OX387636.1, read as the reverse complement.
GCTGGTCATAATAACTATTCTGGGAGATGTTATGAAGCTGTCAAGTATAAATTGGTAGTAAGAGACAGATAGGGTGAAATAGTTCCAATAAGGCGACCTGATCACCCGTCTGTGCGACTGCATACGTCCCCATTAAACATACAAACATACAAGAGACAGATGAAGTGATTATGCGGTCAATAGTTATCCCATCATTATGATTTAAATGTGGATTTTCAGTTACAAAGAGACAAACAATGGGATCTCAATCGCTTTGACATTCTGCACAGTGGCAAATTTTGTGAGAGCTAGCCCCGATACTCAAGGATGCCAGAGGATGTAGACAGTAGTAAGGGTGAAAAAGATAACTTCATTAATAGAGGAGGCCTTTTGTATGCGAGCCTGGTTAAGTACCAACTACCGCCGCAAGTCTATACCTGCCGCCAAACAGCTCTTTTGTGTTCTAATTTTAAGGACATTGTAGCTAATGTAATTATTGGGTATTATGACACTTCAGCTAGCAGTGTCAGCAGTCTCAGGGTGACGAGCGAAGTGCAAGTTTTGGTTACGTTGCAACATGCTTAAAGGAACAAAAAGCTTTATAATAAACAAACCGTAACAGAAATATTACCACGCGGGACGCGGCTTATTTCACGAAAATGAAAATCTTTTTGAGACTGTATTTATTAAACTTCTTATTCTAAAATTACACAATATTCTAAATATGATTATTTTTTACTACAAATTAAGAACAATGTAATTAACAATAAAAGTCAATACGTACCTACTACATTATTTCTGTATATTATCGTCACGTCTGTTGTCTTCCGCCATTACCTTTATTCTTTCTTTATTCATTGCCTTTATTCAATAAAAAATCTCACCCATTTAATCAAAATTTGACAGCTGGTCATGTTGATTTGACTAGGGCAATGGTTCCTAATCGTAGTTTTGTAGAATACAGGTGTTGTAACTTCTTAAGATTTAATAAACTTAATAACGAGATTAGCAGGTCGCTTCCTTGAATATGCTTCACATCTGGCCATAAACTGGAGTAACATTCACCAAAACTTTAAGAATAAGAGGACTTCATTCTGCTTGTCACACCGAATCATTACTTAGATGTTACCAGTATCTACACAGCCTATAATGAACCTAAGTGTTCTTTCAAATCGGAACATAGAAGCTTGGCTTTAAAAATAGGCTAATTATAAAGGAGTGACAAAGGAAAAAGCAACACCATGATTCATGAAGTATTTATTATCTACTCACTTAAGCTGTAATTTAATTTAAAACTATCTTCATAGATCTTATCCTATTAAGCAGTAATTATTCCGCAAAAAGTCGAAAGGATGTATCTAACGCGATTGTCTAGGCTTAGTCTTGATTTTCTTCGAAAGTCAGTTGACCCTTAAAGTTTAGAAGCCGTGGTGCGAGGCAAGCCAGATGACGGCGCGGGGGCGGCAGATGCGCGGGCAGCTGTTGCACGCACGCGCCTCGCACCTTTTGTACGATGCTCCCATTGCTTTTTGTTCTATTGTACTGCCATTGATACTTGATTGAGATACTGATTGACATATTTGCACAGTTTTTACGCGAAATTTGAAGGTTGAAATAGGTAGCCTAAATCAGAAATATTTCAGAAAATGTCTCGTTCGATCTCAGGGCACGAAGCTGGGGCGATTTTTACGTGCCTTCATCTATTCTGAATATAACGTTTAATAATTTGTTTCTACTTCTCACTTCACTAATTCCTAACTTCTGTTCCGATCCTTCCACTACAATGATAGGCAAAGTGTGACTGTACTACTGGTTCTGGTCTCTGTTTACCCTTTTGGGGGAAAGAGGCGTGAGTTAGTTAAGTATAAATAGTTAGTATATTGTTTATCAATTATAGTTTGCTTTAATGGCGATGGAGAATATTGTGAGGAAACCCTGAGAATTCTCTATAAGAATTTCGATGGTATGTAAAATCTGCCAACCCGCACTAGGCCAGCGTGTTGGACTACTTAAGGGCTATTTACCTTCTCAGTAGTAGAGGAGGCTCGTGCACCGTATACATATAGTGGGCAGTATACATACAATATACGGGTAATATTATAATTATCATAGTCAGTGTCGGAATTCGTTCATCAGACCTACACGGAAGGACAAAGCTATTACTTCTAAGAACAGAAACTTTCCTCTACAAACCCGGCAAATTCTTAGGTTCTTGCATTATCTACAGTTCACATACAAAATGACCTTCCTGGGAATCAAACCTATAGTGTCATGTTACGCTGGCTGCGCGTACGACGGTGGCCGCTTACTCAGCGAGGCATTAGTCTAAACATCCTGAAACACATCTGGGTAGATAAGGCTTTGTGTTGACTTAAGTACTCTGAAAAGTCTTGGTGATCTGATTGGGAGGTCCCAGGTTCAACTTCCTTTGGTTGGTATGCCGGTTAAGGGTGTGTATAGGGTTAGAGACTCGGTCCAATGCTCGCTCGGATGATGCTATACTCCCGAGTGACGACATTGGGCCGTAAGACCGGTGAAACCAACATAACCGTACCACTGACCCCCCGGCGGTGGCAGCGATAACGCGTTTTTACTCCGCGAAAAAAAAGAAAAGTTCGCGACAGATTATGTTTTTTTACATATTAACCCTAAATTATCACCACATTACATTACTCATTTATTTTCCACCAGACTCTCAAAAGGCTGCTGGCACTTTAAGAGCGACCTTAATAGGCGTAAAATAAATCTACTTCTATAAACACTCTTGACAACCCTAAAGTCAAATGGGTATAGCCCTGTAATAATTTAAAACATCGTTGGGCACAGTGCTCCTGTAAGCTAAAAGAAAGGCATTTGTCTGTGGCCTAATGTAGTTGGTAGACTACACAAGTATTCAAAATACTTATGAGTATTTTAGGTATGCAGTTTACTCACGACATTTTCCTTAAACCGTGCGTTGATCTACATAAAAAGAAAAGTCCTTATTCAGCCGTTCACTGACTCATAGACACGTAGAAATAATATGAGTCAACCGCGCCATGGGATTCAACCCTAAACCTTCGCCTTGAACGTTATACTCTCGCTAGTATTTTAATAATAAATGTCCCCACCAAACTCACACTAAGTACCTTCCTTGTATTAAACTAAACTTGAGGGTAAAATACCTCCTTATTTCATTATTTATGTCGCCCGTTTTGCTATGGAGGGAAGTGGACAATTAATATTTCCAACTCCTCCCCATCCTTCTATTTGATTAATTTCGTTGCGGGTTTAAGACAGATTAGTGTTCTCTGAGACTCGCCGAGCTTCATCGCTCGGTGTCATAAAATGCGTGCCACTGCCGATCCTGGCTTACATTAGTTACAGTGGCGGGTGTGAGGGCGGGATAGTCTCTTCCTTGCATTACCACATATTTCAAAACAAAGTCCCCCAACCGCGTGTCTGCGTGAACGCGATAAAATCAAAAAGTACGAAACGGATATCGGTGAAGAAGTTATGGAGATAGTTTGAGACCTTGGTGAGGACATAGTCTATTTATTATCCCGGGAAAATATTAGCGGAACTTTTATCCCGGAAAAACTCATGTGGACGACGCCGCGAGTAAAAGCTAATTATAAATATGTGAAAGTTTATTAATATATTTCATCACCATCATCATACCAGCCCTGTATTATATACTGCCCACTGCTGAGCACTGGCCACCTCAACTACTGAGAGGGTTAAGGCCTTAGTCCACCACGCTGACTTCGCATACCTTCGAAATTCAGAGAACTTCTCAGGTATGCAGGTTCCCTCACGAATATACTTCAAGTTAACTTTTTCTAAGTTGCACTCAATAGATTTTGTTAAAAAGTACACTGACACCTCATATCCTGGATTAACAGAGAGATACCTAGGCTATTTTTTGCCCTGGAATACATAGCGGTAATTGATACTCTTGTACCACGGAAGGTTATTCATGTGGTCACTGGCCAGGGCCGCAAGAAAAATTTAATACAAAATACACACACACACTCACGCCCTCTATCCCCGAAGGGGTAGGCAGAGGCGCAACTAGTGCACCCACTTTTCGCCGTTATTCCGTCCCATGATGTGATAGGGGGCGAGCCTATCGCCACATCGGGCACAAATTCCAGACTCCGGGCTGATACTGAATAGAAAAACTCAATATCACTTTGCCCGACCCGGGGATCGAACCCGAGACCTCAGCATTGCAGTCGTACCGTAATACAACTACGCCACCGAGGCAGTAATACAAAATAAATATAAGAAAAAATCAGTGCACAGCGGGTAAAATCTAGGAAGGTTGAATGTTCGATTGTTGTACTAGAACCATAGACATTAAACAGTATAGTTAGTTAACATAAAAATAAGAAAATAATAAATAAAATAAATAAATAATAATTAATAAAAATAAATATCAGATTTATAACTAACAAACTTTAGTGATTGAAAATCGTAACAATAGCTAGGTTGTAAGTTGTGCACAAAAATTTCAATGGAGTGGGCATTTTTATGTTTTCCAAGAAGAGACGCTCAGCGGCCATTCGCTACAACGAACGTATTTTGCCGCCGCGGAAACACATTGTAATCCTTATTTATTACGCTTTAAGGCTTAAAAACCTTTCTCAGAACAATGTGATTGTACACGCCGCTTCCTTTTGTTCTAAATTAAAATAAAATTTGCAACCATCGCTCTACGTATTGGCAAAAAATATAGGTTCATCGAAAGAGAAAATCCTCTTTGCCTTAAAGTTTTGCTATTATAACAATGGTTGTAAGTCGGGCAATATTTACATATTGTTTGTTTTATTTATTTGTATAAACAAGTTTTTGGCACATTTATAATCTTTTAAGTGCAAACTAAACAATATTTTTAAGCAGTTCCTACACACACATTATTAAAAAGGACAAAAAGTAATAAAACATAAAAACGTTACATACTTAAATATATAATTAGGTAAGTATCTATTAAAAATGATTATTTAAATTATGATCTATTTTAAGATTTATTATTTATAAACACATAAGAAAAATAAAATTTATGCATGATAATGGTGCAAGTACATTGCAAGTACCTACATCAAAATGAATTTCAGACATAATATTACTTAACTAAATTCTTTAATTATAAAGAAATTAAGTAAATGTTTTATATCTTAGTTCAAGAAATAATACCAAGTACCTAACTACCAAAATATAGGATCTTATGGCAGTTCAATAAAAAATGATTACAAACTTCTATTGAGCCCCAATGGTATTTTTTGTAAACTTTTAACTGCACGTGGGATTTTCCTGGGTGAAATTTAAAAATACCACTGAATGCAACAATGCAACCTTGTCTGTTGCGATTTTTTACCTGCACCCAAAAAGTACCCATGAGCTTACCATAGAGAATTTTACGTATTGAATAGATTTGAGTAACTTTTTTATCTACTATCACATTAAACAGTATTTGAGTGGTTAGCGCAACATTTTACTGAATTGAAGTTAAATATTTTTTATAGACAGGCACTACATTTTTATCTTTGAAAAAATTTGTATTCTTGAAGGATAAAAACAAATTAAGTGTTTCTTCAGATTCCGTGGTTTCTCGGAGTATATGAAGATAAAATCAGCTTTGTAGGTTTTAGTCAAACAGTAGCAAGCCCTGAGCCGAAATGGAAACATGTATCTTTATGTAGGAATAAAATGTATGCGCAAGCAAAGCTTTATGTCAGATACTTTAATTTCGAATTAAAAAACAACATTAGTATACTTACATACATTTTTGGAAAACATAATACTATTCTACCAATGAAAGAGGAAAATAATTAATTCGTAAAAATAAAGTAAATTAAAAATATGATACACTTAAGTACTTACTTAAAATAAGTCTATGTGAGTATGTTACGCCCTGTTACACCATGGTACGTAAATATGACACCAAGTAGTTTTTCATTTTGATACTAAAATAAAGAATAGCAGTAGTGATATCAAATTCAAAATCTACGCCAGCCAGTTAAGATAACTATGAACTTTTAAAAGAATGCGATGGCTATGTTAACTGTTAACAGGACAAAGAAATTCAATTAAGTATTCTTCTGATTGTTATCAACAGAATTCAAAACGCGATATACCAGAGAAAGTGGTTTTGAAATCGCTTCAGCTTTTCCCTTTTTAAGCATTAACGATTGTATTAAAAAATCTATATGTGGATATATCCATCACGATAAAATAAATTGTAATATACATAATTGTGAATTACTTCTTTTTCATATAATTGCGACCGGCAAATTTTTTTTGCAAAAAATGGAGGTAGTTTTATTATGATTGACTAACTGATCCGAAATAACGTCATTATGTCTCATAAATTGAATTTATCACCACGTGGCGCGTGCGTGGCTGATATTTTTTTCTCATCGATAATGGAATATGTGTCCCTCTATTTTGATGTGTAATCTATGGTCGATTGCAGCGCGGGCGCAGGTAGCGGACCCTGGATGGACGGTTTGAATGTCGAATATAACAGGGTTACCAGCATTAAATAATTATTTAACACTTTTCCGTTAATTTTGAAAACTTAGGTATTTTGAGTTTAAATTTACTTACGTAGTTATTACCTAGTAGCTTTTGAGAAAAAGTTTTTCCGGGATAAAAGTCCCGCTTTATATTTGCCCGGAATAAAAAGTAGCCTATGTGTTAATCCAGGACATGATCTACCCGTGTGCCAAATTTCATCGAAAGCCGTTCAGTAATTTTGAAGATGTGCAGTAACAAACAAACAGAAAAACAGAGAAATTCAAAAATTCAAATGACTCTTCTTTAGTCACCCCCTTTTTTATCACATTTCTTTAAATGTAGGTACAGGAACGCTGCGCCGGTTCTACTGCTTTATTATTTTATGTATAGATTATACATTGAGAAACATTTTGCGAAATAGGAAAAGAAATAAACTAAGTATTTTCCGCACGCTTCCGTTAAATCAAACAGAAATAATAATGTCTTTATTTTGTGACTTCGGTGTGTTTTTATTTGTGATTGGGGAGTTTAAGCACATTTTGAAGAAGGAAAAAGACAAGAGGGTAAATTACGAAATAGTACCGGTACTACGTAATTACCTGTATCTTTTGAAAGGAACCCTCCATGAATCTAGGCAATATGAAATTGGCGTAAAGAATGAGATTATCGAATATCTCAACCGCATGAACTTTGTATTGACCAAAGCGAAAAGCTCGGCCATGCGTCATACGTCCGATATGTTGATCGCCATCATTAAACGTGTCAAGGATCTCAACTTTCAAATGCGGTGGCGACGCGTCCAGTTTCCCTAGCAGTGATGCAAAGCTCTCACGTTGACAACACCGTCGGGAAGTTCAGGAACCACTTCCCAGAACGATAAAGGGCCGGAGGGTGTGAAGCGGCGCCCGGGGGGGAAGACGGCGCGACAGCTGCGCGCGCGTCGCTCTCCCCGCGGGCCCGCGCCTTCGTCACGACACTCACCAGTCGGCGCTCACATGAGACGCACGTTTGCGCCGATCGTCTCGCGAAATACGCGCGTAACATTTCCGTTGGAGTCGAGTGCGTGAGTTCAAACTTTCCATTTGACAAATGGAGCGTTCACGTGTGCCGGAGGAGATCGTCGGAGGCGTCGCGCCGGCGAAGGACGCGCACCGGGCGCGGCGCAGGAGCGGCCGTCGGCATCCTTTGTCCGGGAGGCCCGTTTGGCTGGGCGGTGACTGGCGCTATATTCGGTACGTTTGCGATATTGCACCAGTCCCGGCCTATCCGAGCGGGCCGGGTCGTCGGGGACCGCTACTCGGGCGCTCCGCCGCTCCGTCGCTCAGCATCCGCGGCGCGCGGTCCCGTTAGGCGGCCGGTCGGTCGTTCACTGCGGTGGCCACGCTTAGGTCGCGATTAGGTGTAAACGTTGTGTCTGTTAATCAAATTGCACCAATCCCGGCCTGCTTGTGGTCGCCATGCCGCATGAGACCGCCGCCGTCGCCACCACACGCGCTGCCGCGACGTGGTCCCGCTGCAAGTTGCAACCTACACCATATACAAAATTTTATAACCTGCACTGTGCAACATTTAATACCTCAGGTAGGTCAACCTGTTTGACCGATTTGCATTTCTCTAACAACGTGTAGCATGTTTTATGTACAGTTCGCGGTAGAAAGTATTGTAAGACCGAAAATGATGATATTTTTTTGTAAGAAAGTCGATCGTCGGCGGTGAGTGCTCCGTGAACCGCTCGGGGACCGGTTCGTTCGCCCATAAATCGTAATATATAAGTGTATAAGGCAAATGACGAGCTCGGAGGCGCACCGCCGCATCGAAGGACATCGGCGAGTATTTTAGAGTACGTCAGTCTAGGAACAGCTGATTTCTCATTCATGTTTTATTTATTAAATGCTAAGTCACTCGGTCTCTTTCGGGTTGTATGAAAGTGGGTCAGCGTAGGACAATGGCCGCTCCGAACACTTCGAATCCTTATTACAAGTTTGCTTTAAATCTTTGCTTAATAACTACGATATTAAATGTATATCTTAAGCTCAAATCAATTGTTGAATTTACATACTTAATATAGATACTAATTAACGGTGCAAAATAGAATGAGCAGTGAACAAACATTGAAAGCGATTGAATTCCGCTCACAAATTTAAATATTCCAAGTTTTTCAACACGAATGAAGATTCTTGAAGATCTACCCTCCAACTTCAATCAACCTATAAATTCAACCGTCTTGTGACGTTAAGGGTCACCCAAGCTGTCTAAAAACGTTTTAAACGCACTTAACTGTCATTTGTCCCATTGTTTCTCTGAATAATAGATTATTAACTTATTACCAAACTGAACACAAGAGTTTCATCGAGATCTGCGATAACTATGCAGGTACCTAGCCGAAATTGTTTCGTCTACTCCTGTTTTCCATTACTGTAGTTTAAACATAGTTTAACGGTGTTTTATGTTTATTTTAGCATTGTTGTACGATAAGCAAATGTTAAAACGTAGGTATCCACTATCTACCTACTAAGGTGCAATATTTGAACAACACTACTTTCGATCGATAATTTTATATTATTTAACAAACGTTTGGGGTTAATAAGTATGACTATGATCTATAGATCTAAATCTGTTATTTAATCAATGTAAAATTAAAAGTACTATACACATAAATTATGTTCACACTATTATAAATCTAGTCTATGGGTCGTTAAACTCTAGTCTATGGGCACAACTTTAGAACAGTGTTGAGCTTAGCAGTTGTTTCAAAGTTGTATTGAGCGTGCAACATATTGATTGTTCCTAATATCTATATTACAACTTACGATATAGGTAGGAATACTCAAAAGTCTTTTGGCGGAGTTCAATCAAATCTGGGTTCCCGTATAAACCAGTGCTGTCCCGTATATGTGTCCCCTGTCTTTCTGTTACAAACCTTGTTGTGGCCTTCGATTAATTATATACTTAGATAGAGTGACGCGCTGCAATGAAACTAAAACAAACAGGCCAAATTTTCTTAAGCTAGTATGCGTGACAGCTGTGTCATACGCTATCGCTGCATCATGCTGCGTATCCTTGTGTGCACGCATAATGATACCAGTTATTACATTGTTTCTATTAAAATGGGGAGAAAATTATATCCATGAAAAACAACAAAAATTAATTCACTCGAACTCATTTAGTGGGGAACAGTTCGCCTCTATTTTTTTCGCGCGTTTGAAACGTTCAGTGTCTATCTAGGTATATAATTAATCAAAGCATGTGGCTTTTCCGACTGATTATTCTTTTATTTTTTTTGAACGCGTAATTGCACGCTGTTACTTAAAAACCTAAATTCAAAAACTTGTGCAGTAGCCCAATTTGAACGTATTTTAAAAAAATCAAACGTTCTGCTACTCCAAAGCCCCATATGACTCCTAAATTCGATTTTAAATTGGCTGTTGAGTCTTCATCTATTCCATCCCTGGCTAGTAGGTAGGCAAATTGTTGAAAAAGAAAAATATCAATAGTCAACCCTTATCTTAACATGCCTAGTTCTGTGGAACCATAAATTATAAGGTTTTTTTATTGCTTATTTAATTTGGTTGTCGTGTTATATTGTTGTTACTTCACACGAGGTTAGATGAAAAATATTGTGAAACTTCGACCCAAAGTGACTAAATAGGGTAGGCTTTCTTGAAGGCTTTTGTCTTGCGATTTGACGTTTTTCTTTTATGTACGATCTGTAGCATAGATATTAAACTCATCGGCAATATTTTTGTCGTACTTTACATTACCTTCCGCAACTATGGGATGCCATTTCCGACTTTTATAATCATCATTTTCGGTCCAATTACAAGTTAACTTAAGATATTTAACCACTACTATAACCATGATACATATTACTTACTTATTTATTTTAAATCATTTACAAGCAATATCTGAGGTAATAAAATACAATTTAAAGATAATAGAAGATATTTTGGAGTACGCATTCCATAAATAAACAGGTGTTATGTACGACGAAGTTATGATGACGTCCACTGCTATTACATTATCACTATATAACGTAGTTATTAATGTTTTAAACTCACACATAAAAATATTATGATTCGATCTAGGGATTCACTAAAGGACTTGTCTAAAAACGGGCCTAAAATTTTAACTGAGACAGTTAATATATATTTTGATAGTACTCCTAAAACAAGCCTTATACACATCGTTTAATTTTAAAGACCACCGATTTTGAGATTTATGTAATTTTATTTTGCGTAAAAACGACACTTGATATGAAGGCTTTTAAAAAAGTTTGTTATAAATGGAGGGGTCTAAAAATATTTTTTTAATGGATCCAAGATCAATAGTTTGCCCCTTTAATATCCCTTAAGTTTGTCAGCCATGGAATGGTCGAAAAACACTATGTTTCTAGTGACTAGTGAATAGTGATGTGACATTCATAACCGGTTTTTGTAACAAAACTATATTGTATTTTAATGATAAGTACATATTTTTTTATATATTGAGGATTTAGAATTGATAAATTTAACAAGTTTTAAGCTTCCATTGATACCCAAGTTGTGTTTGATTGTTGGGCAGATGATAATACATACCTATTACCCTTTTAACCTTAATTAAGTATTTTGCATATATTTTTATATACACATGCTATAATGTTTGAGTGAAATCAGTACCACAGGATTAAAGTAGCTTAGAACCACTAGTTGTTATCAGTGTCACCATTTTTTTTTCTATCTAGGACATCCGGTGACGTTAATTCAACATTACGTTGAACCGAATCCGAGTTTGATGAATTTAAAAAGCATTAAAGTTCAAATTGTTCTCATGAATGAATTTGTCATCAATGAATGATTAAAATATTGTTATACATTTTATATCATGTAGTTCACACGTTGAGATCGAAACGACTGGATCTCCCTGATGTGTAATTTAAAACTTGGTAATTTTTCTATATTTAATATACTTACTCATATCATAATTACAGTCATCCTATTCTGTGTAAATCATAAAATGTAACACAACGATAAAACATGTTTACGAAAAGTTATTACACAACTTACAACTTTTTTACAAGTTTTAAACCAAAAGGAACAGAAATGCTGATTTGTTGAACTTAAAACAGACAATAAGAACCGTATATATAGGCGTTTACAAAATAATAAAAACCGATATTGTGTCGTCGGACGTGAAATTGCTTTATGTGTCGATAGGAAGCCTCTGACTTGAATACTCAATTTCCCGTTGGTTATAAAAGTGCACGATTTAAAATAAATTAGAAGTGACTTATACCTACTTGGTTATTAAAATATTCGAAGTTTAGAAAAACTATGTATCATGGTTAGTGCAATGAATTATGTATCATATTATTATTTTATAATTTTGTTAAAATCTACTTTGATAAGTTTATTGTAATGATTGCATGGAGTGACAAGAAATAACTTTCTAAGACATCGTTAAATTGCCTTTATTTTATGTGTAAATAAGTTACAAAAAAATAATTAGTTATCCTAAAGTCTTAGATAATGTTACTGCGAACTAAGGCATAACATGAGATAGCACAACTACAACTTGTGAATATAGTTATAGCACCGTCGCGACGTACAATGAATCAAGCGGAAAGATGATTCACAAGTCGAGAAATATAACCGTTATGATTTAAATTGCAACAGCTGTCATGGGGCACTCACGGATTGCGGTACCCACATACCTTGGTCGGGGTATAAACTTTCGACCGCTCGTACTTGGCCGTATTGCGTCAAAAACCGGAAAATGTACACACCTCGTTTCTGTTTTATCGGTTTTTTAATTTCGTTATCATCTTTCGATAGTTTTTTTGCTATAACCCAATTTTATGTAGTGTTCTTAACAGTTTTACTGGATTTAAGATTGTGCAAAAAAAAAACAATTTTCTGTTATTTTTTATGAACAACATTTTTTTGTTTTTTTTTTGTGATCAATTAGTGTATATTATAAGTATGTAATAACCTAATGACTGTGTTGTGTAAATTTTAATGTTCTTAACTTGTGAACTCATATTGTAATGTAATGTAAATGATACCAGTACTAGTCTTCTTAAATATCTTTTCAGGTAGGATTTATGTGTATAAATTATTGTTACAGATATCATATATTATAATATTGTTACTATTCATATTCATTCTTTTTAGGCATTTTGCTCTTGTTGTTTTAGCATAACGAGTGAGTTTTCCTTTAAAAACAAGATCGAATGGAGTTTTGGCGGGAACTTGGTAGTGTCATGAGGTGCTCTTGTTTTAATTCATTATTTTGGTGATACTTAGTGTTATATTGCATAATTATGGTGGTATATTATCCAATATAGTTCTATTAAAGGGCTCAAATGAAGTGAATTGAAATAACTGTGCTAGTCAAGTGTTTGTTTTGTTGCCGCCAAAACTCCTCGATAAAGTCTTGGTAAGGTAGCCACTGCTTTACCTCGACATAGTACTACTACTACTGAGGATAACAAAGAAAAAATATTATATATGTAACTTCCAAAAACTTTGACACTGGCAGATGCGCAAACCGCGCCTTGCCAAAGAGAAAAAAAAAAAAAAAAAAAAACAAGATCGAAACATGAATGGCGGGAACAAAAAGCGTGACGTGTGCGATTATTTTGTAATATTCTGTGAAGGCGAGATGGATACGGCGCATGATTTTAAAAGTGAGTGAATAACGTAATTAATATCATAATTATTGTGAACGTGAATGTTTAAGTATGGTATAATTTGTGGCCTCGTGTGTTTACGAGACATTTTTAAATTTATGTTGCTTCCAAGGCATTCAGTTGTTTATTGTAGGTTAATAACGAGATCAGCCTGTTAAGTTATTTTGAATACCTTCATAACCTTATATTCATATTTTGAATACTTATTTTTGATTGATTGGATTGGATAGTCAACACTGATAATAAACAAGGCTGTTTGATTTTATTCCTTGTTTATTGAATCAAGTGTCAATTTAACTAGGCTAACAAAAATGATTTAAAAGAATCAATAAAACAAGATCAGCAGTCCTAACTAAGTACATACCGTAGACTTTGCTGTCCTCAATTTAAAATTTCCCAACTTTAATTAAATAAATTGTTCTACGGAAGAACAAAATTTGTTATAGAAATATACGAGACCATAACAAATGCTTGCCATTTTACATAATAACGGACCTCTGCTCATTATTTCAGCGTGCACTTTCTAGGAAAGCCTGTCTAATTTTATTATAGATCATTAAATGCATAGTTGTTCATTAGGTACTTGTGAATTTTTTATTTTGTCCGTAGGTACAGTCAGCTACATAAGTAGCAAATTCAAAACTTTGAACCGCCTATACACTTTTTGTTCTTACCATTTTTTTCTCTCTCCATAATATTAAAATAAAAGGGATTTACTTTACTTGACACAAAGAAAAAAAATGATTCAATTAAACTTGACTCGTATAGGCAATTGGAAATTTTGAATTTGCTATATTGTTTTGACTGTACGTCATGTAAACTAATTAAATATTATTTGTATCAAATGGTTGGAAAATTAACGAATAGTTAAAAACTTATGACAAACAAAACATACTAGAATAATTTACTAGATATAGGTAATAGGTGCATACATCTTATTTTTGTAGACTTCCAGATTTAATGTCATCTTCTACCAAGTGAGATACAGAAGAGTGAAGACATCCCAATACCTGAGGAGCTTCTTTTAGCCCCCAACAACACGTTCTCCGATCAAGCAGGCCATTATGTAAGATTTTTTTTTATATTAGGTATTCCTTTTTTCGGAAATTTCATTTAAATCCGTTCTGTCGTTTCGGAGATGTGTAGTAACAAACAAACAGAAAAACAGACAGACAGATAGAAAACAATTATCAAAATCGCTGATTTGTTTTCTATTACTTTAGTCTTCCCCCTTTCTTTTTGATCACTTTTCCATGTACAGACACACCGCTTCTTCTACTTTATTATATGTATAGATACGCCATAACTCTTAAATTGTAGGACTAAAACCAATGGAGTAAATAAATAACTTTAAAGATAAATTGAAGGAAAATGTCAGTAACACTAAAATGAGAACTGTTAATTACCCTTTTTAATCCAAGTAAAAGTTGCTTTCCTTAACGATTGGAATTGTCTTTCTACTACCGAGTGCAAGGCCTAAGTTCTGTATGTAAATCCACGTGGTATCTAAGAAAAACGTAATATCGCTGGCTATAAAGTCCGTGTTGTTACTCCCGTGGTCAAGTAAAGTGAACGATCTTATTACATTGGACGAGCGCGCGGCGTCTTCGCCTAGCTGTGAATTCGCTTGTAACTCGCCAGCCTTAACTTTACCTGACCTCGTGCATTTGTATGCAACAACCTAAGTCAACGCACGTATACTAAAAACTCCGTAAGTAATTTTGTAGAGCGTAAACATCATGAATATATTAGGTCCTTACATATGAAATTGGCGTTTTGTCGTACTAGCCACTTTGATCTGAAGTCTGACCCCTTTGGTTAAGAATTCCAAATCAAAATGTATAAATGCATTTAACTGGTAAATTTGAGTTTCTAAAACAGTTTTTTTTTTCCTGATTAGTTTTTTCTTTAGAGTCTTTCATATCGCACAATGGAAAACGTTTTTGGTTCCAACAGTTTCGTTCAGGAAATTTTGTATTTCTTCCATACAAAACGCCAATTTCATATGTAAGGAACTAATATGTCAAGTTATTATTAAAATACTGGTATTAGTGTACTAGCCACTCAATTCCTTCGAATTAGCCAATCTTGATTCCAAAGCTTGGGTAATTGGTCTGACATTCCAGCTTCGTTTCCCAGGTCATATAGTTCTTCCCATTGGGGTTTTTAGCTCTGTATCAGCCCAGAGTCGAATTATTCTGCTCGGTAAATGGCAATAGGCCTCCAATTTATTTATTTATTTGTTTATTTAATAAAAGTTTACAGCACTTGGCCAAAACACTTACATCTAACAATATAATCTAAGTATAATAATCTAATAACAATAAAATTTTAACAAATAACAAGATAACTAAAACTATTTCTAATACTTAATTAAACTAAGCAATTACTTTGAATCTAACGTAGATGGCGAAATATGAACGTTTAACGTGTAAAATAAAACCTTACCACGTGATATAAATTGTAATACAGAATTCAGACTACAGTTGACTGATAAAAAATCAATGGAAAAAGCCATTCCGAGTTCTTGACCTGAAAGTACAGTTACATGGTCATAGAATAAACACCAAAGGAGCCCCTCTGTGTTATCATGTGTTTGTAAATATTAGATAAGTAGGAAATAGGTATGTTGGAAAACGCTGTGCAATGTTGCATCACCGGTGACCGTTGTCGACTTGTCGTTCAAATTTCTTGATTTTACCCGACTATGGTGAAGGAATGTTGTTAATAACCTATGTATGGATTTTCAACTAACGTGGCTCCTAGTGAATTTGAGAATTGAGGTGTTGTTATTGAGCGCCTATTATCCTTACTAAGCTTTGATTAATTATATACCTAGATGGAGTGACGCGCTGCAATGAAACTAAAACAAACAGGCCAACTTTTCTTAAGCTAGTATGCGTGACAGCTGTGTCATACGCTATCGTTGCATCATTCTGCGTATCCTTGTGTGCACGCATAATGATACCAGTTATTACATGGTTTCTAATAAAACGGTGAGAAAATTATATCCATGAAAAACAACAAAAAATAATTCACTCGAACTCATTTAGTGGACAACCGTTGGCCTCTATTTTTTTCGACGCGTTTGAAATGTTCAGTGTCTATCTAGGTATATAATTGATCAAAGTTACTAATATTATAAATGCGAAAGTAACTTTGTCTGTCTGTCTGTCGCGCTTTCACGCCAATGCAACCTACTAAATCGATTTAAATGAAATTTGGTACACAGATAGTCTAGAGCCTGAGAAAGAACATAGGTTACTTTTTAACCCGGGAAAATATAAAGCGGGACTTTAATCCCGGAAAAACTTTTTCACGCGGGCGGAACCGCCAGCAAAAGCTAGAAGGTCATAACTCATAACTGGATCTTACCGTAACTTAACTTCATCTTAACTCACGCTATGATTTCGGAAAAATGTTTTAGTTTAGGCTTTCTAGTTATTTTTTATGCTTGGTTTCCTATATAAGTGATGCTCAACAAGTTTGGCAACACTATTAAAAGCTTGCTATATGATGCGGGACGTTCCGTTATTTAGCCGCGCGACATGTCTCAAGAAACATATAATATTAATATCAGAGACATAAAATATAAATGTATCAGCGTGCTAAATTATTACTATTAAGGTATTTTACAAGTTATAAATTAAAAAACAGAATTTTATGACCAAAACTGTCTTTGTTCCCTACTAGCCAAGTTAGAACATAGAATTATTTTAATTTGAAACATTCAATAAAGCTTTTTTACGGCTCAGGTTGAAATACAATACATAATTATAATCGTAGATATGTTCTATACGGTTTCGTGGTTACTACACGAAGTTTTTTTTTTCACATGTCGGGGTTTTTTTATATATTAATGTACATGTCGAGTTTTGGCGGGAACTTGTAAGTGTCATGAGGTGCTCTTGTTTTAATTCATTATTTTGGTGATACTTAGTGTTCATCATCATCATCATCATCATCAGCCACATGACGTCCACTGCTGAACATAGGCCTCCCCCAAAGATTTCCAGACGGACCTGTCAAAAGCGGCCCGCATCCAGCGTGCTCCTGCTACCCTTATCAAGTCGTCTGCCCACCTTGCAGGTGGACGGCCGACGCTGCGCTTGCCAGTACGTGGTCTCCACTCGAGAACCTTTTTGCCCCATCTGCCGTCAGTTCTTCGAACTATGTGCCCTGCCCACTGCCACTTCAGCTTGCTAATCCGCTGGGCTATGTCAGTGACTTTCGTTCTTCTGCGGATCTCCTCATTTCTGATTCGATCGCGTAGAGAAACACCTAGCATAGCCCTCTCCATAGCTCGCTGAGTGACCGTGAGCCGTCTTAAGCGGCCCATAGTCAGAGGCCACGTCTCAGTGCCGTATGTCATCACTGGTAACACACATTGATTGAAAACTTTTGTCTTCAGGCACTGAGGTATTTTGGACGAGAAGACCTTGCTTAGTTTCCCGAATGCTGCCCAACCGAGCTGGATTCGACGGTTGACCTCTTTCTCAAAGTTGGACCTGCCTAGTTGGACTACTTGCCCTAAATAGACGTAATCGTCCACAACTTCGAGAGTTGAGCTCCCAACGGTAATCGGGGTAGGCACAACATGAACATTCGATAGGATCTTGGTCTTGTCCATGTTCATCCTAAGGCCCACCAGTTGAGAAACTCGATTGAGGTCATTGAGCATTATGCTGAGATCTTCCAGCGATTCTGCCAGTACAACGATATCATCGGCAAAACGAAGGTGTGTGATGTATTCGCCATTGATGTTGATGCCAAATCCTTTCCAACTTAGTGTTATATTGCATAATTATGGTGGTATTTTATCCAATATAGTTCTATCAAAGAGCTCAAATGAAGTGAACTGAAATAATCGTGCTAATCAAGTGTTTTTTTTGTTGCCGCCAAAACTCCTCGATATAGTCTTGGTAAGGTAGCCACTGCTTTTTTTCGACATACTACAGATAATAAAAAAGACAACCCATACTTGACATTGGCAAAATGTGAACACAAGTGCCATAAATAAATAAAAAAATATGTACATGTCACTACTTTTACCCTATGTTTAATGTTTATTTTCCAATCGCCATTTAAAGTCTTGATCTTTAACCACCCATGCCACATTAGAAGAGAGAAAATATAAAGGAAAACCTTTTAAATAGTCTTATGCTCATATCTTTTAATTTCACCAAGTGCCTACAATATAAATAAAAAGCGGATAGACATATTTTATTTGCTGTTTGTTGATGTTTCTGTTTAAAAGTCGCAGTTTTGTTCCCGCAGCGGCGTCACACAATTCCTGGACATCATTCTTGCTCAGAACGAGTTTTGGCAGAACCGGATGACGCAATCATGGCTGCACGCACGCCTATTAATTCAACCCTAATGATATCCTTTTATACCGTGCAACTGAAGAAATCTTGTCGACAATATACGCAAATTTTCCACCTATGACAATGTGGTTAACACAATAAAAATAGCCATGCAAGAGTCCAGAAGAAAACTATTTTTTATTATTTGTGTATAGCATGGGGTACATCTTGACCTTTGTTTAGGCATACATGTGACTTAGTTAAGGGCAGTGAATTTTTTCTACAGTACACCACACTCAAAAGGTTTGAGTGGTTGTTGACAGCTATTTCATTTTCTATAGATAATAAAGTAGAGATTGGCGGGCAGGTAATGCTTTTAGTATATAAAACAAATATAATCTCGAGACTACAGGTCGCAGAGGTAAAATGGCCTTATACAAGTTATTATAAAAAGGGGACCATGTTATTTTTTTTAAGCTTAGGGGGTTTGAAATATGAATTATACAGGGTGTATCTCGATAGTGTTCCAACTGAAGCAAGTTTATAGATGACCTCAATGTGCATCCATTTAACCCCCATGTATGTTGCCCGAAATTGAATAGTTTAAAAGTTGTTGAGAATTTTGAGACTTTTTTACGAAAATCGACTTTGCCACTTAACTTTGTAATTAAAGGTAAACTATTTTTTTAAAACTATTAGTATAGGCGATCCTGCAGTCAACACCGGGGGAAACCTGCTAATGGGATACTGGAGTGCCCCAGCTTAACGACTGCAGGGGCCAGGGAGGGGAGTGGAGGAGGAATATGGAAGGGAAGGTGGGGGGAAGGGAGGAAGGTTCCTAGGATGGGGGAAAAGAGAGGGTGCCAGGAAATGTTCGCGGGCTCTTTTAGGCCTCAATGTGTTTTACAACCAAGAGGTATACACAACGACTGTGTGCCTCGGCCCGCGACTAATGTTCCCCCGCGCATGGGGGGGAAGGTAAACTATTAGGTCTAGTCATGATATTTTTACACAAATAAGAGTAATAGTTGTCTTTTCAAATAACCAGATTACTTAGAATGAATGTTTTATAAATTTAGAAATGAACAATAATATTTACGAAAGTTAATGAACTTCATGATTTTTCCCAAACTTTAAAGTGCTCTGGAATAAAAATTTCACTAATTTTTTTCTGCATCCCCTTTTAAAAACTGCCTGCATTCATGGAGAATAACGCTAGAGAATTGGTGGGTAACATGCCTTAAAATGTATTCGAATCGAGGAAGACCGTAGACCGAAAATCGAAATTTGTTCTTTTTGACTCAAATGCCTCAAGTTCACAAAGAATATTATTTTAATAAGCCTACCCTATGCTAGTTGAAAGATTATAATATTTACCAAAAGAAATACATGAAATATGAGAAAAATAATCATAAATTCAACATTCACAACTAACGAGTAGTTTAGTAGTTTATAAATTGAAATTGTATTTGAACCCACTAGTTGTACCTTTGTTTGCACTTTTATGGATAAAAAGGCATGAGTGTAAACTCAAAATATAAAAATTTATGATTTTTTGTCTTATTTCGTGTATTTATTTTGGTAATTATTGTAATTAGTCACCTGATATAGTGTCGGCGTATAAAAATCATAATCTTTATAGACTTAAGGCATTTGTGGCAAAAATAACAAATTTCGATTTTCTGTCTTCGACGATTCGAATGCATTTTTAGGCATGTTGTCCCACTACTACTGTAGCGAAATTCATCAAAAGGCTTATTCTCCATGAATGCAAACAGTTTTTAAAATACGATATATAAAAAAATATTTTATCAGTATTTTTTTTATTCCAGAGCACTTTAAAGTTGAGAATAAATTATGAAGTTCATTAACTTTCGTAAAGTTAATTGCTTATTTCTACATTTATAAAACACTGATTCTGACTATTATGGTATTCGAAAGGCCAACTATTATTCTTATTTGTGTATAAATATCATGACTAGACCTAATAGTTTAGCTTTATTTATGATGTTATGTGGCAGAATCGATTTCCATAAAATATTGCAAATTTCCTTTTTTTTTTTTTTCTGGCCCTACCGGCCAGTAGCCTGACGCGAGTCGGCTTTTCTGGCCACACCGGACTTTCGGGTGAACGCTTTAGGCGCTCGCAACCCTTGATTTAAGTAACCATGCTGAGGGCAACCCACTAACGGGTTACGAACCTCGGCTCAGGACGGTCACTGGGAGAGGATGAGACATCAACGATTAGTGGGGAAGGTTGGTGTTTAACCTAATCCTATCCATTTATTTCGTATAGCAAATTTCCAAATAACTTTTAAACTATCCAATTTCGGGCAACATACAGGGGTTAAATGGATGCACATTGAGGTCCTCTATCGACCTGCTTCAATCGAACCCTCTATCGTGATACAGCCTGTATACTTAGGTACTTAATAATTTTAAATACATTTGACTACCTCGGTGGCGTAGTGGTATTACGGTATGACTGCAATGCTGAGGTCTCGGGTTCGATCCCCGGGTCGGGTAAAGTGATATTGGATTTTTCTATTCAGTATCAGCCTGGAGTCGTGAATTTGTGCCCGATATATGGCGATAGGCTCGTATCATATCATGGGACGAAATACGCACGGGGAAAAGTGGGTGCATTAGTTCTGCCTCTGCCTACCCCTTCAGGGATAAAGGGCGTGTGTGTGTGTGTGTGTATAAATACAATTGAATTTCTACGTTATTCATGCTTACATTAACAGTAGCAACTAGCATGGCATAGCAATGCAACAGTATCACAAACGGGATGATACTGCGCAAGCATTGATGTATTAAAAAACCAATACATCAATGTGCGCAAGCCATTAAATTTTAAACCTTATTATGCATGTTATTGTGTAGAAAATGTAGAATCTATACAATACTTATTTCTTTGCATTGCAGTGTTCCTCTCGAAGAGGCCATTGTATGTTCCAGGTCAAATATTTCTTTTGAGTACGCAAGTGATGGATTCTGGCATTGGAAAGGGAAGAAGCAGAAATGTATTACTTTTCTCATTAGATAATCATCAGTCACATGAAGTCCACGTAGGTCATAGGTCCTCTAATGGTTTTCAGACGGACCTGTCAAAAGAAGCCTGCATCCAGCGTGTTCCTGTTCAATAAATAATACTACAAAAATATTTACAATGGTCTTTTCTTACCTTCTATCCTTAAATGGACAAGTCCGCTTTTAATTTTCTTAGTAAAAATGCATGTGAAAAATTCGTTTCGTGATGTTTTTTTTTTATTTTTTTTTTTTTAATGGCACTTGTTTCACATTTTGCCAATGTCAAGTTTGGGTTGTCTTTTTTTGTTATCTGTAGTATGTCGAAGTAAAGCAGTGGCTACCTTACCAAGACTTTGTCGAGGAGTTTTGGTGGCAACAAAAAAAAACACTTGATTAGCACGATTATTTCAATTCACTTCATTTGAGCTCTTTAATAGAACTATATTGGATAATATACCACCATAATTATGCAATATAACACTAAGTATCACCAAAATAATGAATTAAAACAAGAGCACCTCATGACACTTCCAAGTTCCCGCCAAAACTCCGTGATGAAGTTAGTTAATAAAGGACAATGGCGAAAACGTATTTACAAAAAAACTATGCGTTTAGAAATTCCATACTTGGTAATCTCAATATAATTATTTTGTATGATTTTACAGCATACCAACTTTAGTCGTATAAGTTGCATAAATTAATAAAAAAACTTAATTGACTTTTTTTGTAATGTGTCACGGCCATTTTTTATGAATGGCATAGGACCTTTTAGGCTACCAAAACATCATTATCATCAGATCTCTAAAAATTGCAAAAATATATCTGACTAAAAAATGTTCATTAGAAATAACAACAAAGATCTCAGCTTTCTTGCTACATGTTTATTACTATGTATATTCTATTCTATACATTCTTACCAGCTGCCTTTTGGCTGTATAGTTACGGTCATTGCTTATCTCATTTTAGAAAAAAAAGCTATTTCCGTCATTTCGTTTCTAGCATGTATTTTTGTAAAATGTGTGATAATGTATTGTGTTGATTGAAAATAATGTACCTGGTCGAGCAACCGTACTGTAGGTTGCTGCGCTCATGCCATGACAGTTGTCTGGTATTTGGGACGGACCAGTCGCCTGACATCAAGGCAATATATCTGCCCCGGCAGAATTTTCAGATCAGATATTTATCAGAGAGAATGATTATGAAGAAGATGAATAAACATAAAAAAACAAGTGTTTTATTTTTCTCCAGAACTCGTTTTTATTTAAAAAGAAATCCCGAAATATAGGACTTAGGGTCTGAACGTATTTTCTCCCAATAGTTCCAATAGTTTCAGAGTTTATTTAAATAAACAAATCTGCTATTTCCTATAGCAGTAAAGATAAAAAATGTTTTGATATATACCTAAGCTTGTATAGCTGAGGTAGGTGCATGCCGCGCGCTCGTATGCCGTGTGGCGGATCACCTTCTCCATGTTTAGTGAAATCTTAGGTTCGAATGTGGTAAGGGAGGGCCTCACTTGAGAATAAACAGATTACCAAACATTTTGAGTTTCATTATTTATATTATTGTGTAAAAATCAATTCACAAATGTCAACTAAATCATAACCTCAAAATCTTTAAAATGAAAAATCTTTAGTTCTAGACTATTTTCACTAATAATCTTGATACATAATTGTTTGGGAATTGCTGTTGAATTGTTATATATTTTTTTTACTTCTAAACGCTACACATTTACATCAACTAAAATCATGTATGGAGACCTGCCATTGTCCTTTCGTTCAATGTTCCGTATTTCATCCAAATGTACAGTCAGCAGCATAAGTAGATGAGCAAATTCAAAATTTCAAATGGCGTACATACTTTTGTGTTCTTACTAATCTTTTTTTTCTCTTCGCAAAAATAAAATAAAAAATTTACTTCAAACGAAGAAAAAAAAAAAGTTTAACTTGACGCGTATATAGGCGATTTGAAATTTTGATTTTGTACAAATATTTATGCTGCTGACTGTACATTCAGAAATCAGTCAACATGCATTTTCGTTTACATTGGTAAGATATTTATAATATTTTAGTCTTGGAATTTGGAAAATGCTGTACCAACTGATACTTTGACTCAGGTGAAGTTAAAAATTTATATTGTGTAAATTCGCACATAATTCTTAATTGTATGATTGCCAACCTTCGTAGATTTTCTTAATTTTTCATTTGATAATCTCATTCACCACCTCATCATTTTATATTTTTTTATGCCGTTTAGTACATTGAAATGCTGAGAATTATATATACAATTCAATAGAATTTTACTTGTGTAATTTTTGTACGTTTTCTTTTTCCTTGAAGTCTGTCTGACATTGTATCGTGGGAAACACTGAATGTTACTGATAAGTCGAATTTCTAATGTCGTCCGACGTCTACCCGGAATAACATTTTGAGCGTTATTGATTTGTAAATGGAAATAAGTAAAAACTTTTAAATCAAGTGTGTACAGTTTTTTTTAATAATATTTGAAATAAATATTTTTTTAATAGTAATAGTATATTACTATAATAAAACTACGCCACCGAGGCAGTCAATGATGAGGTCTCTGGTTCGATGTCGGAGTCTGGAAAAGTGATATTAGGTTTTTCTACTTACTATCAGCTCGGAGTCTGGAATTTGTGCTTGGGACTGAATATGCACGGTGGAAAGTAGGTGTGTACTAGTTGCGCCTCTGCCTACCCCTTCGGGAATAAAAGGCGTGATAGTGAATGTATGTATGTAATAGTATATTAAGTTGGTATCTATAATCTATTTCTAACTTAAACATAGAATTAGGTATTATTACCTACCTTATGTAAGTAATTACATTTTATATGCTACAATATAGACTCTATACTCAATAACTCAATATACAATCTAGACTGCCTCGGTGGCGTAGTTGTATTACGGTACGACTGCAAGGCTGAGGTCTCTGGTTCGATCCCCGGGTCGGGCAAAGTGATATTGGATTTTTCTATTCAGTATCAGCCCGGAGTCTGGAATTTGTGCCCGATATGGCGATAGGCTCGCCCCCATCACATCATGGGACGGAATACGCTTGGCGAAAAGTGGGTGCACTAGTTGCGCCTCTGCCTACCCCTTCGGGGATAAAAGGCGTGAGCATGCGCGTATATGCTACAAATAATGACTATAAAATTACATAGAAAGTTACTCACAAAACAGTACGTTTAAAATAAAAGTTATAAGTAATTAGAAAAAGAAGAGAAACGATTCCATTAACTAATTATAAATCATAGTCCAAACGTTCTGTTTACACCAGTTTAATTTGCGTTGTTGTTGTACGTTGGTCAACGGTCTGCTGGTTTCGGTGTCAAGGTCTCGCTCCCCTACCCTGATGCAGGCGGACCCACGTGTTTTAACAGTATTGCACAAGAATAGGTACAAAAGCATTAAGCTCATATTATTTTGTAAAATATCTAAATATCGGTTTTGTGAGCTGTGGAATAAAGTTTTTTTTTGCATAATGCGTTAATGACAATGAAATAACAGGACATTCATAATTCAACGTCATCAAACTACACAGTTAGTTTTACAAGCGATCTACGAATTAAAAATTACCCACATGGACCTATAAAAAAGGCGGACGGACTCTCGCTTAACAAAAACTGAAGCACAGCAATGGCGGCGGCGTAACTATGTGTGCGTAAATGAATGATTGCCATAAAAACAAAATTTCCCCAATTTTTAACACTAGTTTACACTACAATATTTTTCCAATTTTAGGTTAATTTTATTGAAAGTCGTATTAATAATTTTATTGTTTGCAGGGTGTAATTATAGTTAATTAATTTATATATTATTTAGCTTTATTTGAAATGACCGTGATACATAATAGCCAAACATATATGATTAGTAGGTGTGTAGAAATTAATGAGTCTTACCGAAACACTAAAATTATGTTTCCTAACTAATGCTTAATCACACACACACACACACACACTCACTCACGCCTTTTATCCCCGAACGGGTAGGCAGAGGCGCAACTAGTGCACCCACTTTTCGCCGTGCGTATTCCGGCCCGTGTTATGATAGGGGGCGAGCCTATCGCCATATCGGACACGAAGTCCATACTCCGGGCTGATACTGAATTTAAAACCCAATATCACTTTAGCCGACCCGGGAATCGAACCCAAGACCTCAGCATTGCAGTCATACCGTAATACAACAACGCCATCGAGGCAGTGTATGTACTTGTTTAAATCAAACAACGTAAATAATTAAATTTTCTTTAATTTGCATTTCTTTTTTTTTAATTCTCTATGTTGCGTTAACTTTTTGTATAACTGCCTCTTACTTGTGCAGGTCTTGGGGATGCCCTCTTATTTTGATATGTGATGAAATCTAATTGTTAAATGTTTTTCTGCAATATATTTAATAAGATTTATTTTATGATCTACACTCTCTTATTATATTAATTAAATCACTCCTCCATACTTCATTTCCTGTAGGAAACCTAAAAAAACATAAACCTAATAACAACCTATACCTATTTAGTTTAAAAAACGAAATCGTATTTAAAACAAAAAAAATCACGACTCCTATACATCGAGGTAATTTACCCGTCAAATAGTTGACAACACTGGGATTATAGGCTGAGGTTTTGTGTTACAAAAATATATAATTTTAAATATCAATGAATGTTGATCATGTTAGTGATACATTACTAATTTACCTATGAAATGTGATCCCGTGACATTTGTTCTTGGAACTACTATGATTTCGACAGCATTTAACCACACAAGACGGTATATTTTAATTATTTATTTTTATTCTTACAACGACTACATTCAATTGAGGTTTGTTGCGTAATGGCGGCCGATCGACATACTTTGGTGTGAATGTGTGCGCGATACTTGTACGTACAGGCAAGCCGACATACTTTGGGTGCTTCAGTTTTTTGTTTAGCGAGAGTCCGTCCGCCTTTTTTTATAGGTCCATGATTACCCATAGATCTGACATTCTTATGATAATGTATGCAAACACTAGACCATATATATTACCTACACATAAAAAGAAAAAAGCACGCTATTTACAATATCGATTAGGTATGTAGTTGTAATAATTGATTGGCTGTAATATATATAGAAGTGCGACCGTGCCTTCTTATAATGCTGTTGAAAATTGTAACCACTGATTTTCTTTCAATTTCATTACGTTTGAAGTTTCTTATGCATGAAGTTCGTCAATAGTCAATAATAGGTACTTAGTACTTACTACATAATGATCAGATATCGTAGGGTAACTAAGAGATATACTTTAACTCCGTATTATTGAGTTTCGGGGTTCAAATCGAGCGATTATAATATACAATAGATAAATATTGTCTACATGAGAACGGAAAAATAGGTTCCGGTGTTTGGAACGGAAGATACGGGGCGTAGGTAAATTACATCGTTAAGTGTTCAAGCTATGTCTTTAAAATAAAAAAATAATTTTGTAATCTTCACCAGTTTCTTGTTTTTAATTTATTACTTGACTTCAAGAACGAATTCTAAAAATGTGTTGTGCACAGCAGATGTCTAGACTTGTAAGGTCAAAATAAACTGGTACGGACTGATACCTAAAGCAGTGAGTAGGCATAACACTCATGAGCGAAGACTTAACTGTTACACGCGGTTTCGCCTGTTATTGCGATAGGAAGTAGTTTCTAGTAATCGGGGATGATGTTACACCCTAATAATTAAATAATTTTCAAATTCGAGTAGTACGTACCAAATATTAAGTTGCATTATTTAGATTAACTGTCCCGCGAATCAAACCCAAAACACAATGAGACGAAATTAACGTTAATTACACATTTTTCGTTACAGAAAATCTAATTTTGGTAATAATTCTTGCCGTGGAACTTGTGTTTTAACTAGCTAGTCTGACCTTCCGAATGTCCATTATGATTTTCTCGGAACCCAGAATCCTTGCGGGCTGGCAATTTCGGTAAGTTTGTCTAGCGAGGCTAATGAATAACATAATGTAGGTCTACGCCTACATGGGCATGAATAGGCATAGCTGGAGTAATTTTCCAGGGGAGGGAATGGGGGGCGGGGATGCGACCTAGGCTAAAAAATAAAATGACTTCTGTGTACTAGGTACGCTTGCGGATGATAACTTCTGCATGTTTTCTTGCTAATCTAAGGTTCGCTTATGAAAGGCAAAAGATACAACGTCGTTAATCATGACCCTGTTTGAAGGACATTGTAGCCAGTAATTACTGGGCATTATGAGACTTAACGTCGAATGTATCAGGGTGACAAGTCCAGCGTAGTACAGTGGCACGCAGTACTTTGAAATCAAACTTCTGTATGGTGTTGCTTCTGTTTATGGGCGGTTGTATCGCTAGTGGCGTGACTATGGTGGCACATTGTCGCGAGCCCCCGGACACTGATTTGAGGAGCCCCCAAGCCGAGATGAAAAGGATTTTGTACTGGCGAAGGTCCCCGTTCCATGAATTTGCTACGGACGTACACTTGTATAATTACGCCACTGATCGCTTACCATCAGGCGAGCGGTTTGTTCTTCTCATCATTTATTTATACAGGACCATATTGACATTGCGTTACTAAATGAAACCAAATACTTATCTCCTTGAAAATAACTCTTTCCATTAAGTTATTTTAACCATATATGTGTACTGGTGGTAGGTCTCTCATACGTAAGAGTCCGTCTGGGTGGGTACCACCGCAATGTCTATTTCTACCGCCAAGTAGCAGTGTGCATGCACTGTAGTGTTTCGGTTTGAAGGACATTGTAGCCAGTGTAATTACTGGACATAATGAGACTTAACATCTTATGTCTCAGGACGACTACCCCAGTGGAATGCCAAACAGTAGGTACTTTGTAACTCAAGGTGCTGGATGGTGTCGCCGCTGTTTATGGGTGGTCGTATCGCTTACGATCAGGTGAACGGCATGCTCGTCTCGTCATTCAAAGCAATAAAAAAAAGTGTAAGTTACGAAAAAAATAAATATCAATAAAAAGTAACTTTAAGTTTACACGCCCTAATGCCACTAACACTACTCCGTGGATTCGTCGTACCTAGGACTTCCATTCCCGCAATACCGAGATCCCAGTATTCCGGGATCCCACGTCCTTTTCCAGTCCCGCATGTTGCGTGATTACCGGCGCGGGATTGCGGGATTGATTTGACATATTAGAAACGGCACATTGGGCACGTTATGTTTTCTTGGCAAGCATTTTCAACTGAATGCTGACCCTACTAATCCAACTCTGAATTAGTTTTGTAAACATTCAGTTGAAAATGGGTTTTTGTTTCTATTGTATGTCAATTGTTTATTTTTTATGTATTTGATCTCTATTTTTTTATACCGGCACAGCAAAGTGGCTCCACTGCACGTGGCGGTAAGTGTAGTAGCGTCTAGACTCTAGAGTACCTGTCGACTTTTTTTTTTTTTTTTTTTTTTTTAACCTGACTATCGTTTGTTAGCCTGACGAGGGTCGGCTTATACAAACAAACCGGACTTTAGGGTGAGCGCTTTAGGCACTCGCAACCCTTTAATTTAAGTGACCATGCTGAGGGCAACCCACTAACGGGTTACGGACCTCGGCTCAGGACGGTCACTGGGAGAGGATGAGACATCAGCGTTTAGTGGGGAAGATTGGGGTTTAACCTAATCCTATCCATTTATTTCGTCGGCTCGCGGGCCGGAACTGTTAGGAGGGTCGGGGGGGCGACGGGGAACGCGGCGAGGACGGAACTGCGGTCGTGTGGAGTGTAGGAGTTTTAGGAACTCGTTCTTACTGCGAATGGCAGAGTGATATCGTCCTCTGGATCGGTTAGGACTGAACGCGGCCGTCTCCATTTGGCGCGGTCGAATGGAGTGTATATTGACCTGTCGACTGACAAAAGGTGAAATTATACCTCGTCAGTCGACACAATTATGCCGTCCTGTTCGGAATCGGATATACACAGGCTGATTCCGTATCGAGACACATTTACCTGGGCTACTATGGGGGGTTTAAAGAGGAACTTGATTAAATAAATAAAATAAATAAATAAAATAGTTTATTCATCACGTAGGCGAACATAATTGCACTTATGATAAGTCAAGATACATTCAATTAATAATAATAATTATTACAAAAAGTCACTTATATAACTACAGACATTTTTATAGGGAGTAAAATCAATGAAAAATAAATAATGAAGCCAAGCTCGGGCTGGCAGGAAAGAGAAGATAAAAATAAAATAAAAAAAAGAAAATCATTTTTATAATAATAAAATAATGGAAGGAACGCGTCGCGATCCTCACCGGTGAGGACACTACAGGCCCTAACCTAGCTAACCTACCAGCCTTTCACTAGCTACCTAAGCGATGACTACCCGAAGAAGAAAGACAGAAAGAAACTCCGGGCTTACTTTTTTGTCATCATTTGTCCATTGAATCTTTATAATATTCTTTTTTTTTCAAGTCTTTTGCATACAAAGTCAGATTAGTTATATAAGCTAATGCACACACATCACCGTTAAATTGAGATAAAATCCAATTGAAGGAATTTAAAAAACACTAAACTCTACACCTAAAAAAAAAAAAAAAAACATAATTAGAGCAGAGAACACAAATAAATAATTATAATTAAACGGTGTACAGAGTGCATACGCCTACATTTACAAACATAATTTTTGAATTTTATTTGGTTTTCGAGCAATACGCACAATTTAAATAATTTATAATTTTAAAGGCAAGCGCAACACAATGATCGGTCGGTCGTCATTAACATTAAATGATTATATATTAACGCGAGGATAATTATAATTGAGGTATATATATGAATGTCAAATAAAGATTTAATATTAATTATAATGTCAATATTGTAGATGAGTACACATGACATTTTATGCAATTATCTTCTAATATTATGTGTTAACATGGTTGGCCATAGTGTGCAGGACCAATTTTCCAAACTGTCTGATCATCAAGGTAATCCGATACATTATAATACCCCTTAGACATTAACTCGCGCTTAACGTAACACTTGAATTTGTGTCCGGGTAGATTAGTTATTTCGGAGGGAAGTTTATTATAAAATTTTATTCCATTTGCTAAATATGATTTACTTGTTTTACAGAGCCTAAAATTTGGAACAACTAGTTTATTCTTATTTCTAGTGTTCAGACAGTGCAAGTCACTGTTTTTCATAAAAGTACTAAGGTTTTTGCGAACATACATAATATTCTGAAAAATGTATTCGGCCGGCAAAGTCAGTATATTGACCTCTTTAAACAGTTGTCTAAGAGAATCGCGAGAGCGAAGGTTATAAATAGCACGAATCGCTCGCTTCTGTAAGATAAAAATGGTCTGCAGATCTGCAGCAGAACCCCACAGAAGACTGCAATATGACATAATGCTGTGGAAGTAAGCAAAATATACCAACCTCGCCGTAGCCACATCAGTTAGATGTCTAATTTTCCTAATAGCAAAGACGGCAGAACTCAATTTGCTTGCAATTCTTTGAATATGGGGTCCCCATTGCAATTTATTATCGACTGAAACCCCCAGGAAGACCGTTGAGGGTACTAATTCTAGTTTATTCCCGTCTAAATCAATGTTTACTTCATTTTTATTGTTAAGTAACGAGAAACGGACACACTTAGTTTTTGCCGCATTTAGAAGTAAATTATTAGCAGAAAACCAGTCGGAAATCAATCTAAGTACTTTATTTGGCTCTGTAAGATTCTCTTCCCTTCTATTTATCTTAAATATTATCGAAGTGTCGTCAGCGAATAACACAACTTCAGCCATATTGTTAACCATGTAGGGAAGGTCATTTATATAGACTAAAAATAAAAAAGGACCCAAAATGGATCCTTGGGGAACCCCAATCCTAACTAAGGAGCCTGCGGAGAAGACGTTGTCGATAAATACTTGTTGTTTCCGATCTGATAAATATGAAGATATTAGGTTTAGCGCGTTTCCCCTAATACCATAATAACGAAGTTTTAAAATTAGGGTGCTGTGATCGACGCAATCGAATGCCTTGGAAAGATCACAAAACACCCCTAGAGCATCCTGTGATCCCTCCCAGGCATCCAACACTGCTTTAACTAAAGCACGTCCAGCATCTTGTGTAGACCTGCCTTTTGTAAATCCAAATTGCCTATCGTGTAATATTCTATTTTTATTAAAGAATACCAGCATTTGATTAAGCAATATTTTCTCGAATACTTTACTTAAAGCTGGTAAAATAGAAATAGGCCTATAATTTGAAGGAGTGTTTGAGCAACCTGCTTTAAAAATTGGCACTACTTTACTTATCTTCATAAGATCAGGAAATATGCCGTCCCTAATGCAGGAATTAAAGATATTAGCAAGGATTGGGGCGATGCTAACTATTACTGACTGCAACGCTTTAACAGACAAACCCCAAAGATCTTCAGTGCTTTTCATGTGTAGGCTCTTAAACACTTTTATTATATCATATTGTGTAACAAAATCAAATCTGAAATTCGGTATTGATAAATCTACATTGTGTTTTAAAAATGACTCAGCTGCTCCTGGTGAGGATGGCAGACATTTTGTCGTTTCAAACGGTATGTTAGTAAAAAAATGTTCAAAGTAAGTAGCTGTAATATTTTTATCTGAAACTAGTTCGTCATTAATGTTCAATACAATCTTGTCATAAGACTTAGTTTTGCCAGTTTCAGTATTAATAATTTTCCAAGTTGTTTTAATTTTATTGTCAGAGTTTTTAATATTACTACTAATATAAGCAGCCTTAGCATACTTACATACACTTTTAAAAATATTAGAGTATGATCTTACGTAATTAGTAAATTTGACATCAGGTGTAAAGGACCTTCTGTCATATAATTCGTAAAGAACATCTCTACTACGCCTTATACCTTTTGTTGCCCAAGCACTGAATGATATTTTATTTTTTAGTGGTACTGATTTTACACCACATGTTTTATTAAACACATGTGTAATACTGTTTAATAATGTTTCAAACATATTGTTTGGGTGGTCTGAGTCGCAAGTCAGCATAGGTAACACAGAGTTAAGTCTAGTGCTAAATTTCTGCAAATGATGTTGAGATAGGGGTCTAAATTTAATAATGTTTTTTTTATTTTTATTTTCTTCACAATTAAGTTTGACCATTTGACAGGTGTGGTCTGAGCGAACCCCGGCTAATAATTCTTTATAATTAAGTTTAAAATTTGTAATAATATTATCAATACAAGTAGCCGAAGTTGAAGTTAGTCTAGTTGGCTCTAAAAAGTGACAGTTAAGATTAAAAGATTGAAGCAAAGTCAAAAATAAACTTTTGTCTGTGGAATCTATCAGTAAATCTATATTAAAGTCACCACAGACTAAAATCTTCCTATTCATTTTAAGTTTTTTAAGAATATCCTCCATTTTAGAAATGAAAGTTAATATGTTTGCTGTAGGAGGCCTATATACGCATAATATGATATAATCTCCGGTCTCTGCACAGGCAATCTCACATACTCGTTCAACAGAAAGTTTTGTTATATCATGTCTTTCCTTGTATAGGA
This sequence comes from Sphinx pinastri, assembly GCA_947568825.1. Taxonomy (NCBI): domain Eukaryota; kingdom Metazoa; phylum Arthropoda; class Insecta; order Lepidoptera; family Sphingidae; genus Sphinx; species Sphinx pinastri. Next base: position 13,071,144 of record OX387636.1, on the reverse strand, counting down.
CACCATCCTTGATGAGGATCATGGTGCCTCCACCTTCTGCTGAAATCCTAATGAACGAGCTGGCAACTCTGTAACCATTAACACTAAATGCCATTCTATCTGGTTTCAACCATGTCTCCGTAAAACACAAAATATCAACATTATATTTTTCTACAAATAATTCAATGTCAAGGATTTTGCCAGAGAAACGATTTATGTTTTGATGAGTTAATATTAATAACATGTCATCTTTCTCTGTTGTCACACTTAATCGTTTAAAGTATTGACTACAATTGTATTAGTAGTACTACTAAAACATGTAGTAATTGAGGACTTCGTCATACTACTTATGACTGTCTTAATAATATATTGATAAGTACATGCTAGCTAATACCATACCAGCCCTGTATTATATACTGCCCACTGCTTAGCATGGGCCTCCTTTACAATTGAGAGGGTTTTAGGCCTTAGTCCACCACGCTGGCCCAGTGCGGGTTGGCAGACTTCACATACCTCCGAAATTCCTATAGAGAACTTCTCAGATATGCAGGTTTCCTCACGATGTTTTCCTTCAGCGTTAAAGCGAGCGATAATTCCCAAAGAATACACACAAAACTTTTTTAGAAAAGTCAGAGGTGTGTGCCTTTGGGTTTAATTATGGCTAGCTAATAGTAAAGCTATAATAAAAGTGAAGTTATGTTGATTATTTCATTGTTTTTTAGTTTATATCCTTCTTGAATTCGGGATCTCGCGGGATTGAAAATTTTTGGTCCCGCAAATACCGATATTGAAGATAGGTTGCGGGATTGGATGCCCTAGTCGTACCGGCAAAATTACACTTTCAGTCAGAAAAACACTCACGCACACGCCATATTCGTACTAAACTACAAAATGATACAAGAAATCACGAGAGTAAAATTGTGATTTGTTGTGAAAATATTTGTTTTTCATGAATGATTTTTTGCATAATGTTAGAGGCAAAGGTGAGTATGTGGTTTAATTTATTAACGCAATGTCAAAATAACCCTATATATAAGTACCGTTTAATTAGCATTTTACCCTAATCGCTGATGTCTCAATCATCTTCAAACGACCGCCCTGAGCCGAAGCTCGTACCCCACTTAGGGGGTGCCCTCAGCGTGGTCGTTTAAATGTAAAGGGTTGGAGCGCCTAAAGCGTTCGCCCGAAAGTCTGGTGTGGTCAGAAAAGTCGACTCGCATCAGGCTACTGACTGTAATGTCAAAACAAAAACAAAAAAGCATTTTGTTACAATGCATGTCTGTAATAGGTATAGGATATGTGTTATGGTACAGCGACAAACCAACATCTCATACAAAATTCATTGGAATCAAATGAATACAGCATTGTTCTATATATAGTCACGTAATTTGATTACATCGTAATTACGTACTTAAAGTTTATGAATTTTAATAACATTTTTAGTATGTAATGCATGCGTTTGCATTGTTTTCCTTTCGTCATAACACGAGACGTCACAATTAGTATAAGTATACGGATACTCATGTTCTTTGCCAGTTTGCTTTGTGAGGACAGCGAGGTACAAAGTTCATTATCTAGATTCTAGGTAATGACCACGGCTCCACCTGTTTGAAAGACTACCGTGGGAGTAACTAGTCATTTTCCAGGGAGGCCTATGTACTAGTCTTGACTCTAGATTAAATTGGGTTGTTTTAATTTATATTGGTAGTTGAGTGTCTCAAAATGCTGTGGGTGGACACCAAGCAAATCTGGGGTGGGCATGGCCTATCCGTCCCCCCCTCTACATACTATGGACCTTTACCGGATAAATGGTGGCTATGTAATTTTAAAGGATAATAAATAGCGTTAATCTAGGGCATGTTCTATTTGTTTGCTAAAGTATATCCAAATCCGTTCAGCATTTAATGTGTTCTAACAAACATCCAAGTGTTTCAAAGATTTGGTATTTAATCTTGTCTCATGTACCTATGTAACAGCTATGTAATAAATGATACAAAATATGTTTCTGTTATTTTTTTTTAATCCCCTAAGAAGTTATAATCTATACTAATATTATAAAGCTGAAGAGTTTGTTTATTTGTTTGAACGCGCTAATCTCAAGGAACTACTGGACCGATTTTGAAAATTCTTTCACTAATAGGAAGCTACATTACTCCTGAGTGCTATATGCTACTTTTTATCCCGGAAAAACTTTTCCACGCGGACGGAGCCGCGAGCAAAAGCTAGTATGTAATAATGATAAAGGTACTTTTATATTATGGTTTTAATAAATTACATAACGACAAGTAAGTCTTAAACAGCGATCAATAAAATAGTCTGCACCCAAATTACGTTTTTTTAATATATAAGTACCTGAAAATACTAACAAAACATTTTTTGTTTATATTTATTTCCCGTATAGTATAACGCCATCTATCGTTACTAAAAAGCAACACGTCCCACATCGTGGAAATTACTTAGATGGCGCTAGCATATTAAAAACACGAAAAACTAAAAAAAATAATAGAATTTTATTTTTGTAATATTTTAATCAGTGGTGTAAACAGAGATCAATACATTGTGACAATAAAACGCATAACATTGTATATAAGCATTAAAATAATCAAAACTAAAACTTTTTTAATTTCATCAAAGATTGCCTAAAAACGAGACTAAGATCTCATAGAAATAAATAAGGTCATTATTTTAAACATGCAAAATACCGTTAACTGTCCACTTATTTCATTTAAGCGAATCTGATGTTTTTTAAAGGACATGGTACAGTGACCCCACTGCATCTGATGCTTAGTGAAGTAGGGTCTAGTTAGTGTCGACTGACGAAAGATGCTGACCTCTCGCCAGTCTATATAGTTATGTCGGCCTGTTTGCAACCGGATATACACAGCCATCTGCCATTATTCCACTCTACACTCAACACTTTTTCAAGCAAATTGCTGAAACAATTTGGCTTAGTTTCTAACATCAGCTACTTACTTGACGTTAACTCCCTCTGGGAGATTGTTCTGTATTACAAGGGTATAAAAATACAATTTCGCTTAATGTAATGAATACACGTAACGACAAGAAAACTAAAAACATAATTAACGACCATAGCTTTCCTATATAATATATTTCCTGATGGTCCGCATTCTCGTACTGGCTACACTATCAAACACCCACTTAGAACTCACTTCACCGGCCGTACCACCGATTTTAACGTCAAAATCACTCGATTTACTTCTTCCATCTTGATTTTCGTTATTATTTTGCGTTTTGGCGCTAATTTGACTTTTCGCGCCATTTGCGTTTCCGCCATTTTGTTTCTGTCCGCCATGTTGGTATCGGGCGCCATCTATGACAACAGCTCCGCAGATGGTCAGAAGTTGCATCGCAGCGTCTTTTTGTTGAGCGTCGTTGGTTATCAGGACTTTAGTTCCACCGAAAACGTCGTAGGAATAATTTGCACGCTGTTGGCCGAGGGCTGTACGCTCTATTCTGGCTTTCTGTAACATGGCAGTTAATATGGATTGTAAATGACATTATGCATAGCACTGTTAAAAAAATGTTACTGCGCCTTTGTGACATAAAACGAATACATAGCACACACTTATTCGTAAGCTGTGATTTTGTTTACTTTTGGTCCTTCTACCCCGAAAAACTACATATTATATTATTTATATTATCTTTACACGGGCTTTAGACGTGAAGCCTTTCTATAATCGTTAACAGTAATAGAAAACAATATATGTATATGGTAATGTCATATCCTATCGATAAGTTACGTGGTCAATGCGAACGAATACATAAAAAACTAAAAGTGAATAGACAAGTTTGTAACTTTTCTAAGGCCTCCAATGCCATAATCTCCAAGCTCTAAACTAATTACAGCAATAGTTAATTTTTTCTGAAATCCTGATCTAGTATTCCAATTATTTTACTATCACCAACCTTTTTTTTTTTTTTTTAACACGGGAAAATAAAACCCCGCCATTCTACTCTCTCTCCCTTATATCGAAAGTCGCGGGGTGCGCATGAGCATGCAACCGCAACCCTCGCAGGAGTTGGCTCTTGACCAGAGCCTCTCGTAGTCCGAGGAACTATCAACTATCACTATCACCTGCGATATCTTCTTCAAATGATCCACCTCGTAGCCCACGTGGTGTAGCCACTTGCCCTGGGTCGCGCAGTCGAGGGCCCACTGCATGTGCAGCACCCTGCAGCCGCGTGCAGCGCCGAGCAGTGCGTTCAGCGTCCTAGCCTTCTGCACGTCGCGGTTTGTGGCGCGAAAACTTGTATCGACACCGCTTTGAGCTGTTATACCTGTTAATGTTTAGAATTGTTTTTTTTTAGCGATTTTATTAGGATAATAATCTGGGCGAAGAATTAATAGTAGACTGGTGCGTTTAGGAATACATGTAAACAAATATTAGTGAAACAATATTCAGAATCGGATCAGTTATTGAGTCGGAGTTTCCGTCCTAGATGCAGTCACAACAAAGTAATCAGAAAGTGGTTGATTGATGGTAAAACTGCTCACAAAGTAGTAGAAAGTAATGAAATGAATGCGTCACTTGAAATTGGCAGTAATATTACTTAATTTAGAGGAATAAGTTGTCAAAAAAGAAAAGTGACTTACCAGTAATATCCTGATTGTTGTTCTCCCTGCAGGAACCGAGTAACACATGTGTTGTTCTCTTATTAACAGAGGTCTGGATGCGTCCGCCCAGGGACCTTATAGCGGCCGATGCGCTTTGCTTTTCCGTACGGTTCATCCCAGTAAGCACCTGAAAATAAATACCTTTTATATTCAACATTACTTGATGGTAAGTCTCTCATATATAAGAGTCCATCTGGGTAGGTACCACCGCAATGTCTATTTCTACCGCCAAGCAGCAGTGTGCATGCACTGTTGTATTTCGGTTTGAATGACATTGTAGCCAGTGTAACTACTGCGATGACGAGCGCAGTGGAATGCCACACAGTACTTTGTAACTCAAGGTGCTGGATGGTGTTGCTTCTGTTTATAGGTGGTCGTATCGCTTACCATCAGGCGAACGGCATGCTCGTCTCGTCATTCAATGCCATAAAAAAAAACATTATTCAAGGTCGGAGAGAGGAAAGTAAAAGTTCAAAATTGGCAGGGGTACTGTGAATACGCCGACTCGAGTAGTGCGGTATCACTACCTTAGATAAAACTAGCGTAAAAATATCCCGCTGCGTTTTGCTGGTGCTAGAACATATTTAGTACCCGCCTGGATAGACTAATGTACATAAAGTATTAAAAACCTGCCATAGTGGCCCACCTAAGTATGCCGCGATCCAGTTCCGTTCCTGTGCATATCCAGTTCAAACAGGCCGGCATAATTGTGTCAACCGACGAGTGACAATTATCGACACTATGCGGACCTCTCTCAGGTTACCGTCAGTTGCACTGGGCTCACTTTATGACTATATAATACACAGCTGTACTGCGCTTGTAACTGATAGTGTTGGATTAATTAGCATAAGCATTAATTTTTAGCATGCTATAAATAAATTAATATCGTATATCGTAGTTGACTACGTTTCTTAATAAATTTATCAAAATCTATGCCATCCAAAATCTAACGGAAAAATATTTTTAATAATTGTAGAAATAATTAGAGTTATAAAGCTTTGAAATTTGGCAGAAGGGGTAGTTGTCAAAAAACAGTAATATTACACTGTGACGTCACCGAGAGTCGCCGGCCATAACACTGCGTGCGTGCGAAAGAGATAGCGCGATATCCCCTCCACGTCCCCACTTTTACTCACAGCAATATATATTTCTAATATGAATAACTGCTTAATTTTTCAACCAATTTTGATGCCGATTGCACAGAAGAATTTCTTTTTCGTATTATTTTCTGTTCTATATAAAATAATTTACAAAATAAAACATAAGAAACTATCCTATTGTAATAAAATATATAGACTATAACTTAAAAAAAATAATTGAAGCTTGAACTTTGTGGATCGCGTACGAACAGCTATTTCATGATTCAAATTGATTCACATCATTTTAATTCATATTACGACATTAGCATGATTGTTTAGCATGCTAAGAAAGAAATAGCATTAATTGCCATCGCTAGTAAATGAGTTAATATTTAAAAATAAAAAATAAGTAAAATAGTTTATTCATCACGTAGGCGAACATAGTTGCACTTATAATAAGTCAAGATACATTCAATTAATAATAATAATTATAACAAAAACTCACTTATATAACTACACACATTTGTATAGGGAGTAAAATCAATGAAAAATAAATAAAGAAGCCAAGCTCGGGCTGGCAGGAAAGAGGAGATAAAGACAACTATGAATCATTTTTATAAAAAACTAGCATGCGCGCGGCTCCGCCCGCGTGGAAATTTTTTTCCGGGATAAAAAGTAGCCTATAGCACTCAGGAGTAATGTAGCTTCCTATTAGTAAGAAAAAATTTTCAAAATCGGTCCAGTAGTTCCTGAGATTAGCGAGTTCAAACAAACAAACAAACTCATATTACAAAAAGATAGCTTAGTACTGGGTTTAAACCAAGACTAAAAAGTCTTGGTTTGTTACGGTATTAAAGTTAGTTCTCGGACTAAAATTCATTCTTATTACAAATCCAAGACTAGCCGAGGATTATCTAGTACTGAAGATAGTCCCTGGTTCAATTAGTATCCACAGATTATAAGCAAAAAATTACAGTTTTATTCACTCGGTGATGGATGCACCGTTCCTTTTAACATAAGTTTGTGTGAAGAGAAAGCCAAAATGTTTAATAAAATGTGATTTTGACGATGGTGATGACGCTAAATATTATAATATATAATATCTTGTCATTTAAATATATTTTAAATCTGAATAGTTTCAAATGGCGTGAATTTTGTGTTACTGTCGACTTGTTTATTTAGCTAGCGTACAACGGAATGAAGTGTGCGGCGCGCATATTTGGATATTATTGAAATGTTTACATTTCGGTTTATTTATGATTCTTTTGAATAGCAGTTCAAATAACATAAAGAAACGTTGTTCTCTTATTATAATTACTTAGGCACGGCAACAGCGTCACAAGTGCAATAGTTTTTGTTGTGAAAACATGTACGTAACGTATACGATAGTTATTCCAGTTGAAAATGGAGCAATCAAAGAAAAATAGGGTGAAAATTTGACTTTTGAAGTAAAGGTTAGTCCAAATCAATCGTATTATTAATAAACAGTGGAATAACATTACATAATAATAGTGAAACTGTAGGTATTTATGGCGAAAATCTTCATCACTTAATTAAAAATGATTCACGCGACTACGGGGTCTATTAAATCGCTGGTTTGTTTCCAACACTTCCAAATCCATTAAATCAATGGAATTTATGTCAATTTGTATATTTTTGTTGATATTTGATTATCATAAAACATAATTGCGACTTGATATTCAACGTTTCGAGTTTAGTACTGGAGTTAAACTAGGGCTCAGGGAGGTTTAACTTTAGTACCATAGATAATCCTCGGACTAGCGAAAAACTCTGTTTTGTAATAACGTTTATTTTAATACATAGTTTAAACCTGGTACTAAACACGGTACTAAAGTTAAACTTCGTTTTGGAATAAGGCGGTTCAGGTTTATAATATTATAGTATAGATAGTATAGATAATGGGAAGAACGCGTCGCGATCCTCACCGGTGAGGACACTACAGGCCCTAGCCTAGCTAACCTACCAGCCTTTCACTAGCTACCTAAGCGATGACGACCCGAAGAAGAAAGGCAGAAAGAAACTCCAGGCTTACTTTTTTTATCTATAAGAGCTGGATACTCACTATCCTGGGTGCAGTGTCAGCGTGTGCAGGAGGTGCAGGAGCCTGCGTGCAGGCGGCCGCCATCCTGCGCGCCATGCGTTCCGCGCGGATCAGGTCGCGCCGGTCCTTCTGTGTTAGTCTCACGCGGGGCCGCTGTGTTGGCTTTTTATTTGTGTCTTCTGCTTCTGAAATTATTAATAACTAGCATTGCACACGGCTCCGCCCGCGTGGAAAGTTTTTCCGGGATAAAAAGCCTATAGCACTCAGGAGTAATGTAGCTTCCTATTAGTGAAAGAATTTTCAAAATCGGTCCAGTAGTTCCTGAAATTAGCGCGTTCAAACAAACAAACTCTTCAGATTTATAATATTAAAGTATAGATAGATAGGGTAATTTCCTATGTTTGATTTTGTAAATTATTTTATATTTAACAGAAAATAATACGAAAAATAAATTCTTCTGATTTGAAATATTGCTGTGAGCAAAAGTGGGGACGTGGAGGGGATATCACGCTATCTCTTTCGCACGCACGCAGCATTATGGCCGGCGACTCTCGGTGACGTCACAGTGTAATATTACTGTTATTTGTCAACTTCCCCTTCCACCGAATTTCGAAGCTTTATAACTTACTAATTATGGCCCCAATTTTGAAAATTATTTTTCCGTTACATTTTGGATGGCATAATTTTTTGATAAATGTATTAAAAAAAGTAGTCAACTTATTAAATCTATACTCATATTATTAAGAGGAAAGATCTGATTTTTGTATGTTCGTAACGAATAAACTCAAAACCTACTGGACCGATTTTAAAAATTCTTTCACCGATATAAAGCTACATTATCAGCGAGTAACATAGGCTACTTTTTATCCTGGGGAAATATAAAGTGGGACTTTTATGTGGGAAAAACTTATTCACGCGGGCGGAGCCGCGAGCTAAAGCTAGTGCTAAAATTACAGTCGTAATGGACCTATCTTCATTATGTTACCAGATTCATCATCCGTGTCCCTGGTGATGTCAGGGTCCTTATGGGTGAACAGCTTCCTTCTAGACTTCCTGGGTGGTTGAGGGCTCGTCGACATGGACATCGGCATGGCCCGTCGCAGCGCAGTGTTCACGCGACTCTCTACGTCTGGGAACGGAAAAAATTACATAAAGTCACGCTTTTTACTTTTCAGGGATAAGCAGAGGTATAATATATCCACATTTCGACAGATATATTGTCCTATTCTGCCATGCTAATCTCAAAAGCCGTATTTCAAAAAATATCGTAAACATGATTTTTAAGGTATCAAATCGCTTAAAAAATGCACATCAAATGAACAATACAGCCAAATAGCGGTATATTTAAAAAAAAAAGTAAAAAAACCTTCAGAAAGGGGTTCCTATCTCAGTTTTACCTCAAATCACATAGAGCGAAAAGATAACTATATTTACAAAACTTCAATTTTCTCGAAACTAGCATTTCTTGACACACCTCTTTTGCGCTTTACACGGCAGTATTGTCATTTACAATACCAGATCATGATAATGAGAAAAAAAAAAACAATTTCAAAAGAATTCTTTACTTGATCGGGATTGAACCACAAACCAAATATCCTCAAAACTTACCGGTAGTATCCCGGGACTTATCTCGCGACGTTTCGAGTGTTGTGTCGCGCGTGGTGTTCGCGTCGCTGCTCGTGTTGCGCTCCGTCTCGCTGGATATCCTCAGACGTAACTCCCTAATTTCCTTCTCTTCGTTACTTTCTGTTGGGAGACCGCTTAGTGGCATGTTTTCCATGTCTGCCTTTTTCTGTTATAAGGTATTTACTAAGTCGATATTTTTTAGCACTGTATTCATTTTAAGTCATATTGTAACCAACGTTTTAAAATAACAACTTTTCCTATTATGAGGTGTGATTCCAAAGTAAGGTGCCAGGTAATATTAAGTTTAGACAATATTAATAATAATAATTACCAGTGCTAATTCCTTTGGTATGCATTCAAAATAAAAAAGTAATTATATTAAATATCTATGCAAAATAGTAAACTATGACCATACAAACTTTTCACTATACAAGTAAAATGAAAGGGACCAGGAAATGAAGTTACCAGCATCTGCCTCAAAGTCCGTGGTGATGGTAGATCAGAAGGTCTCGGGGCGGCTGGGAACGACTGCTCTGGTAATCGCTTAGCTGATGCTGCACAGGCCTCAACCCACAACGGAGACACCAGCCTGCAAGCCAGGGCTCGAGCTTTGGCACGGATTGTGCGGTCTCCACCTGAACATTTTAGAAAGTTTACGGCAAACCAGGTGTATCGGCTTTAGGTTTTAATGCCCATTGCATCAAGTGTATGTGGGCACTACATGCACAAATTAGATACATTATAACTTTCATGTAAACCACTCATTTTTGACAGAAGATAGCCTTTGTCACCATAAAACAAAAAGGGAAATGACTGTTCAAAGATGTGACTTAAAATTTCCCGTCTAGGGCGCTCAGGTAGCTAAGTAGGCCTGCATTAGTAGATGTATGTATGTATGTTTATTGGGGATGTATGCAGTCGCACAGACGGGTGACAGGTCACCTCCTTGGAACTATTTCACCCTTAGTCCCAGAAAATGCATTAGTAGATAGTATATCTGAGATCTAGATTTGAAAGAAAGAAGTTTTATTATTGGAACAATTATGCATATGGGAAACAAAAATACGAATCTTATATAATTTTTTTCGGAAGTGATATTAGGTAGATATTAATATTTATCCAGTAGGCAGGTGACTGAGACCTACCAATGTTTCAGCAAGATGCTTTATAAAATGTACTGTGCAAAGTTCACATTGTAGTGATAATATGACATGAAGGTTAGTTTCATACTTACATTTCTTTAAAAGAAAAAAATGTTTTAATATGTAAAACACTTACACCCGTATTCACAAACAACACTTAGAGGACGCATAGTGCTCCCGAACGCATAGTGTCGGTTATTTCATCGTTTTCTTCGGCCTTGTTCAGCTTTGTTTATCTGACAGCCAACTAAAGCACAATTGTATTTCAATATTATCCATTGAAAGCGCCCCTTTGCCTTAGCACTATGAAGTCTGTCATGCCGAAAGCACTGAGAACAGACTAATTATCATAGCATTGCGCTGTCCTTAGCTAAGTAGCGTTTGTGAATACGGGCCTTAGTCTGCTGTATTGAAATTTAGAATGTTCTAGAATTAGTTAATCAACTCATACTTTGTCTTAACTTGTTTAAGGAACATGACCTACCTTGCGACCATATGAGATGTGTAACTAATGGACTCCATTTGGGCACCACACTTGATCCTAACGCAGTGAGTGCTGCCCTCAGCGCAAGTGCCCTGGACTCTGACCCAACATCTACTAATGCCACTACACCTCTCAGTACATCACTTGTCTGTGGGTTGTTGTTTATTAGCTGCAAAATATGGGGTTTATAAGTACTATTAAAAGTAGCACTGGGCTTAGTAGGGATCTAATTGATTATGATTTTTTCTACCTTACTACAGTAAATTTGTTAAATACGTACTAATATAAAATAAAAATTAAAGTAATAGTAAAACTAGTGTAAAATGACCAATTGATGGTCTATAATTTCAATTTAATGGTTAAAATTCTCAATGAATAATTAAATGGACAACTAAATAAAATTGTACAAACTAAATTGATATAAGTTACATTGATTCCTTATATTTACGCAAATGTTAGCCATCACAATAAAACCAAATTTGGTATCTTGTCACAGTTTTTCGTGTTTAATTTTTATCCCAATGTTTCAGACTGCAGCCTTCAGCCTTAATAAGTCACATTAATATAAGATTTAACGATTAATAAGTAACTTTAATGTCAAATAATTGAAAACATTAAACTTAGTGGCATTACTAAATGAGACGGCATTTATAATATATAAAAAATATTAATTCAGAAAATATACCAAATACTTGGGTAGCTGGTGAAAGGCTGGTAGGTTAGCTAGGATAGGGCCTGTAGTGTCCTCACCGGTGAGGTTCGCGACGCGTTCCTCCCACGTGATGAATAAAATATTTTATTTTATTTATTTACTGTTTTACCTTCCTTGTGTTCCGAACTGGAATTATATTCTTAATACACAGCACATCTTTTAAATTTTGTCCCTCATTTATATTTGTATTAATTTGGTTATTATTTTTGAATTTGTCAGGGGTTGCCATGAGAGCATCAGTTTCCTTTAGCCTTGACCATTCTTCTCTTATTCTCATTCTGGCTGAGCATCTCTGCAAAAAATAACAGCTTTGAGTACGATCTATTTTGTTTGTGGGTCGTGGATTTGGACATCCTAAGTTTCTAATCGACCAGCATCTGGTATTTGGTAGGTAAACTGTTTGTAATTTATATTCATTGTTGAATGCTTATACTTGTTTCCAAGTGTTAGGTGACAGTGGCATATAAAACAGGCAACAACTAAAACTACATCTGAACTAAAACTGTATACTTGCTATGTATGGACATCAAAGATTTTAGAGAGGTTTTAGGGCTTTTGTACACGACTATTCAAATGATTTTTTCATGTGTTAGATTTTTCTAAGATCCATTGTTTATCTAATCATGACAGGTTAAATAGATTCACATCTCATTGGTGGAGGTTGAGGTTTATTAAGAAAATAGTTATTTTTGTACTTACCAAGCTCGATGCGCTTATTACGTCTTTATTCATGGTGGTAGTGTATAAATCAACTATACTACTCTACAACTACAAAAAATACATTTATTGCTGTTAATGTACAATAAAATTATTCTTATCTACACTAATTTCTAGAAAAATTAATACATTTTTTACATTATCCCTGAAAGTGAACATGTCCCAACTTGTCAACAAAGTAGTGACTAGTGATGCGTATTGCGTGTTGCGAGTTGCGAGTTGCGACTCGAATATTGTTTTTACTCGAGTGACTAGATTGAATTTATTAAACTCGTACTCGAGTGAAAACAATATTTACTCGAGGTCATTTGCACTCGAGTTGACGAGTCAATCAGTCAACCCGGCGCACTGAGCAGCCTCGGTGAGCGCTAGAAATCACTAGAAGTCGCTAATTCACTAGTCGCTGTCTATGTTGCGAACGTCATTGCTACCAATTTAACATTCTTATGGCTAATTCAGCATTTTTCATGTGATAGAACATGAAAAAAACAATTTAACAAGTGTACAATAACTATTATATTGTTAGGATAAAATATTTTGTGGGTGTTTGTAATGCACTGACCAGTTATGAAAACCATTTGACGTATCAAACTAGTAGTGGAAGAGACAGTTGGGTGTATAAAAAGGGTGCCGTATATCGATACGGCACCCTTTTTATACACTCAACTGCACATCAGTGCATTCTCATTCGCGCTCAATCTCGCAGTCGTAGTCTTAGTGGCTGTTGAGTAAGTTAATCATCGACTTTACATGCCGGTCGGTTAGTTACTGATATCACTGATATCTTTGTGAAAGCATTTCTGTAAAATCAGTGGTAAATCGTTTCTCTTTCTAGCAATATTGTATATTATTTCATCTTCCGGCATATTAGTAATTAAATAAAGAGTTACAGGGTGTGTAAATAGTCAACTCGAGTGACGTACTGAAATTACTCGAGTGATTAGAGTCATAAAATCCTACTCGAGTCGCATCACTACAACTAAGTTTATTATTATCATAGAGTAACTTGAATATAGGGTAATTATTATCGTCAACTGTCAAACTCAATTGCCACAATATGTCAATTACTTGTCAAAGTCAAAAATCATTTTTTAATATGAAATTATGAATAACAATGAATAACTTGGTGTCACGGCTGTTTATCTGCGTACAACAAATTGCTGGACGTAGCGCCATATTGTTTTTAGTGTTGTCTGACGTTTAGATAAACATGGCGGACATTTTCTTTTGACAGTTGCTGTCAATTGACATTGACATGACCGGCATCCGTGGTCCGGCATCAAAGAGCATTATAATTTATAATACTACGGAAAATCCTCTCCACTTTTCTATAATACAACCCTCCGTATTTTACCTACGGTAATTTTGCATCTTGTAAAATGTATTACACGTGCAGTGTTTGTAAAAGTTCGCGACAGGACGCTATTTTACATCATTTTCCGTGCACTGAGAAAAGACTCAATAAAATAAGTGGTTAGAGTGTTTAAAACGTGATGATCTGAAGAAATTATCACCAAAACTACTATCGAAGCTTTTTGTTTGTCAAAAACACTTTGAAAAGAAGTTCATTACCTGCAAATTTCGTCTCATAGGCAAATCATATCCTTTGTTTACTGAAGACGAGATTGCGAGTGGAATTCCGTCCCAGGATTTTACCGGTAAGACAGTATTTTAACAACTAAATATATCGTAATTTCCCTTTTTTTATTGACTGATATTCTATTGGTTATCCTACACCACATTGTAGATGTTGTCACTTATAATGGCTTTACCTTGCCAAAGTATTTTTTAACCAATCAAGTGATGCTAAATAGATACAATTCATCACACTGGAGGCTCTTAAGTTATGAGTGTAGTGATGAGTCCTAACATCACATAGTATAAAACAAAGTAGCTTCCCATCTATCTGTTCCTATGTATGTTTAGATCTTTAAAACTATGCAACGGATTATCATGCAGTTTTTTTAATAGATTAGTGCTTCAAGAGGAAGGTTTATATGTATAATACATGCATAATATAGTAGAGAAACACTGATAATTTTAGAGGTTTCTAATGTGATGTCATAAATAAATGCATTTTTTTACACTTACATTGCAACTGCTGGCTAAACCCTATGAGATATAGATCAATATAAAGTGGGACTTTTATGCTGGAAAAACTTTTTATCGCATTTGGAGCCGTGGGAAATAGCTAGTAACAGATAAAATTCACATTGACACTAAAAACTAAATATTATATTTCTTAGATATTGAGATTTGTTTTTCTTGTTCATTTCAGAAAATATGGATCCTAATACTGACCACTGTTACTCACATAAAAGACACAGAATGGATCACTACATTCCGTGTCTTGTATTGAAGATGTCTTAGAAATGGATTGCAATCACACAGAAGCTAGACTGCTCCACAAATTGAATGACCAACATGTCATTCCTGAAAATATAAAAAGATGAAGGTGGGTTCAATAGCATTTTTGTACTGCAATAACTATTCCTCCGGCTTTGCTTACATAATATTGCAATAGCTTATTCTCAAGATTTTATTAGTTTATTTATTGTGCATGTTTATGCACCTTTTAAAATGTATGCCATGATTTAATCTAAGATAAGGTATATCTGTGTGCCACTGGCAGATGGTATTGCAGGCCAACTTTTATAAATTTGTATTGTAAACATTGAAATATATTATTTCATTTTATTAGATAAGTATTAGTATAATGTGGTTGTCTGTCGAAGTGAACTGTCTCATAATGAGTGATTATGTAACAATCATCTTCACAAACTTTGAAGCTTAAAATATTTAAGTTAGGAATAAGTATGAATGCTTCTGCTAACATTTGTGCATTTTGTTTCCAGGTGAAAATTTGTACAAAAGTTTTTAGTGCAATGGTATCTGCAGCTTTATCATATACAGCAAAGTTTTGTAAGTATCTAACATGAGTAATGTTTTTGATTACTATGTCTCGATTTCCTATGGACCTGCATGTGGTGAATTTGAATGATTTTAAATGTTGTGTCAATACAGCACCATCTTGATCTTAGTTATTTGGCATGACCTAGCATCCCTTATTGACCTAGACCTTAGGATCTTCTTACCAATTGCCTCATTGGTCATGTGATAGCTAGTAGATTCAGCTCAGTCACAGTTTAATTATTACACTGGTACTTGGCTGATTACCATTGAGGTCCTGAGTTCGATCTCAGGTCAGTTAGAAAAATTATGTGAAATGACATGCTCTCACCCATAACATTATAACCAGAAAACAAGTTTTATTTTATAATATGCGACACTAGTTGCACCTCTATCTACATATTATATATACTTGTGATGGTGTGTACATGTATTCATCATCATCAGCCACATGAGCCCACTTTTGATCATAGGCCTTTCCCGAAACATGATGATGTACATGTATTAATGAAAGCTATTTTTTTTTCAGCACACTACAGATGTTAGACCTGTAAGCAAAACAATAAAAAATACAGCAGAAACTGTTATGTTTTTTGACAAACTACTTGATAGTGTCAATGGAGCTACAACCTTTTCAAAAAAAAGTAAAGGAAAACTGTTACGTACAGCAGTGACGGAAAAATCACATCACCACACATTTTGGTATGAAGCCATTAAGAAATTAGAAAAAATGAAATATGTTGATTCAACAGAAAAGGAAAAGTTGGTGCCTTCATTAAACAATTTTATTATAACATTAAAAAGTCATATGAGGCTGTGGCAGCTTTTTAAAAGCCTTGATATTAAAATAATGCGACCTATTTATTTTAATTTTGATCCAATTGAAATATTTTTTGGTCAAATTAGGGCATACAATTACCGCAATAATGACCCAAACTGCCCCAGCTTCAAATGTACCTTTAAGTCATTATTCATTAGTAGAATTATCAAGTTCCATAATGAAACATTTAATTGTGAGGATGAACCTGCAGATTAAGTCATAAATTTACAGTAATTGTTTAATGAAAAAATAAAAGACACTGTTGAGCCAGGTCATCCCAAGGAACAAAACATTGAAATGATCGTTGAGCAGGCACGACGAGAACGTATCAATGTTCATTCGCGTGCCTACCCTGCTGGATGGGTAGTGCGAAAGACTGTAAATAATTTGCGACTAAATTGTAATTTATGTAATAAAAGCCCAACAACTAAAGAAGGCAACATCCATGACTGGATAAGTCACAGAGAATATAGTGAAGCTATAAAGCGTCTAAACTACCCATCCGAAGGCGCAGTGAGGTGTTTTGGTACAGTTGTTGCTGAAACAAATGAATACTTGGAAACCAATGCTCATTCTTATAATATTTTTTCTAATATTATAACAATGATTTTATCCACCTATTCATTTGATTACATCGACTGTACCAAACATAAAACAATGCTCTTTAATCATTTCATTGCTTTAACTGTTAGGTTCACAATAATGAATTGGTGCAGTATTATAAATAGAATTTTAAAGGGCACCGACATTTTTCGCTTAGCCAATAAAGTTTTGCCTGCGATGCAAAAAAAAGCTTACGAAAATTATAAAAAGAAATTAAAAAATAAATCTTTTAATAAATTATGAGTAGTTTTATTACATTTTCCTCTAATAGAACAGATTAATTAAATCAATAATATATTATATACTGGTGTATAGGCCTAGCATTTCAGGCTGTATACTATTAATTCCTTTGTCATTTGCATTTAGTAAGCAAACAAAGTTAATATAATCTGTGCAGTATTCATAAAAAAATTTAGTCTGTGGAGTACTCATCAAAAAAAAAAAAAGAAATGTCAAACGACATTAAAACTAACACTCATATTTTTTGTTCTACAGTTGGCCGTCTGATACGTAGTATCTCTAAGTAGTCTGTGCTTGGTGTTGCTCGCGGCTTCGCCTGCGGCTACGTGTAAGACCTTGTCCGGGATAAAAATTTAACTATTTGTATTTTTGTGGGATAAAAAGTAAAATTATTGTAATATATGATAGCGCAATCTGTAGGAGAGAATGTTCAAGGTTATTGAACAACAATAAAAATCACATAAACCAATATGGTCACGATTATTATTCAATGTTCCGTCACAACAAAATACGATTTTGTCAGCATGACCAAGAATTAATGTTATAATTTTCCAAAAGTAATAGAAAAACAGAATTTGGTGTGAATCAGACACTTAGCTGCACACACTATAGGTATGTATCTCTACCTAAGTATCTCTGGCTCCCGGACTTAGTCGATGTTTAATATCCTATATTCAAGTTACTCTATGATGTTTAACAGCTTTTACCCATGATTACGTAGGCATTGGCGTAGCTAGAGTAATTTTCCCGAGGGTCAAGTATCTTCCACTTAAAAAATAAAATGACTTCTGGTTGCTTGGCGATATGAAAATTAACATCGTTTTAAAAATTATAGTAGTAGTAGGCTACCTCAAAATCTTAACCGTGGGTAGGGTTGCCAGGTCGTCAAACCTAATAGCCGGACAGACCAGCCAGTTTGGCCGGACATTTGGGTAAAAAGGCCGGACGCCCTAAATTATTATGGATTTTGTGTCTTAGTATAAATACGATTTTTTACATTCCATGTGTATTTCCATGGTCGTTTAATTTTGCGCATTTTGCCGACTCCCTAAAAGTCACTGGCCAAATGTAAAACGCCTAGTAAAAGCCGGACAAGCCGTAGTTTGGCCGGACATGCATTCAAAAAGCCTATGTCCGGCTTTATCCGGACGCCTGGCAACCCTAGCCGTGGGCATGGTAAGATAATGAAATATAAGAATAAAAAAAAAACACCACACACCTCAATTTCTACTTTCTTCGCAAAACTATGGGTTTAGAAGTCTGACTTTGAGGAGTAATTGGTAATCCAGGAGCATATTTAAATAAATGAGCAATATTAAGTACTACTTAGCTTTTGCTCGCGGATCCACCCGCGTGAAAAAGTTTTTCCGGGATAAAAGTCCCGCTTTATATTTTCCCGGGATAAAAGCTTATGTCCTTTCAAGAGTTTCAAATTATCTCCATACCAATTTTCATCAAAATCTGTTCTGTAGTTTCGGAGATTTGCAGTAACAAACAAACAGAAAAGAATTATAAAAATTGCTGATTTGTTTTCCATTACTCTTCTATAGTCCCACTTTCTTTTTATCACTTTTTTTTAAATGCACAGACCCACCGGATTTACTGCTTTATTATATGTATAGATTTCAATATAAATCAACTCTAATGTTCTATTTATATTTTACTCAGTAGGTAGAAGAAAAACAATAATTAGAAAAAAACAAGTAAGAAGTTAATATTTTTTTCTACACGGTTATGAAGAAGTTTGCACTTCAAATAAGCTTTTGAGAGTGAAACCTTCTTTCAAAGGTTCTATAGCCAGCCCTAAATATGGACTGTACACAGGCTTCACTTCTGAATCTGGCTTGTTTTGAGCTAATTGCGAAGCGAGGTACAAATTGGGCCCCATCTCCCCGCGGGGTTCTCCTATTTCTTCCAACTCCTCTATGTCATCCGCAGGGGATGTAGGGGTCTGAAATCAATTAAAAATCGTTTAATATTTGATAGACAACAATGAACTAGTCTAAAATTTTGATCCTCATTTTCATTGATCAGGATTAAAAAAACTAAATGGAAGAAGGGACGGAATATGGGGATATAAGGGGTGTTAATGAAAAGTTATTATCTATACTATTATATAAAGCTGAAGAGTTTGTTTGTTTGTTTGAACTCGCTAATCTCAGGAACTACTGGACCGATTTTGAAAATTCTTTCACTAATAGGAAGCTACATTACTCCTGAGTGCTATAGGCTACTTTTTATCCCGGAAAAACTTTTCCACGCGGGCGGAGCCACGTGCAATGCTAGTATTATTATAAAATCGTCAGTTGAAGCTCCGTACCTCATTATCCCAATTTATTTCCACTCCAAAGATCGGCTTGTCGTTATAGGCTTGGTGTAAAGCTTGGAGCTCCGTCAATAAGGGGCGAAGTCTGTCGCGGGGGTCGGCTCTAAATCCCAGGACGTAGCCACCTGACGACTGGCGTATAACAAACACCAGTGCTTCGCCGAACTTAGATTCGCGGATTGCAATCTACGGAGACGAAAAATCTATTTTATTTACGTAATAGTTTTTTTACAATAAGCGATTAGGCAATTTAAATTCATTGGCTGAATTTCGCAAAGCATAAATAGCTGAAAAATTATTAAAACAAGTCTTAAAATAAAGATAATGTAATTATGATAACTACATATTTGACAGCATGGTTAGATACATTTTGAAGTTATTTAGAAATGTTTAAGAATCTTCTATGTTAGTAGATTTAATAAAAGCTGGTAACACCTTATAATTTTTAAATTTATGACAACACGAAAAATTATCTAACATAAAATAAAATCTATTGTGCAGTATTTCTTAACTTTAAGTAATTAATAAAGAAGGAATAATTAAATACTCACACTTTCAATAGTAATATAAGGCATGGAGACATTAAAAGCTTCGTTTATATCCGCGTACCAAACAACCCTCACGTTCGTCACTATCATAGTGCCCAGATTACCAGAGTCGCTTGACAGATTCCAAATACCATTTTCTTGGAGGCAGATCTGTTAATGTAGAAAAAAGTTTAAATTAACTCGCGACTGCCTCGATGGCGTAGTTGTATTACGGTACGACTGCAATGCTGAGGTCTCGGGTTCGATCCCCGGGTCAGGCAAAGTGATACTGGGTTTTTCTACTCAGTATCAGCCTGGAGTCTGGAATTTGTGCCCGATATGGCGATAGGCTCGCCCCCTATCACATCATGGGACGGAATAAGGACGGCGGAAAGTGGGTGCACTAGTTTCACCTCTGCGCCTACCCCTTCGGGGATAATCGGCGTGAGTGTGTGTTTTTTTTTTTTTTTTTTTTTATGGCTTTGAATGGCTAGACGAGCTTGCCGTTCGCCTGATGGTAAGCGATACGACCACCCATAAACAGTAGCAACACCATCCAGCACCTTGAGCTACAAAGAACTGTGTGATATTCCACTACGCTCGTCATCCTGAGACATAAGATGTTAAGTCTCATTATGTCCAGAAACACTGGCTACAATGTCCTTCAAAACCGAAACACAACAGTGCATGCACACTGCAGCTTGGCGGTAGAAATAGACATTGCGGTGGTACCCACCCAGACGGACTCTTACATATGAGAGACCTACCACAAGTGTGTGTAAGTTTAAATAAATAAAGCCCATTGGTGTAGTGACGTCTTCCTTTCGCTACTAATGATTTCCCAGTATGTGTACAGAGTAATTCGCTCGCCTGATGGTAAAGTGTAAACGCCACCACTAGCTATAAACAGTAGCATTCGCCCAGAAACTGTATATAATTATTTTATTATTACTAGCGGCCCCGAAAAAGGCGTTGCCCTGCCCTAAAAAGGAAATAAAATGCTAAAACCCGAGTACAGCGCCACCTGCTGAATCCAATTGTTAATCTAAACCATTCTTGAATCGACTTGAAGACACACAAAAAATTTAATTAAAAACGGCCCAGCCGTTTAGAACCAGTTCAGTGACATACACACGCACAGAAGAATTATATATATAAAAAAGATAGCTCTTTAAAGTATTGTACTACGCTCGTTATCCTCAGTAACAGTACCTAACTCTCATAATGCTCAGCAATTACGCCGGCTACAATTTCCTTTAAACCAGACATCTTTGCTGACATACAGCACTGAGTTTCAATTGGTTCCACTATAACATACGTTGTTCTTACCTTTTCTAGTGGCAGCATTCGTATCTGCTTGTTATGTATGATTGAACCCCTCAGTTTGAGGTCTCTGTACAGCCTCGAGCCCACATAGGCCCTGAAATAAAAGGGTGGATTGTGGTTACTGGTCATATTTATTATTTTACTGACAGCTTTGGTGGCGTAGTTGTATAACGTGCGTGGTACGATACTGCTCTGAGGTCCCGGGTTCTAATCCCGGGTCGGCGAAGGTAATATCATGTTTTTCTGCTCAATAACAGGCCGGAGTCTAAAATTTGTGCTCGATGTGGCGATAAGCTCATCCCCTATCAAATCATGGGACGGACTACACAGGGCGCAAGTGTGCCCTGGTTGCACCTCAGCCTACCCCTTCGGAGATGAAGGCGTCATGTGTTTTTGGTTTTTATTATTCTATCTTTAGGCGTTTAAACGCCGACCCCAGTTTGGAGATTGTTGGAACGTGCCACTGACGGATTTTGAAATGTGCACGTACGGTGGTCGTTCTACTGACTGGAACATAATATATCCGGTGCCTTCTCGCCATTCATCATAATGCTACTATTAGTACCTTTTTGATGATGAACAATGCACTGTTTCTTAATTAAATAAGTGCCAGGATGTTGACAGGGTCCTTGTATACTCTTTTAGCCTTTACTTATCTACTATTACTTGTTTTTCTATACGAAAGTATAAGGCCTAAACCCTCTCAGTAGTAGAGGAGGCCCGTGCTCAGCAATAGACTTTATATAATACAGAGGTGGTAATACTATAAGTAAGTATGAACAATTACTTGTGGATACCGGAGACCGAGGTGTAATGCCTGATGCAGTTTGGAGAGAGATTTGTGAAAATAAACTCATATCGGCTGTTTCTGTAGGAGGCCAGCAGGTAGAGCGCCTGCGTTGTACCGCGGAGACCGGAGTTCACTATCCTTGTGTTGGTCATCGTGACGCAGTTTAGGCCTATAGCTAGAAATAGACAAATTAGTGATTATTAACATGGTGGCAAGGTTGCTTATGTTGTAAAAATATCGGTGTAACTTGTACTGGTTGGATCCCTGTCTACCCCTTTAGAATACAAGTGTAAGCTTCGTTACATATTGATAGAAAATTATATTTTGGATGTGATTATATTTGTCAGATAATAAGGTAACAATCTAAAAGCATTACAAAGAAAATCCATTATTAGGCCGACACGACGGCGCGGGTGACTCAAATAAAGATATTTTTTCTAGGATGTCTACATTTGAATTTCAACTAAGGCTGATATTAATATGTCAAAAAAATAAATTGAAAAATTATTATCCTATTTCTAATATTCCAAACAATTAGAAAACCGTCTCTCTAATTTCTATGAAGTACAAAAACAGTGTAAATATATATTTTTCTGGGTAATGATGAGCCTTACACAGATTGATCCGTGGTGATGCCAAGGAATGCCAGATAATCCTTAAATTGGTAACAACCATGCGACCCTTGGTACCACTGTTGCCTTTCGTATCCTCAATCGGTTCGATTCTGTCGAATATCTTTTCACCAGGTCGAAGTTTAAGATACCTAATAGAATGGAAAAGTACACGTAAGTATGTAAAGTACTCGGTGTTGCTCGCGGCTTTGTCCGCGCGAAAATCTATGCCGACTACAAAAATCCCTTAATCATTGTTGCAATCCATAGCGACATATGTACTTCTAATAAATATTCAAACATGCAAACATTTTCGCAAACATACGCGCGCATGCTCGCATGCTCACGCCTTTTATCCCCGAAGGGGTAGGCAGAGGCGCAACTAGTGCACCCACTTTTCGCCAAGCGTATTCCGTCCCATGATGTGATAGGGGGCGAGCCTATCGCCATACCGGGCACAAATTCCAGACTCCGGGCTGATACTGAATAGAAAAATCCAATATCACTTTGCCCGACCCGGGGATCGAACCCGAGACCTCAGCCTTGCAGTCGTACCGTAATACAACTACGCCACCGAGGCAAACATACGCATTAATAATATAAGTAAAAATAATGATAATGAATAAAGATACCATGAAAAAAAAACATGGTGCTTGGGGGAAATACAAGAAACAGCAAAACACCATTTTTAACGAATGTGGGGTCAATAATACA
Source organism: Sphinx pinastri (assembly GCA_947568825.1). Classification (NCBI taxonomy): domain Eukaryota; kingdom Metazoa; phylum Arthropoda; class Insecta; order Lepidoptera; family Sphingidae; genus Sphinx; species Sphinx pinastri. Next base: position 13,047,840 of record OX387636.1, on the reverse strand, counting down.
TTGACATAGTTTTTACAACTAGCGGCATAGCGTCAATACTGTTTGAAGGGATTTTTACTGGTGGTAGGTCTCTCATATGTAAGAGTCCGTCTGGGTGGGTACCACCGCAATGTCTATTTCTACCGCCAAGCAGCAGTGTGCATGCACTGTTGTGTTTCGGTTTGAAGGGCATTGTAGCCAGTGTAACTACAAGACATAGAGAGACTTAACATCTTATGTCTCAGGATGTCGAGCGCAGTGGAATGCCACACAGTACTTTGTAACTCAAGGTGCTGGATGGTGTTGCTACTGTTTATGGGTGGTCGTATAGCTTACCGTCAGGTGAACGGCATGCTCGCCTCGGCATTCAATGCCATAAAAAAAAATCCCCGGAAAATCTTTTTAGGAAAACCACAGTGTCTCTCGACCTGGGAATCAAAACCAGGACATTGCCGCTAGACCGTATACGCTGCCAATAAACCAAAACGGTGATAACATAAGAGAAAATAAACTGGGGTTGTGTATCCAGTGTCTACAATAAAAATATTTGTTCTACTTTCAATAATTTATAGATGCTCACGCGAACGGCAAATCGAAGAGTACTTCGCGATCTTCCCAAACGACACCTGATTTTGCTTTCGACATTGTTAAGGAATAAATCTAACTTGATACAAGGTTCTTTTGTTATTATTACAGTTGCCATGGTAACGCTTGTTAATATTGCCAGACGAAAAGTTTAATTATTCCTGTATGGTAGAATGTAACTGGTATTAAATGTAATTGAAAATAATGTATTATTTAAATGAAGTAACGAATCCCCCATGTCAGTCACGAAACCAAAATCGGAATTTTCACTTAGTCTTTGTGCACAGCTGTCTAAAAACACGCTGCGAGTACAATGAAAAGGACGTAGTCTTGAAGCCATCAAAACTGATTAAATTAAACAGTTAATACGATAACAACAGACAAATCCGATAATATTTAAAGACATTTTAAGACGTTTCCATCAATTTAAATCACGCCATAAGCACTTAACAGCTTTTAAACTAAATGACGTTTAGATACTAATGAATTTACGCGCCATTTTCTTAAAGGTTTGGTCAAAAGGAGCGAGTTTTAATGGACGCTAAGGAGTTTATGCGTACGTTCTGTTTGTATTTAGATGAGTATGGATTCTAAATAAAGCGTGAGTATTTATGAAGTAATACGCCATTTTAACAGCTTCATTAGATCGTTTGGTTCTCAAAGCGCGTTAAGGCGTAATCGTATAGTAAATAGCTTGTACTGCGACAACAACCTGTGTTAAGCAATGCATAGCTCTAAAGCGAGGTTTAGAGTAGCAAGAAAACTTGTAAAAGTTGGCTTCCGCATGCGATTTTTAGCATGCAAATACTCATGGTAACCTGATTTCTGCAAATTATGCAGCTTGTACGACTTGCGGCGATTCGCATGAGTAAAGAGTTTTGCATTATTGCCGTAAACGCATCCCGATTTTTTGCACAACATGTTGCTGCGAGAACATACTAGTCTAAACTTATTTTAAATTGGCGTTTAAATCTGTTGGATAGTAGAAAACAACTTTGTGTTATAGCACTTTGACGCGTACGAATAACGCGGTCAGTGTGACCCGGTCTTAAAAAGACAATGTCAAAATACCACGCTTTCCATTAATTTAATGACCGGTATCTCTTAATAAATTTACTAAAAGCTTTCTTATATTATCAATCACTGTCTGCGTGTTTTCCTAAGTTGACAGTACCCAGTAGGGCCTCAGCGGGGGCAATACCAAGCCGTGTACCATGATAAAAAAATACGGAAATAATCACCAGCTTTTAGTTTCTAACAAACTTAGATTCGTAATTTAGAGATCACATATTATACTGCAATAACACAAAAAACTAATTTAAAAAATACAGACCAAACAATTGTAAACGTAAATAAAAATTCTAACAATTATACTTCGTCGTAGTGACGTTAATCAGCGGCCACCGGGCCGGCCGGACGGTCGCCGGCGCTCACATCCGGCCATACAGCCAGTTCCGGCGCCTCCGGACGTACACACCAATTTCCGATACAGTTTGCTTCGCCCGCGTCCTACTTACTCCGCTGGACCACTTCTATATATCGGTTTATTGTAATCCATTTTTATCTCAAGTTTCGGGTAAACGTAAATAGAAAATTCTTTATTAAAGAAAAGTTTTTTAATGCTTCTCTATTATATTTTATTTAAAAAATATAATTTCTTTTCTCGAAATACTACCTAAGTCTTTACAATTACTAAGTTCACAGCATGGCCTTATTCCCCGAAGTGGTAAGCAGAATGTGCAATTAGAGTAACTACTTTTGGTCATATGTTTTACGTCCCATGATGTCATAGAGAGCGGGCCTGTTGCCGTATCAAGCACTAATTCCAGACCCCGGGCTGATGCAATGCAATCAACCCTGTATTATATACTGCCTACTGCTGAGCACGGACCTCCTCTACTACTGAGAGGGGTTAGGCTGGCCTAGTGCGCGTTGGCAGACTTCACATACCCTCAAAATCTTATGAAGAATTCTCAAGTATAGGTTTCCTCACAATGTTTTCCTTCACCGTTAAAGCGAACCATAATTGATAAACAATACACACGTAACTTCGAAAAGTCAGAGGTGTGTGCCTTGGGTTTTGAACCTCCGGACATTGTCTGGGCAGACCGTTCCATTCCCACCTAGGCTATCGTCACCGGGCTTATAGTGAGCAGAAGATGTATTGTCAAGAATGAAATCATTGTGGGTAAAGGCCCGAGATTCAAACTCGAGACCTCATTACGGTGTTGTACCGCGAAGGTAATAGAACGCTACCGAGGCAGTCATAACATTTAGCCCCGCATAAAATACAATAAAACGCTTATTAATAAAGTAAAAATGCCATTAACCTCGATTATTGGTAATATTTAGAACCCCAGCGGTGCTTTTAGCTTTAGATATGAAGATAAATGTGCGTCGTGATAGGTCGTGTAGGGTCGCTAGCAGAAATAATTCTTTCGAATAAGGCCTGGGATTAGTGATGTTTTGCGGAAAGTCGGATATCTGATGGTAGAAAGTAAAAGTAATATCTTCAAAATGGGGATTAAATACTTTAGGAAACGGATTACAGATAAAGTGTAATATTTATTTCACTAATATTTGTGTATTGAAGTCTTATATTATTAGGTATTTTGAACTTAAATGTCTCTATCATTTGAGAATTGACAATAGTCGAAATCAATAATTGAAGTGCACTGTATGTACCATCATGTGCAATGATGTCACTTTTCTGTATCATTTAAAAATCTACGGTTAGGTACACTTAAAGGTCAAACTTGAGAATCTTCCAACAGGATTCGAATAAAAATCCGACCTATCAACAAAATAAAGTTGAACCGAAAAATCCGAAAAGTCGGATACCAAATATCCGCAAACAGATGGCTACGTGCCGCCCTTATAAATCTCCGAGCAGAGTTCCGCATTAGCCGTTTAGGCGTAAAGCCGGTACAAATTTAATTTATCTGATCGTCTCGCTGGCGTAAAGTTACGTCTTTACTCTTTTTTCTTATTTTTAAGTTCAAGGCTGGGGTTGAACGTAAAGGGAAGTAAAGAAAGACGTTTTTCGGCCATTAGCCTGGTCCACTCTCTGTAGTATTTTCTCCGATTACGCTCTATTGGGAACTTAAAAAACATAACTTAAACTTAACAGTATCGACACTAGTCTAGTAAAGTTGGTTTTTAAATAAAGTACTTATCTATCGTCTTTTGTATCAATGAAGTGATATCTGGAAATTTTATAGTTTACTGTACGTACTTTTTCGTCTATAAAAATAATTGTGTTGCAAGAATTTTATACATTAGTAGCCAATTATAATATTGTTATCATAATAATAGAATACCAGCACTATATTATATATTCTCCCACTGTTGGGCTCGGGCTTCCTCTACTACTTAGAGGGTTCAGGCTTTAATCCACCACGCCACGCCGGCCTAGTGCCCGTTGGCAGATTTCATATCCCTTCAAAATTCTCATGGAGAATTCTTAGGTACATATGCAGGTTTCTTTAAATGATTTCCTTTGCCGTTGAAGCTGTTTAAGTGAAATAAAATCTGCTATCTCCGTTGTGTTGCAGTCTTGGTCTTATATTTGCGTTTATTATTTAATCCCTCATAAAATGTCTGTGTTCTAGAGATATTGTGCTAAGGTGCACTTATAAAATTTGTTTGCTTATAAATCTTGTTATGTAGGTAAGACACGAGACGGACTTAGCCAGAAAAATCAGTAGAAATATGATTAGAATAGAAGTTTGTTCTTAAGCAGCGACTAGACCAATAAAAATAACCTCCAAATTTAATTACTTACCAAAGTTTATTAAAAACTTCCTTGTTAAATACCGCGTGGCTAATTATCTCTGAACTCGTCAGAAATCATTCCGTTTATGCCAAACCCATTACACTTCGGATTGCTTAATACGGGGTTATGGCCTCTCACAAACGTTTTGCGATAAACTCCAACCTTATTTCTGCAGTGTTAAAGGTTATATTCGTTTATTCAGGTTAAAATTAACTTTGTAAATGTCTCCTAATTAGGTCTTTTGTAATTAAGTGAAACGAGTTTGAAGGTTGATGACTTTAAGAAAATGTCCAGATGCGTAAGATTGTTAGGGAAATTATTTTCCAGATGAATTGATTTCATCTATGTTTATTTTGCAGACACTGCGTATCTATCTGCAATGAATGAAACAAAAAAATACGCCTTCACGTCAATTGCTGATTGCGTCCTCTTGATAAACATACGTAGCTTAAAAGTTAGAAGCAGTTTCAATACTTTTGGCACGGTAATATTATCTATGCAGTATTATGACTCCAGTCCTCTCCTTGAAATAATTACCTACAGCCGCGCGGTACGTAAACACGCGATAGGTCTGCCCTATCGTACGCATACTCACGCCTTTTATCCCCGAAGGGGTAGACAGAGGCGCAACTAGTGCACCCACTTTTCGTCGTGCGTATTCCGTCCCATGATGTGATAGGGGGCAAGCCTATCGCCATATCGGGCACAATTCCAGACTCCGGACTGATACTGAATAGAAAAATCCAATATCACTTTGCCCGATCCGGGGATCGAACCCGAGACCTCAGCATTGCAGTCGTACCGTAATACAACGACGCACCGAGGCAGTCTTTACTTTTGCTATTCAACTAAATTATGGGAGATTGCTGAGACAAACAATTCCCTCATAACTAATAGCAAGTAAAAACTAACTATAAAATAAGTCATAACCACAGCGGCTGTATGGTTCTTGATTCCTTTGTCCTTCCTTTGGTCTGTAAATTATATACCTACCAATTACCTATCAATACTTCTTTCAATTTTCGCAGCGGTGTGTAGTGCGAAGTCAAGGTGTGGGTAGTGGACGGTAAAAGGCCCCTCCCCGGCGTTATTTTCACTTTTCCACCGTTTATTGCCACAATAAATAACATTAGGTTTATGACTCGTATAAAAAAATACTCAGACGCGCATGCGAGGCTGAATTTTTAATTTTCCTTTACCACAAATGTTGTAAAAGAAAAGGGGGTAAGTATAGGATAAAAAACTTATGAAGATTGAATGATAGTATTTCTTTATGCTTAGTTTATCTAGGAGATCATTATTAATTTCTGTTGTTAGATAATTACGATAAAATCTTAGGAATGAACAATAAACAAATATTAATAAATAGGAAAAGCGGAAAACACTATCCAATTTTTTCCATAATTTAATATAGAGGCATTTAAGAAAAGCAGCGACAAATTAAAAGTGACAGTTTAATTACTTGAAAACTTTATACGGACGCGATGTATTTAATTTAGTCTGTTGTACCTACAGTTATTATGAGGTAATATAACAACAAGGTACAGTGAATACAAGGTACAACATGAATTTTCCTTCCCCTGATCAATATTATAACCATGACCAAAACACTTAGAGGACTCCATCATTTTGGCAGCTATTTATTTATTTAAAGGCATCGTCACCTGTCGTTTATCGGCGAAGTTTTCCCGGCAAACTAAGATACCCCAGATTTGAATAAATAATGAAACTGACATGTCTGAGAGGGGTCTCGGAAAATCTACAGTTAATTTTTGATAACATAAGTATATTAACTTAGGCGGACTGTCGTCGTGTGGGCTATTCATTTTAAGCTTAGATGTCGCATGTAGTAGAATGGGTGGACTATAGACTGATTTTACCTGTGATTTAATATCTGTTACGGTGTCCTTAAAAGTGGACGATAGCCTAGTTGGGAATGGAACGGTCTGCCGAGATAATGCCCGGTGGTTCAAAACCTAAGGCACACACCTCAGACTTTTCGAAGTTACGTTTGTATTGTTTATCGATTATAATCGATAAAGATAATTATCGTTCGCTTTAACGGTAAAGGAAAACATCGTGAGGAAACCTGCATACCTGACGATTCTCCATAAGAATCTCGAGGGTATATGTGAAGTCTGCCAACCCGCACTAAGCCAGCGTGGTAGAGTAGGGCCTAACCCCTCTCAGTAGTAGAGGAGGCCCGTGCTCAGCAGCGAGCAGTATATAATATAGGGCTAATTGCATTGCATTGCATTACAAGGTGTCCTTATTGTATAAAATAAAAACTTTACGGATAAGAAAGTGTATAAATTGAAAATTTTGCCCCATGACAATCCTAGCGCTTGTCATGTTGTTTTCTGTAAGAAATTATAGTATTTTGGTCGAGTCTACATTCTTTCTTGATTCTTGTGACAAAATTCTCTACAGCTTTGCTACTAATTACATTATTATCAGACAAGTAATGTAATGCAAAACAATAGTTTTTACTATTTAGGGGTGATGTAACTTCGTATTAGGAAAAAAACACAAAATTTAATTAGATTAACGCGTTAAAAAAACCTAAGTATAACTTATATGTAGATTATTATGTACAGTCAGCAGCATAAATATCTGTACAAAATCAAAATTTCAAATCGCCTATATACGCGTTAAGTTAAACTGAAATATTTTTTTCTTCGTTTGAAGTAAAGTAAATACCTTTTATTTTATTTTTGCGAAGAGAAAAAAAAGATTAGTAAGAACACAAAAGTATCAAACTATTTTATCTTCGCCAAGATCGGAAGCAGCTAGATTGATTTATGTACATGTACATAGACTTCTTAGAAGTTAAGAATATTATGTTTTAAATACAATTTGTAATTACTATGAGACTGACATAGTCAGAATTGACTCAAAGTCTCTTAAATAAAAAAAGAATAAAAAAAAAAAAACACAAAAGTATGTAGGCAATTTGAAATTTTGAATTTGTTCATCTACTTATGCTGCTGACTGTACATCTGTCAAAAACGACCCGTGAATTTTATAAATAAATCCTTAAATTTGTCAGGAACCTATGATTAATTGCCATTACATAAGCCTATAACAGAAATTGGAGTCCGTTTGTCGCGCGACTTGAGAACTTTTTTTTTAATAAAACGTAGGAAATTTGAATGGCCGCCCACCATCTGGCGGAGAGTTGTTTAAACTCACCCCATAGGGGGGCGGGGGGTCTCTGAAGAAAATTATGGCACACCTTATAGGGAAAGTTGTGAATTCTTTTACGAGCCGACATGAAAACGAAAGTGAGACTGCTTTTAGGGTAATAGTGCTCCACTTGTGGTTTTAAAATTAATGTAATTAAGCCTGGAATACTTTACTAGGAGGTATAAAGCATCCGACAGGGAAGGTACTACCTTTGATTAATTATATACCTAGATAGAGTGACGCGCTGCAATGAAACTAAAACAAACAGGCCAACTTTTCTTAAGCTAGTATGCGTGACAGCTGTGTCATACACTAGCGCTGCATCATTCTGCGTATCCTTGTGTGCGCGCATAATGATACCAGTTATTACATGGTTTCTATTAAAACGGGGAGATAATTATATCCATGAAAAACAACAAAAAATAATTCACTCGAACTCATTTAGTGTTGAACTGTTCGCATCTATTTTTTTTGACGCGTTTGAAACGTTCAGTGTCTATCTAGGTATATAATTAATCAAAGGGTACTACCGAATTTCAGTCACTAAGCAATATTCAAGCACTATTGTATTCCAATTTAAAATACTTTTTTACTTCTCGATACAGTTGAAATAGTTAATTGAAAAATTGACTTATAGATTTAAATCTATTTAAAATAAATTAACTATGAGATTCTTAATACGAGTATTTCCAGGGGCTCCTAAAGTAGGCATAACCTGTATCTTGGGCTATCAGTGTCATGTGTCAGTGTGCTTCATATGAGTGTTAGGAAATAAAGAAGAAAAGTTGTCCAATGTTAATAATTGCATCGCGATTTAATGGTCTTACTTCTAAAATATATAAATTATTATGCTTTTTGCTACTACACCTTGAATTTGAGGTGTATAAACCACTGCTGTGAAGTCGAAAAATTTGAATAATTCTTGTATGTAGGTACTTTTGATTTGTTTTTGAATTTTGAAAGGAAATTAAAGTAGGTATAGGTAATTAGTGACTGTGTCAAATTAACTTATTTATCACGATTCGAAAACAGCTATCTAAAACCAGCTAAAATATTCCGTAGCAAAAAAGATTTCTGTAAAGAGTTTTCCAGTTTATTTGTGGAGGTTCGGCACATTAGCCGAGATATCTTGCTTTAAATTCCTCAGCAACAGATTGTTTCGAAAGATCGATTAACGATTAGGACGCTTTTCTAATTGCTAGTGTTTTATGCTGTTTCATTTAAACTTTACCCGCCAGTTAGTTGCATTTCTTTTTCTCCCTCGTACTTCAACGTGGGGTTGGCTCAATATATTTTTCCAAGTAAATTGTAAAAATGATTACCGTTGTTATCACGACCAGCTGTCCGTGTGGCACCCTGTCTGGTAGAGATTCGAATTTATTTAAAATCACTTACTGTGTTCAGTCATCTGGATTACGAACCCAGGACGGCCCTACACTACTACATGCTGAAAGTGCAGTTATCTATAAGTTATTAGTATTTTCATAAGTATTTATAAGTATTCATAAGTATTATTCATAAGTAATCAAAACTAAATGAGAGCATCAAAAACGAGACATTTCAACATTATAATAACCATCCATCCATCCATAGCAGCCCCGTATTATATACTGCCCACTGTTGAGCACGGGCCTCCTCTACAACTGAGAGGGTTAAGGCCTTAGTCCACCACGCTGGCCCAGTGCGGGTTGGCAGACTTCACATACCTTCGACATTCCTATTGAGAACTTCTCAGATATGCAGGTTTCCTCACGATGTTTTCCTTCACCGTTAAAGCGAGCGATAATTCACAAAGAATACACACATAACTTTTTAGAAAAAACAGAGGTGCGTGCCCTTGGGTTTTGAACCTGCGGACATTCATCTCGGCAGCCCTTTCCACTCCCAACTAGGCTATCGCCGCTTTTTTATATTATAATAACATCGGCTTGCAAATATTCTAACAAAGCTCACCTTGTTATCCAAATATCACACTTTTATTGAATTAGAGTTTCGAAAATTAAATCATTCTCTTTCGTAAATTGTAAAGGAAAATCAAGGTTACTTAACGGCCTCGACGTGGTCTTTGAGATGTCCGTACGCCTTTTCGAGCAAAATAAATTATCATTTAGGAGGATTTCACGAAACAATTGTGTACCGCTTCATATTTTTTGCTTTCTGAATTTACATTTCTTTTTGTATGGAACTGGGGCATGTTCTGGCAATTAGTGATTTAGTTTGGTCAAAGGAATTTATGACTTGTTACAAAAACACAAAAGCTTGGATACTTACATAAAGAAAAAAAAGCAACAAAAGTCGAAAACAAAAAGACAGCATGGATGGAAAAAGATTCAAATTTAAAAAATTCTTTATTGAAATATTTTTTTGCAAAGCTCTTTTGAATCGTCATGAATCTACCACAGCTTCGGAACGTATTATCGCTATGAAGAAGTGGCGCAAGAAACTCCCTCAGCACCACGATCTGTCAAATGGACATAATTTTTTTAAACATGTAAACAACAAATACTATCAATAAATAACATAATAGATACAATCTAATTATAGAACATGTGTGAATCTGAGCAACCTAATCCTAATCTCTTATATTGTAATAACCTTTTTATTACACATGCGGGGAAAGTACTATCTTTGCGCATGCTTTTGGGGTCGAAAAGACGCTAATTGCCCACATGTCCAGCACATGTCGATTTGAGTGTGACAAGTAAACTTTTCGTACCCAAATTTTCATTGGTACACGCAAATTCACAAACAAAAAAAAAAGACATTCGAAATGTCATATCAAAGAAGTGAGGTCGAGTTTTGGCGGGAACTTGGAAGTGTCATGAGGCGCTCTTGTTTTAATTCATTATTTCGGTGATATTTAGTGTTATATTGCATAATTATGGTGGTATATTATCCAATATAGTTCTATTAAAGAGCTCAAATGAAATGAATTGAAATAATTGTGCTAATCAAGTGTTTTTTTTGTTGCTGCCAATACTCCTCGATAAAGTCTTGGTAAGGTAGCCACTGCTTTACTTCGACATACTACAGATAATAAAATAGATAAACCAAACTTGACATTGGCAAAATGTGAACACAAATGCCATTATAAACAAAAAAAAAAAGAATTGAGGTTGACATTTAAATAAAAATAAAAATAATTAATACTCTCATTATCCCCACATTCGTAATAAAAAATAGTATGTGCAACTAGTGCAAGGTCAATTGCCAACTTCTCGCACTAGTTGCACAAAATACTATTTTTGCAGCCGTTCTTTGACAGTAGTTTTAAATTTTATTGGAAGATTTTTAAAATAGAAAAATAAAATAAAATACTTTATTCATCACGTAGGCGAACATAGTTGTACTTATGATAAGTCAAGATACATTATAATTTGTTTGTAATAATTATTATTAATACAAAAGGTCACTTATATAACTACAGACATTTTTATTGGGAGTAAAATCAATGATGAAAAATAAGCAAAAAGAGCCGGCTCGGGCTGGAAGGAAAGGGGATATAAAAAAGAGAACATTTTATTAAAAAATAATGGGAGGAACGCGTCGCGAGCCTTACCGTTGAGGACACTACAGGCCCTAGCCTAGCTACCCTACCAGCCTTTCACTAGCTACCTTAGCGATGACGACCCGAAGAAGAAAGGCAGAAAGAAACTTCAGGCTTACTTTTTTGTCATCAATTGTTCATTGTATTTTTTTTTTCAATACTTTTGTGCTGTATACAAAGTCAGATTAGTTATATACCTACGCTTATGCACGCATATCACCGTTGAAATGGGATAAATCCAAATGAAGGGATTTAATACCTGGAAAGGCATGTACAAATACTTAACACTGGACATAACAAAAAATAAATAAAAAATAACGGTGTACAACGTGCATTCGCCTACATTTACAAAAATATTTTTTGTTGTTTAGCTTTTCCTAATTTCCATAGTTTTGGGTTAATAAAATTAAACTTATAAAGGCATTATGCATAGGAAGTTTATTGAAGAAGCCTACGCATAGACCAACAAAACTGCTTATTTTATGGAGACGAGTAGCATGTACTACAAGTTTATTTTTATTCCTAGTGTTTTTATTAATATGAATATCGATTAAAGTTAATTAGAACAATAGAAAATATCGCTATAGTCTTTATTTATTTATTTCCCAAAAAATATTTTTACATTATGTTTTGGTCCCATGGCACCCAAACTAGGTTTATCCTGTATTTTGGGCGACAGTGTTCCTCCGCAAGTGTGATATTGACTTAAATATATAAGTGACATGATTTGGGATTTATGTATATATAAAAAACAAAATTGGTGGGTAAGTATTATTTTACATGTTAATCTGCTATGGAAATCTCAGTTCTTATATTGTAGATAATGTGTGTGTGCGTGCAAATGTGTGTGTGTGTGTGTGTCTATAGAGTTTCAATCAATATAAGACGGGATTAAAATTTTCTTCACTTCCAAGCAGTGTCTATGCACACTAGTGGTAGGTCTCTCATATGTGAGAGTCCGTCTGTGTGGGTACCACCGCAATGTCTATTTCTACACCCAAGCAGCAGTGTGCATGCACTGTTGTGTTTCGGTTTGAAGGACATTGTAGCCAGTGTAACTACTGGACATAATATGACTTAACATCGTATGTCTCAGGTTGATGAGCGCAGTGGAATGCCACATAGTACTTTGTAAGTCAAGGTGCTGGATGGTGTTGGTACTGTTTATGGGTGGTCGTATCGCTTACCATCAGGCAAACGGCATGCTCGTCTCGTCATTCAATGCCATAAAAAAAAAGTCAATAGCCGACGCATCAGCGGGAGATAATTTACATGGGCTTAGAGTGTCGCGCTAACAATAAGTAAAGCCTGTTTTTTGTTTCATCCAATACAAGATAAAATGTAGGATTTTGACTAGACAGGCTTTTGTTTTTTGATATTTTAAATCGCTAATAATCTAAATAGGCTTTTATACGGCAGTGGTGTCCCACTTAGACTTTTATGTCTAAAACACGGTAAAAAAAATAATTACAGGTACTCCGAAATACGCTGTTACTTCCGAAAAGAATAAGAAATGAACACCATCCGCCATATTTAATATAGTCGGCCATCTTTCTTGAAGAGTCCACGAGCCACGTAATTGTCAGTCATTTATTATTTTAATTCACTAGAAGGCGATTAAGTCCACCGACCTGCCATCTTTATTTCACTTGTTTGGGCCAAATATATTGCCGTATTTAAAATTTTATTTAGATCCTCCCACCTAGAATCTGGAATGAGGGGTAAACATAAAATATTTAATAACGCCGGCGGTCGTGCATCTCTTTATTTTTTTTATAATCTGTGTAAAATTAAAAAGTTAACCCCGCATGTATTTGTGGATCGGATTGCGGGCTTTGATGTTGAAAATAAATTATATGAACCACTAGTTGACTGAGCTTTGTTCAACGCAAAACATGATTCTAATATTAATGAAGTCGGTCAAAAATGAGTTGCAATTTATAAAGTTTTAATAGATCTACATTTTAATAAGCAAACGTGAGGAATATAACATTTTGAAATCTCGTCAAGCGATACAAAATTGTTTGATGTTTGATCTCGGCGAATTGTATTTTAAATCTATTACATTATTCACTTTATAACTCTCAAGTCTAATATAATTATGCCATTAAACATATTATGTCAATACAAAAGGCGCAATTTAGTTAAAGCACCTAAGACCTGCCAGTATTTTTTCATAATTAAGATGGCAGTTTTTTTTTTTTTTTTCAAAGAATTGTTATTATATAATACCTTAAATGTCTATTATTTTATGTTTATTATCGAATACAAGTTATAATTAGACGATTAAATTATTGGCTTGATGGCAACTGGCATGTTAAACAATAACAACCCTACCCTATGAATTAAAGGAATTGTATGGTACAAACAGCGCCCGTCACCGACTCAGACTTTAGATTTTTATGAATGGGTTAACCTTGACAATGTCCTTCAAACCGGAACACAATATCACCAGTCACCACATAGCTTAGTGGCAAAAATACACAGGTCTACATACAGACTTTCGAATAACGGGCCTAAGTAACTGTTTAAAATTAGTTCTCACTTTAATCAATCGTTATAGTTGGACTAGTTGGGGTGGAACGGACTGCCGAGACGAATGCCCGCATGTTCAAACCCAAGGGCCCGCACTTCTGACTTTTCTAAAAGAGCTAAGTGTGTTCATCATCATCATCATCATCAGCCACATGACGTCCACTGCTGAACATAGGCCTCCCCCAAAGATTTCCAGACGGACTTGTCAAAAGCGGCCTTCATCCAGCGTGTTCCTGTGTATTCTTCGTGAATTATAGCTCGCCGGTGAAGGAAAACATCGTGAGGAAACCTGCATACCTGAGAAGTTATCTAAAAGAATTTCGAAAGTATGTGAAGTCTGCCAACCCGCACTAGGTCAGCGTGGTGGACTAAGGCCTAAACCCTCTCGGTTGTAGAGGAGGTCCGTGCTCAGCAGTGAGCAGTATATGATACAGGCGTGGTATGGTTAATCAATAGATGTTCGTTGTTAATTCTAATATACTCGGTCGTTTGGGTACTATGTGTACAGTCAGCCACACGAGTAACTGAACAAATTCAAAATTTCAAATCGTTAGGTTAACTGAAACTTTTTTTCCTTTGTATGAAGTACAGTAAATGGCTACTATTTTTTTTAGCCTCCAACAGAAAACGAGGGTTTTTATAAGTTTAGGGTGTGTCTGTGTTTCTGTCTGTGGCATCGCAGCTATCAAACGGATGCATCGATTTTGATGCTGTTTTTATTGTTTTGTAATGAGAAAATAAAAATTGGTAAGAATACAAAAGTGAATAGGAGATTTGAAGTTTTGAATTTGATCAACTATTTATGTGGCTGACTGTACATACTTATTTTAGCTCATAAAATACAAAAATATTGTTACGCGCGCTAATACTCGCGGATAGTAGCGCCATCTATTGGCTAAAAGTGGTACTATCCGAATGTGGAAAGTTCGGCGAAGGAACATTCTCGAAAGATCTCGATGTCTCCAGAATGTCGTGGAAACGCGATAACTGACCTATATTTGCGAGAGAGTTCCCGACTATTCCGGATCTTTCGAGAATGTTCCACAGACTACGATAGTAATTGCGGCCGGCGGCCGCGGCCTTGTGACCAAGGCCATTGACCGAGTATAAAAGGCGGCGCGCGGCCGCCGCCGGGCATTCAGTCTTGCTTAGCGAGCAGAGCGACAAGCGGACTACGAGCGATAACTCCGAGCGACTTCGAAGCGAATTGTGATTTTTGTGAACGTATAGTGAGTGACTATAATTAGTGTATTCGAATATCGTAGTATCCAGTGCAGTGTTTTAGTTAGTTTACTTGTAATTATTTGCTAATAAAAACTTAATTGGTACTTTTATCGCAATACCGGCGTTTAATTGTTTATACCGAACCCCAGCACGTAACAATATCAACTTTTCGTCACACTCCATAATTGGTACATTAACCATAATAAAAATCGCTTATTGATATCGTAA
This sequence comes from Sphinx pinastri, assembly GCA_947568825.1. Lineage (NCBI taxonomy): Eukaryota > Metazoa > Arthropoda > Insecta > Lepidoptera > Sphingidae > Sphinx > Sphinx pinastri. The sequence continues at coordinate 13,032,781 of OX387636.1, read as the reverse complement.
TTGTGATAAATTTATTTGAACAGGAAGTAGCGTAGTACCCGTAAGCGGAAGTTACCTGAAATTTAGCGCAAGAATAATCAATTAGATGAATACATCTGCCAACAAAAGTTGCTTACGAGTACGTAAATTCTGTTTGGGTTTCGACCTGTATTTATAGTGCCGGATTTTGGGAACAAAGTGAATATCGCCATATTTAGTCAGTATACTTCTTTTAAGTGGCCGAGAAATGGGAATGGTTGAATTTGGAACTATAGGGTCTAGGGAATAGCGAAAATGGAATAACGTAATCTCGTAACCGATTATGGTCAAAATTAAAACTGTTCAAACTTAAATTGCTTATTTTTATCACAAGGTAGATTGTATTTCATTATTCAGAACTTACCAATGGCCAATTCTTTATTCCAATGGAAGAATATTAAAAGTAAGTACTTATATGAAGATTATGCACAGATATTCATGTTGACTGTAGTGTCGGTTTGTTTTGTCTCCACTCTCAGATGCCCCACCTCTATTGCTTACGGAGCTGAGGTGCGTCATTTAGTTTTATCTTGTTTAGTTGTAATTGTTTGAGTTGTATGTTTTGTTAATTTTAATATAATCATGTTATTTACATAAAAATACCGATTATTATATTTTTATTATTATATTAGGTCGACAATTTTTTTTAATTGGCACTCCACCGACTTAGTGCCCGTATGTCTCCTGGGTCCCTCATTGAAAATCAGCGCTGCAGTATTGGTTAGGCAGTTCTGCAGCATGGAGCTGAATGAGGGTTCCCATTGTTGGCACAATATTTAATATTATTATTTTTTGTTGTATTTTATTTTATACACATGTAAGTTTTTGTCCCAACAATAAAACATTTCTTTCTTTCTTTCTTTCTTTCATTATATAATAGACATTGGTCAAGCTTCAACAAACATTTTACTGGAGATAAATAAATATTTTCGAGTTGTTAGCTTACATTTTTATCTACACTTGAGGTATTTTAAAATATTAGCGCCTTTTGCAAAGCAATGTCGACTTTGTGTTCTTTATGTACAAATTTGTTACATTGGTCAAATAACGCAAATATTCCGTCAAATAAGTCAAATTCAGTGCCAACATTAAGAGCAACAAGTTCTTTCTTGTAATCGTGACTATGAATGCTGCAGTATCGCGCAGTTTCTCCCCCGGCGGACAGATGGCGCCCGCGTGATTGATGACTACCAACTTAATTATAATACGTTTATTCTTAAAAAATGTTTTACCTCACTTCGCTTCTTGATCCAATGTATGAGTTTTTTACAGCTTGTGAAACTAGAATTATAATGGTAAGTGACTAACAGTCGTTAATACCTACAAATTTAGAGAATTTATGTGGGTTTTCGACTTTGAATAGAACAAAATAGATAGCGTTTTTTTATCTATGATAAACTTAGTTATAGTGAGTGAGGTCTTGGGTTCGATTACCAGGTCGGGCAAAGTGATATTGGGTTTTAAATTCAGTATCAGCCCGGAGTCTGGAATTTGTGCCCGATATGGCGATAGGCTCGCCCCCTATGACATCATGGGACGGAATACGCACGGCGTAAATTGGGTGCACTAGTTGCGCCTGTGCCTACCCCTACGGGCATAAAAGGCGTGAGTGTGTGTGTGCTATCTATACGACCAAAGCCGCATGCAAAACCTTGTATACAACACAAACTGATATCGCTATAACCCGCCAACTTCAACCCAAAATCCTATAGAAAATACACAAACCCTGACATCGAGCGACATCTGTCCAGTCTACGTCGATGGGGTCCAAGATAACGTATATCTGAGGATTTGTGGGCCATTAATGGCGGCTAGGGACGGTTCGAGACCCTTAGGTTTTATGAGATGGCGACATTACCCGACGACCGAGTTTCGACAGTATATGCGAACATGTAGATGATTTGTGAACTCATATTGTCTTGTGTGATTTGATGTGTTTGTGAGTGGTACATGGTTTTAATTACATGTCATGATTTTAGGAAGCGAGAATTCATGTCTTGGTAATAATAAGACCAGCCCTATATGGTCCACTGCTACGCACGTGCCTCATCTACTACTGAGAAGGTTTAGGCCTCAGTCCACAACTCTGGCCTAGAGCGGGTTGGCAGGCTTCAAATTGATATGCAGAATTCTCAGGTATGTAAGTTTCCTCATGATGTTTTCATTCACCGATAAAGCGAACGATAATAATTGTCAACAATACCTTGTTTTTGAACCTGCGGCAGTCTCGGCAGTCCGTTTCTTTTCCAAGTAATGTACACTTTCTAGATACTACTGCCTTATTTTTTTAAAATTCCAGTATGTCATAATTACTTTACTCATTTTTAACTGTCTGTTCTTCTAGGAACGAGACTTGACAGAACGACTGACTAAGGTCTTTCTCCATATTTATTGTCGTTATCTAGTCAGGTACAAGAAATATCCAATACCGTTTCACCATTCAAGATTCATATTTATAAAATTCCGTTTGAATATGTTATCCATTTTCATGATAGTGTGGTAACCAAGCGTAATTTCGTGCCCGATGTTGGGCGACGGGGCGCACCTTAGTCTACATTGAAATTCATGCGAGATTTCACTAATGTATGCAGAACTGAGACCAAAGCCCCGCAGATAAAACTCCACGTGTGCCCACAATTGCATAATTCATTTAAAAAATTGCTGCTTATGCTAGCTTATTCTTACCGAAATGTTATGTTTTTAGAAAATTAAATGAGTCAGGAATAATTATATCTTTAAAAATACTGCCACAATAAATCTATAACAATAAAAAAAGAAAAAATTGGTAATTTAAAAATGGAAAATCATATCGGCCAGTTATATCCAATTTTTCTTATCTTTAAAAAGCTATAATAACAAAAAGGTTGCAGTGTATATAAAATGTGAAATTACTTTTTGGCTTGTAATTAATATTAAGTTTTATAAAGCTTAGTAATTACGCTGGTTAAAATGCCCTTCAAAGTAGTAGCTTGCACAACAAGATGTGAATAGGTGTGAATGTGTTTTTTTGAAGAAAGACTATGCAAGGATACCGAAGAGTTTCATCATACGAGATACGCAGTACCTACCAAGTACATATTCCCTTAGAACTAATTCCTATAGTGATGCTAGTGTATATAGATTTTATGTAATTCCGTCGCTGCACGTCGCCACTGTTTACCGATGTTGCCAGTTGTCATTTATTTTTTGCGTTGGTGACGGCATGTCTCCGACTTTAATTTCGCTGGGAATGAATTCAATAAAAAGCTACAAGTCGGAGAATTAACTTGGAATTCTATACAATATTACATGAAACTAACTGTTTTTTTATTAGCCCTTTACTTCATAGCTGTGTTTTGTTTGAAGTGATCATCAAAATAAAATAAACTTTAAAATAGTTAGGTAAGTATTTTGAATAAAAAAATACCGAGTCAAAATAAATTCCTAGATATTAAAGTTATAGGTGATAGAAGATAACTTAGTAATAAAAAGTCTTTCATTCAGGACATTAACCTAAACGCGTTGGTAAATTTAAGGGACCGATTTTCAAAATTCTCATAATATTTCAGACATGCAGGTTATATTAAAAAAAATATTAGACCTAAAATACAATACTTGCACCTGGAATTAATATTACAAAATTGCAGACTACCTGAAGAGATTTACACGTCGCGGATCGTCAAGATATTTCTAGTTTAACTTCACAGTTCTTTCAGCGTCGCGCTATACTTACAAGTGATACAACAGCTCGTCTTTGGAGACTCTTTACACCGGAGATTTTGAACGTGCGATTGGCAGGTATGCATGTAGTTTGTTTATTATTTTCATTATTTAGTTTAGCCTAATGACTTTAGTGTATAGTGTCAAACTAAGGGCAGATGGAGCAAAATAATTATCAAGTGGAGATCACGTACCGGCAAGCGCAGCGTTGGATAAAGGTCGCAGGAACACGTCGGATGCAGACCGCTTTTAACAGGTCTGTATGGAAATCTTTAGGAGAAGCCTTTGTTCAGCAATGGACTTCAAGTGGCTGACGATGATGCACAGTGCCTTCTTTAATTTTGCCACTATTTCGTGAAAATCATATGTTTCTCTAATAGTAAAGTGTACAAATTTTATATATAATGCATAGTATCTAATATTTTCTAATCTCTTAAATTAAAAAGGTTGTACGTAATTATAAAAATGTATTATCTTTCTTGACCATTATTTTCGATCCGATATAAGTAGCACTAACAGAATTTCTATTTTTGCGGCTGTAATGTTCAAAAATGCATAAACAAAATCATGTTAGCTACCCTCGAATGTATGTGAAGTCTGCCAACCCGCACTCGATCGGCGTGCTGGACTGAGGCTAGTAATAGACTAGATCCATTCCAAGCTAGATATAATACAGGCCGTGGACTGTACCCAAGATTCCTTTCTACAATCATTAACGCAAATAGAAAACAAGAAAATTTTGGGAATGACATATCCTATCAATAAGTATCGCTAGGATATGTTATTCTCATACATAACATGAGCGTTAACGATTGCAAAAAGACATTCGACTAAGCCCTCGGTATTTACAAGTTAGCTTCACCAACCGCGCGTCCACACTCACCAGTGTAAAGGGCCCGCTATGCCAGTTGATTCGCGCCTCGCAATGAATTCAATAAGGAGCTCCCCAGCCACCAAGCAGCGTGGCTCTAGTAAATTAGCTTCCGCGCTCTTTTTCCACTCTCAATGTAGCACGTAATAACATTACCCACTCGACGAGATTAAAACTTGCAAACAGTTTTTATCTACGCCCTAGACTCTTGATTTATGTGATAAAACGAATGCACTAGTACATATGGGTTAAGGTATTTCGTTCTTGAGATGTTTTTGATTAATTTGGCTTTGTGCCAACTCATCCCAGCTTCTCTCATGGTAATAAGGTTTGATAAAATGTAGGAAACTGATTTTGAAGTGGTTGCTGGAGTCCTACTATTATTTTAACTCTTGTTTTGTCAGTCACATATTACAATAATAAAGAAAGAAGTCATAAAGCTGTACTTCGACATCATTTACACTAGCAGCTAATAAATCGACTATTCAACAAAAGACCCGAAAGATTTTCGAAGCCAGAAAAAATCTATTTACTTATTATAGAACTCCTTTATAACTAACACAAGATATATCTTATCAATCAAGATAGATCGACTATGTGTTTAACCTTTAAACACACAACTTTGTGTTTAATAAACGAGCAATACCTAACAAAGCCATTAATCGAAAAATCCCTCTGAATGATGCGATGGTCAGTAACAGTAACAGCTCCGCAGACATGGCTACGTGTTAACTGCTAATTGGAACTGTTCCCCGTAACTGTTATTGCTGTGTTGTGTTAGGCGACAGATAGCCAGCCTGGAATTGGCGCGCATTTTTGAGGTTATGTTAGTGAATTGACGTTGGAGAAAGGAGATGTCCGCTTTTTGTATGGGTGCTGGACCTCAAAAACTAACCAGGCTCAAACTTTAGGGATTTTAAAGAGGCAAAATATCTACAATCCATTAAATATCAAATATACTACGATCCATTAAAAATGTATTTTTAGACCCCTCCATTCAAAACTAACTTTTTAAAAACGTTCATATTAACTGTAGTTTTAAGCAAAATCTAATTACATAAATCTCAAAATCGGAGGTCTTTAAAATTATAAAATTTATTGTAAAAGGCTATATTTTAGGAGTTCTATCCAAATATATATAAACTGTCTTAGTTAAAATTTTAGGCCCGTTTTTGAAAATGTCCTTTGTTTACACAGTTGTCGGATGGAGAGGTTTCTCAACAAAGGACATGTCCAAGAACGGGTTTCAAATTCTAACCAAGATACTTTACATATATTTGGATACTACTCCTAAAAACTAAGCCTTTGCAATAAATCGTATAATTTTAATGTCCTCCGATTTCGAGATTTGTGTAATTTTATGTTGCTTAGAAACTACACCTTAACCGAACGTTTTAAAAAAGTTGGTTTTTTTTTTATGGTATTGAATGACGAGGCGAGCATGCCGTTCGCCTGATGGTAAGCGATACGACCACTCATAAACAGTGTCACGCCTCCGTGAACAAAACTTTAATTAAAAATTTAGTGTGACTGTTAATTATTACTCGGGCAACATTTAAAATTATAAGACCTTTGTCCACGCGGCTAAAACGCGCGAGTGATGCGTCGAACAGGGGCTGCGAGCTACGCCACAGTTGCTTCGTCATTCAGCGTCACAGATAGCGAGACTGGATTGTCAGCGCAAGCGCCTACCACTTAACTCGAATATTATAATTATTTAACTACACTATTTTAAAATTATAAATTGTTATTAGTGTTGTGAACCCCGTAATTGGGTAAGTTGTTGGAATATATTTATGCTCGCTTTGCCATAATTTCTACTACATATGTATCAAAGTATTTAGTTTGTATGACCTTGTCATGACTTTCGAATTCTGTACGTTGTGATTCGCATTTATAGATTGAACATTTATAGATTGTCTTGGATTATTAATTGCGCTTGTAAGCCAATATTATTATTCACTTATTAGCTGCTAAATATGTTGCTTGTAGAAAATTTCCGTAATCGGTTTATAGAAATTTCTTTATATGTAAAAAATATATTAATTAGGTCCTTCTGCTTTGCCTTGCCTTATACCTTGACTGCCTCATCTGGATTGCTATTTAGTTAATGCCATGTTCGTCTCCCCGCTTAGTTTTGCTTTCATACGGGAGTCGCGTCCGACCGTTAACATCCATGTTGCAGTCAAGGTTTTAAAGTGGACATTTTGAAAAACATCTGTTACCGTGATTTTCAGGGTTTTCCGTACCGGGTTAATTATTAACACGGACTATTTCGTTCCTGCTCCGGAGTCTGCCGTAATAAGGGGGAACCTGTTGCGGTACATCGTACCATCGGTCGTCAGCATCGGCCAAACTACCTACCTGATCAGCCGCCGCAACCTACGCGTCGCGTCGCGCGATTACCGAGGGAAGTGAGCTAGCGGGAAGATAGCACTATTTGATATAGATGACCCTCAAACGGATCCAGCCCTAGAGAACTCAATAATTGTACAGCTGAATTATTTAAATATACCTACTTTTGTTCGTTGAGGTTTTAATCTTTTTAATCCAACGTAACAGTGGCGCCCACTATTGTGGTTCTGAGGGTCATTTATATTACTACCGGTATAACTGCTTAGATTTTCTTGGTGTTGGTGCTCTTGGTTTTTTTTTTGTAAAGCGATTCATGTTTCTTTTGTTTATTTACTCAACTAATTAGTATACTACATCACAAGTATGGTCTCTTTGTAAGGTATACTCATTGGGTGAATCCTATATTATAAGTACCTATAATATTTTCAATTTATCAATTTTCATTGATTTTTGGTTTAACCGTCATATTATAAGTTTTTTTATTATACTGACAAACAATAGAATCGTTCGATATAAATAGTTAATATATGTAACGGAACGGACCATAGTTTCTTTTTCGGTTAAAGGTGTACTCGCTGCTTATTTTCCGCTTATTTCAATACATAATATATCTGAACAGCTTACCTAATTCATTTTAATTATGTCTCATAATATCAAGTTCCTCTCATTACAAAAGTCGGAACTAGAGTACGAGGTAGGCTTGCGTGGTGACAATCCTCGCGATAGTGTTGTGGAATTAAGGAAACAAATTTCAAAACTTTGCCGCGGTTTCACGTCGGAAGACATACTGGAATCGCATCTCGACGCTCGCGAGGATTTAAAGGGAGCTAAAGAAAGTCTCCTAAAGAGTAAAAATTTTTTAAGTAAATTGCGAACTAATTTTGATAAAAATCTTTTCCTTCGTACAGAAAATTTACTGAATCATCTGTATCACCGATTAGCTAGAATTTCACCTATTACTTCCGAAGATCAAAATTCACTTGATGATATAAATACAGAATTTCAATGTCAATGTGGAGAGCTTGCTAAACTAACCCCAACAACATCATGCACTGCAGCGTCCACTGATTTGCCTGATGATAGTATTGCAAAAGATACCTTAAATACCTCTACCATTAAAGTAACTTGCGATCGGGGAATAAGTACCGACTTGCATAAGTTGAAATATGATGGCAAATCATGTGTTCGGGCATTTATTCAGAAAGTGGACGAGTTTATTCTAGCCCGTAATATTACTGCCGATAAAGTATTGTCCTTTGCTGCAGAAATTTTCACTGATAACGCTCTCCACTGGTACCGTAGTATTCGTGATAAAGTGGATTCCTGGAGCGACGTAGTAGCCTTATTAAAGCAGGACTTTAGTCAATTCGACTATGATTATCGGCTAATGTCCGAAATTCGTTCACGTTCACAAGGTGAAACCGAAAACATTACAGTTTACTTAGCAATTATGCATGGTATGTTTTCTCGATTATCTCGTATAATCTCTGAAGATGAAAAGCTAGAGATTTTACTGCATAATATAAGGCCTTGTTATGCTACTATCTTAGCAAGTTGCCCTGAGATTAACACCATTGAAGTCCTAAGAAACCAATGTAGAAATTTTGAAAAATTTCAATCTAGACTTTCACAGTTTCGGGAACCTCCAAAGGTCACCGCTGATACTCTTGCTCCAGATTTTGCCTACAATTATAGACCGAGCACTGCACATAATAAATCATTTACTAATAACACACTTTACAAACCTAACTGTAACTCAAACTACAAGCCTATACAAGAAAGACAAAACTACAATCTAGCTAAAACAAATAATTATACTTACCTCATTAATGATGCCACAGACACAACGGTCGATGCAGTAAGTCATAATATTAAACGTACCTACTGTCCTCGGTGCCGTACAAACGACCATTCCTTGAAACATTGTAAGGTACCAAAATTCTTGATATGTTTTAAATGTGGAAAGAAAGATGTCACTTACCCGTCATGTCCAGATTGTGTCAAACCATCTAATTACCCAAATCACAAATTATCAAAAAACTAAATAGTTTGGATTGTAGAAACCAATCATATTTTAACCAGTCAGATTGGGATGACTGGCTAAAGTTTGTAAAAACATTTTCTCAAACCTATAACGTAGCTACAATCCTACAATCAAAACCAACTAATGATCCCCGTCCCTATATTAAAACTGTTATTAGTAATTGCGATTCTTTATCAATATTCGGCCTGCTAGATTCTGGTTCAGTAGTAACTATACTGGGGAATAACTCTCACAATTTATTATTTAAATATGGATTCAAAATTGATAAAAAGGAGACCATTTCAGTTACAGCTGCTGGTGGTGAGAAAATGCGATCCATAGGCGTTATGGATTTACCGATTGTTTTTCGTAACACATCTGCAATTGTTAAAGCTCATGTAATTCCCCAGATAAAAATTTCATTAATTTTGGGAATTGATTTTTTAAGGACATTTAAAATTTTCCCTCATAACCTATCTGAAGTAAAGTTTTTGTCGAAGGATGACCCTAAGATTATAGAAATATCAACTTCTAACCATATTCAGTCTTACGATAACCTAAGTAACAGCCAAAAGCAATTAGCCGATGAGGTAGTAAACAAATTTAAAGATATTTCGTTTGAACATAAAGGCCTCGGCAGAACACACATTATAACTCACAAAATTGATACGGGTAATGCGGCACCTATAAAGCAAAGATACTACCGAATGTCTCCAGAGAAACAGCGTATCATCACCGACCAAGTAGACGAAATGTTGTCCCTTGACGTAATCGAGCCTTGTGAGAGTCCTTGGTCCTCGCCTGTTTTGGTGGTTGGTAAGAAAGATGGGAAGCTTCGTTTCTGCTTAGATAGTAGAAAATTAAATTCAATAACTAAAAAGGACGCATATAATCTGCCCTACGTATCAGAAATCCTGGATAACTTAAGGGAATCGCGTTTTCTTTCCAGTCTTGATCTATCTAAAGCCTTTTGGCAAATCCCTATTAATGAACCTGATCGCGAGAAAACTGCTTTTTATGTCCCGGGCCGCGGTTCTCTACAGTTTAAAGTAACAGCTTTTGGATTATCAAACGCCCCAGCAACACAACAAAGGCTGGTAGATCTTCTTTTCGGCCCTGAATTCGAGTTAAAAGTTTTCTGTTACTTAGATGACATAATTATTGTAAGCAAAACTTTTGAAGAGCACATGGCTCTATTAGAACGTGTGCGTAATAAACTCAGTAAGGCTAACCTTACTATCAATCTCAATAAGTGCCAGTTTTTTCGTAATGAGTTACGTTATCTAGGATATGTTGTGAATGAGCATGGCCTACGGACTGACCCAGAAAAGGTAGAGGCTATTTTGAAGTTTCCTACTCCCACCACTAAAAAAGAAGTCAAGCGTTTTTTAGGAACGGCTTCCTGGTACAGGCGTTTTATTCCGAATTTCAGTACTATAGCTGGTCCACTTAATAGACTTACATCCACTAAAAAAACATCTCCACCGTTTCTTTGGACTGCTGAAGCTGATGAAGCATTTAAAGAACTCAAATCTATGTTAGTTATGGCACCTATTTTAGCTTGCCCAAATTACGATTTACCCTTTGATGTTCATACAGACGCCAGTGACTTTGGCATAGGCGCAATGCTTTCACAAACTGTTGACGGTATCGAACATCCTGTGGCCTACATGAGCAGGTCTCTTTCTGGTCCTGAACGTAATTATAGCGTTACAGAAAGAGAAACCCTCGCGGTTCTGATTGCGCTCGAACACTGGCGCTGTTACCTAGAGAATGGCAAAACGTTCAACGTTTTTACTGACCATTCTGCACTAAAGTGGTTTATTTCACTTTCCAATCCTTCGGGGCGTCTAGCTAGATGGGGTGTCCGTTTGTCATCCTTTAATTTTGAAATTAAGCATCGTCGTGGTAAAGAAAATATAATTCCCGACGCGTTATCTAGATGTCCGGTATCAAAAATCTCTGACTCCTCTACTTATGCCATCGGTCCTAGCTCTTCGACTTGTAACACCCAACTTGGTACCTCCCCCACTAATACGTCTTCCTCAGCGCCTGAAATTAATGATGATTGGTACCTCAACATCATTAATGGCTGTTCACACTCGCCCGCACGTTTTCCTAATTATCGGGTAGAACATAATATTTTATATCGTTACATGAAAAGTAATAACCCCTTAGTATCTGAGTTCAGCTGGAAGGAGGTTATACCCAAAGAGTGCCGTAAAGATATTATCGATTCTAATCATGCCACGCCAACATCCGCACATTTTGGTATTTTTAAAACTTATCGCCGGTTACTCTTAAAGTATTACTGGCCAGGCATGTACAGCGATGTAGTCAAATACATATCTAACTGCCAGACCTGTCTTGCGTATAAACAAGCAACACATGGTACTTTAGGAAAGATGGGACGCCCTAAAAATTGTTCGCGGCCATTCCAGACTATTTCTATTGATTTTATTGGACCCCTGCCTACCAGCAGGAAACAGAATAGCTACATATTCGTCGTAACTTGCTGTTTCTCTAAATATTGCTTGCTATTTCCATTACGACAAGCTACCTCTACTGCTATATGTAAGATACTTGAAGACAACGTTTTTCTGGTACACGGCATTCCTCAAACAGTCTTAATGGACAATGGGTCCCAATTTATCAGTCGCCAGCTAGACACATTGTTATCTAAGTATAAGATACCTAATATCAATTTGTTACCTAAATATACCCCACAGGTTAACACTGTGGAGAGATATAATAAAACTATAATTTCTGCAATTTCTACATTAATAAATAATGACCATAGGGCTTGGGACGTATGCATACCCAAAATACAATTCGCAATGAATAATTCTGTAAATGAAGTGACCCGTTACACACCTTCTTTTTTAGTGCACGGGCGTGAACTTGTTACCTGTGGATCACATTATGTTGATAACGATTCTGTCTCAAATTACGTTTTCTTACCAAGGGACGATTATGCAGAAAATTTAGGATACCTTGCCGATATTTTCAATAATGTCCAGAAATCCTTATACTATAGTCATAAGAAAGCAACGCAGCGTTACAATCTTAGAAGAAAAGACGCCGAATTTAACGTTGGTGATATCGTTTGGAAAAAATGTTTTTTCCAAAGCGACAAAGGTGCGTTTTTCACAAAGAAGCTTGCCCCTAAGTACGAGAAATGCCGTGTCACAGCCAAGCGTTCTCCCCTGGTCTACATTTTGGAGGATTTCGCGGGTCGTAATATCGGAGCCTGGCACATTAAAGATTTAAAGTTATGTTTATCATCTTCTTAATTTAATTTAGGTCTATAGGGTAAACGTAACCTTGTGTGAAGTTTCGGAATTTACCCAGGTAAACTCCTTCTCTAAAGAGGGGGGTACTGTCACGCCTCCGTGAACAAAACTTTAATTAAAAATTTAGTGTGACTGTTAATTATTACTCGGGCAACATTTAAAATTATAAGACCTTTGTCCACGCGGCTAAAACGCGCGAGTGATGCGTCGAACAGGGGCTGCGAGCTACGCCACAGTTGCTTCGTCATTCAGCGTCACAGATAGCGAGACTGGATTGTCAGCGCAAGCGCCTACCACTTAACTCGAATATTATAATTATTTAACTACACTATTTTAAAATTATAAATTGTTATTAGTGTTGTGAACCCCGTAATTGGGTAAGTTGTTGGAATATATTTATGCTCGCTTTGCCATAATTTCTACTACATATGTATCAAAGTATTTAGTTTGTATGACCTTGTCATGACTTTCGAATTCTGTACGTTGTGATTCGCATTTATAGATTGAACATTTATAGATTGTCTTGGATTATTAATTGCGCTTGTAAGCCAATATTATTATTCACTTATTAGCTGCTAAATATGTTGCTTGTAGAAAATTTCCGTAATCGGTTTATAGAAATTTCTTTATATGTAAAAAATATATTAATTAGGTCCTTCTGCTTTGCCTTGCCTTATACCTTGACTGCCTCATCTGGATTGCTATTTAGTTAATGCCATGTTCGTCTCCCCGCTTAGTTTTGCTTTCATACGGGAGTCGCGTCCGACCGTTAACATCCATGTTGCAGTCAAGGTTTTAAAGTGGACATTTTGAAAAACATCTGTTACCGTGATTTTCAGGGTTTTCCGTACCGGGTTAATTATTAACACGGACTATTTCGTTCCTGCTCCGGAGTCTGCCGTAATAAGGGGGAACCTGTTGCGGTACATCGTACCATCGGTCGTCAGCATCGGCCGAACTACCTACCTGATCAGCCGCCGCAACCTACGCGTCGCGTCGCGCGATTACCGAGGGAAGTGAGCTAGCGGGAAGATAGCACTATTTGATATAGATGACCCTCAAACGGATCCAGCCCTAGAGAACTCAATAATTGTACAGCTGAATTATTTAAATATACCTACTTTTGTTCGTTGAGGTTTTAGTCTTTTTAATCCAACGTAACAACAGTAGCAACACCATCCAGCACCTTGAGTAACAAAGTACTGTGTGGCATCCCACTGCGCTCGTCATCCTGAGACATAAGATGTTAAGTCTCATTATGTCCTGTAGTTACACTGGCTACAATGTCCTTCAAACCGAAACACAATAGTGCATGCACACTGCTGCTTGGCGGTAGAAATAGACATTGCGGTGGTACCCACCCAGACGAACTCTTACATATGAGAGTCCTACCTTATTAGTGGAGGGGAATAAAATATTTTTTTATGTATCCAAGATCCATATTTTTGCCCCTTTAATATCAATAAAGCTTGAGCCTGTCTCCTTTGTCTTTCTTAAGTGTCGTGCATTTAAGTTTATTATTATTTATATACCTATTCTTATTATAGTGTAGAAACTACCGAAATAAATAAATGCTATGAGAAATTTGAGGGGACAAAATGTGTGGTGGTACTACTTTCGGGGGGAGACATTTATTCGATTGACAGGAAAATATTTATATTATATTGCTTGCCAAACCAGACATTTTGAATAACGAAAAGCCCGGGAGTAGGATAATATTGGGCATTCTAGACCACCTGTCGCTCGGCGAAACAAGTTCGCCATCGCTCCGGACGGTGGTCTAGAATACCCAATATGGAATGATCGACTCAAAATATGAATTCACACCACAATTTTATACTCTGACAAGTTCGCCATCGCTCCGGACGGTGGTCTAGACTGCCCAATATGGAATGATCGACTCAGAATATGAATTCACACCACAATTGTATACTCTGACAACGGGCAATCAATGAGTGTCGAAGGAAAAATAAAGTTTTTGTAATGTGTTTTATACGAATTCATCAAATTATGATTGAAACTCATATGAAATGTTATGTGTATTATGAATGTGAAAGCTTTGGTTGAGTAAAATAACTGTGACGTTTTCGAATTATTAATTTTTTATTTAACATTATTATATGTTTTCGGTTGTTCTTCGAACAATAAATCGGATAAACGCACGAACTCTTGTAATTTTCGCCACTGAGGGGAATCGGTGTCGGTTTGGAACTTGATACGGATGAGCGCCTTCTTCCACATGTCCAATGGTTCGGTGTCGTGCGCGTCGCTCGACTTGTACACCTTGCAGTCGATGTAGTATTCACCGCTGGTGCTCGCTGTTCGCCGCTCGCTGCCGTTGGCCACTCGGTTCACAAAATATGACGAGAGCCGACTAATACTTTCAGTTTGCTCTGTGTCCGTTGCATAGTTGCGACTTATACCAAATATATCAATAGTTTTCTTTGTTTTTTTACTGAAACAATATTAATTTTCAACTTATTGTCACTGAAGTTTCTCCTAAAACGTTTTTAAATTGATACACATACATTATCTCTACCAGTCGTATTAGTAACAAATTATATAGAAACAAATTTATAACTACCACCCAAACTAATATTTTGATACATTGAAGTTTCTTTTGTTGAGGTGTTTTAGTATCGTTCTCCGAAGAGCAGATCTCTATAAATTTGTAAGGATCATATTCGTAATTATAGGTACTCTTTTAAACAGAAAATATGGTTTGAAACAATGCCTATTACCTCGGAGATATATGCGGTAGTTTGTGAACACTGAACACACCTCTCTAAATATATTACTTGTTATAAACAAATTCTACCGCAAGGTACAGAAAACATTCTTCCTACGAAGTCCGTAAAAATATTTAAAGGACAATGGCGAAATCGTATTTATAAATAAATTATGCGTTTAGAAATTCCATACATGGTAATCTCAATATAATTATTTTGTATGATTTTTCAGCATACTAACTTTAGTTGTACAAGTGTGTATAAGTTGCATAAATTATTAAAAAAACTTAATTGACTTTTTAGCAATGTGTCACGGCCATTTTTTATGAATGACATAAGATTAAACATCATTTTCAGCAGGTCTCTAAAAATTGAACAAAATATATCTGACTATAAAATGTTCATTAGGAATAACAACAAAGATTTCAGCTTTCTTACCACATTTTTTTTACTATGTATATTCTATTCTATAGATTCTTACCAGCTGCCTGTTGGCTGTATAGTTACGGTCATTGCTTATATCATTTTAGAAAAAAAAGCTATTTCCGACATTTCGTTTCTGGCATGTAGTATTTTTGTAAAATGTGTGATAATATGTTTTGATTGAAAATAATGTACCTGGTCGAGCAACCGTACTGTAGGTTGCTGCGCTCATACCATGACAGTTGTCTGGTATTTCGGTTGGGCCGCCAGACAAGGCAATGTATCTGCCCCGGGAGAATTTTTAGATGAGATATTTATCAGAGAGAATTATTATGAAGAAGATGAATAAACACTAAAAAAAAAACAAATGTGTTTTATTTTTTTTCAGAACTCGTTTTTATTTAATTGTTATTTCCCAAAGTCTAGGACTTAGGGTCTGAACGTATTTTTCCCAATAGTTTCAGAGTATATTACAAAAAAAAAAACAAAGAAACCTTTACTATTTACTATAGTAGTATCTATAAATAAAAAATGATTTGATATATAAGCTTGTATAGCTGAGGAAGGTGCATGCCGCGCGCTAGTATGCCGTGTGGCAGATCACCCTTCTCCATGTTTAGTGAAATGTTAGGTTCGAATGTGATGAGGGCGGGTCTCGCGTGACAATAGACAGATTACCAAACATTTTATGAGTTTCATTATTCATATTATTATGTAAGAATCAATTCATAAATGTCAACTAAATCATAACCTCAAAATCTTTAAAATGAAAAATCTTTAGATTTAGACTTTTTTCACTAATAATCTTGATACATAATTGTTTAGGAATTGCTGCTGAATTGTTAAATATTTTTTTTACTTCTAAACGCTACACATTTACATCAACTAAAATCATGTATGGAGACCTGCCATTGTCCTTTCTTACCTTGTTCGTGTTGAATTCGTCGTTGAGACTGGCTTGCGCTTCCCGACGTTGTCCGCCGACAGGCTGCGGTTGGGTTTCTTTTTTTGTTCAGAAACTGGAGCTGGTTGATAGTACTCGCATTCTGATTCAGACCTGAAAATCATATAAATTTTAAAACAATTAATTTAAATATACAAATTTAAGAAATCAGTACGTCAGAGTGATTTTAAAATAATTTATACTCACATTTTTCCGTTTGAAACAGCTGTTTGAATATACCTGCACAATAAGCTTGGTGAGTCGGTGGCAGCAGGCACGGCAAGTGTCAGCAGCTCGGCAGCGGGTTCGGTTATTCGCAGATTACTTCTTCAAGAGTACTTCCAGTCTTGTAGAGTTGATTTTGTTATGTCGTTTCCATCAAAACCAGTTGTTTATAAGCGAAAAACGTGTGATAATTGACAACATTAAAAATGTTGCATGTGCTATGGTATAATGTATTTTACGTTACTTTTTTCCGTGTACGTATTATACTCATGTAAAATGCGCATTCAGAGTTCGAGTAACATTAAACGTCGATGCAGCAAAAATGCTTAGGGTTGGGAAACGTACATTACATTGTAAATATTTAAGTAACCATAAATTATGTTATCACAGATTATTTCAAATAATATATTAATAACATCAAACTTTACAAGTAATTTCTTTATTTATGATGATAGTGACCAACATTTATTTCCTATTTTTTCCATTTTGTTTTATCGTAATGATTACAATATATTGTGTATAATATTATAATGTTATTGTAACTATAGTTATTGTAAGAAATTATTTCATTTGAATGAATATCGTAACCAAAAAAAAACTTAAAATTGAATACGTGCCATCCTTACTTGAATGACGCAAATTTGATTTTGCTGACTGGAAATTAATACATAGGTTGAGCGCACGTGTCACGATATGAACTATGTTAGTTACTTGATATTTGAGTATATCCTTCTAATGGAAGAAGATCGTATGAACAGTAACCATAATATGACTGTTATGATTAATAGTTATTTTAATATTGAATTTGAAATTACTATAAAAGCTGATTTTTTCTTTTTCAAAGTTCATTACCACAAAATGTTGAAGTGACATAGCAGCATTTATAAAAAAAATAATCGATAAATATATTTTTATAAGAAGTAATCGGTATATTACATACAAATTGATATACCAACAACTGAGTTTTATATGGAGCTACAGAATATATAAATATTAACTATAATAGAAAAACGGCAAAAAATTCAGGTAACTATAAACATAAAAATTCTTAAGATATTGTTGATTGTACCTTAAAAATACATTTAATATTCGACTAATATTATGCATTACTCTTTCAGAAATGTTTTAAAAGACAAGTTACTTTCGTGAATAAGAACGAGAAGCACAAACGACAACTGAATTTCAACGGGGCACAGGCATTTGTCTTATGGTATTGGATAAGCCACTTCATTCAATTTAAAATCCGGTTTGAAATTTATAGATGTGGATTTTATACTTACTGTATATTTTGTAAGTATTTAACAATTATAACTTTTGTTCTAGTTTATAAGCACGCTTGGTGCTTTTGTAATTTAAAATAGTATAAAGCATTGTAAATTATAATTAGATAGATACTATAATATAAATAATGCCATACTGTTCGGTTTGCAAAGTGTCCGTAGATAGTCGTCGATGGTCGGGTCATTCAAGGAGCAATGCACATAAAAACAATAGCGCAACCCCATTTTACGGCAATGTTTCAATTATCAATACTTCGTTTAAAGGACGTATCGTAAGTTATAGGATAACCGCAACTGACGAGCAAGTAAATAATTTCCCAGAGATGTTTCTGAATAGTATTAGTGATCAAGTAAAATATTTAATAGATCGATCACTTCACATACATACATCTGTTAAAATTAATTTTGAACTCTTTTCTGTTTTTCTTTTATATAAAAGTGATCAAAGGGAAATTAAATCATTCGGTACAAAAAATTATATAGTTCATGTTAATTACGAGTTCGATTCAATTTATAAATCAGCGATTGCATTACTTTTAAAAAAAATAGAAGAATTTCAGGAGAGAGATAGCGGTTGGACCTTTTTGAATAATTCACATTTAGAAATAAACATTAATAAATATCAGCCTCTCGGCGGAAGCGGATTTATAGATTTACCAAAATTCATAAAAAATAAAAAAGCTTGTTTGAATATTCGAAACAAAGACAAATATTGCTTTTTGTGGTGTGTTGTGGCAGCCTTGTGCCCTGCAACCCGACATTCGGACAGAGTTTCGTCTTATCCGCACTTTCAGAACATTTTAAATATTAATGACTTGTCGTTTCCCATAACTTTTTCTGATATAGTGATTTTTGAGAAAAATAATCCTTTTCTGAATATTTTCGTGTATGGGTTGAAAAATAATAAGATTATTATAGGCCCCTTGTATAAATCTATGAACAACAATAAATCTAAAAGCATTCACTTATTATTTTTAGAAAATAATACAAATTCCCACTATTGCCTTATCAAGGACTTGCCACGTCTCGTTAGAAATCAGATCACCAAACACCATGGTAAATTATATTTCTGTGAAACGTGCTTGTTATTTTTTTCGACTCTCAGTCAAATTAATACACATTTATGTGGAGGGGTAGTTACAGTTTTGCCAGAAAAAGGATCATTTTTAAAATTCAAAAATTATGATAGGAAACAAAACATTCCATTTGTGATATATGCGGATTTTGAAACGTTGCTTGAACCGATTGGTGACGGTGAATCGAACACCACCGCTAACACGTCATACTCACAACGGCACGTGCCGGCTGCGTTCGCCTACAATATAGTATCATCTTTCGAGGATTCATTTGAAGGTTATAGAACTTATCGCGGTAAAGACTGTGTTTTGAAATTTGTTGAATTTTTGATAGATGATGTTAAAGTAATATACAAAATTCTGTCTAAAAATGAACCTATGATATTCACAGAAAAAGATGTCTTTGATTTTACCAATGCCATAAAGTGTTACATATGTGAAAACTTATTATGGTGCGATAAAGTAAGAGATCACTGCCATATTACAGGTCGATATCGTGGCGCGGCTCATCGACATTGTAATCTACAACATAAAGTTCCAAAATTTATTCCAGTATTTTTTCATAATTTATCAGGTTATGATTGTCATTTATTTATAAAAAAATTGGCTGAAATTCCCGGGCAAATAAAGATTATACCTAAGACCAAAGAAAAATATACATCATTTTCTAAATTTATACATATTACTGATAATGAGTACATACAAATAAGGTTTTTAGATTCTTTCAATTTTTTAGGAACGAGTTTAGACAAACTTGCCAAAACAATGCATTCCGAAGATTTTGTTAATCTGAAATCGCATTTTTCTGATAGAAGAAAGTTTAATTTATTGACACGGAAAGGTATTTATCCATATGACTACATGACTGATTGGAAACGATACGAACAGAAATCGTTACCACTCAAGAGCGAGTTTTATAATTCATTGACCAACGAAAATATAAGCGATGATGATTATAATCATGCCAAAACGGTTTGGAACGAATTTAGTATAAAAAATTTAGGCGAATACACGGATCTGTACTTGAAAACGGATGTACTTTTATTGACAGACATATTCCAAAAATTTCGAAAAACATGTAAACAACATTATAAACTGGACCCTGCCTTTTACATCACCGCTCCTAGTTTATCTTTTGACGCCATGTTGCTTAAAACAGACGTTCATTTGGAACTCTTGTCGGACTTGGCAATCGTAAGAATGATTCAAAGAGGTATAAGAGGAGGTTTGTGCATGTGTTCCCATCGGCATGCAAAAGCCAATCACATGTACATGTCTGAATATAATGCGTCAAACCCTTCCTGTTTCATAGCATATCTCGATTGTAATAATCTTTATGGTTTTAGTATGTGTCAGTATTTACCCTATTCTAGTTTTAGATTTCTTAATGAAAGTGAATTAGCTAATTTACATGTAGAAAATGTTGAGGACAACGCCGAGTGGGGCTTTATATTAGAAGTTGATCTTTTGTATCCCGAACATTTGCACGAATATCATAATGATTTACCATTTTGTCCAGAAAAATGTGTGCCTCCAGGAGGTAAAACAAATAAACTTATTGCTAATTTATATAATAAATATAATTATATAATACACTACATTTATTTGAAAAAATGCATAGAACACGGTTTAATATTACGTAAAATTCATAAAGCTATAACTTTTAAACAGTGTCCATATTTAAAAAAATATATAGAATTGAACACTTTGTTGAGACAAAAGGCTAAAAGTAGTTTTGAGCAAGACTTTTTTAAGTTATTAAATAACAGTGTTTTTGGGAAAACTTTAGAAAACACTGAAAAAAGAGTAACTGTTCATTTAGTTAATCAATGGAGTGATAAAAATAATAAAACTAAAAAATCAATATCCGCTGAGAGGCTAATAGCCAACCCCTATTTCCATAGTGCTTCGATTTTATCTGATAATTTGGTGGCAATACAAATGAAACCCAATCAAATTATTTTAGACAAGCCTATTTATATAGGATTTACGGTATTAGAACTTTCTAAGTCACATATGTATAACTTTCATTACAATATTGTAAAGAATTTTTACGGAGATAGAGTGAAACTATGTTATACAGATACTGATTCTCTTGTGTATGAAATATATACGAATGACTTTTATCGTGACTTAAAATGCCAGTTTTTGCAATATTTTGACACAAGTAACTATGATGATGTTAATGTATATAAGTTACCATTAATAAATAAAAAAGTTCCAGGTCTTTTCAAAGATGAAATGGGAGGAAATTATATAACGGATTTCGTTGGTTTGAGATCCAAACTTTATTCTATAAAAACTCCCAATAACATTATTAAAAAAGCAAAGGGAGTAAAATCATGCGTGGTAAGAGGATTAAGTATCTCAGATTATGAAAAAGTATTATTTCAGGGTGGAGTCATTCGTAGCAAAAATATTATGTTTAAATCAATTAAGCATGAAATATTTACACAAAGTGTTAACAAAATTGCATTATCTAGCAATGACGATAAACGAGCAATATCTGTAGACAAAATATCTACGCGAGCCTGGGGTCATGCGCATTTTTTTAAAGAATGATAATTTAATACTATCTACCTATTAACTTATAAAATTGTAACTGTAGTATTAAGTACTTTTAACAGCTTATTGTCTATTCTTTATTTTTTTTGGAAAAATATAAATAAATATGTGTTGAATTGTAATAACTTGTTTTATTTACGAACCTGACTGACATATTTACCATCGCAGGAATAATATTAGTATGGATTATAATACATATAATTCAACCATCACACTATAGGAAGGTACTTAGCTGATATACAATATGATACTTCAGATTGCCTTCTATCCAGTTCAACATACATACACACACGCAATCAAACCTTGTACTAATGAAGGGTAGGCCACACCATTACCATATCGAACGAACACTCAGGACTGATACTGAGTAGAAAAACTCAATATCACTTTGCTCGACCCGGGATTCGAACCCGACACCTTAAAGCGGTAGTCGTACCGCGCTCGCTTTACCACTACGCTACTGAAGCATTCAGTTCAATGTATTATAAAATGTTAAATAAGCATTAAATATATGACGTATCGTTTTGTTTCTAATGAATAAAAT
The DNA here is from genome assembly GCA_947568825.1 of Sphinx pinastri. Taxonomy (NCBI): domain Eukaryota; kingdom Metazoa; phylum Arthropoda; class Insecta; order Lepidoptera; family Sphingidae; genus Sphinx; species Sphinx pinastri. Next base: position 13,010,737 of record OX387636.1, on the reverse strand, counting down.
ATTATGCTTATTTAACGTTTTATAGTAAACGTGTTCTAACATGTATAATACCGTTGTTTGTTTCGGGGGAGATATATAATTTTTGGTCACTTGTCACATATTACTGGTTCGAATAGGTACTTAAACTACATTGCAAAATCATCAAACATCAACAGCATGTCGTTGGTATGTATTTTTTTAAATTATATTTTATTAACTTTGTATTAATTATAATAGATTGTATTACCATAATACCATTAGTAATGATTTAATTTGTTTTGTTACAGATTTCTGATGCAGATATTATATTTAACCAGTATGCGCAAGATCCCTTCGAAGGATTCTCCGAGATTCTACGCAACGAGCCCGAAATTTGCAATCAACAAACGAAAGAAAAGAAATCCAAACGAAGTCGGGAAAAGTCAAGACACAATAATATAACGAAACAGAAAGAGAACACGTCTTTTGTAATGAGCAGATTACAGCGACGCGGCATCAAATTGATAAAAATTTTCGTTATAGACCTTTGTAACAACAGTACTCAAACCAGTGACAGTGATAGTGATAGAGAAAATGTAATTTTAAATGCACAATACATAGTTAAAGACGCTATTGATAGCGTCATGGACGATACTGAATCATTGGTCAAGAAAATTTCTAAGTCCTTAATAGATAGTGATTTTTAAGAAACTTTATGTTAAAAATTGTGAGTATAATGATGTTTTTATTTAAACATGAACTTTTAACTTGTCTGTATTAGATATATCAGATGTTATTATGGATTATGTAATAAAATATATTTATATTAAAAAGATTTTTATTTAATGAAACTTAAAATATACAATTTATTACCACTTCAGATATTTCTTAATACATAATACATTTTTTAGAGCACAATGTTTGAAATGATGAGTACAATTTAGATTTGTTTTTTCATCGCAATATTTTTTATGTAACACTGTAAAACTAGGACACTTTTCTTCACCGAGGTCCGACACTTTGCAATTTACACAAAGATCTTGTACCCATTTCACCTTCTCTAATCCTTTGACAATGATTTCTTTATTTTCTAAATATGGAACGATTATACGTTGAAATTCTCTAAAGTCAATATATCCTTCGTTCCAGTAAATGCCTCTGTTTTTCTCCAACCATTTAACCTGTCTCTTTTCTTCATCTGATAAGTTCTTAAAAAGATACGGTGGTTTTATTAAAAACGTTTGCGTATAATTACGAGTTGCAAAAGATAATTCCTTTAATATAAAATTGTTATGTATGTCTTTAAATCCTTGAACGTCCAATATTATACTATTAGAATTCATGATATTTTTCTCACAGTACTGCTTAGGGGTTTATATTCAATTATACAGTCATTCAATATAAGACAGTAAGCAGAAGTTTGATCAGGTATTTCAACAATACTCTCCAACTCTACTCTCACGTCAACTACTGGACCTGATATAAGATTATCTATTTGTCGAGAACAATCTATCACACATAACGGAGCAATGTCCTTAAATTCTTTAGCACTCAACAAAGGCTCTGGTCTACGTCCGTAATAAGACTGTTGAAATCGAGCGTACTGTTCGTATAATAAAGCATATTGATTGTTTATAAAATCAGTATTTAGATTTTCGTACGGATAATAAGTTGAATTTAAGTAAACTTTTACTTCACGTAGGTTACAGTGATCAAATCTAGACATGTCAGCCCCAGATTTGTTTTTCCTGTTGGTTTGCAGTCCTATAACAACGTATCGTGGTTTTTCGATTTGCGATGAGGTTTTAATAGACCACGTATGCTTTGTTGTTTTAGGTAATAAAGGATATTCATATAAATCCCAGTTTCTAAAAATTAATTGAAGTGCACGGTCTTTTTCTAAAATTTTTATGAAGTTCAATTTTTCTTTGTCGGACACTTTCACATGTGGCATTCTCCATACAATTTTATTAATTTCAACACTTTGTATGACTTCTCCACTATTCAGTTTCAAAGCATTCAAGTCTGTATTACTTCTTAGCAAAATCAGTTCGTGTTTACAATTTATGATAACTTTTTTGTAATCTTCACCAAATCCTAAGATATTACTTAGCGGTATTGATACTGAAAAAAATCCATTCTCACTTTTCGTGCCATGTATATCCCATCTCCAGGCTTGGGATGTTTTAGATTCACTTTCGTTCATAGATATCAATGATTTGATGGTAGTAGTTACACCCGCATTTTTTATTTTATCTATCTCCACTCCGTTCAATTCATACCTGATATCTTGAAAAAGGTACATCAACGGATTATTTGTAAATTCTACGCTTGTTTTTTCTTTGGTATCTCTTTTCGTAACATTCACAAATCCTTCTAAATGTAAAGTACTCGCTGATGGCAGAACATACATTTTACGGACTTCGTAGGAAGAATGTTTTCTGTACCTTGCGGTAGAATTTGTTTATAACAAGTAATATATTTAGAGAGGTGTGTTCAGTGTTCACAAACTACCGCATATATCTCCGAGGTAATAGGCATTGTTTCAAACCATATTTTCTGTTTAAAAGAGTACCTATAATTACGAATATGATCCTTACAAATTTATAGAGATCTGCTCTTCGGAGAACGATACTAAAACACCTCAACAAAAGAAACTTCATTGTATCAAAATATTAGTTTGGGTGGTAGTTATAAATTTGTTTCTATATAATTTGTTACTAATACGACTGGTAGAGATAATGTATGTGTATCAATTTAAAAACGTTTTAGGAGAAACTTCAGTGACAATAAGTTGAAAATTAATATTGTTTCAGTAAAAAAACAAAGAAAACTATTGATATATTTGGTATAAGTCGCAACTATGCAACGGACACAGAGCAAACTGAAAGTATTAGTCGGCTCTCGTCATATTTTGTGAACCGAGTGGCCAACGGCAGCGAGCGGCGAACAGCGAGCACCAGCGGTGAATACTACATCGACTGCAAGGTGTACAAGTCGAGCGACGCGCACGACACCGAACCATTGGACATGTGGAAGAAGGCGCTCATCCGTATCAAGTTCCAAACCGACACCGATTCCCCTCAGTGGCGAAAATTACAAGAGTTCGTGCGTTTATCCGATTTATTGTTCGAAGAACAACCGAAAACATATAATAATGTTAAATAAAAAATTAATAATTCGAAAACGTCACAGTTATTTTACTCAACCAAAGCTTTCACATTCATAATACACATAACATTTCATATGAGTTTCAATCATAATTTGATGAATTCGTATAAAACACATTACAAAAACTTTATTTTTCCTTCGACACTCATTGATTGCCCGTTGTCAGAGTATACAATTGTGGTGTGAATTCATATTCTGAGTCGATCATTCCATATTGGGCAGTCTAGACCACCGTCCGGAGCGATGGCGAACTTGTCAGAGTATAAAATTGTGGTGTGAATTCATATTTTGAGTCGATCATTCCATATTGGGTATTCTAGACCACCGTCCGGAGCGATGGCGAACTTGTTTCGCCGAGCGACAGGTGGTCTAGAATGCCCAATATTATCCTACTCCCGGGACCCTCTTTTTGCTCTCTCATACCATTTTTTTGGACCTAGAAGCCAATTTTATGGCACCTCTTCATTTACTTTTGGTAGAATTTCATAGGAGCTATCTGGTAATAGAGTTTGTTTGGGGTTTAGATCATGTCTAGATCTTATACGCAAGTGTAGGACTATAACAGGACTCTCAAATACTCGATGAATAAAGTATGAATTTGATTAACTTGTGGGTTGCTTTTTTTCATTCTCTGAAAGGAGCAATTATGTTTCTTAAGGAGAGGAATCTAGTGTATAATGAAGACTTAATGTACACTAAATTTCAACTAAATGGTACTTCTAACAAACATTGAAACACCTTAACGTTTTACTAATAATAATATCACACACACTCACGTCTTTCATCCCCGAAGGGGTAGGCAGAGGCGCATTAGTACACCCACTTTTCGCCGTGCGTATTCCGTCCCATTATGTGATAGGGGGCGATCCTATTGCCATACCAGGCACAAATTCCAGACTCCGGGCTAATAGTGGTGGAAAACCAATATCACTTTGCCCGGCCCAGGCATCGAACCCGAGACCTCAGCATTGCAGTCAAACCGTAATACAACTACGACACCGAGGCAGTGAGTATTTATAATATTAGTAAGGTGGAATAGTTGTATCTAATACCAATCAGCAAATTCTATTTTCTCTCTATTCTAAAACAATTTTCTATCCCCAGTCCGAACGTTCCTTTCTATTTGTTTGTCTACCCTAAGGTTCACATTACGATGTGAATTCAATAACTATTTAAAGAAATGCTATTGCCGTATTGATTGGTAGAAATGGAGTTAAAGTTCCCGCCATGCCATAGACAACGTCACGTCGCATAGACAATCCATTTATAACATTTTATTTTTATTAAAAAAAATATCAATACGTTTAGAGAAAATGATTTGAATTGTGCACGGTTGTAGATAACTAATACATAATGTTTAATAGTTCTAAGAGCTAAAAGATGTCGGCTTTTTGTATGGGTACTGGACCTCAAAATATAACCAGGCTATAACTTTATGGATATTAAAGAGGCAAAAATATGGATCTTGGATCCATTAAAAAAATATTTTTAGACCATTTATAACTAACTTTTTTAAAAATGGTGATTTAAAGTGAAGTTTTTAGCAAAATAAAATTACATAAATCTCAAAATCGTAAGACTTTAAAATTATACGATTTATTGCAAAGGCCTAATTTTTTGGAAGTACTATCCAAGTATAGATAACGTATCTTGGTTAGAATTTTAAGTCTGTTTTTGGACATGTCCTTTAAAGTAGAATAAGTTAGGTTTCTTTTCGGAAAGGTTTTTTTTTATTGCATTGAATGACGAGACGAGCATGCCGTTTGCCTGATAGTAAGCGATACGACTACCCATAAACAGTAGCAACACCATCCAGCATTTTGAGTTACAAAGTACTGTGTGGCATTCCACTGCGCTCATCATCCAGAGACATAAAATGTTAAATCTCATTATGTTCAGTAGTTACACTGGTTACAATGTCCTTCAAACCGAAACACAACAGTGCATACACACTTTTGCTTGGCGGTAGAAATAGACATTGCGGTGGTACCCACCCAGATGGACTCTTACATATGAGAGACCTACCACCAGTATGGTGGTTATGGCGGTTAGCGTTGATGTTGTCATCAATAAGTGTGTAAGCTTAACTTTGTATAGTATAGACCGGTCTACTGAGGGTCACCTGGGGTCGTAGCGTACGTAATCTATGCGTTTCGACCGATAAGTCTATCGCTAGGATATGTAATTCGCATACAAAATGTATGCAATTTTTGTTTTCTATTAGTGTCAATTGTAGAAAGGCGTAAGTTCTGTCTGACGTTAATTCTCATCGGTTTTCAGTGCTAATACTCGTTTACGCTACACCACAACACATTCAAACACCTGGTTTCAAACATATTGACAACGTTTAATTCGTACAACAATGGAGTGGCAGGCCACAATGTTCGTAATAAATTGCAAAAGGTGGCTGAGTCGCCGCGGTCCCAGGTGCGTTCTACGTCTCATACTTTGGTACACTTGACGCACGCAGGGCTGGCTCTGGGAATAGATTTGGGGAACTAAATATTTATTTGGAGAAGGCTTATCATGTTTAATTAAGTTTAGGTTTCTTGGCATAGTTCTGGATGAATATTTGTGAGAACTATTTATGATTAGGTTAGGTCACGAAGTTTTATAGATGCTTATTAGAAAAAGAATATATTACTGAAGGATTATAGCTATTAAACTGATTCGGAAACGTACTTGCAAAATGCTGCTTGCCGATAGGAATAGACTAAATAAAAATCGAGAAATAAATAATAATACATTTATTTAAGCATAAAAGTATTTATGACAGGTCAAAATAAAAAAAGAAACGTTGTTCGAATGTTGTGTATGTTAATTATAGCTGACTAGCTTTTGCCCGCGGCTCCGCCCGCGTGAATAAGTTTTCCCGGGATAAAAGTCCCGGTTTATATTTTCCCGGGATAAAAAGTAGCCTATGTGTTAATCCAGGACATAATCTACCCGTGTGCCAAATTTCATCGAAATCCGTTCTGTAGTTTGTGCGTGAAAGAGTAACAAACATTCAGACATCCATACATCCATACTTACAAACTTTCGCGTTTATAATATTAGTAGGAAGTAGGATTAAATGACTCGAAATATAATTATAGAACTTCTTTTATTACAAATTCTTTGATATTCTTGTACGATTTATCTATGATTTGTGTATATTTTATTATTATGTACTAACCAATCCTTAATCAAATCATACAAAATAACCACATATTCGGAAACTGTTTTCGGAAATTCTGTCAGCCCTGTTAACCTGGGCCCGCAACTGAATGTTATGGAAAACTCCCTTGATTTATACTTACCGGTGATATTTAGGGGCGGCTCACCACGGCTCACCGCTGTAATGACCTATAGGGATTATGGAGACTGTACAATAATATATATTTTATTTACGTTTAAGAATTTATAACGCCACATAGGAACTTAATTCGCGTCTGATTTCGAGAGGGGAGTTGAATAGTTTTTTTTTCATATTTATACTTACGCTCATGCTGAAAATTATGAATGTAATTGGCTTCATTTTGAAAGGTTAAGTTGCGATTTCAGACAGCAGCGGCAGTCGGCGTCGGCAGTTTTATTGTATGGATGAATATGAACTGTCGCGCGGCATTTGTAGTCGTATGTCGGAACTGATCTCATACAAATTGATACTTTAAATAATGCTGTCTGCCGCTGCCGTCTGACGCGTCCTGCGAAATCGTAGCTTTAGTTGTCATATAATGATTATTTTTTCATATGTATATACATGTATATAGGATGCCTGTAAGTCCTTTGTCACTAGGTAAATGGGGTGATAATGAATATTATTAACTTTATTATATGTACTATTGGTTCTTTAGTCATGTTATAAATGGCAAAATCTGCTTATTGATTTGCCTTTCACGTAGCAAAAGATTAGCGGATCGGCATGATATTTCGCTTAGAGATTTTAGGTGCCAAGATAGTAGCATACATTTTTGATTCTGGAAAACGCACGCCTCTTGTGAAACAAGTTATTGCCGAAAAGCATTTCATACGAGTAAAGCTGGGAGCAATAACTAATTAATAAATCCCACACCGCAGTAAACATTATTAGAAAATAATTGAATTTGCATTTCGGTATGTATAATTTATGGATTCTGGTCCGATTATAACATTATTGTGCATTAATGAGCAAATAATTAATAAGAGCAAATGTTAGCGGTCCATAGGTGTAACGCACTGCGCAGACGTTCTCATTTTGTTGCCTAGAAACATTATAAGACTATGAAACATACTGCTGGGGTGCCGTTGTTGTATTCCGTGTGCATTACGATCACCTCTCTGATGTTCTGGGTTCGTATCGCGGGTCGGGCAAAGTAATATTAAGTTTGTCTACTCAGTATCAGCCGGAGTCTATAATTTGTGCCGGATATGTGATAGGCTCGCCCCCTATCCTATCAAGGGAAGGAAATTTAAGGCGAAAAGTGGGCGCCCTGGTTGCACATCTGCCCACCCCTTCGGGCATAAAGGCGTGATGTGTTTTTGTTTCTTTTACTACGAAACTACCAGTTGATAATGTTGCTCATGACTTAAGTAACCCCATTAGTTAGAGATAACAGAAGTATTGCCTACAATACCCTTGGCTTACTTGCAAATGCTCCACGCTCCGTGCTAGCGGATACTGCAGTGGTAATCCAACCGGACTATGGTATACATAAACCAGATTCCTACAACCCATGTCTTTCAAAAAATTATAAAGATAATTCACCATTAATCACAGTATTGTCCAAAATCATCGGATAAGCATAATCCAACATAAAAGCAAGTCAATTCCAAAGACAATATTGTTCAAACTCGTTACTACTTCGACGTTCGGAACATTTCGCTGTCTGTAGTTTTTGTTTTCGGAACAGAAGTGCAACTTGGCAATAGTTACTAACAATACACGGATGCGTTCGAAGTCGTTGAGTAATTAGTGGGATTCTAACTGCGCTAGAAGTGTGCTAAGGCATCGCGCAGATGTAACCTACCTATGTCAGGTATGAATTATGTTTCTTTTTTTATTTCAATGGAATGACGAGTATGCCTTTCGTCTAGTGGTAAGCAATGTGACCACCCATAAAAAGTAGCAACACCAAAGAGAACTTTAAATTACAAAGTACTACGTGGCACACCACTGCGGTCGTCACCCTTTTTTTTTATATTTCGCGGGGAAAAAAATAAAATAAAAACGCGTTATCGCTACCACCACTGGGGGGTGAGTGGAACGGTTATGTTGGTTTCACACAGTCTTACGGCCCAATGTCGACACTCGGGAGTATAGCATCACCCGAACGAGCATTGGACCGAGTCCCTAACAATTATGTACACCCTACACCGAAACCCGCGCTGGCCTTCTTCGGCGCATACGAGACGGCCCCGGGGTATCTTGTTGCACTAAGATAGCTGCACGGGACCCTCTCAATACACTGAGACATTAGAAGTTGTCTCATAATGTCCAGTAATTACACTGGCTACGATGTCCTTCAGACCAGAACACAACAGTGTAAATTCTTGCTTGACGAGTTTCTGAAAAATATGTTCCTGTGGTATTAACGATTGCTTACCTACTTTACAGTTGCTCCAACGAAACGAATTAGTTTAGTCAATTTAGTCATATTTACTATCAGTATTTTAGTAATAGTAAATAATTATGGACAACTCCCTACAGCAATCTTTTTGTGTTATGTTGTGACTTGTGCCACGTTAGCATATTCTCATCATCATCATCAACAGCCCGTTGCAGTCCACTGCTGGACATAGGCCTCTCCCAAGATACGCCACAGAGCCCGGTCTGCTGCTTTATGCATCCAGTCGTTGCCGGCCCTCTTGTGCAAGTCGTCCCGCCATCTGGCCAGAGGGTAGGTTCTGCGTAGCCTTAATTTATTTAGATTATATATTTTTAAATTAAGTTAATATTATGGTGTTATGTTGACTTGTGGCACATAGCCAGAGTTTGCGCAGGAGAAAATTGTTCGATTATATATTTTTTACTTATATTAATAATAATATGTGATTGTTCTCCCATTTCTAGTCCCGAATACAGCTCTGCCTCGTTTTTGTTAACTCCACAGGTACAAAATACAAATCGATAGTTAATTACCGAACACGCTCCTTGACATTTTACAGAAGGCACGCAAATAATTTCGATTGTTAAAGAAAATTTCTTTTTCAATTTATGTATGTGACGTTTAATATGTGTTGGGATTGGATTTTAATATGTGATTTGGAGGTGTTTTGTATTGATAAAGCTTTTCTTTCGACTTTATGTGTATTTATTTCGTACAAATTCTTTCTTCATTTGTAGCATTTCTAGTTAGTTGCACCTCCACAATCATTGAGAGTGTATGGCCCGGTTGTTTCATTCGTGGTCAAGTAAAGTTAAGGATCTTATGACACTGGCGAATTGAGAGTGAATTTACAGTGAGGCGAAGGCACTGCGCGCTCGTCCAGTGTAATAAGACCGTTAACTTTACTTGACCACGGATGAAACAGCACCGGCTAGTGTTTATCATCGTATGGTACTTTATTACATGTATCGTCGTATATACATATCTACCAAATGAAAAAAAGTTTGCCATCATGTAGCATTATCTCAAAGTGTCTGCTATCCGACGTCTACACAACTAAATAGAAAAGTAAAACAGTCACCTATGCTCCTAAATCGCTGCTCCGAAATAAATAGTAATTTAGTACGATTAGATACTACCAACGTTAACAGGCAAGAAATATTTTCAAAAAAAGAATCGAGACGTAACAGAACCAGGTAGTTATTTGCACGAACCAGCCCCGCCTGTGGGGGTACGGTGATACAGATAAACGTAACGCTATCGATGGCCTGTGTACGACACGGTATAAATAAACCATGAGCACCTGCCGGACCGAGTACCCAAGCGACAGATTGGATCGAGATGAGGATACTAAATGATCAAAGACCGAAATCAGGAAACAAGCGCATTTGCTATCGTTGGATTGATCTCTAGAACAAACCAATTAAAATAAGTCATAACCGAACTTTATTTTGATTGGCCTATTTTTGCGTAGTTAACTTCATTATTTTATTTAGATTTGAGTCTGAATTTGATATATTTACAAGAGACGTCTGAGTAAAAAATAGTAATATTGTGATAGAGCAGCTATTTACAATACATTATCGCTAAAAACTATAAAATTTTAACAGCTATTAAAATATTAATAAACCGTTAAATTGGAAAATAAAACAGGTTCAAAAACCCATTTTAAACCATAATGTTATTGAGTATAATACTATGCTTGCTTTATGGTAAGTGAAGTACATGGATTAATATATAGTTAGAGTATAAATGATGAAATCGAAAGATTGGAAGAGACTTGAAAAGAGTAGTAACGAGAGTAGACTGGGTAAATACTCCCACAAATTTACCATTTTGTAAAAAGACAACAGGAATGACTTTTGTGTGTCAATTCCGAATATTGAGATGAAAGAGTTCTAAGATTATATAGAGTTAATTATATAGAGAGGGCTTGCGAAAATTTTCATACAAAAATTTTAAGCCTGTTCGTCAGTAACTCAATCTACCGTGAAATAACAAAACTATGTAAAATGCATTAGAAAATACTTTGCCATGATCGTAATGCGCAAATCGTAATATTTCCTTCCAAAATATTGCTTTCTTTACAAAATTTGCGCTTACGGAGATGTCTTGTTACATGGATGTGTCAGCTAAGACAGGGACTTATTACCAATTGGTAATAACTTTTGGACGAAAAATTTGGGTCTGATGTCCGGTCTAAAACTATATTTTTGAATGTCTTTGTTTAAGACAAAATTAAAATGCTCTGCACAAAATTTCGGTCCCACGATCACGTTTATCTTACATAAAAAAATAGTTGAAAGCTGACGGAATTACAGCCCATTCTTTTTATTGCTAAAAGTCTATTGGTTATTTCCACTCACTTATGTCAAGGTCTATATCGTGTAACTTGTAGTAAGAGAGAAATAATTCAAGACTTGTCAGCAGGTGTTCCAGTATTCAACCTAGACATTCCACCAATATACGCGAAAATACTAGATGAATTATCATGGACATTGAAACTGAAGCTACTAAAAGACTTTGCAGATGCTACATCCACCACTACAACAACAACTGAGAAGACAAAGAGCGCACGACGGGTTGGTTTAGAGGCTTTAGTGATGGCCAATCCAGAGGAATCGGGTAATCTCGTACAGGACAGAAAAACAAACGACAAATCGATTTATATAAACAATGCGTTAGCTGAGAAAGATCCTTCCGAATACTTGAAAGGTGATTCATATAACAATAATGATTTCTTTAAAGACACTGGATTTGTATCTGAAAACAAAGATGATTTTTTTGAAAATAATAATAAAAACCGTTATACACAAGAATCCGATTCCCGACGATACATCAAACACAAGAAAGGCCATTTCATAAAATCCAGAAAAGATCCTCGGTACTTTCCTAGACATGGATTGCGAAATAATGGACGTGTATTAAACATCTCTTCAAAGATGGGCAGGAGACAAGTGGGGGATGTGGCGAACTTACAACCAGCTGCTGATACTCCAGATGATGAAGAAAATATGAGGATGAAGCTCTTTCGCCTTATGTATGAGACTGTAAGAGACAGTGACTTGAAGGTGAAGAGAGCAGAGCTGATCAAAACTCATTATCATAATTCTAGTGCGTTTGACATTGGGTAGGTATTTGTGTTTTTTATTTGATATTTCGGTTTGTAGTTCGACTTAATTATAGATCAAGCGTCTTGCTACTTCATTTAGTATGTACATGTTTTACGTATGCAAGCGTTATTTTTGGTAGGGATCACCACTTTATCTACATCTGCTAACAACTAACAAGTAGCAGTGTGCAACTACAAATGTATTCCAGATAAGAGTATTGTTGTCAATGTAATTTCTGAGCGTTGGAAGACTTACCATTTCAGGATGATAAGCGAAATTAGATACCGTGTTGTATTTCTACCTAATACGAGCATCTTTCGCTGATGATACTTTATGAGCTGACGTGCCATTTGCCATGGCATTTGCCACCATAGCGGCTTGCTTGTCTTATTCAGTATAATTCCAGGTACCTCATGGGTGACATGACAGACAAGTACAACATCATGAACGACATCGCCACGACCCTGAAAAAGCTGTATCATGAGTGGAAGCCGCTGGAGCACATCAACGCGTACGAGCAGATCGCTAACCAGGCGATACAGATCAGCCATCTTATAGATATGATGCGGCATGTCAATAAACGAAATAGCACTGTTTAGTCATTGTTTAGCAGTCTATAAAGCTATCCCTTAAGAGTTGGTAACGCCTATATTCATATAGTGCCAAGGATAAATAAGTTAGTTCTTATCTTTCCTTCAGAACCTCATTGTCTCTTGCACACTTATTATAAGTGGTACAGCTGGATTGTGAACGTGAATTAATTCATGCTTGTTTTAACGTATAGTATCGTGAGTGAGATTTTTGCTGTCTTATCCACTTCCTAATCATTATTATTTTAAGGCAAGCAGCATACGATTCGTTGCCGAAGAGAAATACATCATCAACATTGGCAATCATTCGCCTGCCTCGGTGGCGTTGTATTACGGCACGACTGTAATGCTGAGGTCTCGGGTTCGATCCCCGGTTCGGGCAAAGTGATATTGGATTTTTCTATTCAGTATCAGCCCGGAGTCTGGAATTTGTGCCCGATATGGCGATAGGCTCGCCCCCTATCAAATCATGGGACGGAATACGCACGGCTAAAAGTAGGTGCACTTGTTGCGCCTCTGCCTACCTCTTCGGGGATAAAAAGCGTGAGTATGCGTATGCGTATCATTGGCAATCATTTACCTTGGGCTGACTGAGAGATTATTGTATGGAAAAAGACAGTATTATAATTCGAGGCTAAAATTAATTTTTTGACTGAGATGAATGTGGTTCGGTCAATCCAATTCGCCATACACCCGTACGCGAATCGATCGGCTCATTACGCGAACATCGCGTAATCACGTACTTTCAACACGCCAACATCGACGTTCCTAACATAGGTCCCAACTCCCATTGCATTGAACAAAGCAAACGTTTCCAATAAAGCTCTAATTTCACTGCTTTTATCAAACTATTGGATAGTTTAGGCGTGTGGTGGCTGGTTTGGCTGCATCATGATTTTGGAGATAATTGACAGAAAATTTATGTAAAAGAACTCTTGTTGTATTTTGTGGAATATATATTATACTAGGTGTATCTCGTGGCTATGCCCGTGGTAACAGTCTTCTGAAGCCGCCATCTATATGACGCTAGTGTAATCTATTAAAAAATCTGATTAAAATTGCAACTACAAGTAATATAAGTTATATGTTTGTCATACTACAAGTAGTATGACAAATATAAGTTAATGCTAGAGCGTATTCAAAATAAATTTACTAGATTCTTATAATATTTAAAACAGTATGGTGTTTACCCAGGTTACCCTTTACTATATCCTACATTATTTGTTTTAGGAATGACAAGTTATTATAAATTGGAAGTTCGTAAAAAAAAAAAAAAAAAGAAAATCATTTATTGATCAAGTAGGCTTATAAAAAAGCACTTATGACAAGTCATGACAAGGTAGAGACAATAACAAAGGTACATATACCAATTAAATAATTTAAAGTACCTAGATTAAATAATGAACAACCAGCACGGGCTGATAGGTACAGAGGACACGGACATTGGGGACGGGAATAGGGCTAGGTAAGGAGAAGTGGAGCTGATATAAAAGAAAGGGAAGGAGTATCTTTACATTACGAGGAAAGGAAACGCCACGGTCCTCGCCGGCGAGGATAAAAAGGTCCTAGCCTAGCTAACCTACCAGCCTTTCACTAGCTACCTAAGCGATGACGACCCGAAGAAGAAAGGCAGAAAGAAACTCCGGGCTTAATTTTTTCGTCATGAAAAAATTAAGCCGTAATTAATTAATTACGTCTTGATTTTCTTCATTGTTTTTCAAATGTATATTTGACAGTATTATTATTACACAGGTTAATGTATGCATGGATGTAGCCCTAAGATATAAATAAAATACTATTTGGAAGCAACCAAATAAAAATATATTGGCGTTCATGATGCATTAACCCGCGTTTACAAATCATTAATAGTAATAGATACCTATAGATCGGTCGTCACTATAATTAAACAATGTCAAAATGTCTAAAAAAATTGAACGTAAATGGCAAAAAAAAAAAAGTAAAAATATAATATTATGGACATAGCCATATAAATGTCATATTATAATATATTTTTTTCATAGGCGTTCAATGTGAATGCCCAGTGCCTTGGTGCTGTGCCGGCAGGACTGATTCCAAATATCCTTATCATTTAAATAGTCTGTCACTTTATAGTAGCCTCTAGAAATCAATACACGTTTAACGTAAGGCTTAAATTGGATTTCAGGCAGATTTATTACTTCAGAAGGAAGCTTATTATAGAATTTAATGCAGTTGCCCATAAACGAATTACTTGTTTTACTCAGTCTAAACTTTGGAACTGCAAGTTTGTTTTTGTTCCTTGTATTTATACAATGTATGTCACTGATTTTTATAAAGCTATCTAGATTTTTGCGGACATACATAATGTTTTGGAATATGTATTCAGCTGGCAAGGTTAGTATACAGCGTGTAAAAGACAGCCTACCGAATTTTGTTAAGTAAAATAGCATTATATGCCTATATTAAAATAAAGATGTCCGCGGGTACCGGACATGTGTGCATAACAATTTCGTAATTCTTGGGCCAGAAATGTATGTGATCCATTGCGTAGTTATCGAAATCTACCTACACTCTACAGTAGCCGGCGCGGGGTACCGCGCGAATACGTTCTTAGGTTAAAGCACCGCGGCGTGATACGAGGACTAACACAACTCAACTCGACAAAATAATATCACATGGGTCTTCCAGACCCTTCTTGTCTGGGTACTACCGGCTGGTTATCCAAAGTACGTTGATACGCCCGAGTTATTACTCGCTTATCAATTGGGTGCCGATTATAAGGATACTTTTCTCCATAAAGTCGAAGAGCTTGTTGCTCTTTGCCTCGAGCTTCACCGTAACACATTATCATTTGTCCATATTCACGTGCACTGAAACTGTCAAGGTATTTCACTATTCCGCTCCCGAGACATTAAAAAAACACTTGTTCTTCCTGGAAATCCTGAGAAAAGAACAAACCCATAAACCACAAATCCTCATTAATAAGAACGTCACGAAAAAATACGATCCGCACAAGACGAAAGGTGCGTCGGAACTAACAAACAAACCGCCGCGCCACCCGCCAGGGGCCAAAAGTAGACCTACTTGCGAGTCGCACGCGTCGCTCAAAGAAATTACCTAGACTTATAACATTTGGATCGGTCATTTTCATTAAATTTATTTGCGTCTTGAAGTACCTAATAACGAATAATTTGCCGGATCCATAGTTGGGCATTTATATAAATAAGATTCCCTGTTTCGTCACAAATGAAAAGATTTTATTGCTTAGTGCACCCAAGTTTTGTAATGATGTGGTAAGTATGGTAGTTGATCACATTTACGAGTTTTGGAAAATTGTGATATTCCTTCACCGTTAATACTAGCTAACAAAGTTTTTTTTTTAAACTCCTACAACTGATATTGTAAATACTTTTTAATGTTAAATAAAAAAATAATTAAAAGAAGGCTTACTTTAGCACTAATAAAAAACGTTATTTCATTATTATTTCATAAAAAACACAACTTCGCGTTCATAGTTAATGAATTGAGGAGTGAAATTAAATAAGTCCAATCCACATTTTCTATAATCCGAAATTCGCAACGCTCGTCGCTCGTAGTCAAAGGACGCCGCGCGCGTCGGCGCGCCTTTGGGCCGGCGGCCGGCCGCCCGGCGCGGCGCAGCGAGGCCATTGCACGCGGCGCGCGTGGCGCTGTATACCTATTTCAAAACAGCTGACTGGGGGCGCGTGCGTACATTTTATCTTTTCTACATACATTTCTGTTATTATGAAAATAATGTACTTCTTGTTATTTTAATGAAAGTGGGGTTGTGTTAGTGAATAGTATCGATTTTATTGCGTTATCATTGAAAAAAAATTACAAAAAATCATGAAAAGACCGACGAAAAATTCAAACGCAGGGGGTATCAGAATCATGTACTGAACACCTGGTATCATTTTTCGGTAGGCTGTCTTTTACACCCTTTATTAATATCTTTAAAAAGGTCTCGAAGAGAATCGCGAGATTGCAAATCATAAATAGCGCGAACAGCTCTTTTCTGTAATATGAAAATAGTCTGCAGATCAGCTGCAGAACCCCATAGCAAAACACAGTACGACATAATACTATGAAAGTAAGCAAAATACACTAACCTGGCCGTCGCCACGTCTGTCAGTTGCCTAATCTTTCTAATGGCGAATACAGCGGAGCTTAATTTACCAGCTATTCTATGTATATGCGAACTCCACTGTAGCTTAGCATCAACTGTTATTCCAAGAAAGACAGTAGAAGGAACAAGATCTAAGACATTTCTATCTAATACAATATTAGAAACTTGTTCAGTATTGTTCAGTAGGGAGAATTTAATACATTTGGTTTTCGCCGCGTTCAAAAGTAGATTATTTGTGGAAAACCAGTCTGAAATGAAACCAAGTGTTTCATTAGGCTCTACAAAAGCCTCATCTTTCCTATTGATCTTAAAAATAAGTGACGTATCATCAGCAAATAAAACTACATCTGCTTTTTTATTTATCATGTAAGGTAAGTCATTTATATACACTAGGAATAAGAACGGTCCTAATATGGAACCCTGAGGTACCCCTATGCTAACTGGAGATCCGTATCCGTATCCGATCGTAGGGGAGTATATATATATGTATGTAGGTACATATATATATATATATATATTCCACCTTACCCCCTCCTCCCACTCACACACACACACACACACACACACACACACACATACACTGACACTTCCGCGCTACATCACGTTGGCAAACTTACTGTAACTTATTGTACTTACTTGCTTCTATTAATTACTATTGAACGTTTTGATTTTAGTTTAGCTTAAATTATACATGATGTTAGTTAACAATCTACCTTTATAACAGTTATGCATATGCATAGAAATCTAATTTATGCCAATGTAACCACTCATAGATCTTTGCGATACAGGCCTGCGAGCCTAGTGCAAAGATCACCAATAATGTAAGATTGTGATTGTATCCTTATGAAATGGTAAACAAAATAAATAAATAAATAAATAAAGTAGCTTTTGCCAAATACGTATTTAAAGTGATTCGCGGGAAAATCCACAATCCCAGCCTCCTACAAGCAGCTGGGTTGTGTGTCCCTGATGGGTGTGTGGGGCGACGGCGACGACCGCCATTGCTCTCGGTGCCTCGAGCTCGCACCAACTTACTGCAGCACGCACCGCTGACGCGCGCGCTGCGTGTGCTCAATGCGGTGTCCAGCCGGGTTGATTTATTTTCGTGCTCACTGACGGAGTTCACGGAGGCCGCTTGTATCTTAGTTAGTTATACTTAATATAATGTAGTAAAATGTTGGTTGCTGTATTTATTATAATGTTGTATATGTCCTACACTACTGTATTGGGTGTAACCTGTAATTAGTAGTAAGTGTGTGGAATAAATAAATAAAGATATAAAAATAAAAACTATACCGTACGGGAACACGTTACTGGGATAAAAAG
This sequence comes from Sphinx pinastri, assembly GCA_947568825.1. Lineage (NCBI taxonomy): Eukaryota > Metazoa > Arthropoda > Insecta > Lepidoptera > Sphingidae > Sphinx > Sphinx pinastri. The sequence goes on along the minus strand of OX387636.1, from coordinate 12,992,886 downwards.
TATCCTATGTGTTAATCCAGGACATGGTCTATTTGTGTCCCAAAGATCTAAATCAGTTCAGCTATTTCTGAGTTTACTTCTAACAAACATCCAAACATTTTCACTAACTTTCGCATTTATAATGTTAGTAAAGTAAAGTAATAGGTAATAGTAGTAGCATAGTAACATAAGTCTAAGAATAACATAAGATAAAATAAAAGGAACACGCTGGATGCAGGCCGCTTTTGACAGGTCCGTCTGGAAATCTTTGGGGGAGGCCTATGTTCAGCAGTGGACGTCATGTGGCTGATGATGATGATGATGATGATGAAAATAAAATTAGCATACCTATAACTCTAACATACTGGTGGTAGGTCTCTCACATGTAAGAGTCCGTCTGGGTGGGTACCACCGCAATGTCTATTTCTACCGCCAAGCAGCAGTGTGCATGCACTGTTGTGTTTCGGTTTGAAGGACATTGTAGCCAGTGTAACTACTGGACATAATGACACTTAACATCTTATGTCTCAGGATGACGAGTGCAGTGGAATGCCACACAGTACTTTGTAACTCAAGGCGCTGGATGGTGTTGGTACTTTTTATGGATGGTCGTATCGCTTACCATCAAGCGAAGGGCATGCTCGTCTTGTCATTCAATGGAAAATAAAAATCAAAAACTGTGGCCTAAACTTATTTTCCTTTGCGCAAGAAATGGCGACAATATATTCACCGTTTCTCTAATATTTTGAATGTTTGTGCGGTGCCGTGAGGAAGCAGGTTGTAGACACCACCTTCTTTCAACGAAATAGGTATGAATGGACGCGCTTCAAATGCAACTGAACGCAGTAAACAATAATGCAGTCGGGAACTATATATTTTAGATGAATATGCGCGCTGAAATCTTGTCTACCGCAAACACGTTGAACCGTATATCGCCGTCTGCATAGGCCCTAAACTACGCGACGTTTCATTGAAGCCATTCCTCTCTTAGAAAGTGGCCAAAAATTGACACCGGTTAGTTTTATAGGGATTGGTCGCGAAACTAACACGTGACTGACACTGTCTTTCGATCAATCAAAAAAATCAAAATTAAACGACATCGACTTTCGTGTCGTGTTTTATCGCCAGATTCTAAGGGGGCAGACCATGTTCGCGAAAACAATTTTTAACCAGACACGCCCCTATTCTAAGGCTCAGAAATGACACTTGGTTTCGTTGTTACACATCTACCAATGACATACGCATGACGTCCTTATACTTCTTATTGGAATAGCATATTGCACCGATGCGTTAAGCGCATAAAGCGCTGACCGGTCAGTGGAACCTAGCAATGTCTCTCAGTTGGCGTCGGCTAACCAATTTCGATGAATTTACCAGATCATGCGTTAAGCAGCTACGAAATTAATACGATTAGGAAAATATTTCTTTGTATCCTCAGACGTATAGGTGGTTTTAGTTCTAGTGAAGTTTAGTTCTGTTGCTCATGTGTGACGCCAGAATTACTTTTAGAGACCTGTGCATCTGTATCTACTATCTACACACTATTTACATTATAATAAAGTTAACAAATTCTATTGGATTTTTCTAATCAGTATCAGCTCGGAGTCTGGAATTTGTGCCCGATATGGCGATAGGCTCGCCCCCTATCACATCATAGGACGGAATACGCACGGGGAAAAGTGGGTGCACTAGTTGCGCCGCCTACCCCTACCCAATATCACTTTGCCCGAATCGGGGATCGAATCCGAGACATCAGCATTGCAGTCGTATCATAATACAACTACGCCACCGAGGACTACATCGGATAGGAGATATTTATTTTTATGTATATAAAATAAATCTACTAGAGTTCAGAATATGAAAACTGTTTTCATACCTAAGGTACCTACGTCAATATGGGATAAACTGATTTATACCTACGTTATTACAACCAGCTTCAGAAGCGCTATAAATTCTAAAATACACGAGCTAAATATTGGATGACTAAAGGACGAAATACTGGATTTCATTCCGTTGCCGAAATACATTATAAACAGTTTTATAATTAATCCTCAAATTCTTGGACCTTTCGTAAAATAATTAACAACCTAGAACTAGGTTTTCTGTGTATGAATACGAAATTTTAAGGGCTTTAGACATGTAAATTGTGTAGGCTGTTGTACACTAGCTTCTGCACGTGGCTTGGCGTGTGTTGAAGTTCGATGTGACAGTAGCATTTATAGTCTGAGTGTTGTGACTTTCTATTAATAAAACAATTATCAGACAAAACATTAATTTAACTTCTTGACCTTTCGCTATTCACATAATAGTATTAAATACTGATCTACTGCAGGACTCGTGCTTTCTGTACTACTGGGAAGGTTAAACCCTCAGTCCATCATGCTGGCCTATTGCGGGTTGGCAAATTTCACGTGTACCTCCAACATTCTTATGTAATCTTAGTTATACAGTTTTCCTCGCGATATTTTATTCGTTAATTCCTAGCCTAAATCCTCATTGACTTTTAGTAATGTTTTGTAATGGAACAGTCTGCCGAGATTCGAAACGAATGTACGCAGATTCAATATTCAAGGCACCCATCAATGGCTTTCCGAAGTGTGTATTGTTATTTATTGTTCGCTTAAACGGTGGAGGAAACCATTGCAAGACAACCTACATATTCAAAACTTTTAAAAGAATTTCGAAGGTACGTTAAGTTTGCCAGCCGGCACTAAGCTAGCGTGGTGGACTAAGGCCTAAACACTTTCAGTAGTAGAGGACGCCCGTGATCAGCAGTAGACAGTATGTAATACAGGGCTGGTATACTAGACAGAATACCCAGCATTTTGAATCAAGCCACAAGAAATCATTCACTCATTCAGTGAATGATTGATCATATAGCTAACCTACTTGTGGTAATCGATTGGAAGCCCTTCGCAGGTGCGTGCTCTACTATTTATTGCCTGTAGCATAGCTCTCACGCCATTCATTATTTAATGCGCTTCGTTTGAAGGTTTCCGTGTGTTTATTGGTTGGTAAAAGGCGTTTGTAGAAAAAGTGCGACCGAAGAAGTACAAGACTTAAACGAACATGATACTTTGATGGCGCGTGCTAAGGTGAATGAGATTAACGTACAAAATACTGTTCGTAATTTAATCGGCACGGTTAGCATAAATACACTAATTATATTTAAGAATACTTAAGTAGACTGCCTCGGTGGCGTAGCTGTATTACGGTACGACTGCAATGCTGAGGTCTCGGGTTCGATCCCCGGGTCAGGCAAAGTGATACTGGGTTTTTCTACTCAGTATCAGCCTGGAGTCTGGAATTTGTGCCCGATATGGCGATAGGCTCGCCTCCTATCACATCATGGGACGGAATACGGACGGCGAAAAGTGGGTGCACTAGTTGCACCTCTGCCTACCCCATCGGGGATAACGGGCGTGAGTGCGTGTGTGTGTGAATATTTAAGTAATACCCAATACTTACATGGAAAAATTTGAAAACCAAGAACATCTTTTCAAAAAAATATTTTGTCAGATCAGGTAATCACACCGAATATAGTGAAGATAATTGAAGAGTGTAGATTTTCATATTTCATTTGATCTTTTCCTGAACACGGTATAGTTAATTCACGATCTAAAAAGCATTCCGATATTTGCAAAAACATACATCTCTTAATAAAACTCAATAGTATTTCCCATCCCCAAACTGTTAACAAACCTGGTTCCCTGATGATGATCCATGATAATACTCCGAGTGGATCCAACTATTTTATCAGCCCGTTAGCGTTCGCTCTCGAGGGTAACCCATGCAAAGCACTTCGTGTGTAGTCTATAAACATGCGGGTATACTTCACTAACGCCACGCCACGCCACATGTGGTTTAACCCATCTCTATTCGCAACGTGTTCACGAGGGGTACAAAATGTCACTTTTTTTTTATGGCTCCTGTGTTCACATTTTGCCAATGTCAAGTTTGGGTTGTCTTTTTTTATTATCTGTAGTATGTCGAAGTAAAGCAGTGGCTACCTTACCAAGACTTTATCGAGGAGTTTTGGCGGCAACAAAAAAAACACTTGATTAGCATGATTATTTCAATTCACTTCATTCGAGCTCTTTAATAGAACTATATTGGATAATGTACCACCACAATTATGCATAAGTATCACCAAAATAATGAATAAAAACAAGAACACCTCATGACACTTCCAAGTTCCCGCCAAAAACCCCAAAATGTCACTTGCCAATTATACGGAAATCGTTTTTACGCGCCTACTCATAGGATTCTAATAAGAAATTATAAAAGACAGCTGTCAAACTGACATGGAATATTGAAAAGTTAAAATGTTTTAACGGGTTTTGTTCAATTCTTTATAATCAAAATATGTTTTTTTGCTAGATGGCTTATCGTCACGCTATTGGTATTTAACAAAATATTTGTATTTGAAACATATTTTCGGGATTATGTACATACTACTAAATTCTAAGATTTAATATCTTCAAATATCAATTTTAAAGTGCCTAAAGTAAATGTTTCGCAAAAGAAAGGTTTTTTTTTTAATTTAAGGGTCGCTTATGAACTATCATCCTTCAGCCAGGTTTGCATTATCGTATTTAGATATAACTAGATTTTTTTAAACATTTTTTTCATTGCTTTAAATATCTTACACAAAGTGTCTGTCAGCTCTATATATAGAACGTCTTTTGAAGATAATTACTGTCGTACTACTCGATGCAGATTGCATCATTTCGTTTTACGTTTTATTCGAACGATTAAGGTAGGAAACCTTAATCGTTCGAATAAAACGCATCTATACTTAATATTATAAAGCTGAAGAGTTTTTTTGTTTGTTTGAACGCGCTAATCTCAGGAACTAGAAACTACTGGACCGATTTAGAAAATTCTTTCACTAATAGGAAGCTACATTATTCCTGAGTGCTATAGGCTACTTTTTATCCAGGAAAATCTTTTCAACGCGGGTGGAGCCGCGCGCAATGCTAGTTCATTTATAAAATAGAATACAAAAGAAAAACAATTCAAACGGACGTCGCATCCCGTGGCGTGTAACAAACATACCCAATCCTCGCTACTGCAAGTAAGGTCCGGCTATTATACATTTTGCCGACCCATAAAGAATATTTATGAACCCCCTTCACACTGTAATTACCTAAGGCCCTGTTCGGACAATTTATATGTAAAGCAGGTATCGTGTTCACCTGGAGGCTTCGTAAATATCGACTCCTGAGACAGATTATTTCGGCAATGTTGGTACAACTTGTGTGTTTAATTTCGGAACGTGGATATGAGATTTATGGGGACAGATTGTTTGTATTGCCAGTTTGGGGTTAGAGGATGTTTTAAACATTTTGGATTTATTTATAATGAATCGACGAATACAGTGAAGTTAAAGTAATCTTAATAATATTATAAATGCGAAAGTTGTGAACATGTAAATTGGATGTTTGTTAGAAGTAATCGCAGAAATTACTGAATGGATTTGGATGAAATTTGGCACACGGGTAGATCATGCCCTGGATTAACAAATATACTACTTTTATCCCGGTAATTTGCTCTCATTGGAAATATTTTATATTTTTATCTGATTCTTTAAGTAGATGGCGCATGTGTCGTACTGTTTTAGGGGCATTTGTAGCGGGAAAGGCTTTAAACGCGGATGAAGCCGCGAGCAACACCTAGATTGTTATAGTTACAAAATATATATAAATACTGGTGGTAGGATTCAATGCAAACAAACAAACAATCAAATCTTTTCTCTTTATAATCCTACTATTCTACTAATCTTCGATTAATTATATACCTAGATAGACACTGAACGTTTCAAACGCGTCGAAAAAAATAGAGGTTAACAGTTCCCCACTAAATGAGTTCGAGTGACTTAATTTATGTTGTTTTTCATGGATATAATTTTCTCCCCGTTTTAATAGAAACCATGTAATAACTGTTATCATTATGCGCGCACACAAGAATACGCAGAATGATGCAGCGATAGCGTATGCACAGCTGTGACGCATACTACCTTAAGAAAAGTTGACCTGTTTGTTTTAGTTTCATTGCAGCGCGTCACTCTATCTAGGTATATAATTAATCAAAGCTACTAATATTATAAACGCGAAAGTTTGTAAGTATGGATGTATGGATGTTTGTTACTCTTTCACGCAAAAACTACTGAACGGATTTCGATGAAATTTGGCACACGAGTAGATCATGTCCTGGATTAACACATAGACTACTTATTATCCCGGGAAAATATAAAGCGGGTCTTTTATCCCAGAAAAACTTTTTAACGCGGGCGGAGCCGCGGGCATAACCTAGTACTATATAGTATAGATTTACTTATTAACAGTTAACACTTTATTGTAAATCAAAGTAAGGTGAATGTATAAACATAAAGTAAAACTACGCATACGCATACTCACGCCTTTTATCCCCTAAGGGGTAGGCAGAGGCGCAACTAATGCACCCACTTTTCGCCATTTTTATTCCGTCCCATGATGTGATAGGGGCGAGCCTATCGCCATATCGGGCACAAATTCCAGACTCCGGGCTGATACCGAATAGAAAAACCCAATATCACTTTGCCCGACCCGGGGATCGAACCCGAGACCTCAGCATTGCAGTCGTACCGCAATACAACTACGCCACCGAGGCACAACAAACACAAGTACAATTGGCGGTCTTATCGCATTCCGCAATTATCAATACGTTCTCACCGGGCTGAGAATCAAATCTCATGAACTCTACTCACCTACTAATAATGGAATTAACGAATTACATTTTAATCAATGTTACATCGATAAAAAACTTTCAAAGGAATTGCATTAAATTTTAAAACGGCACGGCACGACATTGCGTTCCGCTGAAATATGGAGTTCCATTGATGATATTAAATTGTTGTCATCAGTAAAACAAACATTGGGCAAAGGATTGGTTGATTGGACAGATCGCTTTGTTTGTCCGCGGCTGATTGACTTGAGTGAGAGATTGATAGTTTTCTCGAACGTAAAATGGGAGCCATGCTGCGTTTCTTCTGAGGTTTTCGAAACTCCAACGACTTCTAACAAATTACTTATTCTTTGTAAAGCCGGTACTCGGTAGGGCATCCATTATATTTTTATTAATCGTCCGTGATGCCAATAGCGGTATAAAGCGGCGATAGCCTAGTTGGGAGTGGAACGGACTACCGAGACGAATGTCCGCAGGTTCAAAACCAAAGGGCACGCACCTCTAACTTTTCTAAAAAGTTATATGTGTATTCTTTATGAATTATCGCTCGCTTTAACGGTGAAGGAAAACATCGTGAGGAAACCTGCATACCTTAGAAGTTCTCTATAAGAATTTCGAAGGTATGTGAAGTCTGTCAACCCGCACTAGACCAGCGTGGCGCACTAAGGCCTAAAACCCTCTCAGTTGTAGACGAGGCCCGTGCTCAGCAGTGGGCAGTATATAATACAGGGCTGGTATGGTATGGTATTTATTAACATTTACGGAAATACAATTTTCATCCAATAACTATAGATACCGCGCAATCCTCGATATAGCTCAGCGAACAATCGCATAGACAATGCAAACATGACATTCTTTCACAGATGGCCGCGCGCGCTCGATCCACTGCACACAACTCCGCTCTATAATTGTTGTACAATTATGTTTGCGAATGCTGCTGGAATCACATCTGTTGTTATGTTGTGATTATTGTGCTGTTATTGGACCGTTTATTAACGTTTTCAATTAGTAAGTAATCTGTAATTATTTGAAAGGAACGGAATGACGTAACTATGATTATTGGGAATAGTTAATCTTTATACATGCTTCGTTACATAGTATAAAGCAAGGCCCCCGCCACTGTACGCGAAAAAACTCAAAACTACCGAACGGATTTTGATGTTTGGCAAGGAGATATTTTGAGACCCTGGGAAGGTTTTTGGTTAATCTCAGGAACTACTGGAAATTTTTCACTGATAGGAAGCTACATTACTCCTGAGTGCCATAAGCTACTTTTTATCCCGGAAAAACTTTTCCACGCGGGCGGAGCTGCGCAATGCTAGTGTCGAATAAAGAAGTTAATTAACATCTGTTTCAAATATCACGAGGAGCGCAATACGTTCAGCGCCGCGCCGAGGGGCGGCCAAAACGCAGTATGCACTACGCACGCTGACTATAATACGGGACTTTTTATCCAGGAAAAAATCATTCACGCGGGCGAAGTCGGAAACAAAAGCTAAGTAGTAACTAATAAAATTCCAGAAAATTCATTGGAAGAATTGCTCTTCTTAATAATAAAATCCAACGCATACATAGTCATTGGCAAGATATCATAATAAAATAACTATTTTATACTTCGAATGAAAATTCAGTGTATTTTAACACGAACGTCAGTTACATGAGATTAATTGCACCTGATACGATCATCATCATCATCATCGTCAGCCCGTTGCAGTCCACTGCTGGACCTCTCCCAAGGTACGCCACAGAGCCCGGTCTGCTGCTTTATGCATCCAGTCGCTGCCGGCCCTCTTGTGCAAGTCGTCCCGCCATCTGGCCAGAGGGTCATCTGATACGATAATTCGCCAGTTATCTTATTTAAAACATGTTAACTAACTGCGAATTCAGTGGTTGCATCTTTGCCTTTGAAAGGTAACTAACAATTCTAATTTTGCCTAAATCGCAACCATAAACAAAGCTTATTGATTGAACACGGGTGTCCTTGGGCGCTTGGCCGGCTTACGAGCCTTCCTGTCGAATTGATTTAAATTAGCGACACTAAAACTTGACGCGTAGCTCTTGAATACAAATGTACTTTTAATTTTTGCGCACTGCCATTACGTAGATTTTCTTAGGAAATTCTTTTGCAATGTTAGATATTCTGTGATGGCAATTTCGTTAATAAAATACTGCTTCGGCTCGTGTATTGCATACGGGGTACGACTGCTGTGCAAGTCTCGGGTTCGATCTCCGGGTCGGGTAAACTGATACTGGGTTTTTCTGCTCGAAGTCTGGAATTGTGTTTGGTAATGGCAACAAGCTCGACCAATATTACATAGAACCTAAGATGTGGATGTGTAACATCTCTGTCTACACCTAAAAAGGAGGAGAGGTATGAAGCTATGTAAAAACTTATCCCTACGCGTTTAGGGAGGTCACCTGCAGCAATTTTTTCCGCGACATGGTCACTATGCAGTATGCTGTCGCACTTCAGCAACGATACCGACGCTATGTAAACGCGCAGCTGTCACGACGCAACTTTAACACGGATATCAATGTGAACAATTCTCGCGATTTTATCGATAAATTATCATTGCAGTCACACGTTCGTATCACTTCCGAGACTGTTGCAAACGCAACTAACCTGCGAAGTAATGAAACAGAAGCGCGTTTACGAAACACGTGACAGCATCGCTGTGAAAAGTCGTCGTCATGCCGTAATCGCTCCCACAGCTCAATATAAGCTGCACGTAGCAGTCACTACTATTACTGTACTCGCATTTCGAAGTACGCGAAGTTTCCCGCCGCGTGACGGACGACCGCGCTCTTGATGCAATTTCTACGTTACAACCCGTTTAGGGCTGCCAGGGTTGTTTTAAACTATTTTATGTCCACAAAAAAATCCTATAAGGCCTGGTCGAATAATGCAGTCTAAATATAATATTAGCGGGTGGAGTATAGTAAGAAAGAAAAACATTTATTTTCGTGATGCTGGACACAACAACAGAATAAAGTAGGTACAACAAATTTACAACGTATGACTAGTCGCTAGTGTTATGCTTTTTCTCTAGAAGTAGGCAGAGATGTAACAGAACCAGATTTCAACTTAAATTCCGACTTCTGTCTCATATAATAGGATCTTAGGCGAACGAATTCTTATTTACCGGACAAATTTCAAGACTAAGTTGACACAGCGGAGACAATATCATTACCTGACCGGAGGATCAAACTCGAGACCTCAGCAGTCAGCGCGGTAGTCGTACGCAATCTCTATGGTATTGTTTGTTTTTAATGAATAATGAGATTATGCCGCTCGCCTGATGGTAAGCGATACCACCGCCGTATTACATCCATTATATGAAATCTAGGTCCAATTCACGTTACGCTAATTTTAAAATGTTTAAAAGTTGGGAGTGGAACGGACTGCCCAAACGAATGTCCGCAGGTTTGAAACCCATGGGCACGCACCTCTGACTTTTCTAAAGTTATGTGTTGTATTCTTTGTGAAATATCGCTTGCTTTAACGGTGATGGAAAGCATTGTGAGGAAACCTGCATAGGTACCTGAGAATTTACCATATAGATACATATTATATACTCTATAATAATTTTGAAGGTGAAGTTTGCCAACCCGCACTAGGCCAGCGTGGTGGACTAAGACCTAAACCCTCTCAGTTGTAGAGGAGGCCCGTGCCCAGTAGTGGGAGAGTATTTAATATAGGGCTGGTATTATAATTTTATCCAGGTCAGCCTGGTTGTGTCGGATCTTAAGGCTACGTGCGTGAACTCCCAACCCTCAGACACGTCCTATTCGCGGCAATTACACAAATTGAATTTTGCAACTCGCCTCACGACCACAATAAGATTGTCCGGCGAAGTTTTTCACTTATTTAACGCGTCATTTCCTTGTTCACGTATTCCTCGAATTTAAAGAAGGAATTATGTAAAGTTGGTTATTTTGGCAGTTATAAGGGTTTATAATTGATTCTATCCTTCAAATACAAAAAGCAAAAAATAAATAAAAAAATGTTTGTATAGCTAATATTAATACTGGTGTTACTTTTTTTTCAATGCATGCTGTGACACCTTAAAATGTTGTGCATTTATGTATATTATTTTTCTTTTTCTTAGACTTAAGTTATAATGTAGCAACTACTGGATGTCCTAATAATAAATAAATAAATAAATAAATAAATACAAATGCAAGAGTTCGTCGATAAATTGCCACGATTTTAAATGTTTCTTAGAAGTAAAGGTAGAAACCGCTGAACGGATTTAGAGGACACATCAGTAGACCAGGTCCTAGACTGGCACATAGACTACTTTTGCCAGACTACAGTTACACTATTATTCAAGAAAAGGTCTTTAAGTTGAAGTCACAAAGCCTGGATTGTATTTTTCGTTACACGTTGGCCTTTTTGGGGACATATAAAACAGTCCTGGGTTAAAATTGTCATTGGGTTTTTCTTTCGTAATATTAACTCAGTCAGGAAGTTGACGGTTTTATACCCCCGTGCCTTGGAAAGCACGTAAAGCCGTTGGTCCTGTGCTGGATCTCTCCGGTCATGTCGGATTGCGGTCTCACCGGACTATGAGAGTGAAGGAATAGAGAAATTGGCCACCGTGGCCGAAACTCGACCACGAGAGTTTTTTTTATAAAACGTTCCTGGGATACAATAAGATACACCTGCATTGCTATCACAACCGCTCTTTCAAAAAAGGCCTGTAGTCTATAAGCCGCATCTAGCGTGTTACTGCAGCGTCATAAATATATAGAATAAGCACGTAGTTTTTTATTTGTATAAAATAAACAGTACAGTTTAGTTTTATTTCGCTGCACACCGTCGTAGTTGACATGTGTTATATTCAACGAGCCAAATTCAATATCATAGACTGGAAAAGGAAATTGAAGATTCTATTACAACGCGTGGCCTTACTGCAGGCGGGAGCTATGTAAAAGTAAAACAACGCCATCTTGATTATGGTAGAGCGACATTGGTGTCAGTAGGGTTGCCAGGTCTTCAAACCTAATAGCCGGACAGACCAGCCAGTTTGGCCGGACATTTGGGTAAAAAGGCCGGACACCCTAAATTATTATGGATTTTGTGTCTTAGTATAAATACGATTTTTAGCTCCCAAGTGTATTTGCATGGCCTTTCCATGGCCGTTTAATTTTACGCATTTTGGCGAATCCCTAAAAGTCACTGGTCAAATGTAAAACGCCTAGCAAAAGCTGGACAAGCCATAGTTTGGCCGGACATGCATTCAATAAGCCTAACTATGTCCGGCTTTATCAGGACGCCTGCCAATCCTAGGTGTCAGTGTTCTTTGTTAAAAAATAATTGTATTACAGGTAAAGATATATTAATATTTTTGTGCGATATCGTTTTTTGCATAAGTAATTTTGGATTCTCCCTCGCGCCTATAACGCCGCCCCACTCACTCCATCCTAGGGCTGGCGCCCTGCGGCGTTGAATTAAAATATAGAAAGTAATCATGTGTATCGTAGAACAGAAACTACATATTTTTTAGGAGTAATACTTCAGCCGTCCTCTCCTACTTCTCCACGTGACTGTGATTAGTTCTTCGTGCTTTTATTTTTTTGTAAGCTTCCCTTCTAACCTTGCCTTTGTCGTTTTGTTTTCCTTGTCTGTCAATGCCCACTGTGTGTTACTATTTTATTATTAAAACTTTAAGTAAATGATAAATGCCTTGAATTTGTCATAAAGTTTTTGGGCTAATTATGACGTATAAAGTTTTACCTGAACAAAATCTAGAGATTATCTAGCTACCCGCCCGCTGTAAGTGGCACCACACTCGTAGGCATTTGTTTGTACGATTTTGCGGAGGAAATGAAACTGGGAAAGGCTTGGCGGGCAATAGCGCGGATTGTGGCGGCGCACGCGGCATTTAGCGAATCTCACTGGGATTCGGGATACTTTCGGCTTTCTCACGCATTTTGTCTGGAAGAATTGTTGGTAACATGATTGTTTATCTCGCTTTCGGGGATTGTTTCGGTTGTTTTTAAAGATGTACCTTTTTCTTTAGGTGTTGGGGTTCCTCAAGCGGAGTATACAGAAGGAATTACGCAGGCTATTTGTGCCGTCTAGAGATGCTTTCATCTCTTGCTGGGCGACGATTTCCTTGGATTTAAATTAACAGCGGGTGCAGTGAAGTCTCTTTGGCATGCTAATAAAAAATACGTAGTAATTAAAACTGTGGATTAAGTATTCTAGATAAAAACCAGCAATTTAGCTGTGGAAGCTCGGCATAATTCTCGGAATAAAACAATAAAGATGTAGTTTTCAAATACCTAATATATTTCTAACGATACAATAAGATTTTGCCCCTTCCATCCGAAATAGATTTCCACAGCAATGTCGGATTTTGGAAAAGGGGAAGAACGGATTTGGGACATATTCAGCTGGCCATATTATACGCGGCCATCTTGAATTTATCATATACGTTCCCAGCATGGGAATTGATTGGAAATGTATTGTCAGTGGGATAAATAATATTTTTATTGGGTTTGTATTGGGTCCGGATATATTTTGTACTGGATCGTATACACTTGGTGTAAATCTCGTCGTAACGGCTTGTGTTATGTACAGTGAGGCACAAAATAGCTGAACAAATTAAAAATTTAAACACAAAGTTTAATGAAAATAACTTGTTTTCCTAAAATAAAGTATTTTAGTGATTAAAAATCTCTGCAGGCATCTTATAAATAGATACTGATTCACATAGATCATTATCTCTGTTCTTAAATAGTTCTTTTTTTCTTTTATGTCATTGTTCTCTTTAAGCTGTTTAGCCAATCCTAATCTGATCCGCGGGTGGGGCCCTGGTGACCTGTAACACAGGTTTTTTCTAAAACCTACATTAGGCACCAGTCTCTCATAAGGGCGGAATCTAGTTTAAGATACTAAATTTTTGTAACTCAAAGTTTGCCTTTGTAAAGAGAAAAATAAATGTTATTATTATTGTTATTACAAAAAAATTTAAAATATTTGTACGGAACACTTTTTAAATAAAATTTCTTAGGGTTTATCGTTAGGAAACCTGCATACCTGAGAAGTTCTCTATAAGAATTTCAAAGGTATGTGAAGTCTGCCAACCCGCACTAGGCCAGCGTATTGGACTAAGGTCTAAATCCTCTCAGTAAAGGAGGCCTGTGCTCAGCAGTGGGCAGTATATATACTATGCTTTTTGATAAGCTCATCATTTTATTAATCTCATTTACAGTAGAGTTTATCAGTATGACTATTGCAGTTCTTTTGAAATAAAAAGAACCAACTTTACAAATGAAACTAACCCATCAGTAGTTGAAGAATTAAACCCCCGACGTTCTGTCACTTGCGTATATATTCTCTAAGGGTTGTAAGATTCCGCGCGGAATTTCTGTGATAGAAATTTTTTTTTTTTTATTTAATACTAGTGGGCCTGGCATAGATAACCTTATAAATAGACCGTATATTATTAAACTAATTTTTGAACTCGAAAATAGCGTCACCTATTGGGTCCAACTTTTCTTTTAAGCTGGAACCAACTAAACACTCGCAACATCTTTTTTACTTGTGCTTTTGTGTTTTACCATTTTTTTTTCAAGAACTCCTGTATTAAACTGAACAAAACAAAATGAAATATTCAAGTCGGTTAAGCAGTTTTTGAGTTTTAGCGAGATTAACTAACAGCATTTGATTTTTATATATAGATAGTTGTATTTGTGTGGATTTCACCTTATAAGTATTTTCTACGAATAAATCTATAGTGATGCATGGGTTGAGTATGGTAAGTGTAACGGAGATTATTAAACAGATTTAAAAAAAACCTTCATTAATAAAAAGCAACGTTATGCTCGAGTTCTTAGGTTATTTCTTTATTCGAAAATACATTGAAATGCGAGCAGCGCCGCGTGGCCCAATGATATTAAATTTGTAATGCAGTAGTGATTCCTTGTTTCAAGCCCCGGGGAATCAACGTGGCTATATAGAATAACTTTTTATATCCCCTTTCCTGCCAGCCCGAGCTGTTTTTTTTTTGTTTTTGTTTATTTCTTATCATAGATTTACTCCCAATAAAAATGTCGGTAGTTATATAAGTGACCATTGGTATTTATAATAATTATTAATATAATCAATTTAATGTATCTTGACTTATCATAAGTGCAACTATGTTCGCCTACGTGATGAATAAAGTATTTTATTTATTTATTTTAAAAAAACCACCCAACTCCAAAACTACATTCTTCACGCACGATGTTAACTAGTTTTTATATCGCACCCTAATTAAACTCTCTGGACTTTGACTAGTTCTGTACTCAGGCATAGTTTTGGGGGTCATCAGAGGATAGTAGTGAATATAAGAAATAACGACTTTTTTATTCATAATTATCTATGATTGCCCGAGCCGGGGAATATCACTTTCCACGGGTCGGGCAAAGTGATATTGGGTTTTTCTATTCAGTATCAGCTCGGAGTCTGGAATTTGTGCCCGATATGGCGGTGGGTTCGCCCCCATCACATCATGGGACGGAATACGCACGGCGAAAAGTGGGTGTACTAGTTGCGCCTCTGCCTATCCCTTCGGGGATAATAGGCGTGAGAGTGTGTGTGTGTGTGTGTTTCTATACTATTATTATAAAGAGGAGATGGACAATAAAATACAAAGATTTGTATTTTTTAATGTTTGTAATGAACAAACTCAAAAACAATGATCGATTTTAAAATTTCTTTTACTTTACTTATAGATAAGCATTCTTTTATTCTTTGAATATTTATCTATACGTAAATAATTTAAAAAGGCGTGAAAATATGTGATGACTTTCATTGAAGTGAGATAAAGACAGGTTATGTTAAGATTAAGGAGTACTTAAAATTATATCCAGTGGTGTCTCTTTGCCATCCAGGAATAAAAATAAAGCCTATATTTTTTTTAGCACGTGGATTCCTTTTATAATGAATTTACGGAAACCAATTAGCTACCTCTAAGAGCAGATTTCACCATTTACAGCTAAAATCCCGCATAGCCTATTCCAAACTTATCGGTCATAGAATCTACTGGTATTGTTTTCACAGGTCCGTAATGTGTCAGATTATATATATCCGATATGACGATAGGCTCGCCCCCTATCACATCATGGGACGGAATGCGCACGGCGAAAATGTGGGTGCACTAGTTGCGCCTCTGCCTACCCCTTCGGGGATAAAAGGCGTGACTGTGTGTGTGTGTGTATATATGTCCGATAGTTATCTGGAACTTTGTTAGGAGCCAGTTTAACTGATCCTAAGACTCCATTCAGATACCTACAGTATAAACACGCTTCTAAACCATACACCGTTTCTACATTTTGTTTTTCCAGGGGGATATTAAACACCCTTGTCCGCTCCTGCATACGCCCCTGAGCCCGCCGTGTCGTTCCCAGCGGTTTATTGCAGCTTGCAAATTAAATGCATTTTGATCCTAATTAACGTTTTACACTTTTGTTACTTACTGACATTGTTGTTTATTTAAATGCAATGCAATCAGCCCAGTATTATATACTGCCCACTGCTGAGCATGGGCCTCCTCTACTACTGAGAGGGGTTGGGCCTTAGTCCACCACGCTGGCCTTGTGCGGGTTGGCAGACTTCACATACCCTCGAAATTCTTATGGAGAATTCTCAAGTATGTAGGTTTCCTCTCGATATTTTCCTTCACCGTTAAAGCGAACGATAATTGATAAACAATACACACGTAACTTCGAATTCGTTTATTTAAATACTTACTATTTATTAGAGCGGGGACATGCTTTTTATGTGTACATTTTGATATATATTTAATGGCCCTAAGGCATTTAAACAGTAATGCTTAATACATTCGAGATCTTAATAACAATTGAATACTTAAATTGGGTACTAAGTTCTTATAATTGTAACAAAACATGGCTTGCACGTAGCTTAGCGATATATATACACAAAGTTAATCCACTCAAAGGAACTTTTGCATGTTATATTTAGATTGTACGATTGGTTGATGTAATTAGAGTGTTGAATTGAAAGCGTGAAGGTGTGCAAATCCATGTGCAAACATTAGTCAAAGTTTAAAGCAAATAGTTCGCCGCCGCGGCATCGCTCTGAACGTAACCCCGTTGATGTGGCTTATGTGTTGCAAGATACCAGAGATAGCGGGTACGATGTTGAGCTATATTTAAATAGAACTTATAAAAATCTAAATAAATCTTATATTCATTATTATATACACAAGCAGTGATTTATTTTTTGATAATTTTATTTCGTACTTTCTACGTACAGCGGTAGCTTTTGTATGGAGTTAGACTGCATCGGCTCGACAAAGGTAATGCCACTGTCTCAATTTTAAGAATTTTATAGGTGGCTATATTTCTGTTACATCTAAATTATCCGTATAATTGCTGGAGATCAAATAGATTCCCTTATCTGCCTATTATTCCCTTATTATCGTTCTTCCTAGTCTATATTCTTCTTCGTAGAAGGTGGTGCCGTAGCTATAAATTCTCTCTTCATGAGCATCCTTCGTAATCAATGGTGATCTGTAATCTATCGAAAAATACTATATGAGACTCTTATTTCGTTTTCACATTTCCATTTTTAATGGATCCATATAGTGGGAAAGTGTAATAACCGCTGTAGCCTATTAAACTATTTTTCCATTAAAAATTTTCATAGATTCCCATCATAGAAAATTAAAACCTCTATCGCCTATCTCTTGGCCGTGCTCGTAGTAACTAGAGCATGCGGTAAACTCCCTCATCGATCATTTAGGGGCAGAGAATATCCGTGTGCACGAATCATTGCTTAATTATTTGTATACTCTATTATTAGTATCGGCTCATTGGCAGGATTCCTTGGGTGAATTTAAGACCTGGCTGAGTATATTTATACCATTTTTTATTGCATTGAATGACGAGACGATCATGCCGTTCGCTACCCATAAACAGTAGCAACACCATCCAGCACCTTGAGTTACAAAGTAGTGTGTGGCATTCCACTGCGCTCGTCATCCTGAGACATAAGATGTTAAGTCTCATTATCGCTGTGCCTCGCTAATATCGCGTGTGCGCTGCAGCCCTAACACCATCGTTAACGTGTGGGCTGATGAGGCACTGATTAGCCTTGCATGCAAAAACCATCATGGCTTGATGTATGATTGTCTTTTATATGTACTTTCTTTCATAATTATTTATAATGTTACTAACATAGTTTTATGAAGTTACTAACAAATATAATAATAATGTGATATGGACAACAACAGTCTGATGTAAATAAAAATAAATAAATTATGTCCAGTAGTTACACTGACTATAATGTCCTTCAAACCGAAACACAACAGTGCATGTAGACTGCTGCTTGGCGGTAGAGACATGCGGTGGTACCCACCCAGACGGAATCTTACATATGAGACACCTACCACTAGTAAATGCTTTTCAATGTATTCAATTGCTGAACGGTATGCATTTTAAGAGGGTTTTAGATTAGGGATGTAAACGCATCTGGAAGTCTTTGCGCAAATATCGCTGAGAGAACTTGCTTATCTAAACTTAGCTTAATATGTAAATAATTTAATAGGGTAGTTTCCTATGTTTGATTTTGTAAATTATTTTATACGTAACAGAAAATAATACGAAAAATAAATTCTTCTGTCAAATCAGCATCAAAATTGGTTGAAAAATAAAGCAGTTATTCATATTGAAATATTGTTGTGAGCAAAAGTGGGGACGTGGAGGGGATATCGCGCTATCTCTTTCGCACGCACGCAGCGCTATGGCCGGTGACTCTCGGTGACGTCACAGTGTAATATTACTGTAATTTGACAACTACCCCTTTCACCAAATGTCAAAGCTTAATAACTTACTAATTATTGCCCCATTTTTGGAATATATTTATGCGTTAGATTTTGGATGGCATTGTTTTTTGATAAATGTATTAAAAAAATGTAGTCAACTACCTTATTGTAATTTTTTTAACGTGCACAGCAAAGTGACCCCACTGCACCAGATGGTAACCGAAGAGAGGTCCAGAGACTATCCCGCCCTCACACCCGCCACTGTAACTCCTGTAAGCCAGGATCAGCAGTGGCACGCATTTTATGACACCGAGCGGTGAAGCTCGGCGAGTCTCAGGAAACACTAATCTGTCTTTAACCCGCAACGAAATTAATCAAATAGAAAGATAGGGAGGAGTTGGAAATATTAATTGTCCACTTCCCTCCATAGCAAAACGGGCGACAAAAATAATGAACTAAGGAGGTATTTTACCCTCAAGTTTAGAGACGAAGAAAGGTCCAGATAGAGTGTCGACGAGCGATGATTATACCTCTTTTGGTCTCAATCTTGGCTCAGACGTAGTCTCAGTTGCATTTGATCATCGACTCTTGTACCGGTCGGGTAATTGACCATATCTTTTTTTTTTTTTGATTTGTGAAAGTGTGTCTGTAGAAATCAGTTAAATAAAATCGCTTCAGTTTCTAACAATATATCCATTCTACCACAAAAAATGAGTTTTAATCACAGAATAGCACATCTGATCTTAATTGTCGCTGTTATATCTCAGTATTTTTATCTTTCGTGTGTCGTTATGCCGATATGCTTAAATAATATTATGGAAAACCTGTAAATTTGAGTGTGTGTATATAAATAATAAATAATAATAATAAATATAAATAAAAATAAATTTGTGTGATAGAGTGCGGAATACTATGGTGATGGACATGTGTGGAGTGACAGAGGATGTAGTGACCAAAATTGAGAAGGGTATGCTAAGGTGGTTTGGGCATTTGGAAAGGATGGATGATAGGAGAATGACAAAGAGGATATATAAGGCGAGTGTGGATGGAAGGGCCGGCAGGGGTCGACCGCACCGAACTTTCGAATGTCAGATATCTGACATTCTAAGTAAGAGCCAGGTCAAAAGTACCCTGAACCGGCGGGAATGCATGAAAAGATTGATGAAGGTAGAGGAAGCGAAAGTGGTGTGCCAGAATCGAGCAAAAGGGCAATCCATGGTCTCTGCCAACCCCTATGGGATAGAGGCGTGATACTATGTATGTATGTATGTAAATTTGAGACCATAAAAAATTAAAATAGATCTATATCCGTAAATGATAAATTACCTATCACTCGACACAAATCTCTTCTCGTAAACGATGAAGACATCAGCATAAAACTGAACCAAACTATTACCAAATGTGAAAACAAACATTCGCCAGGAAACATGAAACTAAAGCACAAACTGAAAATAATCGGTAACAAGTTTATTTGATCGGTGCCCAAAATGGCGGGAAAGACAAGATGGCGGCCAGTGATTATTTTTAAAACATTTTATCGTTAACGTTTTTTTATAAATAGTTTTAGGGGCAGTACGCTCGCGCGCACAACTGTGTCAAATTATCAGTGAAATATTTATAAGAAACATTGTTTTGGGCTGAATTTGGCGTTTATTGGGTTATAAGCTAATGATTCGTCGATACTCCGTCCACGTAAAAGTATTTTCTAAGAATAAACAATATATCGGTTCAAAATATAATTTATTAGCTTTAGCTCGCAGTTTCGTCCGCGTGAAAGTTATTTTATGGGATAAAAAGTAGCCTATGTCCTTCACAGGGTCGCAAGCTATCTTCATACCAAATTTCATCGAAATCCTTACGGTAGTTTTTGAGTTTATCGCGTTCAGACAGACAGACAGACGCGGTGGGGACTTTGTTTTATAATATGTACGGATATAAGGATATACGGATGTAAAGCCGTATAATTTTATTTCTTACATATACGTCATAAAAATAGATGATAGTCCCGAGAAGGCATCACCGCATTATAATTTCAAGGAAATTGTAGCCAGTGTAATTATTGAGTGTTTTATCTTTTAAAATATTGTAATGTATCTTGACGAGTCAATAAAGCTTGCATTGTTATGTTATTCAATTCTCTGGACGATGTTGCTACGTAATTGTTTGTGGACAGTCGTGTGGAAATTCAATAGCGCATAAAATGTAAGTTTGAGAAAATGAAAACTCTTTTCTTTCCTATACGGTTTGGGGTGGTACAATACACTTTTTGAAGCATTTATTAGAAACTAGGTGTTGCTCTTGGCTTCGTCCGCGTGAAAAGCCTTTACCGCTACAATAGTCCCTAAAACACAGTACGATGCCAGCGCCAGCTACGTAAAGAATCACACACTCACGCCTATTTATCCCCGTAGGGGTAGGCAGAGGCGCAACTAAGTGCACCCATCGTAAGAATATATACCCACGTAAATAATTTAATAAAAAATATATATTATTTCCCATAGGAGCAAATTAACGGGATATAAAATAGGCTATGTGTTAATCCAGCACATGACCTACCCGTGTGCCAAAGGATAATGGCGAAATCGTATTTATAAATAAATTATGCGTTTAGAAATTCCAAACATGGTAATCTCAATATAATTATTTTGTATGATTTTTCAGCATACTAACTTTAGTTGTACAAGTGTGTATAAGTTGCATAAATTATTAAAAAAAACTTAATTGACTTTTTAGCAATGTGTTACGGCCATTTTTTATGAATGACATAAGATTATTTAGGCTACCAAAACATCATTTTCATCAGGTCTCTAAAAATTACAAAAAATATATCTGACTATAAAATGTTCATTAGGAATAACAACAAAGATTTCAGCTTTCTTACCACATTTTTTTTACTATGTATATTCTATTCTATACATTCTTACCAGCTGCCTGTTGGCTGTATAGTTACGGTCATTGCTTATATCATTTTAGAAAAAAAAGCTATTTCCGACATTTCGTTTCTGGCATGTAGTATTTTTGTAAAATGTGTGATAATATGTTTTGATTGAAAATACTGTACCTGGTCGAGCAACCGTACTGTAGGTTGCTGCGCTCATACCATGACAGTTGTCTGGTATTTGGGTTGGGCCGCCAGACAAGGCAATGTATCTGCCCCGGGAGAATTTTTAGATGAGATATTTATCAGAGAGAATTATTATGAAGAAGATGAATAAACATAAAAAAAAAACAAATTGTGTTTTATTTTTTTTCAGAACTCGTTTTTATTTAATTGTTATTTCCCAAAGTCTAGGACTTAGGGTCTGAACGTATTTTTCCCAATAGGTTCAGAGTTTATTACAAAAAAAAAACAAAGAAACCTTTACTATTTACTATAGTAGTATCTATAAATAAAAAATGATTTGATATATAAGCTTGTATAGCTGAGGAAGGTGCATGCCGCGCGCTAGTATGCCTTGTGGCAGATCACCCTTCTCCATGTTTAGTGAAATGTTAGGTTCGAATGTGATGAGGGAGGGTCTCGCTTGACAATAGACAGATTACCAAACATTTTATGAGTTTCATTATTCATATTATTATGTAAGAATCAATTCATAAATGTCAACTAAATCATAACCTCAAAATCTTTAAAATGAAAAATCTTTAGATTTAGACTTTTTACACTAATAATCTTGATACATAATTGTTTAGGAATTGCTGCTGAATTGTTAAATATTTTTTTAACTTCTAAACGCTACACATTTACATCAACTAAAATCATGTATGGAGACCTGCCATTGTCCTTTCATCCAAATCCGTTTAGTTGTTTCTGCGTTTAATTCTAACAAATATCCAAACCGGTAAACATTTTTACAAAATTTCGCATTTATAATATTAAATTAGTGAGATTATTTGACAAAAGGTGATCCTTTTTCTTCTTTCAACTGCTACAATGCTGGTGGGGTACCATACCCTTATTCAAGTACTTTGTAGAAATTTACCAAATTTTCACGGCTTCCGCTCTGGGACCTCGGGTTCGAATCCCGGGTCTGTGGTGTTTCTTAGTTTAGTGAATAATAAGTCCGTGAAGCAAATTATATCAAGACTTTTTTTTTACTTCTTACTTGTTATCCTTCTGTCATCTGTCAACACTCTTCCGCCAACCGACAATGCCTCGCCATAGACTAAATATAAAAATATTAAGTAATAGACATTACAGATTATATCACAGGGTCAAAGTGATATTAGTTATTTTTCAGTATCAGCCCGGAGTCTGGAATTTGTGTCCGATATGGCGATAGGCTCGCCCCCTATCACACCATGGGATGGAATATATGATGAAAAGCCTTTATTGCATCTGTACCCTTGAGATAATAAAGGTATGACGCGAGTTTGTTTTGTATAAATCTTCTTCTTCTTCAGCCTTTATAAGTCCACTGCTGAACATAGGCCTCCACCAAAGATTTCCAGACCAACATGTCAGAAGCGGCCTGCGGCCTGCATCCAGTGGGTTCCTACGACCTTTACAAGGTCGTCTGTCCACCTTGTATAAATCATCGAACTTTTATTACCAGCAGAGAGGTACTACCCCCTATTCCTAAAGGACTGCTTAATTTGTGGAGTAGCTGAGTATACCCAAAGGACTCCTCAATTTAGTTAATTTGAAAAATATTAAAACATAAACGTTGGATATATTGCTCTTTATTGCGATAAACTTAATAAATTTTAAAACTTGTTATTGGCTGATTTATTAAGGTTTTTATTTATAAAATACGTGATATACTTTTCTTAACGTTACATGTAAATAAAATAAAATGATAAGATACCAGATTGTACATGCCTAATTTTAAAATTATTTATACTGGGTGAAATTGAATTGATGAGCATCCTTTGAGCCTATACATTACTCTTTATACACTGCTTGATAAGACTAAAATTACGCAAATCAAAATTATTATTAATGTAATATGGAAGACCCAGAAATATCGTAAAGCGTATAGCAGTATATCTATACTAATATTGTAAAGAAAAAAAGATTTGTATGTAAGTATGTTTGTAACGAATAAATTCAAAAACTACTGAACAGATTTCTATGAGATCATGTCCTGGATTAACACATAGGCTACTTTTTAACCCGGGTAAATATTTTTATCCCGGAAAACCCTTTCACGCGGGCGAAGCCGCGAGCAGAAGTCTAGTTACTTATAAAAGTCCCGCTTTATATTTCCCCGGGACAAAAAGTAGCCTATGTTACTCGCTGATAATGTAGCTTTATATCGGTGAAACAATGTTTAAAGTCGGTCCAGTAGTTTTTGAGTTTATTCGTTACAAACATACAAAAATACATATATTTCCTTTTTATAATATTAGTATAGATAACTTCGAGACATACTTGTCTAGTTATTCAGTAAGAACCTCGACACTCAGCAAGAATAGTGGAACGATAACCGATTCGAAACTACAAAGCCGATATTTTTCTAGAACTTTTTCCTGAGGGCTTGTTAAAAAAAGTAAACGACTGTTCCACGGTCAGACAAACTGTATTTTTAAAATATATTTTCCTAACCGTAATAGGAAGAGGCTATTGTTTTTTTATCGATGTTTTATCGCGAATGGTATGTTGTTAAAATTGTAAAACTGTGGGTCGCGGGTTCGATATCTGCGTGAAAATTCGTGTAATTTTTTATAGCACGTGCCGAGCAAACGAACGAACGAGCAAGTGGCACATTCTTAAGTAATCAGAAAAGACATTTATGCGCTAAAGTTTGTAAAGAAATGAAGATTTTAAGAAAATAGGGTTTGGCTGTAAATCGCAATAAAGAAATAAATAATAATTTCAGTTTTTTTTGGCGGTTTTATGTTTAATTTTTCTGTCCATGTTTCGATACGTTTTAAGCATGGTTACAGGGCAGGAGCGGGGATTGTCTTCCCCGTAACCATGAACGCTAAAATTCGTGTATAAACAAAGTCGATCTTGAAACTACAATGGATAGAAATAAGCTCACTTAGGTGTATTTGCATCGCTAACTACCCTTTCACAGTCTATGTTCACTATTTATTTATTAATAAGGCATATCAACAAAATAAACCCTTGCATTACAATTATATAATCTTACTATGTAGCGTTTATTATTATATTTATAACAGACACGCACAATATACATATTGGTCTATAAAATAAAAATACGTGTGGCACTCGGAGACTGCCGCGGTAAAGCTATTGCATAGTATTTTTTATCACAAATTTTGATTGACTAAACACAAATTCGATCTTACGCTTACCACATAAAGTAGATTTTTAAACGCGAGCAACGCACGTTTAGTCTTGTTATTGCTAAATGTCAGAAATGCAATGGTCATCACTTGCTTTAGTTATTGGTCTGAGGTCATCACAACCAAAGTAGAATAAATCAAAATTTGAAAAAAGAATGTTACGTTCGATTCTTTTGTACTCGTGCCGTGCCAACGCTGGGGAAATAGCTTCTACGCAATGTATTTAAGGTTCATATTAGATTAGTAAGAAATGGTTTTAATGACTTTAATAACTAAAATAAATAAAAATATACTCGTTTCAAGAATTATAGCTTCTACGCATTATATTTAAGGTTCATATTAGTAAGATAAAAAAGATGTGAGGTTATTTTCGTTACGGAATTTCTGGATTCGGTCTCCACGCTCAAGGGCCGCGATAGAAGCTATGCAATAGCTTAAAAAATAGCATAATCTAATTAAAATTAATATTAAAATGGTAAATAAATTTCAAAATGGTTGAAATATCATAAATAATAAAATAAAAGTGACAACAGTAGGTACATTAAGGGAACATAACAATAATTGTAAACTTGAATGAAATAGAATAAATCTATTATGAGTCAGTGAATAATTAACAATCATGACTACATACTGCCTCGGTGGCGTAGTTGTATTACGGTACGACTGCAATGCTGAGGTCTTGGGTTCGATCCCCGGGTCGGGCAAAGTGATATGGGATTTTTCAAATCAGTATCAGCTCGGAGTCTGGAATTCGTGCCCGATATGGCGATAGGCTCGCCCCCTATCACATAATGCGACGAAAAACGCACGGCGAAAAGTGGGTGCACTAGTTGCGCCTCTGCCTACCCCTCCGGGGATAAAAGGCGTGAGTATGCGTGCGTATGACTACATAATATTACAAATAACAATACTCAACATAATTATAATTTTAATAACTTTTTCTTGGAGCTATCGTGAAATGTATCCAAGTCAAGTATTTTATGCCAAGTGTTCTATTCTACCTTAGGGGGTGCCCTCAGCGTGGTCGTTTAAATGTAAAGGGTTGGAGCGCCTAAAGCGTTGGCCCGAAAGTCCGGTGTGGTCAGAAAAGCCGACTCGCGTCAGGCTACTGACCGTAATGTCCATAACAAAAAAAAAAAAAAAGAAACTGCGTTCGAAATAAACTAACATTCCAAGTGGCACAAGTTATAATGACGCAAACAAAGTAGAGTTTACAACTTAGCCGTTCGTTATTAAAAATACTGTTGGTTTATATTTTCCGGACGCAATTACAACTCTCGTGGTTTTATAAGGCGAACATCGTCAACGGATCAAAACCTGTATATTTAGATTTAAAGCGCATGGATATTTATTATTCAGACTGCCTCGGTGGCGTAGTTATATTACGATACGTCTGCAATGCTCTCTGGTTCGATCCCTGGGTCGGTATAAGTTATATTTGATTTTTCTAATCAGTATCAGCCCGGAGATTGGAATTTATGCCCGATATGGCGATAAGCTCGCCCCGCATCACGTCATGGGACGGAATACGTACAGCTAAAAGTGGGTGCATTTGCGCCTCTGCCTATCCCTTCGGGGATAAAAGACGTGAGTGTGTGTGTGTGTGTGTATATTTTTCATCGATTCCCCGTGGATGGGTATGCCGGTAAGCAGTAGCAATGGATATAGCACTGCCCAAAGACATAGTTAAGTCTCATTATGCTATATTACATACCTGAGAAATCTCCATAAGAATTTCGAGAGTATGTGAAGTCTGCCAACCCGAACTAGGCCAGCGTGGTGGACTAAGGCCTAACCCTCTCAGTAGTAGAGGAGGCCCGTGCTCAGCAGTGGGCAGTATAAAGGGTGTAAAAGACAGCCTACCGAAAACTGATACCAGGTGTTCAGTACATGATTCTGATACTCCTTGCGTTTGAATTTTTCGTCGGTCTTTTCATGAATTTTTGTAAATTTTTTTCAATGATAACGCAATAATATCGATACTATTCACTAACACAACCCCACTTTCATTAAAATAACAAGAAGTACATTATTTTCATAATAACAGAAATGTATGTAGAAAAGATAAAATGTACGCACGCGCCCCCAGTCAGCTGTTTTGAAATAGGTATACAGCGCCACGCGCGCCGCGTGCAATGGCCTCGCTGCGCCGCGCCGGGCGGCCGGCCGCCGCGCCGGCCCAAAGGCGCGCCGACGCGCGCGGCGTCCTTTGACTACGAGCGACGAGCGTTGCGAATTTCGGATTATAGAAAATGTGGATTGGACTTATTTAATTCCACTCGTCAATTCATTAATTATGAACGCGAAGTTGTGTTTTTATGAAAGAATAATGAAATAATGATTTTTATTAGGACTATAGTAAGCCCTCCTGTTCTTTTAATTTTTTTTATTTAACATTAGAAAAGTATTTACTGTGCTTATCAGTTGTAGGTGTTTAAAAAAAAAAAGATTTTGTTAGCTAGTATTAACTGTGAAGGAATATCACAATTTTCCAAAACTCGTAAATGTGACCACACATACCACATCTTTACAAAACTTGGATGCACTAAGCATTTTTTTTTTCTTTGTGACGAAACAGGGAATCCTATTTAGTAAAGGCCCAAACATGAATCCAGCAAATTATTCGTACTTCACGACGCAAATAAATTTAATGAAAATGACCGATCCAAATGTTATAGGTCTAAGTAATTTCTTTGAGCGACGCGTGCCGCGTGCGACTCGCAAGTACCTACTTTTGGCCCCTGGCGGGTAGTGCGGCGGTTTGTTTGTTAATAATTATTAGTTCCGACGCGCCTTTCGTCTTGTGCGGATCGTAAGTTTTCGTAACGTTACGAACGAGAATTTGTGGTTTTTGTGTTTTTTCTTTTTTCAGGATTTCCAGGAAAAATAAGTGATTTTGTTAAAATGTCTCGTGAGCGGAATAGTGAATACCTTAACAATTTCAGTGCACATGAATATGGACAAATGATAATGTGTTACGGTGAGGCTCGAGGTAATGCGCAACGAGCTCTTCGACTTTACGTAGAAAAGTATCCTAGTGCTCGGCACCCAACAGATAGCCGTGTAATTACTCGGGCGTATCAACGTATTTTAGATAACCAGCCGGTTGTACCCAGACAAGAAGGGTCTAGAAGACCCATAAGAAGTCGTACCGAAAACCACATTCTGGCTGTAATACACGCAAACCCACGGTTGGGAACACGAACGGCGGCTCGTGTGATACGTAACCGTTACACATCTAGATTGTCGCATTCGACTGTGCATAAAGTGTTACGTAGAGACCAGCAGCGAGCATATCACATTCACAAGGCACAAGCACTGCTCTTCGCTGACAGAAGTCGACGTGTGTCGTACTGCCGTTGGTTCCAAGACCAGCATCGCGCAATTCCCAACTTTGCTGCGAACGTGATATGGACTGATGAGTCCACATTCACGAGGAATGGGATGTGGAACAGACGCAATTCCCACATATGGGCACACGAAAATCCTTTTGCCATCCAAGAAACAGGATTTCAAACAAGGTGGAGTGTAAATGTGTGGGCCGGTATTTACAACGACAAAATTCTTGGGCCCATATTCCTTCCTGAACGAATGACCGGCCGCCTTTATCATAAGTTTCTACGGACGGATTTGGAAGAGATTCTTGAAGATATTCCGTTGGTCCAGTTGCGCAACACTTGGTATCAACACGATGGCGCTCCCCCACACGTGGTACTCCCCGTGCGACAGTTACTGAACGACACTTTCCATGGTCGCTGGATTAGCCGATTCGGTCCTCACTTTTGGCCAGCTCGTTCCCCAGACCTGACACCTTTAGATTTTTTTCTTTGGGGCTATGTAAAAGAGAGTGTATTTACTAGTGAGTGCAATACCGCAGAAGAAATGCGAGAACGTATTTTAGGAGTTTTTGCGAAACTGCATACAGAATGTGTTCGTGACCCCAGCTTTATGTTCCGGCTTCATGCCGAGACGCTACGACGGGCTCGTATCTGCGAACGAGT
Organism: Sphinx pinastri; assembly: GCA_947568825.1. NCBI lineage: Eukaryota > Metazoa > Arthropoda > Insecta > Lepidoptera > Sphingidae > Sphinx > Sphinx pinastri. The sequence goes on along the minus strand of OX387636.1, from coordinate 12,964,148 downwards.
TGGTGGCGGCCACTTCGAACCTTATCTCATTAGAAGCGAGAGGACTTGATGTAGGTAAGCCCAATGGAATTTAATCGTAAAGTGGACAGTGCCGTCGACAGTATTTTGTCGAGTTGAGTTGTGTTAATCCTCGTATCACGCCGCGGTGCTTTAACCTAAGAACCTATTCGCGCAGTGCCCCGCGCCGGCTACTGTAGGTAGATTTCGATAACTACGCAATGGATCGCATACATTGCTGTCTCAAGAATTATGACATTGTTATGCACACATATCCGGTACACACGGATATCTTTATTTTAATATAGGCATAAAATACTACTTTACTTTAAAAATTTCGGTAGGCTGTCTTTTACACGCTGTATAATACAGGGCTGATTGCATCGCATTGTATGTTATATTTTGGCAATATGTTTCCAGCGTAGCTCTATCTTGTGAAAAGGTACCAATACTGTTAAGCGTCGCGTAGACGATTTCAACTTGCTGAGACATAACCATTACATCCAAATTTAATCGCAATTTACATTTTTTAATTTATTTTATGACTAACACTGTACCTGTATTTTATCTTTGATTGTTTTTTTATACTATATTCAGTAACGTTTAAAAATTCCTAAATTTATCGACATTGTATAATATTTTGTACCCTTTAGTAGCAAAACATAGCCCACTATTTACCGTAACATATTGAGAACTGTATTTACCTATGTTCAACAAAAAATAAATGATTATGATTAAACACTACACTACTATAAAACAGAAAACAGAACCAATTAAAATCAATAAATTAACTTATCTAGAAGATTTGAAAGACATACCTAATTTCAACTCGTGTGTGTGTGTGTCAGCTAGAAAATTTTCAAAGCTTGTTTACTGTCCTTACTAACGAGCGGAGGAAAAGTTCCATTGGCTTTCCAGCGCTCACCTATGTACGATATAACACAGGGAAATGTAAAAGTTACTTCGCTTACTAACCGTGGTTGGATGAATATGTTATTCTATTTAGTCGGGTAATACTACGGTACCGCCTAGAGATGCTAGGTCGGTTCTACAGTGCGCAATCGGACGGTAGAGGGGGCGCACGCTCGTTGCGATTCCCCGCGAAATTACGATACCGCGCGTGAACTTTTCGAAGTGTTGTGATAGTGCTTGTTTTGTTTTCGTGGGATTTGGTTTTTTAATGTAAGTAAATAGTTTTTATTATTTGAATGTATAGTTGTATATATTTTTAACACACACACACACTCACTCACGATTTGTATCCCCGAAGGGGTAGGCAGAGGCGCAATTAATGCACCCACTTTTCGCCGTGCGTATTCCGTCCCATGATGTGATAGGGGGCGAGCCTATCGCCATATATTTTTAATTAATGAAAAATTATGGTATTTGAAAAGAGCGTATTTAAAAAAAGTCTAGTAAGTAATCATAATCTTCTTTATTATAATAATTTATTTTATATACATTGCGAAATGTTTTCATTCATAAAGTCTCAGATTATTTGTAAATCTAAGTATCACTAAGCGCACTTCTCCTATACAGGAAATATCTTGTGCACAAAATGTATCCGCTAGGGTTTTAAATTCCAACCCGATAAAAGACCTCAGAATCCCAGTGAATGTGCGAAAAGATCGGAAAATGTACAGGAAACGGTATAGGTGTGGAAAAAAATTGAGGTAGAAAATAAATGGCAACGACCTCGATGAAAGAACAGTTTTTATATCGGAATATTTCAGAAAAGCAAGTGCGCTGTATAAAAGTTTTATACAAAATGGGCTATTTGTTGGATGTGAAACTTTTCTCTCAGCTCTTCGAAAGTTGAATTAAAATATATTTCGTACAGCCATCGTAAAGTGATACAAGTGTTGTGAATCACGGAATCTATCGGAAGCCTGTACAGCCCTCTCTTCTAATATTTTTTATATGGTAGCGCATAATCCTTCTGGTTTTGTGGGTATTTATTGACTAACCAGACGTGCTGGCTTCCGGTACGAAAGCGTCTTGATGTCTTCCATCCCAACTCGAACCAAAAGGTTAAGTAACTCAAATTTCTGCCACACCATTAAGCTGTGTACTTTACCAGCATAGGTTTTTCTTCCTTTATACAACTCAGGGTCCTTCAAGCAGAGCGTGAAGAAGCAATAAGCCAGACATAACTGCCGACCGTCCGTGAATGTTTATTTCTTGCTGGTCAAAAAATTTTGGGCTTTATTTGGCTTATCAGGTGCAGTGAGACGATTTTACGTTGCCCTAGAAACAAAAAAAGGAAATCGATTGACCCATTTGTCTATTTACCAGCCAGTAAGAAAAATAAATGGTGTGGGTATCAAAACAATCAATGATCCACGTATAGAGCAAAATGTTTGCAGACCAAACATATTTTGTTTTGAGCATCCAGTCTGTCGTTTCAGGTTTATTCTCCAGTGAGTTTTGTACCTAAAAGAAAGGAAAGATATATATTTTTCTTAAATTTAAATTAGACTGCCTTGGTGGCGTATGATTGCAATGCCGAGGTCTCGGGTTCGATCCCCGGGTCGGGCATAGTGATATTGGGTTTTAAATTCAGTATCAGCCCGGAGTCTGGAATTTGTGTCCGGTATGGCGATAGGCTCGCCCCCTATCACATCATGGGATGGAATACGAACGGCGAAAAGTGGGTGCACTATTTGTGCTTCTGCCTACCCCTTCGAGAATAAAAGGCGTGAGTGTGTGTGTGTTTTAAATTAGAATCGTTAGTAATAAAAATAGTTGTGTTGCTCTTACAGCATAGCTGCTTATTCAGCTACATGCAGAATTTACTTTGAGGGCGGTATTTACAAATCAATCTTAAGTTTGAGTTACATCTCAAGTAGACACAATGTATGGAACTATTGATACATTATGTCTACTTGTGATGTAACACAAACTAAGATTAATTAATTTATATTCTGTTTTGTAGTAACGAAGGTATAAAATGTAATATAAGATGGGTCAGTACCTACCTACTGCCTGCTGTTAGGGCCTACCTATAGTTTACTGTTTATATTACATCGTTGTATTTAAAAGGTTAGAAATAGAGCAAACAAAAAACACGCATCACGCCTTTTTACCCGAAGGGGTAAGCAGAGGTGCAATCAGGTCAACCACTTTTTGCCACGTGTGTTAATTTCCATGGTGTGATAGAGGGCGAGCCTATCGCCATATCAGGCTCGTCTTCCGGACTCCGAGCGTGTACTGAGTAGAAAAACCCAAATATAACTTTGACAGAGCAGGGATTCAAACCCGATACGTTTGAACAGGGTCGTAACATGTTCGATATACAACTTCGCCACCGAGGCAATCTTGGAAAAAAGCGGACTGAAGAAACACGCATAAATGAAAATCACATTGAAAATATCTACCATAGTATTTCATTAATTTTAATTTGTGATTTATTGAACAAATATTTTATTTGTATCGCCTTTTATTATGGTTAGTACTTTGGCTGTATTTCGTCAGGTTTTGGTTTCGATGTCCAGCTCGGGAAACATTAGGACAAATGTTTGTGGAGGTATGTGAAGTCTGCAAAACCGCACTAGGCCAGCGTGGTGGACTAAGGCCAAACCCTCTCAGTAGTAGAGGAGGCCCGTGGCCAGCAGTGAGACAGTATATAATACAGGACTGATATTATTATAATCAATTAGGCGGCTTGCGAGCGAAATTATTAAGCGAATCGTATGAGCTTCTAGCTCTAATATATTCTGCCTACAATATCTTTCAAATTGAAACAAAATAATTTTCCAATTGTTTGGCCAAACAATTACTTGGGACAAACATAGCGGTGGCACCGACCGAGACGGCCTCTTGTATATGGTAGACAATCCTAGTGGGTTAAAGACAACTAAAATCTTCTCAGAAAATCGTCGAACTTTGGTGCTCGGTGTCATTACGGCCCTGGTTGCGGGAAATCTAGGAACGGAGTCTAAAACCTAGTAACTAGGCAGAATAATACCATGTCGAACGAGTAGCACTAATTACCTTCCCCAGTGCACCAGCAATGATGGTAATGAGACCTCATTCCCGCATTCCTAGACAATAATATAAAAAAAAGTGATGCTTAAACTACTAGCGAATGGTCTCATAAAGATCGGGCGATAAGGCGCGGTCATACTGCTCGCGGGTGACATCGTAAACCCAGCTGATTGCTACTAATTTGATGGACGGTGATTATTGCGTTGTTTTATTGCTCGGAATAGTGGTATAACGGGATTTTATGGGTTAGCCTGGTTTGGTTTCGTTGTGGGGTATTGTTAAGAATGATTTCTATTGCTATTTAAGTGCCACTTTTCGTTAACGGAGTGACTTTACCTGACAGAGAATTTAGAAATTTAATTTTAATGCAGGCCGCTTTCATCAAGTCGGTCTGGAAATCTTTTGGGGTCTGCATATTCTGATCATGATGAAAGAGATTAGATTTGTCCTGTAGTATTCTGTCTTGTTGTTCAGCGGTTAATCCTTTACAAGAATCGTGGGAACGAGCCACTATTGCGGGTTTCTTCTTGGATATATCTGATTACGTAAATAATCTAGTATCTTCTCAAACGTGCTTGAATTTGTACCGCCAAAAAGTAGTACATACTACATGTCTACTTTATATGGGTTTGAATGAAATTATAGATAGTGTATTGGGTACTATGGAAAGTACCATCTTATGTCTTGGGAAGATGATTAATATTAAGTTATCCTGGCTCACAAACGGTTCCAAATGTAGTACCGCACAACAGTTTTAAAGCTTGTATTGCTTAATAGTAATATTAAACTGCTAAAACATAAGATTTTATTGACAAGGAATTATTTTACTTATATATCAAAACTTTGAACAACGCGACGTTTAGACATTTTAATACATTCCAAGAATACTGTTAATTACTAAAACAATAACAAAACTACGAAATTAATTAATGGAAATTTGAGAGAAGCTAAGGCACATTAACAGTAAATGAAAATTGTAAGGAAACTAGTATACGAGAGAATTCTCCGTAAGAATCACGAATGTTTGTGAAATCTGTCAAGACGCACTAGGCTAGCCTGCTGCGTAGTAGAGGCGGCTCCCCAGCACTTTTTTTTTGTTTTCGCGGAGGAAGTGACTTATTAGGGTCTGTATTAAAATGTTGAGGGTCAATCGCATCGATTAAGCCAGTTCGTCAAGCTGGTCTAATTTGGCATCTCTAAGTAATCCTTGCCGGTGAAAATTGTATTGCGGATTAGCAAGCTGAAGCGGCAGTGGCTAGTGGGCAGGGCACATAGTTCGAAGAACTGACGGCAGATGAGGCAAAAAAGTTCTCGAATGGAGGCCACGTACTGGCAAGCGCAGCGTCGGCCGTCCACCTGCAAGGTAGACAGACGACTTAATAAAGGTCGCGGGAACACGCTGGATGCAAGCTGCTTTTGACAGGTCCGTCTGGAAATCTTTAGGGGAAGCCTATGTTCAGCAGTGGACGTCATGTGGCTGAAGATGATGATGATGAAAATTGTATAAATGAAAAAAAAATATATCAAATATTTCTTTAACATTTTTGTCCTCTATTTGCCCGATACAAAACATAATTTGAATGTTAATATCTTCTAGACAATTAACCGAAACAGGGCGCTTGAAAATATAGATTTACGAGAATGTTTCAAGGCTTTATGATAGTATTTAAATTTTAGTTAGAACCCAGAATAAGGGGCGTTTCACAGGTTTCAATATTTTTTTTACATACACACATTCGCGCCTTTTATCCCTGAAGGGGTAGACAGGGGCGCAACTAATGCACCCACGTTTCGCCGTGCGTATTCCGTCCCATGAAGTGATAGGGGGCGAGCCTATCGCCATATCGGGCACAAATTCCAGACTCCAGTCTAATACTGAATAGAAAAATACAATATCACTTTGCCCGACCCGGGGATCGAACCTGAGACCACAGCATTGCAGTCGTACCGTAATACAACTATGCCACCGAGGCAGTCTTTTTTTGACAGTTATCGTTTTAAGCAGCTAATGTTGATAGTATTCATTTTATGTCAATTTATTTGGGAGCATACGTTAGAGTATGACTTCTGTATTTGGTCGGCTTATACATTTATGTGAAGAGTAGCATTTATCAGCAAGAGGTAAAATCGGCCGTAAATAAAATGTAGGTGGTGGTGTGTAGACTTAGGTATAAATACGGTTATTAATTATTTATCGTTTCATTGGCTTTTTCTGCCTCTATGGCGTAGTTGTATTGTGTGCGTGGAACTACACAATCTATGCGGTCCGGGTTCGAATTCCGGTTCGGGTAAAGTGATATTGGGTTTTTTTGCTCAGTATCAGCTAGGAGTTTGGATTTGTGTCCGATATGGCGATAGGTGCGGCCCCTATCACATCATGGGATGGAGGCCTATCGGGGGAAAAGTTGTGTGGGTTTTTTGTTTGTCAGTGGTCTTGAGGCAGTTTTTTTAATGTCAACGATGCTTTCGTTTCGATTTCTTGGTTAGCTTAGTTGAATTCGCGTTATTCCTCTACCTATTTGGAAACCACACCTTAGTGCCATGGGTTTGAACATGTGCCCAATATGGCGAAAGACTTGCCCCATCACTTGAGATGAATATAAGCTCGAAAAAGTTAAAGGCTTGAGACACTTCTGTCTAATTTTTAGGCAAGAAAAGTGAGTATATTATATTCCGGTGTTATATTAAGTAAAAAGCGACGATAGCCTAGATGGGAATGGAACGGTCTGCCGAGACAATGTCCGGAGGTTCAAAACCCAAGGCACACACCTCTGACTTTTCGAAGTTACGTGTGTATTGTTATCAATTATCGTTCGCTTTAACGGTGAAGGAAAACATCGTGAGGAAACCTGCATACCTGAGAAGTTCTCTGAATTTCGAAGGTAAGTGAAGTCCGCCAACCCGCACTAGGTCAGCGTGGTGGACTAAGGCCTAACCCCTCTCAATAGTAGAGGAGGCCCGTGCTCAGCAGTGGGCAGCATATAATACAGGGCTGATTGCTTGCTTGATTATATTAAGTATTACTGGAAAGAGATACAACTTCGGATGTCTCAGACAAGCGCACTCGTGCAGTTCTAGTATTATAAAGTCCTATTTACTACTCTTTATAGGCAGACGTTTTGCTCGTTTGCTGATAGAGTATTAGACCATCGTACATAAAGCGAAAAACCTGGCCATACTGGCCAATGTAAGTCGCGTTCCGGGATCAGCTTTTGTAAATCCTGTTCAAACAGGCCGGCATAATTGTGTCGACTGGCTAGAGATAACTATCTCTCGTCGCCCCCCTAGGCAATTCTTGTGCGCTGGGTCTTCACACCCAATGCACGCCCATGCGCGGGGGGACATTAGCCGCGGGTCGAGGCACACAGTTCAGTGTGTATACCTCTTGGTTGTAAATCACATTGAGGCCTAAAAGGGCCCGCGAACATTTCCTGGCACCCTTTCTTTCCACCCATCCTGGGAACCTTCCTCCCTTCCCCCACCTTCCCTCCCATATTCCTACTCCACTCTCCTCCCAGGCCCCTGCAGTCTTTAAGCCGGGGGACTCCAGTATCCCATTCATTGGTTTCCCCCGGTGTTGACTGCAGGATCGCCTACATAAAAAAAAACTGTCTCTCGTCAATCAATACAATATGAATACAACACCGCTCACAAAATTGTATAGAAGGACATATTTAGAAGAACTTTTGTAAACGAAAGCCCTACTTGTAATTCGAGTAGATAGTTTAGTTTTGTTATTGAATACCTTACGAGCGTCTGTATGCTGCCTAACAATGCTCCAGGTAACCTAGATTCCATAATCCTGTGCTAAATTAAGATAATCTGGATTAATACGCAGACAATTTACGTTTATTTAATATATGAAGCTATTCGGTGTCTTCATAAAACTAGCATTTTCTTGTGTATCCGTCCGCATGTAAACTTTAATAAAATTTGGCTGTGTACGTCTGGGAAAAAACTATATAATAAATCCATGTTTATCTCTCTCCTGGATTAACCTCTGTATATCCGGTACCAAACAGGCCGGCATACTCATTTTAGTTCATAATATTTGTCTCCTGCTTTGCTATGGAGGGAAGTGGAAAAATATATTTCCGACGCCTCCCTATCCTACTGTTTTATTAATTTCGTTGCAGGTTAAAACTAATTAAATCAATAAAAAAAAATAAAAAATAAAAAAAAAAAACTCCCAGAGACTCGATGTCTCCCACTGTTGATCCTGGCTTACAGGAGTTGTAGTGGTGGGTGTGAGGGCGGGATAGTCTTTTTTTTTATGGCATTGAATGACGAGACGAGCATGTCGTTCGCCTGATGGTAAGCGATACGACCACCCATAAACAGTAGCAACACCATCCAGCACCTTGAGTTACAAAGTACTGTGTGGCATTTCACTGCGCTCGTCATCCTGAGACATAAGATGTTAAGTCTCACTATGTCCTGTAGTTCCACTGGCTACAATATCCTTCAAACCGAAACACAACAGTGCATGCACACTGCTGCTTGGCTGTAGAAATAGACATTGCGGTGGTACCCACCCAGACGGTTTCTTACATATGAGAGACCAAGGACTCAAGATTACGAGACTCAAGTCTGGCAAACAAAAACTATATAGGTAGTAGTCTGTAGTCTATCATCTTACCTCACTTCATGTCTTTTTTAGTCAATTCCAATACACCGACTAACACAATTTTTGAGTCTTTAATCCATTTTTCCACCCCATCTCAGCTCTTTTCACCCCATCTCAGCCCAAATTTTGACCCCGTCCGTACCGCCCGTATTCAATACAATGCAAATAGCTCCGCTGTCCGCCTGTGATAGGAGGCATTAACATACATTGCGACCGCCGTTTGGCAGTTAATCTGCCAGTGAATGGATGCAAAAATGTACGAACGGGGTCACCGGTGTTTTCACAGTTACTGAGGGGTTTTGACGGGTATTTAAAAATAGGTATATTTTGTTCTGCCTCGGTGGCGGAGTTGTATTCTGGTACGACCGCAATGCTGAGGTCTCGGGTTTGATCTATTCAGTATCAACCCGGAGTCTGGAATTGGAGCCCAATATGGCGATAGGCTCGCCCCTTATCACATCATGGGACGGAATACGCACAGCGCAAAGTAGGTGCAACTAGTGTCGCCTCTGCCTACCCCTTCTGGGATACAAGACGTGAGTGTGTGTGTGTATTTTGTTCATAGTGCCCTGAATATAATTTAGTCAAGAGTTTTTATAATAGATTCACTCTGTTACTGATAACTGGCGGATTGTGGGTGTTATACAAGACACCTCATACTGATAAGGCAAAAAGGCTCGTCCTCTATAACGTAAAATCTAATTGCTGGCAAATTGAGGGTGTTAAACCAGTGACATACATTGTATGAATACAAGGAACAAAAACAAACTTGCAGTTCCAAAGTTTAGACTCAGCAAAACAAGTAATTCGTTTATGGGCAACTGCATTAAATTCTATAATAAGCTTCCTTCTGAAGTAATAAATCTGCCTGAAATCCAATTTAAGCCTTACGTTAAACGTGTATTGATTTCTAGAGGCTACTATAAAGTGACAGATTATATAAATGATAAGAATATTTGGAATCAGTCCTGCCAGCACAGCACCAAGGCACTGAGCATTCACATTGAACGCCTATGAAAATAAATATATATATTATAACTAGCTTTTGCCCGCGGCTCCGCCCGCGTGAATGAGTTTCCCGGTATAAAAGTCCCGCTTTATATTTTCCCGGTATAAAAAGTATACATAATCTACCCGTAGCTTATATGACACGTTCGTAGATTTACCATAGCAGCGCCATCTATTGATTACTTACTCAACCCAGTCGAAAGGTATCGACATCTGTTAGAATCATTTTACCATAGCAGCGCCATCTATTGATTACTTACTCAACCCAGTCGAAAGGTATCGACATCTGTTAAAATCATTTGGAGTTAACAGATAATTGTGACTGTCAAATAATAACAGACAAATAATTAGCAATAAATTAAAATTGCGACTATAATTTGAGATTTAAACTATCCTATCTCTCAAGTTGGATCGAACTGCACATGGTGTGCGAATTTTATTATAATCAGTTAAGTGGTTTAGGAGTCCATTGAGGACAAACATTGTGACACGAGATTTATATATATTAAGATGTGACATTTATGGCTATGTCCATATTGTATTTTTACTTATTTTTTTTGTGACATTTTAGTTCAATTTATTTAATAATATGACTTTTTATTTTTTCTTTTACCCCTTTTAGACATCTTGACATTGTTCAATTATAGTGACGACGGATCTATATCTATTACTATCAATGACTAAAGATATGATGTAGGTATTTAGTATAAACTACATTTGTAAACGTGGGTTAATGCATCATGAACGCCATTATATTTTTATTTGGTTGCTTCCCAATAGTATTTTATTTATAACTTAGGGCTACATCCATGCATACATTAACCCGCGTAATAATAATACTGTAAAATATACATTTAAAAAAATGAAAATCATGACAATTGATGACGAAAAAATTAAGCCCGGAGTTGCTTTCTGCCTTTCTTCTTCGGGTCGTCATCGCTTAGGTAGCTAGTGAAAGGCTGGTAGGTTAGCTAGGCTAGGACCTTTTTATCCTCGCCGGCGAGGACCGTGGCGTTTCCTTTCCTCGTAATGTAAAGATATTCCTTCCCTTTCTTTTATATCAGCTCCACTTCTCCTTACCTAGCCCTATTCCCGTCCCCAATGTCCGTGTCCTCTGTACCTATCAGCCCGTGCTGGTTGTCAATTATTTAATGTAGGTACTTTAAATTATTTAATTGGTATATGTACCTTTGTTATTCGTCTATACTTTGTCATGACTTGTCATAAGTGCTTTTTAATAAGCCTATTTGATCAAAAAATGATTTTGTTTTATTTTTTATTTTATTTTATCTGTCTATGCATGGAAAAGGAAAATAAGCGTACTTAATAGTGTTTTTTTAAGGCATGCCACGGCTCTTGGCGGTTGTTAAAATGACCCCGTTCTTATTGCATGAAGTACAGGCTCTCCGTATTGGCAATGCGATCGCTTTTCCAATACAAAGTCAAAGTCTAAATAATCTTTATTTAAATTGTCTTTTTTCAAAGGTCTTTTAAATCGTCAGAAATCTACTTCCGATTCGGAACGTGTTATTGTTGTCAACATGAAACGGTGCAAGAAACTCCCTCAGCAAACGATACTGATCCACCAGTAACGATGCCACCTTTATCAAAATAAAGCCCAAATTGTTAATTAGTATTACCTACGTAGTAGTACTTACTTACCAGACCTAACCACGGACCTATTGTTGCCTCAAAATCCTGCGTTGCTTAAAGTTCGATGGTATCGGTCTATTCCAAATTATTTGCAATAGACATTTACTTACTCTACAGTCTTCTCGTATACAAGTGATAAAAGGATATAAGAAAATAGAAAATAAAACTCATTTGTCTAGAAAATTCTATAAAAAAATATCATTAAGGGAAATAAACGGCCTATCATGTAAAGCTTAAACTCTTTGAAATCTCTTTTAGGGTACTCTAATTTCCCTGAAATTAATAAAGCGATGAACCTTTTAGCTACCACAATATTGTTTCTTAATCGCTTTAATTTTATACGTATTTTCTTTAAGGTATAAAAAGAAAATTAAGGCATTAAGAGATCAAGTGGATTAGAAGCGATAGCTTCTAATTAGTTGCTTAATAATGGTCCTCCGAGCCGGATACTTGAAAATATTATTATCTTTTTACTGAGATTTTTTGATAAATTCCTTGTTATTTTTTAATTATAACAGAAAAATATTATAGTTAGGTATATGAACTGACTGATAAAACTTGAACAAGTTACTATCTATTAAGATAAGAATACATTTTTTGTTAAAGACTCTGGGTAGGAACCACCGTATAGTTAAATTTTGCCGACGAGCATTGTTGTATTTCAGATGGAAGACATTGTGGGTAATAATCGGGCGTTCTGCATGGATACCATTGCTTGGTTATTTTTTGCTGAGCATTAAAGCTGAGCTTAAGAATAAAGGATATTGAAGCCAGGTTAAGCAGGTATTATAAAACGTTGCATCTGATATCTCAGTGAGATGAGTGTAGCGAAATTCATAAAGCACTAAGACGGAAAACTCACGTCGAAAAGTGGGTGCACTAGTTGCGTCTCTGTCTACGCCGTGTGTGTGTGTGTTGCGATTTTAAAAGGTTTTGAATTGTTTAGCTATGGTTTATAGACAGATGTGACTATTACCTATCTCTCTTGTAGTATTAAAATATGCTGATCTGAGATATCATTCTTCTATTAAAATTAACACAAAATGTTCTACATTCTTTACATAACTTAAAATCTCTATATCAAGTGGGGAAAGCAAATGAAGACTGACGTCAATGGAAATATTTAGGCCATGACGTCGCCGCGTCGTTCTTTTTGTACGGGTTTACACTATTTTCAAAATACGATGTTCATATTTCTTTCTTTCGTCCCGAGCTTGTACTGTTGTTGATGCTTGTAGGTTTCTGCAGTTATTAGGTAGGTTGGTATAATATCTAGATTTTGACATAGAGGAGGGTGTTGGGGTTATCAGGAATTTTAGTTAGACCCAATAATTTATGACAATTATAAATTTATAGCCCCCTATAACATCATGGGACGGAATATGTACGGCGAAAAGTGGGTGCACTAGTTGCGCCTCTGCCTACCCCTTCGAGGATAAAAGGCGTGAGTATGCGTATAAATCAATAGAATATAGTTAAAATAAAGAGGAATGATGCTATCCTTCCTTGCCTTCTTGCGTATGTCCATGGTTATAAGTCTTAGATGCTTAGGAATTGATTTAGTGCTATTGAGCATTTGATGGGTTTTGTGATTTGTTATATATTCTATGATCTATGAATAACTTAATTGCTATTTGCAATGATGTGTTGCAAATACCAGCACTCCACAATCTTCAACAATACTTAGATCCTAGTATCTATGTAACACTGCATCTGATTGGCCAAAATCCAAATTGTTTTATAAACTTGATGGCAGCAAGGACACAAAAAGTTGAAAGCAAGAAAAACTATGTAATTGGAGGAAAATGCAAACAAAAATTATGCAGATGCATTTTTGCACCATAGCATGTGATGTTATTTCCACAATGTGAACCCTATTCAGCTAATAGTGCAGTAAGATCTAAGCAGTGATGTAAATATTATGTAAATATAAATAACAACAAAAATGCTATCGTATCTTACAAACATTACAAATGTATAAGTTTGAGAAAATATTTGTATGTTTGAATGTTTGGCTGTTTGTCAGAAGTAAACTCTGAACGGATTTGGACGAAATTTGGCACCCGGTAGACCAAGCTCTGGGTTAACACTTACAAAAGCTTCTTTTATACGGTAATTTGCTTCCCTAGGAGATATCTCAATTTAGTAATCTGTTTTTTTAAACAAAGTGCCAAATCCTATACGAATACTATCATACCATACCAGCCCTGTATTATATACTGCCCACTGCTGAACAAGGGCCTCCTCTACTATTGAGAGGGTTTTAGGCCTTAGTCCACCACGCTGGCCTAGTGCGGGTTGGCGGACTTCACATACCTTCGAAATTCAGAGAACTTCTCAGGTATGCAGGTTCCCTCACGATGTTTTCCTTCGCCGTTAAAGCGAGCGACAATTCACAAAGAATACACACATAACTTTTAGAAAAGTCAGAGGTGTGTGCCCTTGGGTTTTGAACCTGCGGACATTCGTCTCGGCATTCCGTTCCACTCCCAACTAGGCTATCGACGCTTCACGAACGAATACTAATACTGATAAAATATTATTATTGATCTCGTTTCAATTAGAAGTAACAACAAATTCAAAACTTAAATGCACTGCCCAGAATGGTAAATGCAATTTCTATTCCAGGTAACCGATTGCAAATTCAAAAAAGAAAATGTAAGATGACATTTGTTAAGTGAGCAATATGGCGGACGCGTTTGGCGGGAGAGTCGTTCGCGTGCTGATCGTCGCGGTTTTTGTCGACTCTATCGCGTGCCAGCTCAGCTGGACGGAGGAGAATGAGGACCTTGGTGAGTTTGTCAAATTGTTACTATAAGTTATCCAATAGGTCAAAGAAACTGAGTAATGCAGTGATTCTTTGATGAATTTAGAAGTTTTCTTTGGTTTGAAATTTATTTTATGTTTCTTTCTGAGAGTTTTTTTGAGTATGTGACATTTTCTCGGTTTTTATCAATAGGCATTATGTAAGACTTGTTCCTGTAAATGAGGAATATTATTTTTGTATTGACTAACAAATGAGATGTCCGCTTTTTGTATGGGTGCTGGGCCTCGAAATCTAACCAGGCTCAAACTTTAGGGATATTAAAGGGGCAAAACATGGATCTTGGATCTATTAAAAAAAAATTTTAGGCCCCCGCATTTATAACTAACTTTTTTAAAAACGTTCATATTAATCCTCGGACGCCCGCGGTGGACACCGGTGTAATTTTATATAAGGAAATTAGCTTATAGCTATATATAAGCGGGCGTTGACGGGTTAAGTGTCGTTTTTAAGCAAAATAAAATTACAATAATCGGATGTCTTTAAAATTAAACAATTTATTGAAAAAGGCTAGTTTTTAGGAGTTCTATCCAAATATATATAAACTGTCTTGGTTAGAATTTTAGGCCCGTTTTTGGATATATCCTTTATTATCACAGCATTGTTCCTTATTTAGCTAAGTAACGTTCGTGAATACGAGCCTGAATCTTTTTTTTTTATTGCATTGAACGATGAGACGAGCATGCCGTTCGCCTGATAGTTCGTAGAAACACCATCCAGCACCTTGACCTACAACGTACTGTGTGGCATTTCACTACGCTCGTCATCCTGAGACATAAAATGTTAAGTCTCATTGTGTCCAGTAGTTACACTGGCTACAATGTCCTTAAAACCGAAACACAACAGTGCATGCACACCACTGCTGCTTGGCGATACAAATAGACATAGCGGTGGTACCCACCCAGACGGACTCTTACATATGAAAGACCTACCACCAGTATCTTTCTTTCTATTAACTAAAACAGCAGTAAAGATGTATGTAATCCTCCTAGCCAGTTTCGGCCACGGCAACCGATCTCAACGGAGATCAGCCAGGTACGCAGGAGATATTATAGTGCACAAGTGTGTGCGCAATACACAGGTGCACTCGCTATTCCTTCACTCTCATAGTCCGGTGAGACGGCAATCCGACATGACCGGAGAGAGATCAGGCGCAGGCCCAACGGCTTTACGTGCTTTCCGAGGCACGGGGGTACCACACCGCCAACTTCCTGACTCCGAGTTGCGACTGAGTAATTTTTAAGATGGAAAAACCCAGTCACAATATTTTTGGCTCGACCCGGGATTCGAACCCAGGACCTCAGCGCGCAAATCGTACTCGTAACGCGTACGTAATACAACTACGCCACCGAGGCAGTCAAAACAGCAGTATCACACCTACCACAGCACAACACCACAAAGTAACCAACACCCCAATTGTGTTAGTTAATATGTGTTCATTATCCGCCGATATCCAAATAACTTGTGCTAATAAAGCTGTAATTAACTATTAATTGAATGTAGCCGGGTTATCCGAACCGAACTGCAGGACATAATAAATGCATTTGGGGGCAAACGCTAACTATATTGGTTGCCCTTTAGTGCATAAATTATCATCCCGTTATTGCTAAAATGTTAGGTTTGTGAGGGTGTTTATTGGTTGTCATAATTTTCCGTACTGGTTGAATTAATTATTATCTTTGGTGAGGAATATCACTTGTCTGGAAATATCTGAAATATGAATTAAATAAATAAAGTATAATAAATAAATGCGATGTTACTGTCGCATGTTGCGCATCAGTTGGACGCAAAAAGTAAGAAACGATACCGTGCTCCAGCGTGTCAAACCATCAAACAGCGCAAGATAGGATATCTCGGCCACGTGCTTAGGCACGAAAGATATATGCTGCTGCAATTAATAATGATGGGCAAGGTAGAGGGGAAGAGACGCGCTGGACGAAGGAAAAAATCGTGGCTTGGAAACATCCGGGAGTGGACCGGTATCACCTCCGTTGAACAACTATTCCGCCTGGCTAGTGACAAGAAAGAATACAAGAAGCTGACGGCCAACCTTCAACGTTGAAGAGGCACTAGAAGAAGAAGAATAAATAAAGTACCTATATCTGTGAGTATCTTAATTGTTATTAATATATTCATCAGCGTCCTAAATAGGCACTTGCTACAATAGTTTACTAGGTCCCATATGGAACTGTTCGTGGTAGCCATTGTAATTAGATTTTACTGGGCATTATCAGACTTAACATCGAATGCCTCAGAATGACGAATGCTGTGAATCATGTTGTGCTTTATAAGTAAGTTGTGAGTGGTGTTGCTAGTGTTAAATGGCAGTGGAAGGCTTACCTATAGGTGAGCGACTTGCTCCCATGCTCCTCTCATAAAAACAAAGAGAATTTCCAAATTCGATCTTTTACTTATGTACCTTAAAAGCTTTGAAGTACCTAATAAAACTAATAACGCTGAATTATTTCACCTTTATCTGAACCGATAACGTGTTAGTGGAAATCCGGTGAAAATATTTTCGGCAGCATTCATTCAAGGTCAGAGGTCAAGGTCAATAATTACAGCATTAGAGTAACGAGTAAGGTAAATGTAACAATTTATTTTACTGTTTTCTTTATGTAAGGAGAGTGATTTAGCCTTTATGGACTTTGTTAGAGGTCTTTAAGGGACTCCAGGGGCTTCTGATGGCTTTCTGGCCTTCTGTATATATTATTCCTTATATAATTGAGATATATTTTAACTGGTGGTAGGTCTCTGATATGTAAGAGTCCGTCTGGGTGGGTACTACCGCAATGTCTATTTCTACTGCCAAGCAGCAGTGTGCATACACTGCTGTGTTTCGGTTTGAAGGACATTGTAGCCAGTGTAACTACTGGACATGATGAGACTTAACACCTTATGTCTCAGGATGACGAGCGCAGTGGAATGCCACACAGTACTTTGTAACTCAAGGTATTGGATTGTGTTGCTACTGCTTATGGGTGGACGCATCGCTTACCATCGGGCGAACGGCAAGCTCGTCTCGTCATTCAATGCAATAAATATATATATATATATATATAGACCCGTAGATTCAGTACCTATATAAAGTCTGTTATTACCTGTAGGCTGTATCAGGTCACCGTGGTAGGCTAAACCCTAAACCCTCTCAGTACCTAGTAGAGGCCTAGTAGTACACACACACATGCACACACGAACACTCACGCCTTTAATCCGTGAAGGAGTGGACCAACTTTTCGTCGTGTGTGTTCCGTCCCATAGAGGTTATGGTTTTCGACATATTCTAAACAGTCACTTTGTGTCATAGGGCTTATTTATAGATTATTTAACTCGCGATATAGTAAATCGGACAGCGGTCATTTGCGTAATTAATGATGAAAATTTAATTTTCTATATTAGCGGCAGTCGACATTCGAGCAGTCCCGCAGGACTTTATGAATCATCATAGTACATTTTACACTAATGACTATATTTAGTTTTATGATCTAGGCTTAAGCGACGATAGCATAGTTAGGAGTGGAACGGACTGCCCAGACGAATGTTCGTAGGTTTAAAACCTAAGGGCACGCACCTCTGACGTTTCTAAAAAGTTTTGTGTGTATTCTTTGTGAATTATCGCTCGCTTTAAGGGTGAAACAAAACATCCTGAGAAAAACCTGCATACCTGAGAAGTTCTCTGAATTTCGAAGGTATGTGAAGACTGCCAACCCGCTCTAGGCCAGCGTGGTGGACTAAGGCCTTAACACTCTCAGTTGTGAGGAGGCCCGTGCTCAGCAGTGGGCAGTATATAATACAGGGCTGGTATGGTATGGTATGGATCTAGGCTTTGTTCAAAACTCCATTCACGTAAATAAATGTGCCGTTTTTTACTTTACCGAGATAAAATATAACATGTACCTAATTCTATTGTAATCATATCAAAATCCTGCCCATTCCTCAAAAAACATTAATGCCACCATTACAAAACTCCCAGAGCAAAGTAAAACCATAAAGGTATTTTCAACAATTTTTCCGAAATCCCGGGATTTGGTTATTGATGTATGCCGGCCGAGTTTCGGGCATATATTTTGCGTCGGTGTTTTGTTACTTTGGTAGCTGGAACTATTCCCGGAGTTTGTTAGTAAATCCCGCGGGAATTCCGAACGCGATATTATTGGCTGTTCCGGTTGGTTTCATTTGGTTGATGGTTTTTATCGGGTTAACTCCGGGGCACTTTTACGGTGTATTGTTGATCGACGGAATTGTTTTTGTATAGTGACGTCACAGCTGTTGCAAGATGGCCGCCGTTAAAACTATGTCATTACGATTTCAATGAACTATGAAACCACATTATTTTTGCAATGTGTTCAAATGAGAAATTACGGTGTTTTCTTTAGAATGTACATATTTATATACTTAATTAAATGACGAATGGAGCTAAATATGAAGTTGTAAGGGGCTTGAGGGTTTTGATTTGCCCGCACGTTGGTAGCCAGATGTAACGGTACTAGGGGGTTTTGATTTGCCCCACGTTGGTCACCAGATGTAACGGGCTGAGGTTGGTGATGGTGGAAACACAGTCTCAGGTTCCAAGAGTCTTTATTCGTATTCAGATTGTAGACGAGATATATACAAATGTTGTGGATAGCCTACTGAAGGTGAAACGTCCCACGACGTGGAAGCGTTCACTACTTCTAAACTACACGTCGGTCCCAAAAATAGTCCCACGCAGTGGAAGCTAAATTCGGAAGCCGGAATCGTAATTTGTAAATCAAGGAATATCTATGCATTAACCACTATCAATCACCTTTAACCACCTGGAGTCACAAAATTCCTCCGCAGGTCATGTTTCGCCGGAGAATCTTGATATCGCGATTCATAATTTGTACGTATCCGTAGCAGCGCCGCAGCAGCGCCATCTCTCGGCGACGTGATGGGACTACTCCTTTGTATGAGGTGTTACAAAGTGTATTTTCTAACGATAAGCGCCACGAGTATAAAATAAAAATAAGCAACATCAGACACCATCCTAAAAGAACATGTCCAAAAACGGGCCTGAAAATCTAAACAAGACAATTTATATATATTTGGATAGAACTCCTGAAAACTAGCCTTTTGCAATAAATCGTTTAATTTTAAAGACCTCCGATTTTGAGATTTATGTAATTTTGTTTGGCTTGAAAACTACACTTTATATGAATGTTTTTAAAAAAGTTAGTTATGAATGGAGGGGTCTAAAATATTTTTTAATGGATTTAAGTTCCATATTTTACCCCTTTAATATCCCAAAAGTTTGAGCCTGGTTAGATTTTGAGGCCCAGCACCCATACAAAAAGCGGACATCCTTTGAACTAGAGAACTTCATTGTACTGACCTGTGATTGTCACACGTCATTATAATATTTAATTGTTGCCTAATACCTAATTACTTTAGCCACAACATCCTTCAAAGAGAAATTCAATAGTGCTTCCATACTTTTGTGCTTACAAAAATAAACTTATGAATGGATGGAAACTTTCCAGAGGGGTTCTTTTTCAAGAAACCATCAAGAAATAGGTAATTTTTTACTAAATGGCCAACCCTTTACGGGTTTACGGGCCTGTTTAAATACTAAAATACAAATACTACTCGTCAAGTAAATGTATAAGCCGACCGATTATAAAAGTCAGACTCTAATTCATGTTCATAAATATATCATCCATAAATGGTTGTAAAATGAGTACTATCTACATTAGCTAATATATGGAGTCTGTGAATCAGGCTCCATATAGTAATCGATATCTATCTATACTATAAATAGAAGTAAAAGTATGTATGTAATATGTATGGACTCCAAAATTTTTAGGGAATATTAAATTAGCCTAGCGGGTGATTCTATGAAGCTTGCTAGCGATCTGATAAAAAAAAAATGAATTTTTGGCTATTCACATTGAACATAATGGCTTTATCGGTATCTGGCTACAGATTTTTATCAGTGCTACCCGGGCGAAGCCGGGGCGGGTCGCAAGTATTGAATAATATGTTTTTACAACTAATCCCCTACCCAAATAAAACAAAAGCTGACTGCAGAAACATTTGTTTACACGAATTTAATCCAAATCAATGTAAGCAATAAAACGATTATCCTTTACCGTCCCCTTTCTAAACTCCGGACATAAATAATTGTTATTGCCTGTCTTGTGTTGGGATGTTACCCGCACGCGGCGACCGTGTGTCACACTATTATTTTCAATATATCCAACAGTTATAAATAAAAGTATTGTGTCGTGAACATAAGGAACCATTTTATAGATAAGTTTTTATGGATTATATTGGTGTTTTATAACTTGTGGTTTGCAATATCTAAGGTTGTTTGCAACCTAGTGGATGCAAAATACATGAAATTAGGAAGCATACTTTTTAGTTATTTTTCTAGTTATTCTCAGCAAGCCCTTTCATTTGATACCCATATTATAGGAGTGCGTAAAAAATAACTAGTCCGCTATCTTGGGTCGTCCGCCATATTGGATTTAGAGAGATCATTTTATTTTTTGTACTCTTCTCAGCAAACTCTTTCATTTGATACCCAGATTATGGACGTGCACAAGAAATTACTAGTATCACATATATTATATATATCAGTCATAGTTATTAAATAGGTATTATACATAATTTATGGTCATTGAACATAATGACTAAATTGTGTAGACAATGTGATAAATTAATCATTTTATTCGCCTTTCCCGCTACAAAAATGTATGAATCACAACAGCGACCTATAGCGTCTCTGGACGATCAAATCATCATCTTTTTAAAAATTAGATTTATTTATTTTTATTTATTTAATTACTAGTAAAGACACAAAACAGAATACAGCCAAAAAAACAATAAAGTACAATTAATGAAATTACTAAACTAGACTATACCCCACAGCATGTGTCCTGATCCAATTCAGACAAATTTGCTTGTGTGTATCCACCATTTAAAATACATATAGAAAGTTACAAAAAATTATACATTAGATCCGAATCTTTAAATAAGACATATATATATATCAAAAACTCACAAATGTAAAGACGACTACGAAAAACAAAATTATACAGACTTATAACATATTTTCCTAATATCCGAAAAAAATCGTGGGAATCTGCCGTCCATAATGTCGAGAGAACCAGATTAATAGATTGATATATTTTCCACGGAACCAAAATACCTCCCGGGATAAAAAGTAGCTAGTCTATAATATGTGAAACCAGAACATAGACTATCTGTGTACAGCTACATTTTATTATTGTTTTTTTTATTGCACCGTTCTAGTTTCTTTACGGACTTTTTTTGGAGACGCGAGGCGAATCGCGCCGTGTGTGGCATGGCGTCAGAACTGAATTAAATAATATGGCGTTGTATGAGTGCGTTCACAGAGAAGCGATTTTACATGCGTTTGCTTGCAATTCAGCGATATTTGCGGCGGGGCCCACAGATGGCAATGACGCGTCCCACGCGGCGGCGCACGCAGCGGCAATTCACTGTTCTAGTGACAACCGCGGCAGCACACGTCCCATCATTGCATCCACCCGAATCAGTGCTCACCGCGTGTACCACTGCCACTCTTCACGCCCCACGTCTTTATAAACAACATCGTACATTGCCATATGTTTGTGTTTACACGTGGGATGACGCGGGCCGCTACTCGCGCTGCCTCTCTGTAAACGGAAAAATCGCCCTACGCGCCGCAAGATGCCCCACTTCTCCGAAAACGAGACCTACGGCTTGAGGGTGGTCGCCTGGTTTTGCTGATAAAGGTTATTATTAAATAGTAGAAAATTATGGATCGTTCGTACCGGCCGTGTGTAACAACACTAGGAACATTAACCGTGGCGCGACATCAATTATATAAAAATATCGTACTCTCTAGAGCGCGAAATGTTATCCGTTGTTGTTAACCGTGTGTCGCAGTCTTGCTAAGCTTTATTATTTCATTTGATGGTTGTTTTGTTTTTGAGTGAGCCAATTTGTTGGTGAAAATGTTGTACTGAGTTAATTAAAGATAACATTTGGAAATTTGGTTTATTTTAAAGGTGCAAAATTTCTCCATATTTTCCCGTAAATCTGCAGTCCTAACTTATTAGCTCAGATACAGAAAGGACATGTCCAAAAACGAGCCTAAAGTTCCAACCAAGATACTTACTATATATATTTGGATAGTACCAAAAACTAGGCCTTTGCAATAGATCGTATAATTTTAAAGTCCTCCGAAGTTGATATTTATGTAATTTTATTTTGCTTAAAAACCACTTAATATGAACGTTTTTAAAAAGTCAGTTATAAATGGAGGGGTGTAAAAATATATTTTTAATGGATCCAAGATCTATATTTTTGCCCCTTTAACATCCATAAAGTTAGAGCCTGGGTGAATTTTGAGGCCCAGCACCCATACAAAAAGCGGACAACTCTTTTAGTTGTAATCTGCTATTGCCTTTCGTATATTTACTTCTTACTAGTTTCTACTAACTTTTTAATGATTTTGGAAACGTGGGTTTGTTTCTACCAGGAACAGTTGCCTGTGCTATCGCTGCAGCAAATTAGTTGTCGGTTTCGGTGACTAAAGCATGAGACTTTGCCGCAGGCTGCAAGTAAAAGTTGATATGTCTTTAGTCTTTACAGTAATCCTCAATGCAATGGAGATATGCAAACTAATTGGACGAGTTGTGCCAGATATGGCGATAGGCTCGCCCCCGTCACGTCATAGGACGTATTATGCCATGCGAAAAGTGGGTGCCTAGTTGCGCTTCTGCCTACCCCTTCGGAGATAAAAGGCGTGAGTGTGTATATGTATAGCATAGGGACGAGAAGTCATTGGTGCAATTCATATGTCAGAAAACTCGTAATATATTAACCATTGTATTTTACAATAAATAACTTCATTAAATGCGATAATTGGAAGTCTTTTCAAAAGTTTGTCAAATGGAATACGATTACCGAATGAACGAATGAAATGAACGGCCGTTTAAACGAATGAAGTGTTTTATTTTAATTACTTTTCTGATAACCGGTCTCATTTAAATTGCATGTGTGTTACAGGTAGGATTTTTGGTTAGTCAAATTTATTTATGGCCGGAAAATTTTAGGCATTACAGAGACATTCTTTTGATATCACACAAAAATCGTCGGCAGTTTTGTTAGCTCACATAATTGCACTGTGCGTTTCCAGAGATCATTTTTACCTCGTACGTGTTCACTCTGGGATGAACTTCCTCCCACGGTGTTTCCTCAGCGCTATGACTTATCCTTCTTTAAACGAGGCTTAAAAAAAGTTTTTTACGGTAGGCAGCGGCTTAGCTGTGCCCTTGGCATTGCTGACTGACGTCCATGGGCGACGGTAACACCTTACCATCAGGTGGGCCGTTAGCTCGTCAGCCTTCGAAGGCATAAAAAAAAAAATTGACTACAAGTATAACCTATTTACGCCTTATTGTTCAAGTCTATACATACATCCAGCATCCCTCAAGAGGTAGTTAGAATTCTTAACACAGCAATTTACATCTTTTATTTGCATTAATAATAATATGTGAGGCAACTTAATCGTAACTTGAATATAATTTTTCAATCACATACTTTTCGATTAATTATATACCTAGATAGAGTGACGCGCTGCATTGAAACTAAACTAAAACAAACAGGCTAACTTTTTTTAAGCTAGTATGTGTGACAGCTGTGTCATACGCTATCGCTGCATCATTCTGTGTATCCTTATGTGCGCGCATAATGATACCAGTTATTACATAGTTTCTATTAAAACGGGGAGATAATTATATCCATGAAAAACAACAAAAATTAATTCACACGAACTCATTTAGTGGGGCACAGTTCGCCTCTATTTTTTTCTCTATCTATCGTCAGTAAACACTCTGTACCACATTCCAGGAGGGGCAGGGGGGTCACTTGTCAAAAAAACTCAGTGATCTTTTATTTAGCAACTTACTATAGACACTGTGTAGATACTATAGTTATATTATATGAAAACCCAGATACCAAATTTTTTACATACAAGGTTATCTTAACATTAATAAATGAAACCACATACTCGTCTTTGCTTCTACTAAAATTATGCCAAAAAACATCCATAAAAAACGTCATTTTTTACCAAAAATCTCAATTTTACTCTTCAAATTTTTATACAATTTTGTAGTTTAGTGCGAATATGGCGTGTGAGTGAGTGTTTTTCTGACTGAAAGTATAATGTTGCCGCTGCGACTAATCCTTTTAGAGTCGTAGCGGTGGCATGAGGGCGTGTAAACTTAAATTTGCTTTGTATTGACATTTATTTCGTTCGAAAATTACACTCTTATATTTTACATCTATGGTTAAAATAGCTTAATGGAAAGTGTTGTTTTCAAAAAGATAAGTATGTGGTTTCATTTAGTAACGCAATATAAAATTGACCCTGTATAAATGTGCCCACTGAAAACGCGCAGAGACCGCTTCTGTGACATAATTATAGGGTGGCATGACAGTAAAATGTCTCGGCCCCCGACTCCAGGAGGCCCCCGACCTGAGACGAAGAGGATCGTTCAGGAGAGTCCTAAAAAAAGTCACCGGATTTTGCCTTAACGAGGGGGCCCATTCCATGAATTTGGCACGAGCTTTCACGGATTTAATTACGCCACTGGACCACTAGTATAAAAAATAGATCCTGATGGCCAGTTTGTTCATTAATAGTAACAGACAAAAGTAAAAAGTAAGTTACTTATACTTTTGCCTTAATCCCGACCTTTGTATCGTGGCAACTCTTATAGCTTTAACTTTTATATTCATGAAGATACTATTAGTAATATAAAGATGTACAATATCACAATATATAAGAGAAATTAACTCCTACATAAACTTGACAAAGAGTTATCCCAACTTTTGTTCTCAAAGTTAGTTGTTAGTATTCATTGCGCATGGTGGGTGAGACTGAGCGGTAATTCCCGCGGGACCTTCATAGGCTGTCGTGTCGGATTTCGGGATAGTAAGGGACTTTTTGAAATGGCAAGTCGCTCGCTTGATGCTAAGGTTACGAATGCCAGTAACAATATACAATCTGGAATTGCTATGCATTGCGGTGAAGGAAAAACGTCGTAAGGAAACCTGCATATCTGAGAAGTTGTCTATAAGAATCTCGAAGGTATGTGAAGTCTGCCAACTCGCACTAAACCAGCGTGGTGGAATAAGCCTAAATCCTCTCAATAGTAGAGGAGGCCCGTGCTCAGCAGTGGGCAAAATAATACAGGGCTGATTGCATTGCATTGCAAATCTCACTCAAATCACTTGCTAGTACTATAAAACATATTTAGCTAAGTTAATTAGAAGCCGTCTTAAAGGCGAAATCTCATCTCTACTCCGAGCTGGGACGGTTCTCGCGGGAATTCTCCTCGTTCATTACAGAGGTCGGCGTCAATGTGTCAACTGTTATTGGACACTTCTATTATCAGTAGTTAGCTTGAGGACGCTTTTAATATTGTAAATGCTAATAGCTTTATGATATTCGCATTGATGGTGTTGATGCGATGGTTCGGTACCTTTAATTAAGCGATATAAATCGGGAATTTTATCCTGGAAAAACTCATTCACGCGAGCGGAGCCGCCGGCAATAGTCGATTGTTGTACTTTGACATTTTATAATACATTGTAATATGTTTATTATCTTGTCAGATCGTGTTGCTGAGGGTGTCTCTTGCGCCGATTCTTCTTCACAGCAATACCACGTTCTGAAGCGGTGGTAGATTCATAACGATTCAAAAGAGCTTTGGAAAAAGACAATTTAAATAAAGATTATTTGACTTTGACTTTGAAAAATTAAAGACAGACTTTCTTACATTTATTTTCTTTTTTGAAGTTATACTTCTTTTGGCGCGTTAGGGAAAAATGATGAGAGTAAATTTTTACGATGCGCGCGCACACCGTCACGACAAACCGACACCCTGAAGTTAGCTATAGTCAACATTTTTAAATTATGAACGTAGAATAAGGCGAAAGATAAATTTTTAAAAAACATTTTTATCTTGTTACGCCAAACAAGTATAACATCTAACGCGTGTACATAAGTACACACACACTTTTTTATACGGACTAAAAAGTGACCCCGCTGCACCTGATGGTAACCGGAGAGCTGTCCTCTGATAGAGTGTCAACTGACGAGCGTTGGTTATTCCTCATCAGCCGACACAATTATGCCGGCTTGTTTGGAATGAAATGAAATGTTTGAACCGGATATATACAGGCTGATCCCGGAACGCGGCAATTGAGTGGCTTTAACAGCTTATGGACGGTGGTCGCCTGGCGGCTTTAAAGTGTATCCTGCCACCAGCATATGTTATGCCATATTGGGGCACACACATTTGCACGTAGGTAGGTGGAATGGACTGTCGAGACGAATGTGCGCAGGTTAAAACCCAAGGGCACCTGTGACTTTTCTAAGAAAAGTTATGTGTGTATTCTTTGTGAATTATCGCTCGCTTTAACTGTGAAGGAAAACATCGTGAGGAAACCTGCATACTTGAGAAGTTCTCTATAAGAATTTCGAAGGTATGTGAAGTCTGCCAACCCGCACTGGGCCCGCGTGATGGACTAAGGCCTAAACCCTCCCAGTAGTAGAGGAGGCCCGTGATCAGCAGTGGGCAGTATATAATACAGGGCTATGGTATGGTATGGTAGGTGCACGTGCGTAGTTGAGAACGCTGTGCCACACCTTACCTCCCATAATTCATCAGATGTTATCTGCGAATGCGTCCGCCGAAGTATAGATGGGGCAATTTGCTCATTTGTCGCCGTTAGATGCATCTGGGACTAATCAGTTTGTTGCCGGTTTTTTTTGACACGCAAACGCGTCCGCGGACGCATCTGCCGACATGTAGAGGAGGCTTAATACAGAGCTGGTATTATTATTAAATTTTTACAGGATTTTATTGGTCGTTACTTTATAAATCTGAAATCACATAGTCCATAATATATCAAATACAGTACACTAGTTTTAGAAATGTCAGTATTATGCAGATGAGCCAATCGTTTTCGGACAGGGCGTTCGCACACTCGGTTTAGGAGGCGTTTGCATAAATTTAATAATGAACGCTATTTGTGCTTAGATTCGACACTGGCACTATCATTATATTGGAAATTTTGATGAGATCGTGTTAATGTTACGTACTGGCGAACAATGAGGACCTAAAACGGGTGAATGGAAATTAAAAGTAAGACAAATAAAATAAGTGGTAGGTCTCTCATATGTAAGAGTCCGTCTGGGTGGGTACCACCGCAATGTCTATTTCTACCGCCAAGCAGCAGTGTGCATGCACTGTTGTGTTTCGGTTTGTAGGACATAACCAGTGTAACTACTGGACATAATGAGACTTAACATCTTATGTCTCAGGATGACAAGCGCAGTGGAATGCCACACAGCACTTTGTAACTCAAGGTGCTGGATGGTGTTGCTACTGTTTATGGGTGGTCGTATCGCTTATTATCAGGCAAACGGCCTGCTCGTCTCGTCATTCAATGCAATGAAAAAAAAACAAACATTACGCCTTTGTCCCCGAATGAAGCAGTAGGGCACCCACTTTTCGCCATTCCGTCTCATGATAGGGGGTGAGCTTATCGCCATATTGAGCACAAATTTCCGTCTCCGGGCTGATGCTGAACAGAAAAACCCAATATCACTTTGCCCAACCCGGGGATAGGATCCGAGATCTCAGCGTTGCAGTCGTACCGTAATACAACTACGCCACCGAAGTAGTCTTTCAGCAATAAATTTATCGCTAGGACATGTCATTCCCATACATAACATTAGCGTAAACGAGTGTTCAAAGGTAGATTGGATTCTGCCTCAGGGGTGTCATTTGCATTTACGTCTAAGAAACATCTAAATTCCCAAACCTCCAAACATTTCATAGCCACAATGCATTTATAATATTAGTGAGTTAAGAATAATTATTAAGTAGTACTGTAACGGAAGTCCGAAGGTTACGTCAAGTCACGGGATGGTAAAACACAGATGTGAGCGACAATCAACTTTATTGATGAGAAGAACAGTTTGTTATTAGTCGCGTCCCAAAAGCAGTCCCACGTAGCGGAAGCTGATCCGGAAGCAAGATATTTTGGGTTATAACAAAAATCGGCATCTTCAAGGTAAAGTCCGGCGAGTGTCTCCGTTAGGAAAGCGCACGCTGAAGCTTTAAGGTGGAAGAGCCGCGAACTAAATTACTCCGAGTCTCAAGTCTCATGTCTGAATTCTCACTGATGAAATGACATCGATGCCTTCTTATATTATCGCAGTGGAGTAAACCATAGCGCGATGCAATTCTATTGTGGCGCCATCTATTGGTAGCTTGGGATAAACTTGGCTATAAAACCAATAAAGGTGGCGCTGCTTGTTGTGTTTGTTACAGTACTAATTAAATTAAATCTTAAGTAGTTACTTTTACTAACCTATTAGTGAAGACTTTAAACGATTCAGTTGGGATCCACTTGAGTTTTTGTTACCCATTAAGTTTATTCTCGAGTAGTTTTAAAAGTTTTACTGCTTTCAGGATTAGAATATTGTAATTTTTTTCACTAATGGCGATTAAGGGTAGCAGTTTTATTGAGCAGAAAATATTTATTTAACTAGCAGGAGTGCATTATTATTTATTATGCTAGAATTAGCAATGTTATTATTACAACTTACGCGAGACATATCTGATCATTCTGACCAAGAATACGTGAGTAAAACCTTGTTTGAAAGCTAGTAATTAGCAATGTGCTTAAACAGTGAAGGACATCGTGAGGAAACCTACATGCCTGAGAGTTTTCCAAAAATAATTCGTCAACCTGAGACATAAGATGTTAAGATGTATGCCCAGTAATTACGCTAGCTTCAATGCCCTTCAAACCGGAACACAACAGCGCATGCACACTGCTGCTTGGCGGTAGAAATATACATTGCCGTGGTAACTACCCAAACGACCCCTAGCATACAAGAGACCTACCAGAAAAAACTTGTCGGACAAAACTAAATCTATTTTACGGATATAACCGGAAAATAGCCCTTGTGTTAATGAGTACTTTAAAGAAAAACAGCAGCTTCACACAAAGGATTTCTTCATACCTGAAACTGAAGATGAAAAATAGCTTTCAGTATCTCACAGAACATTGAACGAACGTTAAACCTCAAGACGTAGCGAAACATATAATAATTGTATATACTTGAGCAGAGATGCCTTAATCTAGCGGAAGAGTATATAGTGGACTAGGTTTTGAGTTTAAATTGCAGTACTGGCAACAATTTTTGTCGTTTTAAATTGTCCTTGATTAGATGTTCCAAAGGAGTGGACGTTTGAAAGGCGGTAAAAAAAAAAACTAAATAAAAAATCAACGCTCATTAAGCTTTTATCCCCAAAGAGATAGGCAGAGGTGGAACAAGGTCACCCACTTTCGACGTTTTTTAGGAAAACAACGTTTGGGTAGGAACCCATGATGTGACAAAAAAACCCAAATTATTTATGCAACATGCTAGATAAAATGCGCCGACCTCCAACTGAAGCAGAATACTTATTCTGCTTGGTTTTTTTATCGATGACTCGACAAAGTGGCTTCTCTGCACCTGATTGTATGTGAAGTGGAGTCTAAAAAAATGTCGACCGGCAAGAGATAAACATACAAACAAAAGAAGAAAGGCACGTGCGCTACTAATGCACCCACTTCTCATCAAAGAAACTTATCCCATGATGTGATAGGAATATCCATAGGCTATCGCCCTAGATACAAAATATGATTTTCCTAGAAGCTGAGGTACGTAACTTTGTTTTCCCAAATCGTAAAATTCGATAGATTCATTTTTTGTGATTATGGCTGTACAAATTTACTGACAAACACAGATATCCAACATTTGCTGATGGAGTGTGAACGGACCAAAAATGAACGAGACTTGTTACTGGATGAGTTTGAGTTAAATGTACTAGACGTAGGTTTACTTCAAAGTATTTTATCAAACCCAAAATCAAATGTTGCCAGGAGACTTTGTAAAATAATAGCAGTTATCCAGTAGCTACGGTCGGGCTTATTTTTTATACAAAAGCTGTTTTTTTTTTCCTTTTTTGTGTTAATAGATTAAAATATTATAAGTTGTAACTAGGTATAAGGTACTATGGGGTTGGCATATCCTTGATGGATAAAAACCCCGAAATAAATAAAGATATAAAAAAAAAAAAAAAAAAAAAAACACAGTGTTATCACTTTGTAGTACCAGGATAACATAAATCCAAAACAGCAATTTAAAACCGGTATTATGTACGAAAAATACCTCCCAAAGTACGTAAATAAATGCAAAATTTCCTAGAGGAGGTAGTGTTTGACACGGGATATCGACGGATCCCAAAAGGAAGCACGTATTTTCGAATATCTTCAGCAAATTATGTCGATAAAATCGTCCCAAAGGCTTCCATTTACCAGCGATACATCAAACGCCGCGTTTGCTTTGATACGGCCTTTTCTTTAGATTAGTTTTTGATTCGTAAACTGGTGAAACGTAGACTAGGTCTCTTCGTTAGAGTTCGCTTGGGTGCATTCTTCAATATTTTTAGACGGGATGGAGTTAGGATGCTTAAAAAGGAATGATGACAAAAGCGATTCTGTGAATGACTCTATGAAGTCTGCAAATGGTTTGTACCTGACTGTAGGAAGAAAGGAGGGCAATGTTTCAGTAAATCTGATGACTATTTCTAACAATTACTTATTAAATATTTCCATAGAGAAATATTGGTTTGCAAGGTTCACTAACATCGGACCATTTTCCTTGTAACATTATCTATACATATAAATAAAATTGGAGTGTCTGTTTGTAATATTGAAATAACAGTTTTTTACTACATGTATATATGAATATATATGCGGTACATACACCAAAATAACATTTTTTACAACTTTTGTCTGTCTGTCTGTTTGTTCCGGCTAATCTCTGAAATGGCTGGACCGATTTTGACGGGACTTTTATTGGCAGGTAGCTGATGTAATAAGGAGTAACTTAGGCTACTTTTTATCCCGGGAAAATATAAG
Source organism: Sphinx pinastri (assembly GCA_947568825.1). Lineage (NCBI taxonomy): Eukaryota > Metazoa > Arthropoda > Insecta > Lepidoptera > Sphingidae > Sphinx > Sphinx pinastri. The sequence continues at coordinate 12,933,027 of OX387636.1, read as the reverse complement.
GCGGGACTTTTATCCCGGGAAAACTCATTCACGCGGGCGGAGCCGCGGGCAAAAGCTAGTCAAAAATAACAATGTTCTTACACAGTTCCGATAACGTAAAGACGTTTCACTGAACCAAAGGACTATAAACTTATAGTTCTCAGAATTCGACCTTCCAATGTTAATCAAGCAGTAACAACCAATCCTTCCAAAGTTAATGCAAAACTAAAACGACCTCGTAAAAACCAAGTACGCACCTACCCTACATAATAAAGGCACTCCACACACCGAGCCTCGTATGAAATTCACATTATGCCATAAAGCAACCGTATGGGAAGCTTGTGTGTGGCGCGCCTTACGTGCCGCGCGATTGTCGACGACTTTATGTGTGTAAATTTAAACATTTGTTCAGTCTCTGGGTTCGCGTAATGTACGGGGCAGCGATTCTCAAATTGAAACTTGGGGGCGTTAGGAAATGTAAAAAACTTTTTATAATTCTTGGAGCATGTATTATGGTTTAAAATCCCTCTTCACTTTATGGAAAATATTTAGAGACTTCATCATCATCATCATCAGCCCTGTATTATATATTGCCCACTGCTGAGCACAGGCCTCCTCTACTACTGAGAGGGGTTAGGCCTTAGTCCACCACGCTGGCCTAGTGCGGGTTGGCAGACTTCACATACCCTCGAGATTCTTATGGAGAATTCTCAGGTATGTAGGTTTCCTCACGATGTTTTTCCTTCACCGTTAAAGCGAACGATAATTGATAAACAATACACACATAACTTCGAAAATTCAGAGGTGTGTGCCTTGGGTTTTGAACCTGCGGACATTGTCTCGGCAGACCGTTCCATTCCCAACTTGGCTATCGTTTTTAGAGACTTAATTGAGAAAAATTAAAGAATTTTTCTATATTCGACTAATTTGATCAGTTATATGGGACTTAAATTAATTAATTTTTATCCGACTACGGCGAAGTAAAAAGGCGAATTTTGATCGATATGTGTATGTGGGTAGTTAATAAATAATAATAAAAAATAAAAAAGCCTTTTATTTCCTACAAGTTTACATAATAGAGGTTACTTCTAATTTTAATACTTAAACATTAGACAAAATACCAAAGCCACTGACGTACTAGTACACGCCTTAACATCAAAATGGAAATGGGCTGGACATGTAGCACGCCTTCAGGACCAAAGATGGACTAAAAGAGTGACAACATGGAAGGGACCACAAGGGAAACGAAAGAAGGGAAGACCTAATACTAGATGGGACGAAGACATAAAGAAAATAGGAGGCCCAAACTGGATAAAAATAGCCCAATGTAGAGAAGATTGGCTAACGCTGGAGGAGGCCTTTACCTGTAAATGTGGGTAGTTATGTATGTTTATATCTAAATCCAATCCGCACTTTCAGCGTAATGTATAATGTGTAAATAAATGTACAATGATACAAGCATACCAAAATTTCTCAGTTATAATATTATAAATTGTAGAATATTATAAATAGAAGAAGCAAGATAGAAGGATTGAAAAGATGCAGAGTGTAGACATTTGTTTATGCTTATTTCATTACTTCCAGAATATAAAATTGTTAATCTTTCCCCTGGGTCCAAATAAAAACCATTGATTTATCTCTCAAACAGTTTGGGAACTTGTGGCCTTAACTTTATGGTTCTTTTTCATGTTCCCTAATCCGCAGGGACGTGTACAATTCTGTGGACGCTGACCCAATTGTGATTGTAAATTTGAATTTTAACACCTAAGGGTAAGTTTTAGTCTAAGGTAATATATATATATATATATATATTTGTGTATTTAAAATTGTGCCAGCAATAAATTCTTTCTTTCTTTTCTTTCTTTCTTTCTTTTCTTTAAAGTCAACAATATGCAAAGGAATTTCGTAATTTTTAGTTTTTTTTTCATTTCTATTTTATTACATGCGTAGTTATTAAAAAAAAAACAGTACTTTTAGACTTTAGTTATAGGTAGAGATGTATTTCGTCTACTATGTTAGGTTACATGCCATAGAGTCTATTGCCATTTACCTCGCCCAATTTCAGACTCCGGGCTGATTCTGAGCATTTCGAGAAGGTCCGAGGGGCGAAAGATTGAACCCAAAAACTTAGCATTGTATGTCGCCCGAAATACAAATACTCCATCAAGGCATTCTATTTTTTATGACACTGTATAATGGTAAAATTAATTGCTGACATCTCCATGTTAATTGCTGTAGGAAGAAGGAATTAAGTAACGCGCCATAATTGAAACGTTTGTTATACGTTACTTGCAAATATAACATCCATCAAGTGATGAGACCTCGCGCAATACTCACGCGCATTTAAAATGGCGGTTTCCTCAACAAATAACAAGCCGTGTGGCCTGTACACCGTCAACAGTTGCAACGGACTAGTTGCAAGTTGCTTCAACTAAGTTCCTTAGTTCAGCAATTTAGTTGTATCAAGTGTCATCTAATCCACTGTTGGTTAGTTCCACATTTAATTGCATTTGACGATTTCATATTGTATAGGCAGAAATATTGACATCACTGCCGTCGTTTATTCAATACAAAATTACGCACAGCGCACTTTTGTCTGTACAGCAATACCGCGAACCCATTCATGCTGTAGACAAAGTCCTGTAGACAATAGTTCTGTAGACAATAGTCTACCTATACGCAATACTTTTAACAGATATGCAGTCCCTTTATAGCAGTTCGATATAGCACGGCATTTTATACTGCACTCAAACGAATGTGAATTCTTTGGCAGTCGCAAAACGCGAGGCCATTTTTTATGCATGGCATCCCATAGTACTTTACAGATATTCCCTATTTATTGACCCTGTTGAAATGTATAAAAAATATTCCAACGATGTTTAAGTGCATCAGAGGACGGAGAGTGTAAGGCAACTTTAAGGCGCGTAAAAATATGAGACAGGTTCCGCGAAGACGCGTAACTGTTGCACCAGACACTGGACACAAAATTGCGGTGACGATCCACTGTGCCAGGATTTTCTCCTCATATATGGTTGGTGGTATCTAGACGCGTGAAATTATAAAGGGTACTTTTAATCCAATTAAATGCATCACATGCTTGTCTTACAAGTTATTTTTTTAAACGGTCACAGCCAATTGATCCTACTGCACGTGATGATAAGCGAAGTAAGGTCCAAATTATGCCGGCCTGTTTGTTATGTTGTCTATACTAATCTATACTAATATTATAAAGAGGAAAGATTTGTTTGTTTGTAATGGATAAACTCAAAAACTGCTAAACCGATTTTGAAAATAATCACTAATAGGAAGCTACATTACTCCTGAGTGCTATAGGCTACTTTTTATCGCGGGAAAATATTTTTATCCCGGAAAAACTTTTTCAAGCGGGCGGAGCCGCGAGCAGAAGTCTAGTGTTAGATACAAATGTTTGAAATAATTTGAAAACTATTATTTTCTTATTTTTATTTATTTGCATCTCAGAACAATAAAAAAAAATACAAACACACGAATTGATAACCTCCTCCTTTTGGAAGTCGGTTAAAAAAGCAAATTTGCACTGTATTATACACATAGTACTAAAATGCATCATTCATTAACAATTTTAATTACAACACAAAAGCGCAAAGAATTATCCAAACACACTTTATTGAGTCTGCTGTAAATCAGATTAGAGTGCGTGAGGCGCCGCGAAATACCTTTTTCTATCTCCGATACGGTATTGGAATAAAATAAATAATTCTGTAGAAGTAAGAGGAGTTGTCGTTACCGCCAGCGTCCCCTCTGAATACTAAATGTTTCATCGCGCTGTCCGGGGGCCGGCAGGGATTTACGACCTATTTTTGTCAAATAAAATGAGTACGAAATCTCGTCGCGGTCGGAATGGGTGTTTGGATAGAATGACTGACAATATGGATGAAAGAATAAATATTGGTGTGACAATCTGTTGTAAACTTTGTTTATTTCTACTGCCAAGCTGTTTGTAGGATATTGATGGGCATGTAGCTCTTCTTCTTTTATCTCTCTTGTATGTAGGGTCGACACAGCCCACAATTTCAAGCATATAGCAAGAATGATTGGGCTTAGTTTTTAAAATAGTCACATGCAGAAACGGCCACAGCCTAGTTAGGAGTGTAACAGACTATCGAAACGAATGTTCGCAGGTTCAAACCTCATCCCTCTCAGTAGTAGAGGAGGCCCGTGCTCAGCAGTGGGCAGTATGTAATATGGGCTGGTATGGTATGGCACATGCAAACGTTAACCTTTGGGGAATCTAGTCATGGGCTAACTGTGTTAAAAAGCCCACCGAAATTGTTTTTTGTTGTTCTCTTTATTTACTGTGACTGTACTTAGACAACAACTATTGAGAATATTTGTGCCATTTGATGTCTCACGACGTGTGTATACAGTACAGTAATTTACTAGCAGACCGTGTGAGCTCTTTCCTTTAAAACGACGGCCTGCAATAACCATAAAATATTGTAATTTTTAGCAGAGTTTCAGACATTTCGTCTCACAAAATTAAAACCCTTTTGCGAGTCGATGTATAATTTACAACGAAATTCCCAGAGACATAAAAAAACTTCTTGTCAAGTCTCGAAATGTAAAAGAAATTTTACATAAAGTATGATATCATAAATTATTCTAATCTATGAGCTTTATACGACATTGTGCTATATTTTTTAAGGATAGGTAGACGTTTTTTATGTATAAATAATATGAATACGCATCTTATTACACTGACAAAGAAGATGGTAGGTTATATTGAAAGGATTATTTTACTGGTGGTAGGTCTCTAATATGCAGGGGACTGTCTGGGTAGTGTATTATCACAATGTCCATGTCTTCCGCCAAACCTACTCAGGTTTGCACACTGGTGCATGTTGTGTTACGACATTGTAGCGATATTACCGGACATTATGAGACTAAACATCTATCTATGCCTCAGGCTGACGAACGCAGTGTAGTACCGGCCACACAGTACATTTTAGTTCAAAGATCTGTAAGGTGTTGGTATTGTTATGGGAAGTCGTATCGCAGACTTTTTTTATGGCATTGAATGACGAGACGAGGATGCAGTTCCCCTGATGGTAAACGATACGACCACCCATAAAAAGTACCAACACCATTCAGCACTTTGAGTTACAAAGTACTGTGTAGCATTCCACTGCGCTCGTCATCCTGAGACATAAGATGCTAAGTCTCATTATGTCCAGTAGTTACACTGGCTACAATGTCCTTCAAACCGAAACACAACAGTGCATGCACACTGCTGCTTGGCGGTAGCAATAGACATTGCGGTGGTACCCACCCAGACGGACTCTTACATATGAGAGACCTATCACCAGTGTATAGCATGCTCGTCTCTTATAATATTATAGTAATAATAATACTGGCCAAGACGCCTCTCACCCGAGCCATTAAAACAATAAATGAGGTGCATGTAAAAACAGATGTTTTGTCATGTAACTGGAGTGAGCTCGCAAAAATGTTGTTATATGTTATTTGTTATACTTAGTTTAAGTTATGTTGTATAATTGATTTTAAAAATAGTTATAGTATAGGTATAGTTTGTACAGTATGTTTATGTTATTTTATGATAGTCCCGCCAGTTCGAATTGGGTATATCCTGTAATGTCTGTGTGTGTTGAATAAATAAATAAATAAATAAATAAAAAAATAAAAAGTATCAGCCCTTTATTGTATACTACCCACTCTTGAGCAAGGGCCTTCTCTACTACTGAGACTTGAGAGGGTTTAGGCCTCAGTCCACCACGCTGACCTAGTGCGGGTTGGCAGACATCACATATCTTCGACATTCCTATGTTAGGGGTATATTCTGCTGTAAACTAATATGCTTGCAGGAGGGCTCTACAAATAAAACTTTTATTACGAAATAATACAACATTAAAACCCAGTAATTTCTAAGAAAGCATTTTATTTATCACTGTTTTGACACAATTTCTTCTTATTTGACCAAAGAGACAGATATATGGTATAATGCATGCAAATCCGCTCGCGTAAAATCATTTTTCAGGATAACTAGTAGCCTAAAACACTTCGGGATAACATAACTTCCCATTAATAAGAAATTATCAGAATCGGAGTAGTCTCTGAGGTAAGCGCGTCCAAACAAGAGTTCCGGCTTCATAATATCAGTATAGATTAATCCTTTGAGTTTATCCTTCAAACCCACGCTTTATTATCTATATCCGCTACCACCCTAATATTCCTGCGAGTCATTACGACGTTACCAAGAAACAACAATTTAAAGGTCATATATGAAGTTCACAGAAATCTGATTTAGTTTTCATTTTCAAGAATTGTTTAATCTTTGTATTCATTTGCCTTATTAAGCTATTGCATAGCTTCTATCGCGGACCTTCAGCGTGGAGACCGAATCCAGAAATTCCGTAACGAAAATAACCTCATATTTTTTATCTTACTAATATGAACCTTAAATACAATGCGTAGAAGCTATAATTCTTGAAACGAGTATATTTTTATTTATTTTATTTATTAAAGTCATTAAAACCATTTCTTACTAATCTAATATGAACCTTAAATACATTGCGTAGAAGCTATTTCCCCAGCGTTGGCACGGCACGAGTACAAAAGAATCGAACGTAACATTCTTTTTTCAAATTTTGTTGATTTATTCTACTTTGGTTACTGACATTTATCAATAACAAGACTAAACGTGCTTTGCTCGCGTTTAAAAATCTACTTTATGTAGTAAGCGTAAGATCGAATTTGTGTTTAGTCAATCAAAATTTGTGATAAAAATGCTATGCAATAGCTTTACCGCGGCAGTCTCCGAGTGCCACACGTATTTTTTTGTTCTAATGTTCTTCTTGAGCTGTGTTTTAGATCTTCTTTCCTGGATCTTATTTCCAAGAAAAGTTAAAACCATGTATCACTGTTTATATTTATTTATCTATTTACTTTACACTTCGTACAAACGTAAAGTACAGGCGGACTTAATGCCTAAGGGCATTTTCTCCCAGTCGACCTTAAGGTGGTGCAGAGAGACGGAGGAAGGTGTATATTATAAATAATAAAAAATAAATATATGACATATATACAATGATAAATATTAAACATAATATATGTATACTTACATATGCATACATTGTATTATGATAGCATTTGTAGTAACTTTCAAAATTTTGGGTTACTGTGTAGTGTGTAGATACCTCCTATTATATTATTACTCTATGTACTAATCTCTGTACTATATAAGCCTTGTATTCATATTAATAAAGACAGTGTTTATCCAGCATTTATTGGTTTCACTCGCATACATCCCACTAGTACAACTGTTTATGGCATTGATATGTAAATAAAACTTTTATACATCTATGGTTTATGGATAGGAAACTGACTTAATTGTCTTAACCTTAAGTTGAATCATAATAATAGCTTCTTAATATCACTTTTCTTTGTAAAGTAAGAATATTTATCACGTTTTTTTCGTTCCAGCACGGCAGGGCGACCATACTGCACCTGACGGTGAGTACCACGAGCTATTTATCATCGAGTTACACATGTAAAAGAAAACCTATTATTGCGATATTCGTCCAGAAGGGTCGAACACGAGACCTCAGTTCGCAGGCTTACAACAATAAAACTACGCCTAGAACAATTCAGTCAAACACAACATAACGTTCACGATAAACCTATGTTCAAATAGCGTAGAACTCCAGTCTCTCGGGACCAATAACTCACCTCTCAATCATTTTAGGGCACCTACAGTTCTGTTATGTGGATTATCGCGTAGTTTGCTAATACTCAGGCAAGTTTGCCAGTTTGCACGTGTTATTGCGACTATGTAGGTTGTGAAATGCTGCTGAACAATACGGCAAAGTTAGGAATGGGGTTTACGGTGGAGCGGTGTAGGATAGTAGGCAAATTATTGTTTTTTTTGTTTATATATCAACCCAGACTCGGGCCCAAGTGACAAAAGACTTGCTCCCTATTGGTACCTAACATAGGTGCTGACACCCCCCGACGCAATTCTTGTGCGCTGGGTCTTCACACCCAATGCACGCCCATGCGCGGGGGGACATTAGTTGCGGGCCGAGGCACACAGTCAGTGTGTATGTATACCTCTTGGTTGTAAATCACATTGAGGCCTAAAAGGGCCCGCGAACATTTCCTGGCACCCCCTTCTCTTTCCGCCCATCCTGAGAACCTTCCTCCCTTCCGCCACTTTCCCTCCCGTCTCCCTATTCCACTTCCTTCCCAGGCCCCTGCAGTCGTCAAGCCGGGGGACTCCAGTATCCCATTAGCAGGTTTCCCCCGGTGTTGACTGCAGGATCGCCTACCCAAAAAAAATACATAGGTGCTGAAATGCGGGTATGCAAAGGGTACATCTTTGCTGGGAAAAATATCGAGCCTTTTCAGAAACTACGTAACCGACATTTCGCACATTTTACTGGAGCGGCGTATTAATAAAATATATTTGTAGTATTAAGTTACAAAATATGAAAACATACGGAATAAATTAGTTTTAGTAGAAATTGCAAAATGTCGGCAAGGATGTTCTTTCTGAAAAGGTTTGATATGAAGACATGGTCGTCGCGTTAAATTGTAATTATAATCTAGTAATAATAAATTGATATTGGATTTTTCTATTCAGTATCAGCCTGGAGTCTGGAATTTGTGCCCGATATGGCGATAGGCTAACCCCCTATCACATCATGGGACGGAATACGCTTGGCGAAAAGTGTGTGCACTAGTTGCGCCTCTGCCTACCCCTTCGGGGATAAAAAGCGTTAGCATGCGTATAATCTACAGAAGAGCTACATTTTATGCGTTAATTAACGTCGTATCCACTGTTAGTTGTTTTACGAAACCATGACGAAAAACAACAAATAAATCCGCTAAATCAATCAACCGGTTCAACCTTTTGATCCGTTACAGAAATGAATAATTGTTCGGATATTTTTGAATCGACAATACGCGCTTTCAATCGTGATTTTTATTATTACAAGCTTTCGCTGCAGTTTTTATTTGGCTTTTTAGGTGAAAAGAATTGAATCGAATTTGATATTTCTTTTAGGCTTTTATTGGATGGGTAGTAATGATCCATTGTTTTTGCGTATTGTATTACAATGAAATTTTATAGTATTACTAGCTTTTGCCCGCGACTCCGCCCGCGTGAATGAATTTTCCCGGGATAAAAGTCCCGCTTTATATTTTCCCGGGATAAAAAGTAGCCTATGTGTTAATCCAGGACATAATCCATCATCCACGGGTAGATACCCGTGTGCCAAATTTCATCGTAATCCGTTAAGTAGTTTTTGCGTGAAATTTATTGAATGACTAATATCACTATTAAAAAATAGAGGATGATGGAACAAGGTAGAAAATTTAGGTTTGTATGAATTTTTTAATGCCACATCATAAAAAAATAAAAATTTAATTTTTGGGGTGTGCCACCCTTTTCAATTAGAGGGATGAAAAATATATAACAACCTATTCTCAGACCTAACAAGTGTGATTATAAAATTTCGTCAAAATCGGTTCAGCTGTTTCGGAGTATAGTATCAAACACTGTGACACGAAATTTTTATAGATATAGGGAACGTGCACGAACTATAGGGGGCAGCACAAAATCGACACAAGAGCCACAGGTGGATAAAAAAAGAAACTAAAACTAGCACAATAATTTGTTTATATATTCTTTTAATATGACAAATATGATCAAATATGTGTTCCGGCCGAATGTTATTTACACCCAGCGTGTCCAGAATATGCTTTTTTAGATGGGAGCTAGTTATTTAAGCAAAATTAGGAGGTTATGTTCCCTTAATTATAGATTTTTTTGTATTGAATATTATCTTCAAAAGATATTTATTTTTATAAATTACGTAACGAAACATTTCTAAATCCTTTTGGAACTCATAATTATGTATGTTTTATACAGCTTTTATTATTTTTGACGATTTTCACATAACCATGGAATGTAAGTACTGAGGTACTATTCTTGGGAACTTTATATAATTTCACACCATTTGATTTGTTTATTTTTATGTTTTGGAGCATCGAGATACACAGCGGTACATTATCAACAAATTAAATGTTATTTTTCATCTTTTTTATGAATATTGTACGTCAACGCACAGTATCGATGTGCTGAAAATGCGTCAGATTGCGCCACTAGATGGCAGTGCTTACGACGTGCACGTTCCCTATAGATAACTTTTACGTTTCCGAACCTCGAAAGGAACCCTTATAGGATCACTTTGTTGTCCGTCTGTCTGACAAGACACTTTTTCTCTGGAATTACGCGTTCCTTTATCAAGTTAAAATTTATATGAAATACTCGGGTCTACGGATTCTTTCATCTGTGACAAAATCTAACTTGTAAGTCAACACGATCAAAATATTTTTTTTTTTTTTTATTGCCTTAGTAGGCAAACGAGCGAGCGGTCCGCCTGATGGTAAGCAGCATCCGCCGCCCATGGACTAAAGCAATGCCAGAGGCACAGCCAAGCCGTTGCCTACCGGGAGGTGAGCACTCTTTTTAAACCTCGTTTGAAGAAGGACAAGTCATAGCGCTCGGGAAACACCGATGCAGGGAGTTCATTCCAAAGCTTGCACGTGCGCGGCAGGAAAGACCGTTGAAAACGCACCGTGCTACTACGGATGGATTCAATGTGACCATTTGTCGCATATTTTGCGATTTCTCAAGGGAATCAAAACCTATAGGGTACTTCCCGTTGACCTATAATCATGAAATTTGACAAGAAGCAAGGTCTTACAGCACATATAAAGGAAGAAATAGCGAAAGCGACAGCTGAAAAGCGTAAATATGTACTGTAATAACAAAAAAGGTAATTTACAAACTTATTATTTCCGGTTGGTGCAATAACCGTGTCTAGGGATCAAACGGCAACGTTAAGTTTGTCCTTTGACCAATTTAATATTTTAATTAGAGAAACAATGGTAGATGTTTTCTTAATATGCCTACTTATAAGGTTTGTTCGGAACCCTCGGTGCTCGAGTCCAACTCGCACATGTCCGTTTTTTTTTTGTGTATGACGCACCGTAATTCTTTATATCCATCCTCCATGGTAATTACTGATAACTTTTTTCGGATATAGGTCTACACAAAATGTTAGCAACAGTCAATATTTAGTTTTCATACCACAATACCATACCAACCCTGTATTGTATACTGCCCACTGCTGAGCACGGGCCTCCTCTACAACTGAGACGGTTTTAGGCCTTAGCCCACCACGCTGGCCTAGTGCGGGTTGGCAGACTTTACATACCTCCGAAATTCTTATAGAGAACTTCTAAGGTATGCAGGTTTCCTCACGATGTTGTCCTTCACCGTTAAAGCGAGCGATACCTAATTCACAAAGAATACACACATAACTTTTTAGAAAAGTCAGAGGTGCGTGCCCTTGGGTTTTGAACCTGCGGACAATCGTCTCGCCAGTCCGTTCTACTCCCGACTAGGCCATCACAGCCGTTATTTTCATACAACTTCAATATACAATTTACAGTTGCAATTACTCACTTTTTATACAACGCAAAAAGAGACATTGCGAAGCGTGTCCCATATCTTCGCATTTATGTTCTTTTACAATTTACATGAACAATTTTAATGAAGAAATCTCATAACTAATCATATAACTTTTATAAATAAGTTCCACATCAGAATCGCAATTAAATGCGCGTAACGAAACAATTTCGGGTCGAAGACAAAGCAAGGTCTAAAGTGCGAAGGTATGATGACAAATGGGTATAAAGTAGATACCGTTTATCAAAGGTTTGTGTTTTTGTTAAATATTGATTACTAGGTGTTATGGCTACGCCCGCGTGTAAAGCCTTTCCAGGTACAAAAGTCGATAAAACACAGTACGATGCCAGCGCCATCTACTAAAAGGATCAAATTAAAAATATCCATTATTTACGTTGGGGGAAAATTACCGGATAAAAAGTACTGTTAATCCAGGACATGACCTACCCGTGTACCAAATTTCTTCAAAATCCGTTTGTTTCTGCGTTTACTTCTTACAAACATCCAAATATTTTCACAAACTTTCGCATTTATATTACTAAGATAATTGTTAATATTATGACGGCTTACGACTCACTGGATGCAGGCCCCTTCTAACGAGTGGTCTGGAAATGTTTCAGTATCAGTAAGGTAACTTTGCCCGTATAAAAAGGCAATGAATGATGTATCCGAAACAGACTGGGAATGATCATCCATTAGATTACAAGCTAACTTATTTTCTGTACTAACAAAGGACGTTTCCACTACGTATTTTTATCTTTATAACATAATGTAATTTATAAGCATGGGCATTTACGCGTCTCGACGTCTTGACGTAGCTATCCCGAGGGAATGACACGTTCATACTAACTAGTTCTTAGGTAACGTAGGGCTAATTTGGCCTGCTTCTAAATGAAGGACAGCGCTTGTCAAATGGTTGACTTTACTAAGTCTAACAACTTATAAGATTGATGGTTTTACGAGTTAAGATTCTAACACCTATAAAACAGACGATAAAATCGTTTCTTTCATGGATGATTATATATCCCATATGGTGGGGTCAGCTTTCCTCGTTTTTCTTCTCCACTTCGCTCTATCCAAGGTGTCGTCTTCGGAAACTTGACATTCTCTCATACTCCCTCAGCACTACACCATTCCATTTTGTCTTTGGTCTGCCTCTGGATCTTTGACCGGGGATGGATAATTGCAGCGCTAAGTTTCCTATATGGTCATGCGGCCTCCATGGGAAGAATCTAATCGAGGAATGAAAGGCTATTTGGCTTAAGCGACATTTTTTTTCGATATAAAGTTATTTATGTATTTAGAATCAAAAAGATACTGAATCCAAATATATATATAACTTAATATCCCAAAAAAATGTCGCTTAAGCCAAATAGCCTTTCACTCCTCGTTATTTTAAAAAAATGGAATGCTAATTGACTTGAGCGATTTTTTTGCGAAATTGAGTTTTATACGTTTTATATTATCTAACTCCCGTATTTGCTTTCAAAAGACTAAAATATTTCAACAACTGCCTTCATTAAATTTCACTTTATGTGAAGACAAACAGAAGTTTTTTATTACTGAAGTTGTAATTTGAATAATGTTTGTAATGTTCCCATTGGTTCCCGGAATCAGACAATAATTTATTAATTAAATTTCGTGTTTATTTACAGCTCTAAGTGTGTGTTTACATTTAGGCTAGAAACAGTATACACGGGCTCCGGGGAATTGAAGTGGAAGATATGATTCCTTGGCCAGGAAAAAGTGAATGTGCTTTTAATTTGATTCTTTAGTTGGTCAGTCATTAGTTTGCTGTTTTATGTATTTATTTCACTTTCCTTTTTAAGATTCCGCGAATGGTTGATAGATTTGTGTTCTTTGCAGCAAGTTCGTATTCAATTGCGTAATAGAATTAAATGAGCTATATGACAAAATCAGAGTAGACCTACGAACATCGCCAAGAAGACTGACAACGCTTACATATTTCCATGTATTTACATCGCGACAACCATGACCACACTGCCAAGAGTGTCCGACTGAGAAGATGACAAAATCAAGTCAAGTTGATGATGATGGTTATACGACATAAGTCGACTACGAGAGACCTAGCAACCCTCCCCTATCCCAGCCTGTGTTTTTAGATTTCCACCGACTGATTTCTTTTGATTTTTTTTGCATTGAATGACGAGACCAGCATGCCGTTCGCCTGATGTTAAGCGATACGACCCATAAACAGTAGCAACACCATCCAGCACGTTGAGTTACAAAGTACTGTGTGGCATTCCAATGCGCTCGTCATGCTGAGTCATATGGTCACATCATCATCATCAGCCACATGACGTCCACTGCTGAACATAGGCCTCCCCCAAAGATTTTCAGACGGACCTGTCAGAAGCGGCCTGCATCCAGCGTGTTCCTGCGACCTTTATTAAGTCGTCTGTCCACCTTGCAGGTGGACGGACGACGCTGCGCTTGCCAGTACGTGGTCTCCACTCGAGAACTTTTTTGCCCCATCTGCCGTCAGTTCTTCGAACTGTGTGCCCTGCCCACTGCCACAGTGGCAGCCATAAGCTGTTAAGTCTCATTATGTCCATGTGTGTTATGTTATTTCGGGACCAGACTCTTTTATACATGTTATTTTGGCAAAGATTTTCGGTATGTGTATCTGAAATTTAAAATTAGAATTACTATGGATCTGTTTCACAAGTATCACGGTTCTATCCCATAGAGGTAGGCAGAGATTGTGTATTGCCACCTTACTCCATTCTGGCAACTTCTTTCAAGTTCACAAGTTTTAAGTAAATTTTATTTGACAGTTATTGTATTAAGCAGCTAATGTAGATAGAACTCATTTTATTACTATTTATTTGGGATCATAGATGGTGTGACTTTTGTATTTGGTCGGCTTTTATATTTACGTACTAGCTGTTGCCCGCGGCTCCGCCCCGTGATTGAGTTTTCCCGGGATAAAAAGTAGCCTAAGTCATCTTATTACATCAGCTACCTGCCAATAAAAGTCCCGTCAAAATCGGTCCAGCCATTGCAGAGATTAGCCGGAACAAACAGACAGACAGACAGACAAAAGTTGCAAAAAATGTTATTTTGGTGTATGTACCGTATATATATTCATATACATGTAGTAAAAAACGGTTATTTCAATATTACAAACAGACACTCCAATTTAATTTATATGTATATGTATAGATGTATAGATTAATTTACTCAGAAGTTTTGTAACACACACTAAACATTTTTACTATTCTATGCATGCTTTTTTTTATGAAATTGATTGGCGAGACGTGCATGCCCTTCGCCTGATGGTGAGCAATACGACCACCCATAAACAGTAGTCATCGCCCAGCACCTTAAGTTACAAAGTACTGTGTGGCATTCCACTGCGCCCGTCATCTTGAGACATAAGATGTTAAGTGTCATTATGTCCAGTAGTTATACTGGCTATAATGTCCTTCAAACCGAAACACAACAGTGCATGCACACTGCTGCTGGGCGGTAGAAATAGACATTGCGGTGGTACCCACCCAGACTGACTCTCACATATGAGAGACCTACCATCAGTAAATTTTTGGGTTATATCTTAGCAACTAAATTTAAAATTGCATTTGCAATAAAGTGCGGCCCACATTTTACCACACTTACGGCTCAAACGAAACGTGACGGCGCTGCAGCTCTCGGCCGACCCGTTTTATTCAAGACATATTGTCAAATAAATCGCTTGTCTTGTGCCGTGCCACCAAGGGCGGATCCAGAGGGGGGTCATTGTTATAGCCCCCCGAGCTATTATTTCTTTTGTAACTAAATTCATTCTTGTTATCGATATAGAGTCTGTCTTGACTAAGCCTTGACTATATGAGCCCCCCCCCGACTTGAAAGCGGGATCCGCACTTGCGTGCCACAAACTATACTGTCTTGGATTGGTGGAGTCACAGAAATATAACAAGCATTTGTTATTGTTCTGTGGGTGGAGTTTTGTGTCCTTGTAGGACCAGGACTGGTTTTACCCACGGTTTTACGGGGTACGTGGCTCTCAAGAGTCCAAAGGGGCGCTAACTGATTGCCCACACAAAAAAGGTCGCAGGAATAAATGCGCCAAAAACTCTTTTGGCCGGTCCTTTTAAAAAAGTAATAAAATATTTTTTTTGCTGGGAAAGTGGGCGTAGGCTGATTTTGGCGCCCATATGCCCACTTTGGTAAGGACGGCCCTGTGTGGGTACTACCTGTTGGGAAAACTCTGCAGTGGTCAAAGTTTCCCGGCCTGGTCAATATGAATTAGGTCCAAGTTAAAACTATGCTCGTAAAGTTAATTTTTTAAACATTTTTTGTAACTAAATGATGAAATTAATCAAATTTTATTTCTGCTGCTTAGCAGCAGTACTTATTTTTATTTCTGTTTCTTGAATCCATTCCTACATTCATATCATTTATGCATGTTCCCAATAATCAATTCTCTCGCAGAAAAACCTCCAGCATTCTACGAGTATTCTTTTTCCTTCGGGACCTAGATACAATCTTATTCCTGTAACGCAAACTTGTTATAATACTTTATTCATAAATGTATTGTATCTATTTTGTTTAATACCGGCACGGCAGATTGACCCATTGTATCTGAGGACTAGACTTCTGCTCGCGGCTTCGCCCGCGTGAAAAAGTTTTTCCGGGATAAAAATATTTTCCTGGGATAAAAAGTAGCCTATGTGTTAATCCAGGACATGATCTACCCGCGTGCCAAATTTCATCGAAATCCTTTCAGTAGTTTTTGAGTTTATTCGTTACAAACATACAAATCTTTCCTCTATATAATATTAGTATAGATAAGCGAAGTAGGTCCAGATACAGTGTCGACTGAGAGATGATAACCTCTTGCTAGTCGACTCAATTATGTTGGTCTGTTTGAACCAGATGTACTCAGGCTGATCCCGGAACGTGACAGATTTACGTAAGCTATTATGGCGCGTTTTGCAACTTGTTTACGGAGGACGCTACGCGGATATGGATGTCCTACCTTCAGCAAAAAATAATCTATTCCTTGTCGTTTAGGCGGGCGAAGCCGATTCAATAAGTTATAAAACAGAAATATCTATACTAATATTATAAAGCTGAAGAGTTTGTTTGTTTATTTGTTTGAACGCGCTAATCTCAGGAACTAATGGACCGATTTTGGAAATTCTTTCACTAATAGAAAGCTACATTACTCCTGCTTGCTATAGGCACTGCTTTTTATCCCGGAAAAACTTTTCCACGCGGGTGGAACCGCGCGCAAAAGCTAGTCTATAATAGTTGTAGAGGAGGCCCGTGCTCAGCAGCGGGCTGTATAAAATCATCATACAACCCTGTATTATATACTGCTCACTGCTGAGCACGGGTCTCCTCTACTACTGAGAGGGGCAGGCCTTAGTCCACCACGCTGGCCTAGTGCGGGTTGGCAGACTTCACATACCCTCGAGATTCTTATGGAGAATTCTCAGGTATGTAGGTTTCCTCATGATGTTTTCACCGTTAAAGGGAACGGTAATTGATAAATAATACACGACACGTAACTTCGAGAAGTCAGAGATGTGTGCCTTGGGTTTTGAACCTGCGGACATTGTCTCGGCCGACTATTCCATTCCCAACTAGGCTATTGTCCGTCAATATATAATACAGGCATGGTATTATTATTTATGTATATATTTTGATTATCCTTCCTGGGAATTAAAAACACAAGCAAATACTAACCCACAAAACAGTTTCAACACTAATTCCACATCAATTTGCAAACGATCCCACAATTGTTATACATTATTATTGAGGTAACAATACCCGAATAATCTTCATAGAATATGACCTCTGGAACCCTGTGCGGGGAATATAATAGCGGCCCTACATGATTGGCGGTCAGCGCTTTAGACCCTGTCAAAAAGGGAAAAGGAAGTGATGCTAGATTTTTCTTGTTTAAGTGGTTCTTTGTGATGGGGTTTTGGGCCTCTATTTAGAGTGGCGCATTTTTATGTAACCTTATGGTCTCCCTTGACATAGGCTCATGATTTTTTCTAGAGAAGTAGGTAGAAGCCTAACTAGTTACTGTTTCGCGGGAAATGTTTTTTTATTGCGTTTGAATGACGAGACGAGCATGCCGTTCTCCTGATGGTAAGCATAAACAGTAACACTTTACAGAACTATGATTTACAAAGTACTGCGTGGCACTCCACTGCGCTCGTCTCTGAGATTCACATACCCCATGTCATGTATGTTGCTATTCCATGTATTGCTAATTCTGAGTTTCTTCTTCTTCTTCAGCCTTTGGAAGTCCTCTGCTTAATATAGGCCTCTCTCAAATATTTTCACACCAACCTGTTTACCATACCATACCATACCAGCCCTGTATTATATATACTGCCCATTGCTGAGCACGGGCCTCCTCTACTACTGAGAGGGTTTAAGACCTTAGTCCACCACGCTGGCCTAGTGCGGGTTTAATCTGTTTTAAATAAACATCTTGCCACTAAGTAATTGGTCTTTTAAATGCAAGGATATAGTATATAGTTTGCGTAGTAATGAGAACGAGGTTATAATAGCTTGTTGTGGCCATTTGTGTCGTGTGTTTCGTGCAACAAGTTGGCAGCGTCTTCGCCGCATCTTATCGTGGCCGGAGCGACTTATGTGGTATCGTTCATCAGTTGCATTAATCACTTAGGGCCGATTTCAATACCATACCAACCCTGTATTATATACTGCCCACTGCTGAGCACAGGCCTCCTCTCCAACTGAGAGGGTTTTGGCCTTAGTACACCACGCTGGCCTAGTGCGGGTTAGCAGACTTCACAATCCCTCGAAATTCTTATAGAGAACTTCTCAGACATGCAGGTTTCCTCACGATGTTTTCCTTCACCGTTAAAGCGAGCAATAATTCATAAAGAATACACACATACATTTTTAGAAAAGTCAGAGGTGTGCCCATTGGTTTTGAACCTGCGGACATTCGTCTCGGCAGTCCGTTCCACTCCCAACTAGGCTATCGCCGATTTCAATATTTGCTGATAAATGCTACTCGTCACATAGCATAAGCCGACTAAATACAAAAGTCGCACTCAAATCTATGCTCCCAAATAAATGGTAATAAAATGAGAACTTTCTATTTTATTTTATTTTTATTTATTTGGGATTGCCAACGAAATTTACAATATAACATACAATTATTACGAAAAAAAAACATAAGAATATTGAACTAATTGCAATTTGGATTACAGGCAACCACAGCATACTTTATGGTAAATAAAAACTAAACATTCAAATACAAACATAAATAAAAATTAGATCAATTATTAATCAATATAAAAAAAGAGTAAAAACCTTATTATTATTATCAGAATGTTATAAATTATCCATATTTTTTAAAATAGTTTGTTTGAACGATGATAGAGATTCATGGTAAATGTCTAGACTATTAATTTTGGTGGAAAGCTGGTTATATAGCGCTGATAGACGAGGGATGGGAGAGTGCTTTCCCACATTGGTGCGACAACGACGGACTAGTAGAATGGGACGCGGCCGACGGGGAGGGCGTGAGGGTACACTCAAAGCAAATTTTGATAACAGATTAGGGCAATCACATTTATTGTTTAGCAATTTGTGTAAATGCACCATGTTAAGTGTATCTCTTCTAACCTTAAGGGATTTCATGTTGAGGTGATTCAACTTACTTTGATATGATGTTATGTTTCTGGGTATGTATCTACGATATGCTAAGTGCTTCAGGAGTTTTTTTTGTACACTTTCGATCCTGTTAATATGTATTTTGTAACTGTAACAAATAAAATTCACTTGAAACCTGTGAAACAGGCCAATCGTATTTTTATTTTAATTTTTGCTAAGAGAGATAATACGAGGTAATAATAATTTGTATTAGAAGCCGTACAATTCAATACAAGAGAAGTTTCTGCGCCAGCGATCAAAAGATCAAACAAACTCCAACTGATATTACAATATTTTAATTAAGCACAAACAATACAATTCTCGGCAATAAATTATACATCAAGTTAGAGAAAGAGAACCGTCAAGTCAGAGACGAAACGTCATGAGTGAAAGAGACAACGCTCTACAAAGCCGAAGCACACACACACTCACGCCTTTTATCCCCGAAGGCGTAGGCAGAGGCGCAACTAGTGCACCCACTTTTCGCCGTGCGTAATCCGTCCCATGATGTGATAGGGGGCGAGCCTATCGCCATATCGGGCACAAATTCCAGACTTCGGGCTGATAGTGAGTAGAAAAACTCAAAATCACTTTGCCGGATCCGGGGATCGAACCCGAGACCCCAGCATTGCAGTCGTACCTAAATACAACTACGACATCGAGGAAGTTATAAAGCCGAAGGTTACCGATAATTATCTTTGTCTAAAAACGATGTCAACCTCGTAAAGGTCACAGCTCGCTCGATGCAGGCCGCTTCTAACAGGTTGGTCGGAAAATCTTAAGGCCTATGTTCAGCAGTGGACTTCCAAGTGAAAAAGAAAGACGATGTGACACTTCCAAGTATTGTATCTCTATGATGAGCTCAAAATAAACACACATTACGCCTTTATCTCCAAAGGGGTAGGTAGAGGTCCATTAGTGCACCCACTTTACGCCTTGTGTATTCCGACCCGAGCGTATTGAAATATCGGGCACAGATTCCAGACTTCGGGCTTATACTAAGAATGATTTTTTTTATTTCTTTATAGGAAGACTTACAGACTAACACAACTTTATATTACATACATACTTAAATGGACATATTGCTTATAAAAATAGTCTCCGAATATATGTAACAATATAATGCACCTTACTAAAAATTTGGCATGGGCATAGTTTTAAAGAATTGAGATGTGAAGTTAACAAAATTAAGAATTAAAAGAAGAAACCACAAGCTGCATTCATCATCATCATCATCAGCCCTGTATTATATATTGCCCACTGCTGAGCACAGGCCTCCTCTACTACTGAGAGGGGTTAGGCCTTAGTCGACCACGCTGGCCTAGTGCGGGTTGGCAGACTTCACATACCCTCGAGATTCTTATGGAGAATTCTCAGGTATGTAGGTTTCCTCACGATGTTTTCCTTCACCGTTAAAGCGAACGATAATTGATAAACAATACACACGTAACTTCGAAAATTCAGAGGTGTGTGCCTTGGGTTTTGAACCTGCGGACATTGTCTCGGCAGACCGTTCCATTCCCAACTTGGCTATCGTCTGCAGCTGCATTGTGTTTACAATAATAGTATTTGTTAGCCCCCTCATTACCAAAGAATTGTTTACTGAGCTTACGTCTCACCGCGTCTGATTTGGTACAGAACAAATCTACATCTAAGCTTGGCGGAAGTTTATTAAAATTACTAGCAGTTAAAAACCTAATATCGCATGATATGATCCGAGATTCGAACCCAGGACCTCAGCGCATGAGTCATATCGCGCACGCAACAGAACTACGCCACCGAGGCAGTCTATTTAAAACTCGATGCGTGATATTTTCTGCCGAGTACTGTACCTACTTTTTTTTTTTTATAATGGCATTTGTGTTCACATTTTGCCAATGTCAAGTTTGGTGTATTTTATTATCTGTAGTATGTCGAAGTAAAGCAGTGGCTACCTTACCAAGACTTTATCGAGGAGTTTTGGCGGCAACAAAATAAACACATGATTAGCACAATTATTTCAATTCACTTCATTTGAGCTCTTTAATAGAACTATATTGGATAATATACCACCATAATTATGCAACATAACACTAAGTATCACCAAAATAATGAATTAAAACAAGAGCACCTCATGACACTTCCAAGTTCCCGCCAAAACTCTGTACCTACTTACCTGTGCATCGAAATTATTTTAAAGTGTAATTACTGGCCATTACTTAAAACGAACTCCCTTCCAAACAAAAGTTATTTATCATGGTTTAAATAATCACAGTTTTATCTCATTCTCAAAGTTTTGAACGTCAAAGATACAACACAGCGTGGCTAATCCCTGATTAAGAATTGGTAAGGCACCTCTCTAACGACTAGCTCACTGCTTTGCAGTCTTTGAAATTAATATTATGGTTGATGCTATTTATCAAGCAGACGCGGCATTTACTATCAGAAAAGTTTATCTTATCCTACTATTTTTTGATAAATGCAAACTTTCTGACTGCCTAGTGCCTGGTTTCTGAAGTACTATTGACGGCAGTTTATCTATCCGTTAGCGCTATTGGTTCGATAACCCATGAAATTGCGTTTCTGAACCACGCACTGCAAGATAAACTCTGCTTAAACTTACTTTAACTTAACTGACCAATTTTTGCCGTTTATCTGTTCCATAACTATTTGACGTGTCATTTTGTGACAAACGACGGCAACTTGTTAGATATTATTTACAATATAGAGGAACATAATTGATACGGCCAATCACAAAAGTTTTAGTAGTGTTATAAATTCTCAAATTCTAAATAAAACGACATAAAACACAAATTAGCGAACTAGTGCTAGCATGACATAAGACATTTTGTTGAACTGTTTGACTTTTTTTTTATTTCGGCAATGATGTCATTCATCAGCCAGAGACAAATAACAAATTACCTCAAAATAAAATTAAAATAATGTTTAGGCGTTGATCTATGTTAAAATAAGTTATTTTTGTATATAAAATAATTATTAGTTACGAATTTTAGTAATAAAATCCATTTTAAAGTCGACTGCTAAAAAGAGCCATCTAGTAGCAAAATAAGGAACTGGTTGTCGGCTTCATAGTTATCGAATGCTTCATTATATGTTCAGAAACACAGTGAAAGTCAACCGACGTTTATTTTAAGTTTAACTTTAACGGATCAATAGTTATTAAAAGTTTAACTGGGAGATTCAGAAATCGGGCATAGGTGGCGTAGTTGTATTACGGTACGACTGCAGTGCTGAGGTCTCGTGTTCGATTCCCGGGCCGGGAAAAGTGATATTGGGTTTTTTTTTACTGTATATCAGCTTGGAGTCTGGTAATATTCCCGGTAAATGGCAATAGGCCCGCCCCCTATTACGTGGGCCCTAACATGGCTGGCGAAATGTGGGCGGATTACATCTCTGCTTACCCTTGAAAAGGTAAAAAGGTGTGATGTTTTGTATGCCTGTATTTGCTATGTAATGTAAAAGTTTTGATATTTTAAGATGTTTGTATGTTTATCTCACTTTTGTAGGTACAGACGGCCAAAGAAGTAGCTGAACAAATCGCCTATACAGGTTAACTTTAATTGAACCATTTTTTTTTCTTCGTTGAAATTAAGTAAATCTCTTATATTATTAAAATTTTGTAAAGAACATTTTATGTTGCTTGGAACACACAAGTGTATAGGTGATTTGAAGTTTAGAAATTGTCCAGTCACTTATCTGGATAGTACTTGTATTATTTGGACTACCTATAAGAAATTCCCGAATTACCCCACTGGACCTAAAAATCCCCATACTTCCATTAGTACCCACATGACACCCTAAAGGCAATAAGTTTCGAACCCAAACAGAAAATGCAAGAAACAGCTATATTTCCAGCTGTCCCGAAACAACTGAGCAGTAAAGATAGCGTTGTTCCCGTCCGTGATATTGGCTCGCCGTCTTCCTACAGGACGTTTGAACGGAATAATAAAGATGTATTGCGAAACACTTCCATAAATTTAATTTTAGAAAACGAGGAAATACTAGCTTCGTGTGATGTAATTTTCATTTGAATTATTTAAAAAATATATTTATTTTGCAAATATGGATAAAACACATGACCATACATTAAATTATTTAGAGCAACCATATTTAACCAGAAGATGGTATGCAAAATTAAATAGTTGAAATTAAATACTATGTAACAATTATTACATAAAAAAATTAGGAAATAAAACAAAAAAATATAAAAAAAATGTCAGTCACAGTATGCTATTAGGTCAATATTTAAATTAAGATTTAAAAGAAAAATATTATATGTCATTTTGGGTAATTACATAATATTATCAATGCTCCAGTAAAAACTCTGTTAAAATATAATACACGTTATCCACAAAAAAAATTATTATGTTTTGCTACCGCGCCCTGTTGAATGTCATATCTTGGATTATAGGTTGACTGTGCCAATGCATTGTGCAATCACAAACACACAACCACACAAAACACACACTCACACATACACTTTTTTCCCGAAGGGGCAGGCAAAAGTGCAACCAAGGCACCCATTTCTCGCCATGTGTGTTCCGTCCCATTATGTGATAGGTGGAGAGCCTATCGCCTTATCAGGCACAAAGTTCAGACTCGAAAAAGAATTATCCAATATCACTTTGCCCGACCCGGGATTCGAACTGCATACGTAATACAACCACGCCACTATGGAAGACATAAAAGGTAGCTTTATAAATAAAAATCTCGGTCTATCTATGCCAAATTTATCCTTTATCTCCCTGCAATGCTGAGTTGTCGCAATACTTTTGCAGCGTGCCTTTGTTTTTATAAAGTCTGTGACGTCATTACAGTGAGAAATAAAACAGCTGTACATTTAAGCAATAATAACTGGGCTACAACAACCAACCACATTACAATTTAATAGAAAAACATTTACATTGAATTTGGCGAAATCGTCCGATCCAATCGTGAGCCAATAGAAAAATAATATTTACAGTTCTGTATAAAAAACCTCGTACAAACTAAATATATTGGGATATATGGAATCTAATAAGTTTATTTTGATCGTTATCCTAATCATTTTGTATCTTATTCCTGTTGTATAAGGGACATAGTTGCGTGCTCGGGGATCTTGTTAAGCCTTTAGCAACAAGGAAATGTGATCACCAATTTCCTTTATCCAGTATATTTTAAGGCCAATAACAGAGATGGTATTAAGTTATTGTTCGCATATGGTTTTATAAAAATTCAATTATCATAATTTTTATAGGTAAAATTGGGTAGCTTTCTCGATAGTAACAAAGTTAAAGTTTGTGCTCCCGCGGTTCGTATTTTAAAAACCTTGGTCTTTTTTTCTTAATTGATTCTTTTGCCTAAATTAAAGTGCCTATTGTTTATCAATTATCGTTCGCTTTAACGCTGAAGGAAAGAATCGTGGGAAAACCTAAATAACTGAAAATTCTCCATAAGAATCTCGAGGGTATGTGAAGTCTGCCAACTCGCACTAGGCCAGCGTGGTGGACTAAGGCCTAACCCCTGTCAGTTTCAAAGCTGTCAGTAGTAGAGGAGGCCCGTGCAGCAGTGGGCAGTATATAATACAGCGCTGATTGCATTTCAAAGTGCGTATTGATTATGTTGAGAACACTGAGTTCCCCAAGCCACTCTGGCTTAGTTAATGAAGAATTTTTGGGTATGTAGGTTTTCTCACGATATTTTCCATCATTGTAAAAGCAAGCGATAATTTAAAAATGATTTTCAATTCTACAATTGCAATTAAAAATTAATCTTTTACAATATACATGTAAATTATACATTGACCCCAGAGACACGACCGAATCAGCGACCGGCTCATCCGGTGACCGGC
Source organism: Sphinx pinastri (assembly GCA_947568825.1). NCBI lineage: Eukaryota > Metazoa > Arthropoda > Insecta > Lepidoptera > Sphingidae > Sphinx > Sphinx pinastri. Next base: position 12,908,014 of record OX387636.1, on the reverse strand, counting down.
GTGTCGGTCCGAAAGTCCGGCAAATTATTTAATATCCAGCGGTCCAAATGTTTATCCTTTTGGGAGTGGCTGTTTTGTTTGCTTTATTTTGAGTTAGATTTATGTGGTATTGTAAAGGCTGCCCTATATTAAACTATTTTAGGACCTTTGTGCCTCGGTTGCGTACAAATGTGGACTGCTTCCGCAGCAGTCTCAGGTTCGAACCTGGAGTTAGGTGATCATGTTTTTTGTGAAGTGCAAATAAATAAATAAAATTTGGTTTTCTGCTGAGTATCAGCCTAGAGTCTGGAACTGTGGTCGGTAAATGGTAAAAGGCTCGCCCTTATTACCTGGGGCCTAAGACCTAACATAGCTGACATTTATGTGGATGCGGTGTGTTACATCTCTACCTACCCCGAGGAGGAATAAGGCGTGATTCTGTGTATTTTACGTATCAGTCGCATCTCTTTTACAATGACATAAATGGAAAAAATAGGAATATTTTGTTACGTCGTTGAAATTAGGTGGAGGCGTTACATAATCTTATCAATTATAGACTTTTGCTCGCGGCTCCGCCCGCGTGAATTAGTTTCGCCGGGATAAAAGTCCCGCTTTATATTTCCCCGGGCTAAAAGTAGCCAATGTTACTCGCTGATAATTTAGCTTTATATTGGTGAAAGAATTTTTAAAACCGGTCCAGTAGTTTTTGAGTTTTTTCGTTACAAACATACAAAAATACAAATCTTTCCTCTTCATAATATTAGGCTGACGCAACCAATAGTAGTGTTAGTTTCTTTTTAACTCCGTAACAGATTTATACGCAGGGGAAGCGGTGAGCAGAAGCTATTTGTTAAAATTAAATCCGCCACCCCATTATATGGAAAAATAGGTTTAATAATAAGGTTCTATTAGTTTTTGTGCACAGAACCCTAAAAATTATGCAATAACCAAAATATCCAACAGCGCGTTATATCCAGGGCTTAGACTGGGTATTATCCGACCCAACATATGACCTTTGCTAAGTTTATTTATACGCATTTTTAGGTTATGTGTCAGTGGACGTGACATTTTACCATACATAAGCTTACACGCACCTTTATCCTGAAAGGGTAAGCAGATACGCAACTAGTGCTCTTAGCCTATATTTGTACAGGGTATGTTGAATTTTACGAGTCTTATCAAATGTTACTTACTGGTGGTAGGTCTCTCGTATGCGAGAGGCCATCTGGGTAGTTACCACCGCAATGTCTATTTTTACCACCAAGCAGCAGTGTGCATGCACTGTTGAGTTCCAGTTTGAAGGACATTGGAACCAGCGTAATTACTGGGCATTATGAGACTTAATAACATCTAATGTCTCAGGGTGAAGAGCGCAGTGGAGTGCCACGCAGTACTTTGTTGTTCAGTTATGTGCAGCGTTGCTAGTGTTTATGGTCGTATCAGTTACAATCAGGCGAAGGACATGCTCGTCTCGTCATTTAAATGCAAAAAAAAACAAAAAGAAAATATAGCCGTCAATTGGCATGCTTTGTCAATTTCAAGCAGTAGTGTACATACACCTTTATTCTAGTCCTCGTGTTACTCACGGAGCCAATATAGTTTATATACTTAAATACAGACATCTTAATATAATATTAAACATTGTCACGCTGAGAATCATATTTAATATTCACTTTGTCTCGTGTAAGACATGAAACACGTTTGTACCTAACGTGTCCGATGCAGGGATTGTGCGCGCCGTGACATAATATGATTGGAATTTAATATATAATTTGAATGTTATATGTGATGTGAAAGAATATTGTAGTTACTATAGAACGAACCATATTAGGGTACTTGACTACTCCTAATAATATATTTATCCAAATGAATGATGTAATCCAAAATATAACAGAAAAAAAATCAAAACCCACGCTATAATAAATAAGTCATAACGCTTTGTAATTTGGTGGAAGGGATAACTATCAAATATCAGTAATTGCAAACTTTAGTATTATATATGAACTTAAATTAATTGTACCCAATTATATAAATAATAAGTAAAAAAACAACTGTGACGTCACTGAGTATCACTGGCCATAACGTTCCGTGCGTGAGAAAGGGATAACGCGATAACCCCACCACGCCACCACTTTTGCTCACAAGAATATTTCAAATATGAATACCTGCTTTATTTTTCAACCAATTTAAATGTTGATTTCACAGAAGACTTTCTATTTTGTATTATTTTCTATTACATAAAATGTTCAAAATATTGTTCAAAATTAAACACACGTAACCACCGTATTTTGAATTATACTCTTTCACGATAGATATTTAAGTGCGACATTATTCAGAAACTTCAAATTGAAAATATTCCTTCCTTTCCGACTTATACGTTGCACTTTGTCTCGTGAGTGTGAAACACGTTTGTAGCTAGCGTGTCCGATGCAGGAATGGCGCACGGCGTGACATTCTCCGATTGAAATTTTATTATAATCAGAATGTCTCGCTGCGATATTGAATATAACTTAGGTCTACAGGAAATGCATATTTACATGAATAGAAATGGAATGACGCGAAATATAATCTTTTTTTACTGTTACTGTGGTAGGTCTATCATATGTAAGAGTCCGTCTGGGTGGATACCATAACAATATCTATTTCTACCGCTAAGCAGCAGTGTGCATGCACTGTTGTGTTTCGGTTTGAAGGGCATTGTAGCCAGTGTAACTACTGGACATAATGAGACTTAACATCTTATGTCTCAGGATGACGAGCGCAGTGGAAGGCCACTCAGTACTGTGTAACTCAAGGTGCTGAATGGTGTTGCTACTGTTTATGGGTGGTCGTATCGCTCATCATCTGGCGAACGGCATACGCGTCTCGTCATTAAAAAGAAATTCTTAATGTTTAATTTTTAAGGCTATTTCTTGGCACGAGGTAAAAAGGGGAACCGTGAGTAAAAGCCAGGCAAATACATTTCTCAAGTAATGTAAGTAGTTATAATTTAGAAAATTTAATGTAAGATGTACATTCGTTTATGCATTTTATAATAAACATCAATAAAATTTTAATTTCATATCTTTCTAATTGTAAAAGAAATGTTAATTCAGTCCCTTGCTTTATGGTTGGCGTATTAATCAATATGTCTATTGTAAGACAGCGTGAAACGTGCTTATATTGTAACTAACGTGTCCGACGCAGGGCTCGCGCCCAGCGTGACATCCTCTGTGTTTGTGATTGAAAATTAATATGTAATTAGAATGTCACACTGCGACTATTGAGCATGGGCTTTAATCAACAGTTTCAGCGATGATTCTAAATAGGGTATGTGGTCAAAGACGTACTATAAATTCTCAGGGCAACAAATTTTGGACTTTTCTTAAACTATATATTTACTTGGTGATGGATTTTCCAAAGGGCGTTGACATTAGATAGGGCTGATCATAAAGCTAAGCCAAATAATTTTTGCAAAATAGGTGATGATGAGTGGGATATGATGAATGAATGTTTTGTCCTTTTATTTATAAGTTGGGTAAGAAATAAAGCGGTGAAATAAATTAAACACCATATTTATTGGAAATCAAGTATTTGTTATTTTTTAATTTGGCAATGAAACCCTTAAGGTAGCTCCTAGTTAAATAAAAATGTCGTTAGTCTGTCTTGAGACGGTGTTTTTACCGTTCCTTACTTAATTGGCTTCGTATAATTAATTCCTTAGCCGATTAGAAACTGGTGTATGGCTTCAATAAATGGGACAAGGGGCGTACTCGGGTAAATGTCTTGTTAAGCAGCGAACGGGGAAGTGGGTCACCGATGATAATCATACCATCTTAGCATTATGCATATCCAGGTTTTGAATGTTGGTAGGTATGTATAATTCTTGTATTTTCAAGGACGCATGGATCTGTCCTGTCAAAATTGTAGACCTATACGCGCGTGTGTGTAGATGCGCTATTGGTACAAACAATAATTTATTTTGGAGCTGACTTGTATTTATTCGTGTAAGGGTAAATTTTTCTATCGTCAGACAAAAATCCATGAAATAAATAGTAACTCGACTATAATATATAAAAGCGAAACAACGGTCAACTTTTATATACCTATTGACAAAAGCGTACCAACTGCCATTTTTAGCCCCCGATAAAAAAGAGGGGTGTTATAAGTTTAGGGTGTGTGTATCTGTGTGTCTGTGTATCTGTATGTCTGTCTGTGGCATCGTAGCTCTCAAACGAATGGACCAATTTTGACGCGGTTTTTTTTTGTTTGAAAATGATGTGATCGAGATGGTTCTTAGCTACAATTTATTAATTTGATTGTTTTGTAACTTATATTACGAAATAAAAATCAAACCTTATAATTTTTGGGGAGTACCATTTTCTCAAAGTTATTAAACGGACGTGTCGCATTCCACCCTCGCAACGCTCTTAACTAATCAACCGTTGATTGATTTAACAATTTTGTTAAAGCAACGTTCAGTTTCAACATATTGTCAGATTTTTGCCGCCATTATCTCACAGAGAGACGGATCAGCATCCAAGTTCCAAATAGGTTTGACTTCGGGCCAGAATTCTATATTAGTAGAAATTCATATTTTATTGTTTTGTATTCAAATCAAATCAAATCAATTTATTTTGCTATAAACATGGTATTTTACAAAGGTGTTAAACATAATATAGATGTACTATACATATGTACAACATGTTTTACCGTTTCAACGGCATGCAACAAGTTAATAGGTATCTACTATCTGCTTACAATTAACATAAATCCTTTTAGTTATATAATTACTAGCTGTTGCCCGCGGCTCCGCCCGCGTGAATGAGTTATCCCGGTATAAAAGTCCCGCTTTATATTTTCCCGCTTAATCCAGGACATAATCTACCCGTGTGCCAAATTTTATCGAAATCGAAAAGTTATTAAATTACTAAAATGGTTATTAAAAAATAGGGGTTGATCGTAGAGGGTTGAAAATTTAGGGTTATATGTATTTTTAATGCTGTATCATAAAAAAATAAAAACAAAAATTTTTGTCCAGAAATTAAAAAGAAAATGTTAAGGGTGAACAACTCTTATCACTTAGGGGGATAAAAAATAGATAACAACCTATTCTCAGACCTACCAAGTGTGAATATAAAATTTCATGAGAATCGGTTCAGCCGTTTCGGAGGAGTACGGGAACGAACATTGTGACTCGAGAATTTTATATATAAGATTATTTCTATAGAGGGATGGTCTAGGTAATGCGCACTTTACAATTACACTTTATATTACGGTTATTTATCCTTACATGATAAAAAATCTTGGATTGTATAGAAACATTTATCTATGAGCCATTTCTTAATAAATAGGGTTAAAGGGCATTTCTCGAAAAGTTTTCGGTATTTTATTATATATTTCAATGGTCATGCAACCGCTGTTCCTTTTATACAAGGTGGTTGACAATTAATTTAGTTTTAGTTTGGTTGGATCTCTCTTGGAGTGTATTTATGATTTTGGCTTACCTTTTCGAAAATTTCGGAATGTTTTATGATAAAAATAGCAATTTCTAATATATATATATACTGAAGTTAGGGTAAGCAGTTTTAATTTTCTGAACAGAGGTCTACAAGAATCTAGTGGTGCGGCTCTGCATATACTACTCGAAATGTTAAGGTGGTTTGGGTATTTGGAGACGATGGATAATAGAAGATTGACAAAGCGGATAAGCAAATGTAGATGGAAGAGCCGGTATGGGTCGACCGTACCGAACCTTCAAATGTCAGATATCTGAAATTCTTCATAAAGGCCAGGTCAAAAGTACCCTGAACCGGCGGGAATGCATGAAAAAATCGATTAAGGTGGAGGAAGCGAGAGAAGTATGCCAGAATCGAGCAAAGTGGCAATCCATAGTCTCTGACTACCCCTATGGGATAGGGGCGTCATACTATGCATGCATGTATGTCTGTACTACTCGAAATTGGCGAAGAGAAACAACGGAATCCATATTATAAAAGAAGAATACGGACAGAAATAAAGACAAACAGAGTTAATTTCGCAGTTGAAATATTAGTATGAATGGTACATTAATTCATCAGTAAATTAATTATTAACAAAACTGTTTCCTTCAAAGCAACTATTAACTAACTGTAATATTTTGAGAACGTCCGTCTGTGCTAAACACCTACCAAAATTGGATCACTGCCCGCGTTTTCAAAGATTCAACTTTAGCTCTACTAATGTCGTAAACGCGGGCGAAATCTTAGACGTAGGTCTAAGACTTAATTTCTTTCGAGTCTTTTTAGTGCATCGGTATCGTAGTTATATTTTAACGATTTTTTTTTAAATAATCTCTTTTGAATTTGGAATTTACTATTGAAATATATGTTATTTTCTTTTATTCAGAATTTTAATTAGAAGTACGTTTTATAATTCTAGGTGGTTATCGTGTTCAGACAGACAGAAGTGGCGGGGTACTATGTTTTAAAATAATATTATGTAAAGGTGCTCCCACACAACAGTTATATAACGTTAGAGAATCTTGCGTAACATTTGTTGTACAACTTTTATTAAAAGTTACAAATTGTTAGTGATGTTATACAACTTAATTTAACAAAATGTTATACAAAAAATGTTATACGATGTTATACAACGAGTTGAACCAGTGGGAGCGCTTATAACATATAACATTCTTAACATATAGTAGCAAAATGTTACACACTGTTATAAAATGTTATCGTGCTACACAATGTTTTAAAACATTATATAACTGCTGTCTGGGAGCACCTTAAGGATTCGATCTGTTGCTGTTGGAAAGGGTCCGTAATCCTTGGACGCCCGCGGTGGACACCGGTGTCCATTTATATAAGGAAATTAGCTTATAGCTATATATAAGCGGGCGTTGACGGAGTTTTAGGCTCAAACAGGTATAACTTTCGGTTGTTCTCTTTAGGTTCACCCTTATTGGAATCAATAATTCCTTTATAAAGTTTTGAGGTTGAATATAATTTATTAGTAAATTTTATTGATTACTAGTTCCTGGTCATGGCGCACCAGCCTGATTTTTATGACAAATATTTAAAAAAAGTGGCCTATGTCCTTGAAATTTATACTTAGGTACTTTGTATTAAATTTCATCAAAATCGATTAAGTGGTTTCATCGTCAAAGCGTAACAAATATAAATATCTGCATTTATACCATCAGTAGGTATGTCTTATAATATTTGTATATAGTGATATTATAAAGCTAAAGTTTTGTTTGTTCGTCTTAACGCGGTAATCCCTGAAATTAATAATCCGCTTCGAAAATTCTAAGTGGAAGCCAATTAGTGTGGATTTTCACTTATATAGTAAATATAAAGTTATTTTTTTTATTTTGTTGAACGCTTTAATCCAGCCAGACACCTTTTTATAATCGTTAATGCTAATAGAAAACAAAATAAAAATATATGGGAATAACATGTCCTATCGAGAGACTTATCGATCGGACATGTTATCCCCATACATTTATCTTTTTTTTATTTCTAGCATTAACGATTGTAGGCAACGACCCCTGGAAATACTGCTTAGATTCTGAGCATTCTAAGCGGCACTGTTTTGTAGGGGCTGCTTTACATCCCTCAAATTAACTTTTGCGCGGTCGGAGCCGCAGGCAGAAGCTAGTCTGTTAAACGTATTTGTCATAATAATATATGTTACCCACAGAATACTTTGACTGCTTGTTTTTATTTCCATTTTTGCGAAACGAAATTGCCTCTAGCAACAAGTTCACAGTTGTACATTTCAGGTTTTTTGTTAATATTTTCCGTTTAATCCTACTTTCTACTTATATTATGAACGCGAAAGTTTGTAAGTATGGATGTATGGATGTTTGGATGTATGGATGGTTGTTACTCTTTCACGCAAAAACTACTGAACGGATTTCGTTGAAATTTGGCACACGGGTAGATTATGTCCCGGATTGACACATAGGCTACTTTTTATCCCGGGAAAACTCATTCACACGGGCGGAGCTGCGGGCAATAGCTAGTATCATAATAATAAAGTAAAATATACTTTGATATTCCGGAGAAATTATGTTCTTTGTGGATTACGTTGAGTACAAACAATTCATCGAAAACTCTTCAATATTTTATTTGTGCTTGTAGAATTATATTTTTATACGTAACATAAATGATTATGCGTTCTCACATAGAATAATAACGCCAAGAATGATAGATTCATATCAAAAAACTGTCAAGTGTGAAGCATGAAACTCATTGATGTAGGCGTAGGCCACACGTATTGACGTTCTGCCACACGCACACAAGGGTGCAAATAATGTTGCTAGTGGTATCGGATGTTCCCCAAAACCTTAAGTCATTATTTAATTAGGATTATTTAATTATGGAATTATTAGTATTGTTTACAGTAAGGGATTACTTTATCCTTAATTATAATGATAAAAATCTGAAATAAAAAATAATAAAATAAATCCCTTAGAATGACCAAAACAGTACCAAATTAAAAACAAATTACGTTGATGACGTGAATTAAACGGTTGAATGCGGTATTTACCTTTGCCTCCATTCTAGTTTTATGATGATGATATGAATGAATGCCTTTATTTATGTCAATAATATCAAATGTATCTGGTTCTATTTTATTACGGTTTTTTTGCGAATCATAGTAAAAAAAGCAGCATCACCATTCACCATTCAACCGTATAATTGACGTCATTTGAAGCTTAGTGCTTACGTCTGCTGAAAAAAAGAAAGAAAAAAGTTAAAATTATAAATGATAACTTCATAATTTCTAAAAAAGAAAAGATACAGGTGTCCTTATTTTAGAACTATTTTCATTTAAAATAATAATATAAGCTTGTTAAAATTTGAAATGTCAATTAAAATCAACTCAACAGAAAAATATTATTTTCATAATACTGGCAACACAATTCCAAAGCATGCAAAGGTACCAATTAAATAAGTTAATTTTAGAAATATATTAATTTTAGAATATGAACATCAACATTTGGGGTATCAATTTTCTTTTTTTTTTGGCAACATTTTGATATAATGGCGTCTATAAAATTTTTGAATTATTGTTTTTGCTTTAGCTATTATTTTATGTCAAAATATTAGATTAATCGTAATAATTGCATGTGAAATGTTATGTTACAATGTTTCTTAAAATTATCCGAGATACTGTGACATCAGTTTATTGCACAAACCATCATTTTAAAATAAAATATCGAGAGCTGATAGCGCTACGATTCGGCCTTGAGCACTGACGCGGGATGTTTGGTTACTAGGCTAATTTAGCCTAGTTTTACTTGCCTCACTAAGCGTGTATGTTCACGGTTTCTATGTGTTATTATTCTAAGCGTTCTATGGTTTATCTCCGGAAGGGTAATTCGAGATAATGTATGAATTATAAGTGAATCGAAAATAAGTTAATATTTTTATTCATTTCATTTTGATCTTGACAAGGTTATTAGATTTTTTGTTTAATTTTCCAGAAAATGGTATAATCCGAAAAATGAAATAGATAAAATCAATATTATTTATAAACCCTAGAAATCTATTCGAAGGGGTAAGTTTTAAATATTAGAACTGATGTAGGAAGACCTTAGGCGTGACGTCATTATCATTATGTTTGCGGAAGTGTGAGCGAGATAGCATGATAACCCAATACGCATCGACTGACGTCACATGAATATGAACTATCCATGGCATCAACTGCTACTTGATATTTCAATTAACGTTGACATTGTTTCGACCAGTGTTCTTTGTATTATTTGCTACGGCGTATAAAAATTAAAATTGAAAACCCGCTTTCGTTATTTTAGTGTTATCGACTTTGATTAATTATATACCTAGATAGACACTGAACGTTTCAAACGCGTCGAAAAAAATCGAGGCGAACAGTTCCCCACTAAATGGGTTCGAGTGAATTAATTTTTGTTGTTTTTCATGGATATAATTTTCTCCCCGTTTTAATAGAAATGATGTAATAACTGGTATCATTATGCGCGCACACAAGGATACGCAGAATGATGCAGAGATAGCGTATGACACAGCTGTCACGCATACTAGCTTAAGAAAAGTTGGCCTGTTTATTTTAGTTTCATTGCAGCGCGTCACTCTATCTAGGTATCAATAGAACTTGCTAGCAAAAGGATCGGAAGTTTTCACCTTTGCATTATGAAGGCCGGGTTGTTTCATCTGTTTTCAGGCTTATCACACTGGCCAATTACAATCGAATTCACAGCGAGGCGAAAAGGCTTTGCGCTCGTCCAGTGTATTGAGACCGTTAACTTTACTTGACCACAGATGAAATAATGGGTGCTAAGTCGAGTCACAGGTGGTCGAGTGGTTTACCAGCTCATATTTTTCCCCTACCTATATAGATGCTATCAACTTGTTGGTGAAAAACACTACACTACAAATTGACAATTGCTAGTTTAGGACTAAAGTTGTTGAAGTTATTGTGAGTTTCTTTGTAGTAATTTCGGCGATGTAAGTGTGCCCGATAGCCTAGTTGGGAATGGGACAGACTGCAGAGACGAAGGTCCGCCGGTTCAAAACCATATCATACACCTCTGACTTTTCGAAGTTACGTGTGCATTGTTGATTTTCGCTTGCTTTAACGATGAAGGAAAACATCGTGAGAAAACCTACATACCTGAGAATTCTACATCAAAATTTCGAAGGTATGTCAAGTGGCATGGCACTAGGCCAGAGTGGTGGACTAAATTCTAAACTCTCTCAGTAGAGGAGGCCCGTGTTCAGCAGTGGGCAGTATATAATACTATATTATTATTATATTATGTTCGTTTTGTCAATCTCTTCTCTACAATAAATAATTTTATAATTATATAGAAATGGTTGCATACCGATGAGCTTTGAGAATTGCAACTCACTGAAGGAATTATGAGCTTGCGACGACTATACTTTGGACATTGATAGTTATATCATGCTGCGAAATTAAACAATAATATTTTCTTGCTGTGTGCGTATGCTCTTTTTGTTCGTAATTGCGTTGTACTTTTTTATCCTTTATAGCAGCTTCATTAGCAAGACTTTTTCTTGGAACAGAAGTCTTTATTATTCCAGGAAGAAGTTGCATACTAACGGGCTAGGCTATAACTACATTTATAAACGATACTTTATTAAATATCGATAAATACTACGTTAATTTACATTTTTCTCAGTGCCTTTGACATTAAAACTTGTTGTACGTACACATAAAATTGAAATTAGAATGTGATGTGATTGGTTAATGTTGTGCATCTACTTCAGTTGGCTGACAAAAGCAAAGAAAGCAACGTAATTTTTGATTAGGCCCACTGTAAGTCATACTATTGTTTGTGAATACAGGCGTTGTGAGCCTTTTGTCCAGGCCCATTTGGTGAGTTCACACACACACTCACGCCTTTTATCCCCGAAGGGGTAGGCAGAGGCGCAATTGATGCACCCACTTTTCGCCGTGCGTATTCCATCCCATGATGTGATGGGGGCGAACCTATCGCCGTATCGGGCACAAATTCCAGACTCCGGGCTGATACTGAATAGAAAAATCCAATATCACTTTGCCCGACCCGGCGATCGAACCCGAGACCTCAGCATTGCAGTCGTACCTATCGATCGATCGGTGACTTCATCGCTAATAAATATCAGACATCCTCAGTCCAAACGCACTCGGAGTCCTCTTAGCGATATAAGCAATTAACACTATGCCAACTCGATAATTTCAATTTCACTGTGGAGACATTTAAAGAGTAAAATAAGATAATATTTATTATCCTAGAGCTTTCTTAATGGTCTTGTGTAATTCAAAAGTTTGTGAGCTTATAAAAGTTAAATAAAAATAAGATTTTTTGCATTTAAATGGACATTTTGCTGGTATCGATAGTAGTTTTTGTAAATAAAGCTATAATTTTATCTATATGGTTCTTCTATACATTTAGGCCATGGCTGCTCAACTTTTTTGACAATCGTGCCAAACACACGATTTCGAATTTTTGGCATGCCACTGGCGGTTCCTACTTTAATAACTTTTTAGACTTGTGCAATAAAAAATCAATATTAAGAAAAGGGGGAGACAATTTGTTGACCGCGTGACTCGTTCTTTCCGCGCCAGGTAACTATTTTTCAACTTTGCAGGGTTTTTTAACTTGCTTGTACGGGTCATGAAAAATACTTAAGGTTCGCATTATGGCTCGCGGGCTTTGGCTTTAGCAGCCTTGATTTAGGTGTTCATGCGTAAATCACTAATAAACGTCTAATCATCATACTAAACAATAATTTAGTTATAGAATTAATTAAATTAAAACTTACTAAAGCGATTCCTTCATGGTAGGGGAATCACATGCCCAAACCGTCACATTATACTGACTGAATGCAATTCTGCAGTTCTGAAAATTACAAGAGCAATTTTAACTTGCGTTCGTAAACTGTTCGTACTATCTCGTAACCGGTGCTTATGTAAATCACCAGTCTTTGTGACGAGCCTTTTGTCCAAGATGGAGGATTAGACGTGGATGTGGAGTTGCATGTGGAATGAGTTGGCATAATTAATTTATGTAATTTGTAATCATATTGTTTAATGGAAATCAAAGAATGGTTCGATTCCCGGGTCGGGCAAAGTGATATTGGGTTTTTAATCAATATCATCCCGGAGTCTTGAATCTATGCCCGATATGGCGATAGGCTCGCCCCTATCACATCATGGTACGGTTTACGCACGGCGCAAAGTGGGTGCACTGTTTACGCCTCTGCCTACCCCTTCGGGGATAAAGGGAGTGTGAGTGTATGTATGTATTATTAACTTTAAGGTGGCATATATTTAGATATATATTGGGCTAAATGACGAGACGAGCATGTCGCTCGTGTGATGGTAAGCGCCATGTTTGATCTACATGGCATTGCATAGTGCTCTTAAATAATGTTAACTAGTTATCAGTTAATCAGCCTGTCGCCGTCCACTACTGCATGTCATAAAGTTTTATAAAATATCACAAAGTGATTGTATATTATTAGCGGAATTAGACGAAACAGTGCTGAGTCAGGACTTTCATATAGGAACCAACCAGCCATAAAATTTATGCTAAAATCTGTGTACAATTGTCAATCTGTTTTTAAACAAAGGATAGCGTGTAAAACGGCATATCTCTCGCTCTGTTTCCCTTCCCGGAACAATTGTTTTAAACTTTTTTGTATTACGTATTTTTAAAATATTGTTGGTCTTTTTAATTCGAATAATACACATACGCTATTTGTATAAGCACGAGCAAGAGAAGCATAACTAATGCGTCCATTTCTGAGATTATTCCGTCCCATGATGTGATAGAAGGCGAGCCTATTTCCATATCTAGACTTCAGGGTAATATAGAACAGAAACATCTAATTTATCAATTTACCCGATCTGAGGGTCGATCCCGAAACCTCAGGGTAGTAATCGTACCGCACACGCAATGCAACTATGCCACCGAGGCAGACATTAATATTTTAATAATATTTTAAATGCTTATTGTAATACTACATATATCAAGTTCACAAAACTTATGCTAAATTATCAAATATGGTGTTGGTCTGTAAATTACACTGTCAGGGTGTATGTGTGTGCATTACCGTGCCAAGATGTGTGTGCATTTCCCCGTCTACGCTTATCAACCGTAAATGACACACGAATCGAAATAGTATCGTTAAAATATATATATCAAGGAGCATTTTCACTCGTTTTATCGAGTGCTCGAGTCATTTGGAAGTTGGTGCGGCGTCGTTACTTTTTACGAGGGCCCAAATGGTCCTCACTGGCTCGTATTATGGTTCTATGTGTCGACCGCAAGGGTGGTAAACTATAAGGCTGGAATCTAAAGCAAACTTAAGTGAAAAACAATATTATTAGCTTTGGTTAGTTTGGAAGGTTGTGACCCTACCATACCAGCCCTGTATTATAATACTGCCCACTACTGAGTACGGGCCTCCTCTACTACTGAGAGGGTTTAGGCCTTAGTGCACCACGCTGGCAGACTTCACATACCTTCGAAATTAAGAGAACTTCTCAGGTATGCAGGTTTCGTCACGATATTTTCCTTCACCGTTAAAGCGACACAGTACTTTGTAATTAAAAGTTCTATAATATGCTTCTGTCTGTGGGCGATTGTTTCGCTTACCATCAGGCGAGCAGCGTGCTCCTCTCGTCATGCAGAAGCAATAACCAAATAAGTAAAAACTATTATCGCTATTAAAATGTTGATATGATTATTTACAACAATGATTGATCCGTCAACGTTACAAACCCCGAAGGGTTGGCATCTTAGCCCTCTCGTTTAGAGAGGGGCCGCAATGCGGCATCGCGCAGGGACGGTTCCAAGCAGCCATCTTAGTGCAAAAAGATACCCCAGAGCCGTTCCGTATGCGCCGAAGGCCACCGCGGGTTTTGGTGGGTATGCCGGTGTAGGGTGTACATAGTGTTAGGGACTCGGTCCAATGCTCGCTCGGATGATGCTATACTCCCAAGTGTCGACATTTGACTGTAAGACCGGTGAAACTAATATAACCGTTCCACTGACCCCGGTGGTGGTAGCGATAACGCGTTTTTTCCCCGCGAGGGTTGGACAGACAGCAAGAATAGTGCACACATTTCCCTGGGTTTATAAGCGTCTCATAATGTGAAAGGGGACGATTCTATCATATAGGGCACAAGTTCTAATACAGATTGTTTTTTTATTGTCTAATGTAAAAGTACCGCAACATTTCATGCGGTACATAATCGATTTGGTTCAATTCTAATCTCTGGGAAGAAGTATTACTATTCTAAGCTCTATAATTATATTTTTCCTTTCCTGGTACTTTTGGTCGGTATACAGGATAAACTTACATACTGGTGGTAGGTCTCTCATATGTAAGAGTCCGTCTGGGTGGGTACCACCGCAATGTCTATTTCTACCGCCAAGCAGCAGTGTGCATGCACTGTTGTGTTTCGGTTTGAAGGACATTGTAGCCAGTGTAACTACTGGACATAATGAGACTTAACATCTTATGTCACAGGATGACGAGCGCAGTGGAATGTCACACAGTACTTTTATTACTCAAGGTGCTGGATGGTGTTGCTACTGTTTATGGGTGGTCGTATCGCTTACCATCAGGCGAACGGCATGCTCGTCTCGTCATTCATTGCAATAAAAAAAACATGATTTATAAGTACAACCCTGCGTTATAAAGGTCATGTACATCAATCAGAAGGGTAGCGGAATACTTTTGACCCGACAGTAAAATAACACATGAAAAATATAAACATCCGAATAAAATGCGGTGTAAAACATTGCCTGAAATTGTATTTATGGCTTGTACGTCTGGAATACTGTTATTTCAAAGTTCTGTATAAGATAACGCTTTAATCCCTAAAGGAGAGGTAGTAGCGTAACTATTGTAGCTACGCTTTGATGTACTTATTAAATATGCTGCAAATTGCAATAGACGGCGACCTTATTGCGATGTCAAGTATTTTCAATATGCAAAGCTTTATTATCAAAATTAATATTGGTAATTACTTATTTATTTTCGAAATGATTTTATCGTGTTTTATTTGCTAGAATTGTGAGAAAGTAATTTTATTAGTATTATAAACGTGAATATGTCACGAATAGATTATGTCCTGGATTAACGTATGGACTATTTCTATCTCGGTAATTTGAATACTCAAAAATGATAAAATTTTGAAAACAGATTTTTTTAAATAAATGGCCCTAGCGTCTTACTGATAGCGTTATAGATCACTACAATGATTCAAGGATTTTATCCATTCACGCCTTAGAGCATTTATCCACTGCTCTAAGATTCACGCAGGTGAAGCCGCTAGCGAAACCTAGGAAAAATAAGTATACAAATTATGCTACTCTTGCGTCTGAAAGAACCAGTGCAGTGATTACAAAAGTATACAAATTATGCTACTCTTGCGTTTGAAAGAACCAGTGCAGTGATTACAACTAGCAACGAACTACACCACAATCTTGTCTCTTAATCTTTGCGTAAAAAACTCGCGACTTTGTAAGTTTCTGTACGTTTTAAAGAAGGATACACTGTATTAAAGGCAGAAGAAGAAAAACACGCGGTTATTATCATGAGACATATTATTGTTTGTTTATTTATTTTTACACTTCGTTAACCCATAGTATACAGACGGACTTAAAGCCATAGACATTTTCCCCCAGGCAACCTTTGGGTGGTGCAGAGATATACGGGAGCAGGTGCAAAATGGTATTATCTTTTAGCACCGAAAGGTCGTCGCTGCAGTAGATGAGCAGATGGTTGCGTTCCTCTATAGAAGGGAATGGTTTCCAGTTCAGCAGGTGTTGCGCCTGACCGGCCGCGGCCCCTCCGATGGTTTCTACTCGGAGGTGGTATATATACTGCGCTTCGGCCTTCGCGCAAATGTTGAAATCGCAACTCAGGATTAAGTGCCGCCATCTAGCGGTATTATTGGGTGTCATCTGCTAATTGTCGATACCACTTCGATGACTGATGGATGAGTGTCGGGTCTTCTAATGGCACAATAATTTCAGTAGTTCACAAAATTGACACCAGTAAGCGCTGCTGTAAATGTAGACCTGTCACTTACTGTCATCTTTGTTTTGTATTGGAATAATAAGTTGGAAGCGTATCTTATATTCAAATTCGCATCTAACGTTCCAAAAAAGGATGCTTTCATCGTGTGTTGTCCCGCTGTGCTGATCTGTGTTTCATTTGCAATGTAAGAATTAGATTATGTTCCAAGCACATAATTACCTCACGATTAAAGCTTCCTTCTTGCCTACGCATTTCGCATTTCTATTCTTAAGCTCAATTTTTAACTCCTTCACAGTCCGCGACCGCATATATCAACCATGTTTAATTTTAAATCTATAAAACTACACGTAAAAAGTGTTTGACAGGTCTCCATCAATAGCAGCGCCGCCGCGCGCCGCCAAGCTGGAGAAATTTTCTGCCATTACCCCATTGACAACTTCATTTAGTAGTTCCCAGCCAATGTTGATAGGTGGCGGTGTTGTTAATCATGACGCCACAATTTAATGGCATCAATAGTAATATCAAAACGTAGCTGGTACCTTCGCAGTCAAGGCTCTTCTTTTACACGGGCACGGCAGAGTGACCCACTGCACCTGATGTTCAGTGGAGTATGGTCCAGATAGCGTCGACTGATGGAAGATGATTACCACTCGCGACAATTATGCCGGCCTGTATGAAACCTATTTTCTGAGAGGCGATTAATCATTATCATCGGTCACATGTAAAAAGGTGCGATACGGCAGCGGAACCGACTACCGAAACGATTGCCCGCAGGTTCAAAACCCAAGGGCACGCACCTCTGACTTTTATAAAAAGTGATCTGTGTATTCTTTGTGAATTATCGCTCGCTAACGGTGAAGGAAAACATCGTGAGGAGACCTGCATAGCTGAGAAGTTCTCTATAAGAATTTCGAAGGTATGTGAAGTCTGCCAACCTGCACTAGGCCAGCGTGGTGGAATAAGGCCTAAACCCTCTCAGTTGTAGAGGAGATCCGTACTCAGCAGTAGGCAGTATATAATACAGGGCTGGTATGGTATCAGTCACATGATGTCCACTATTGAACATCCAGCGTGTTCATGGGACCTTTATCAAGTCGTTTGTCCACCTTGCGATTAATACACTCATATTATAACACATATTGGCC
Source organism: Sphinx pinastri (assembly GCA_947568825.1). Classification (NCBI taxonomy): domain Eukaryota; kingdom Metazoa; phylum Arthropoda; class Insecta; order Lepidoptera; family Sphingidae; genus Sphinx; species Sphinx pinastri. Next base: position 12,890,379 of record OX387636.1, on the reverse strand, counting down.
TAGCACCATCGTTAAAGTGTGGGCAGATAAGTGGGACTCCCTGCTGATGAGTCAGTGGTTAGCTTTGCATGCAAAAACCATCATGGCTTGATGTAGGATTGTCTTTTATAATTATTTATAATGTTACTAACATAGTTTTATGAAGTTACTAACAAATATTATAATAATGTGATATGGACAAAAATAGTCTGATGTAAATAATAATAAAAAAATAAAAAAAAAATATAATATGCGTTCTAAACTATATACTGTAACATAACTACAACGGTGCAATGGGCGTGGCCAGCAATCACGCCACTCTGACGGAGAAGGCGATGAGTGGGGAGCCAGCCGGTCAGCCGGTCACCGACGAAGCGCAGACTTTACTTTGCTTGGACAGTCGGAGCGTGCGATCACAGTAGCTAGACTTTAGTTTGTATTTTTTGTTCTAAACATTATTATAACAAATTATAATCTTTGTATTCAGGTGTATAATTATTTTTTAATTCATTTTACTTCTGGTTTATAATAATACAGTATTCGAAGGATCATAAAAACCTTGCTATTCGACATAGTTATTTATTTCAAAATGAATCCGCTCGCATCTCCATTACTTTTATGGTACCGTACATATTTCATAGACGGTACGTTACCTCATCTTACGAGATGGTTAAACCGAGAAGTAATTTTCGCTTTTTCCAAATTCATGGCTGTTTTTCTCAGTGTCGACAGATTCTGCCAAACTTGCAGCCCATTTGGAGCCTCGATTAGAAATTCAGGGGCTTACATGTACAAAGGGGATGTCCGCTTTTTGTATGGGTGCTGGGCCTCAAAATCTAACCAGGCTCAAACTTCAAGGCTATTAAAGGGACAAAATATGGAACTTGGATCCATAAAAAATATTTTTAAACCCCTCCATTCATAACTCACTTTTTGAAAAACGTTCATACTAAGTATTGTTTTTAAGCAAAATGAAATTACAGAAATCTCAAAATCGGAGGTCTTTAAAATTAAACGATTTATTGTAAAAGGCAAGTTTTTAGTTCTGTTCAAATATATATAAACTGTCTTGGTAAGAATTTCAGGCACGTTTTTGGACATGTCCTTTATGATCAGTTTTAAACCTAATTTGTATTTTGAGTCATAATATGACAAAAGAAAAATATTATATTATTAATCACGATGTTTCTCCTAATCATAATAATAACTACAAAATGTTTTTTGAAAACTATAGTAACTAGATTGTATTAGCATATATTTTTTTTTTTTTATAGTAAATATAAGCTATGCGCCTATGCGCTAAATAAAATTTTGTACGCCATAAAAGGCAAAACATGTAGCTACTTTTAAGAAAACTGAAGATCTTGCACAATTTTATTGTCACTCATGTTTTACAAAATAAATATCTTTATCTTTATCTATCTTTATCTATAAAATCGGTAAGTAACATTTGTTAGAGTTTTTTATAATTATTTATTATAATGACGTCATATTAGTGAATATCATCAAACTAATTACTTCTCATTACATATACTCATCGTAAGGTTTAGATTCCACTGTACTTCTAGCCAGGGTAAACGGAAAACTTTGAGAGCCACTGTCTAGGGTAGTTGGAGCCTCGCCTCGTCTCGTGTTTGTCATGCCTACATAAAGAATGTATTTTATGGCGCAACTCTCCCATGCAGAACAAATAACGGAAGCTTATAAGCTTTTATAAAGATGGAACGTAAAATTTGCGATTTATGTACATATAATATTAAGGTAGTATATGTACATAAATACTAAAGTGACTGCCTCGGTGGCGTAGTTGTATTAGGATACGACTGTAATGCTGAGTTCTCAGGTTCGATCCCCGGGTCGGGCTAAGTGATATTGGGTTTTTCTACTCAGTATAAGCCGGAGTCTGGAATTTGTAGCCGATATGGCGATAGGCTCGCCCTCATATCACATCATGGGCCAGAATACGCACGGCGAAAAGTGGGTGTACTAGTTGCACTTCTGCCTACCCCTTTGGGGATAACGGGCGTGAGTGTGTGTGTGTGTAGTATATGGGATACTGGGTAGGTAATGCATTGTTTATTTATGATGAGCTATGCGCAAGCAGCTGCGAACATGCAACAGCATAGCTTTATTTTGAGTTTGCTTCCGTTTTTTTCGTAGGATACCTATATTATTTTCCGAAACTACTGAAAGAATTCTCGAAATATAATCTTAAATTATTTTTAAAAAAATTTGAAGTTTATAAGCAGGGTATTGTCTATGCAAAACATAATGTTATACTTATCCGATTTTTAGAGGGAGCTACATTAACTCTGGATGCATAACTTACTTTTTAATCCAGGAATAGAAATTAAGGCGTGCCGACGCGACACCGAAGTAATTCTCAACTCACATAAGCTATACATATTATATGAAATGAAATAACCACCCACAAACAGTAGCAACACCATACAGAACATCTAATTAAAAAATACTAAAGTACGCCACTGCTCTCGTCACCGCGAGACATAAGATGTCTCATAATGCCCAGTAATTACGCTGGCCACGATCTAGACACGAGGCAGCGTGTCAAGCCTAGCCAAAAAAAACTAGACGCAGCAGCCTAGTGTAAAATATTGAACTTTGGCTACCAGCGACGCATGATAGGACCCTTTAAAACTTTACCCGTGGTGCTTCACATCCGGCTTTTCCATTTGTTAAAGTCTCAATAATTAATGTTAAAAATACCTTTTTAGTCCATTATTTTGTCTCCCGCTTTGCTATGGAAGGAAGTCGAAAATATATTTGTAACTCCTCCCTATTCTATTATTTGATTAAGTTCGTTGCGGGTTAAGACTAATTAGTGCTCTCAGAGACTCTCCGAGCTTCACCGCTCCGTGTCATAAAATGCGCGCCACTGCCGATCCTGGCTTACAGGAGTTGCAGTGGCGGGTGTGAAGGCGGGATAGTTTCGTACCGGAGACGCAAGCACTAAAGTTACTATAAATACTCGATCAAAGACATAAGCAATAAAATGGCGGATATCTCTCATATGTATCGCATTAGAATTGTTTCCAGCTGTAGATGCATCGCAGGTGATGATCCTCTACATTCCGATAGGCACGTACGGGTTAAAGCTGTGTCGAACTTTAATTTATTGAATTTTTTTTTTTTATTGCATTGATTGACGAGACGAGCATGCCGTTCGCCTGATGGTAAGCGATACGACCACCCCTAAACAGTAGCAACACCATCCAGCACCTTGAATGACAAAGTACTGAGTGGCATTCCACTGCGCTCGTCATCCTGAGACATAAGATGTTAAGTCTCATTATGTCCAGTAGTTATACTGGCTACAATGTCCTTCAACCCGAAACATAACAGTGCATGCACACTGTTGCTTGGCGGTAGAAATAGACATTGCGGTGGTACCCACCCAGACGGCCTCTTACATAATGAGAGACCTACCACCAGTGTACCAAATTATATACATATACACTCACGTCTTTTATCCCCGAAGGGGTAGGCAGAGGTACAACTAGTGCACCCACTTTTCGCCATGCATATGCCGTCCCATGATGTGATAGGGGGCGAGCCTATCGCCATATCGGGCACAAATTCCAGACTGGGCTGATACAGAGTAGAATAACCCAATATCACTTTGCCCGACCCGGGGATCGAACCTGAGACTTTGGCATTGCAGCCGTACCGTAATACAACTACGCCACCAAGGCAGTCATTGAAATTGTTTTGAGATATTTGTGGAATGTGTAATTGTGTTTCTCATATTGAAGATGCAAGTTCTCGAACTATTACTTGCTAGGAATACTCGATCAAAAGGCATAAGCAATAAAGCAGCGGATATCTCAGTTCGCAGCGCATCGCATGAGAATTGTTTCCAGCCGTAGATGCATTGTGAGGGTACGTTCCGCTATACTACCACAGGCTCGTACGGGCTAACGCTGTGCCGAACTTGTAAGAACAATATTTGTTAAATAAAATTGAGATAAAAAAAATATATTATAATAAAATATAGTTCTCCCTCTCGTAATTTTGCCCTGCCCAACAGGATCCACAAATGGTACCTGACTATACAATGAAATTGTAACACCTTTTTGAAAATAATTGTGGAGTGCAATAAATTGAAATTAAAATAACGATTAATGAAATGTTACGTTAGACAACAGTCGTCAGATTGTGGTGTATAGGTTGGAATTCTTGCCCAAGGTACATTTTTTATGGTTTTTTGAAGTGAAAACTTCTTTAGCAGCGCTGAGTACTTTTTTGGGATGGGTATAAAATGTTAAACTCGCGTACTCGCGTCAGGATCACGTGACCGAATTCTGACGAAAATGTATGCGGAGGTTTTACCATCCCTTACTAATATGAACCTTAAATACAAGGCATAGAAGCTATAATTCTTGAAACGAGTGCATTTTTATTTATTAACGTCATTAAAACCATCCCTTACTAATATGAACCTTGAATACATTGCGTAGAAGTTATTTCCCCAGCGTTGGCACGGCACGAGTACAAAAGAACGTAACATTCTTTTTTCAAATTTTATTTATTCTACTTTGGTTGTGATGACCAACATTATAGTTGTGTCAATTTAAGCTTGCCGGTATGACAATTTATTGACACTTCACTTCATACTATGTATAGTGAAGAGAACAAAAAATCGGTTGCCCGAAATAATCGATTCTAAAGTGATATCGATTTCTTGTTCAGAGAGTTTATAATCGATAGTCAAAAGGGTAATTTTTATATAAATCACTGTTTTTATATAATTATTATATTCCATTCATCATCAACCCGTTACAGTCCACTGCTGGACATAGGCATCTCCCAAGACACGAATTCCCAGGAATTATTATGACACGTTCGCTGCGTCCAACGGGTAATCGGTGTGACAGTCTTAATGCGTATTCAGTAGCATAAGGTACTCATATTTACTAAAATTACATTAGAAATGCTATATGAATTTTGGTACGCTAAGGTGCATTACAATAAATGAAAACATTAATTATAATTATTGTCAAAATAAATTATAATTATATCGAATTGGCTTTTGCCCGGGGCTCCGCCCGCGTTAAAGGTTTTTCCGGGATAAAATTCACGCTTTATATTTTCCCGGGATAAAAAGTAGCCTATGTGTTAATCCAGGACATAACTACTTGTGTGCCTAATTTCATAGAAATCCGTTCAGTAGTTTTTGAGTGAAAGAGTAACAAACATACATCCATCCATACATCCATACATTCTTACAAACTTTCGCGTTAATAATATTAGTAGGATATATTGTACTTTTATCTAATACATTGTACTAGACTGTTTTAAAAATGCTCTTGAAACATATTTTAATAAATATATGTACCTAAACAACAACTATTGACCTGCCTCAGTTGAAAACTCTATCGTGATACATCCTGCATATAATTTCCAAATTTAGATTTTTCTCAGTAATCGTTTATATTTCGTTTCCAAACGATTAAAAACTTTCCCACCGCTACGCCCGTGAACTGAAGGATACAACATTGTAAAGGCGTCGCGTTGATTTAAAAGTCAAGATTAAATTCTTTATTTCGGTATATTTTTACAATATTATTTCAAGGTTAGCACATAAATATTATACTCATTGCTATAATTTATGGAGAACGTGGTTAATATTTGCAATTATATAGTTGAATTTTTAACTAGTCTTTCTTTTTTTAACATGTTTGCGTTACGCAATCGACGGAAACAACACGACCTTATGTTTTTATACAGATGTGTTACTGGGTTTTCTCAGTGCAAGCATTTGCTAGAGCGCTTTGGGTTGTCGATACCATACCGGCTGCCTAGACAGCCGCGAACTGAACTCTTCCACCTACCACAAAGCCGAACAAATGTTGGGTATAACTCGCCCATACGTAGAATATCCACTACCTACAATGAAATCTGTGCCAATGACATATTTTTTGATTCCCTAAATATTTTCAATAACGAATGTAGACGTTCCTTTAGATCAAAAGTTATAATATTAGACTATTTACCCGTACCTCTTGCGGTTAAGCTCGGTACCGCACCCCAATTTTGTGACGTGTCCGAGATTGCTAAATATCCCCCGCACAAACACAAATTACTGCAAAAATGCCTTCCTCAAGAGAGTCAGCTATCAGTTTAACAATATAATGTATGATATGGACTTGGATCTTTTTTGCACAAGTATTCCAAAACTTAAAAGAATCATGAGCGATGCATTCTTCCTCTGAGTTCGGTTCTATGCGTTGTTTAACTTAGATAAATATATTTTTAACGGTTGAATTTTATATAATATATAACAAATTCTTAATATCTTGCTTCTAGAACACTCTAGAAGCAAGATATTAAGAAATTGTATGTGTAGGTACACACCTAACCTATAAGTGAAAACTTTCAACTGGCCTTTTGTCGCTATTATAATCTTATATACTATCATTTGTATTAGCTGTAAGTTTTCTACAACCAATAAAATAAAATACTATGATAATTTATATATTTTTTCAGTAATGTTGTGTACATCTGTAATTGGACATGTATTAGTTTTAAGCCTAAGTAAAGTGTATTAGAGTATTAAATATACGTGTACTGTTGATGTACCTTTTTAAATAAATAAATACTTTTTGGGTAGACGTTCTCACAAAGTTATCGCGTCGCGAAAAAATTGAATTGTCATACCGGCAAGCTTAAATTGACACAACTATAATTGACATTTATTAAAAACCAGACTAAACCTGCGTTGCTCGCGTTTAAAAATCTACTTTATGTGGTAGGCGTAAGATCTAATTTGTGTTTAGTCAATCAAAATCTATAATTGTTTGTTTCTTTTTAACCGACTTCCAAAAGGAGGAGGTTATTTTAGTTTGACTTATCGACGACACTTATTAATGTGTTATTTGCTAGAAACTGTGCACCTTGGGTTTTTTAATACATCAATGACTATAGCGCAATAAATAAATATTGTATTAAACCACATAAATGCTAGTACTTTTATACTGATAAATAAAGCAATTCGTGCGAAATTATTCTCTAACCATTCCAAAATATTCAAAAATGCACAACGTTAATGTTCAAGTTTTCACTTCTGCCGGCACTCCCGGAGTGCAACCCGTTTTTTTTACATATTTTACCGACCAGCGTCTGGCCTGATACTAGCCCAAATGGAGAGCTCAAGTCTCGGACCATATAGCGCAAAATGGAATTCGATTCAGAATCAGCCCAGATTCTCTACCACTATGCTAAGAAGGAAAAGCTTTAAACATTTTTAAACGATCACTGAAAGGTTGTTTTATTTCGTGAAACCCTATTCGTAAATTTAAATAACCGCCAACGTTCGCATAACACTACAATATTACAAATTCGGTACAATTTTGTAAATTCCGTTCGACGCAAAGACATCAACAGTATAGTTAAAGAACTCTTTGGTTCGGCGAAACGAACGGCCGTGTGTCACCGCAATAACAAATCGTTCTAACCTCCATTTATTGGCAGGTGTATTCTACATGCAGCGATACGCCATTTCCAACTTTAACAGTTTGTTACAAGTGTTATTTTGGTTTGGCATTTGTCAATTTCGAATTTCGTATAGTTGTAAGACGACGCTGCGGTTACTTGACTTGAAATTTCAATTATTATGGGAAAGGAATTGTCTGTAGGAATTTAAGATTCGAAATTCGAAACATGTAGAACGCTGATGTGGAACTTTCATTGTTCCTTTTTAACTCCCGATAAAAAAGAGAGTGTTATAAGTTTAGGGTGTGTATTTGTGTATCTGTGTGTCTGTGTATCTGTATATCTGTATGTCTGTCTGTGGCATCGTAGCTCTCAAACGAATGAGCCGATTATGACGCGTTTTTTTTTGTTTGGAAGCTGATGTGATCGATATGGTTCTTAACTATAATTTATGAAGATCTGTTCAGGCGTTTGAAGATTATCAGCTCATTTCTAACTTTCACAGCTCCGATTGATTTAAAAGTTGGTGTACGGTGACTTCGGCAATAGTTTAAAGACATGTTAACCTTGAGCTGATGCTGTAGCATCAAGTTGTCTGCTGGATACCCAACCCTTTAACAACTTATAGCAGATATAGCGTGTGTGGGCGCATAAGAATGGTCTCAATAAGTAGATGGTAGATAATTGATTATCAAGGCCCCATGATGGAGAACATAGTAATTTAAAAAAGTTTGAAATAAGAATAAAAATAACTCCCGACACAAAAAGCCTCTAAAAAGTTTAAAAATAAAAGTTTTGTTTGTAGTTTAAGTACCGAGTAATATTTTGACCCACGCGCCCTCGCGTCGGGGGACCGAACTTCGGTCCAGGGAGATGAAAATACTTCTTTGGCGGTCCCGCGACGCGACGAAGCTCTTATTTTTATTTTTTAACTTTTTTGGAGGAATTTTGTGTCGGGGGTTATTTTAATTTAATTTTTATTTAAATACAAATGACTTGTTTTTCATCATTTAAAAGAACGAAGAATCCTATTCATAGTTAAATTTATTAATTTTGATAATGTTTGCAGCGGCGATAGCCTAGTTGGGAGTGGAACGGACTGCCGAGACGAATGTCCGCAGGTTTAAAACCCAAGGGCACACACCTCTGACTTTTCTAAAAAGTTATGTGTGTATTCTTTGTGAATTATCGATCGCTTTAACGGTGAAGGAAAACATCGTGAGGAAAACTGCATACCTGAGAAGTTCTCTGAATTTCGAAGGTATGTGAAGTCCGCCAACCCGCACTAGGCCAGCGTGGTGGACTAAGGCCTTAACCCTCTCAGTTGTAGACGAGGCCCGTGCTCAGCAGTGGGCAGTATATAATACAGGGGTAGTATGGATAATGTTATTGCAAATACAATTTGAGAACCAGAGACAAAACACTTTCTTAGGTTAATAAAAAAATTTATTGGTGCTATTAACTTGAGTAATTACTAATTTGTATATTTCGTTTCTGGGAAAAAAAATCTACAAATAAACCGGGTCCGTGAGAAAAACTGGCAACTAATAAAAGTTACAATTGGAAGTGTTTCAAGAAATACCAATTCCGTCCAAATAGATATTCTACGAAGCGGGTTCAGTTTATGCTATCTAGATATTTAAGACTTAGAATAATCTTAGCTTTTATATTTTCGAGACAATGACAAAAGGACCAGTGGCCTAATTCTCACAATAAAGATATTTTCGTCTAACATTTTTCTGTCGGAAAGGTAGGTTCTTGTATAGAACTCGTTATTCTTTTTGAATGCCGTATGAGACATTTTGTCTTCTCAGTACGACATGCAACGTATAATGCTTACGACAATGTTAATCATGTGTCCAAATGATAGCATAAATATTTCCGACATAATTATGTCTATAAGACAATGCTTTCATACTACTTGATGGAGGTTTAGAAAAACGAAAATACTTAGGAGTGCCGCCTTGGTTAGGTTTACTCATTTATGAGTTCTCTTACTAACGACCTATATTTTATTCCATGTTTTGATATAGCTTATTACAGTAAAATGTCTCTAGATTAATAATCATCTTACTAATATTATAAACGCGAAAGTATGGATGTATGGATGTCTGGATGTATGGATGTTTGTTACTCTTTCGCACAAAAACTACTGAACGGATTTCGATGAAATTTGGCACACGGGTAGATTATGTCTTGGATTAATACATAGGCTACTTTTTATTCCGGGAAAACATAAAGCGGGACTTTTATCCCGGGAAAACTCATTCATGCGGGCGGAGCCGCGGGAAAAAGTTAGACTAATAAATAATAATGCACTCCTGCTAGTTAAATAAATATACAAAAACTCAAGTGGATCTCCACTGCATCGTTTAAGTTTTCACTAGCAGGTTAATAAAAGTAACTACTTAAGATTTAATTTAATTAGTACCACTTAATAATTATTCTTAAATCACTAATATTATAAATGCATTGTGGCTATGAAATAAAGCGATAATAAAGCGGGACTTTTTTCTCGGGAAAACTCATTCAAGCGGGCGGAGGCGCGGCCAAACACTAGTATTATTATATTTTGCATGTGAACCACGGAGTTAAGATAAGATGTGAACTATTGTGTGATTGCGTAGGTTGTGTAACGCGAACGTCTGTTTCAAATTACTATGCTATGTTCTAAATTATACACACACACACACAAACTCACGCCCTTTATCCCCAAAGGGGTAGGCAGAGGCGCAACCAGTGCACCCACTTTTCGACGTGCGTATTCCGTCGCATAATGTGATAGGGGGCGAGCCTATCGCCATATCGGGCACAAATTCCAGACTATGCGCTGATACTGAGTAGAAAAACCCAATACCCTTTTGCCTGACCCGGGGATCGAACCCGAGACCTCAGGTTCGCAGTCGTACCATAATACAACTACGCCACTGAGGCAGTCAGTTCTAAATAATGTGTGTTGTTAAATGCTGTTCTTAAACTGCAACACAATCTCTCAAGATGTGTACATGTTTCTATTTTATCAGGTCTTAGCTTCTATAAAAATACACGAAAAAGATTTGCCGGCCATCAGCATTTTGGCACGTTCAAATTAACCGCGCGGCGAGGTAAATCCGTATTATAAAAAAAGACACGCGCGACCCGCTAAGCGGGCCCCCCGAGGCAATTCTTGTGCGCTGGGTCTTCACACCCAATGCACGCCCATGCGCGGGGGGACATTGGTCGCGGGCCGACGCACACAGTTCAGTGTGCATACCTCTTGGTTGAAAAACACATTGAGGCCTAAAAGGGCACGGGAACATTTCCTGGCACCCTTCCACCCATCCTGAGAACCTTTCTCCATTCCCCCACGTTTCCCTCCATCTTCCTCTCCACTTCCTTCCCAGGCCCCTGCAGTCGTCAAGCCGGGGGATTCCAGTATCCCATTCGCAGGTTTGCCCCGATGTTGACTGCAGGATCGCCTATCTAAAAAAAAAGACCCGCTAAGCGGCAAATTGAAGTCGCTCTTAGCTTCAATTTAGAGTAGTTAATGTGGCAATTCTTATGGCTGTTTACGGCGGTTTCAGGCCAGCGATTTATATGCGCATGTAAGCTCGTTTTTGGCAACGCATGTAGGAGTGTTTAGGCGCGCCTTTTGCCACACGAGAACCTCGTACGAGCCTTAACGCGCTTATAAGCTCGTATAAGCGCGAGCCGTGAAGAAAGTGATTCATAAAAAGTGCTCAAAGACATTCTGAAGTAATTTTGAACCGTTTAGAATCACTCCGCAGTTCTTGGTAAAGTGTATAATATAACTGACCGGTTGTCAGTCTTGGTGCATCTATTAGTTTCTTCATCAGAATCTATGTTCATACTGACTCACCATTACCGGTTCAAGCGAACACACCGGAATAAGCCTGTTTACGCGAGTCCAGTTTTTGAAGCGCGAAATGTAGCGCGCGTATATGCGTGTATACCGAAACGACCGTATACGCGCAGAAAAAAACGCTAATCTAGAAACGCCCTTATGTGCCGCGCTGCAGTCGCGGGGCCTATTTGAAGGCGCCCTTAACTGTGATATTATATCAACAAATAATTTCAATTACAAAAGGAATTTAATATGTAACAGCATAAATAATATTACGGGTTTAAAATTATTTCGACTCAAAGAGAATTTCAAAATGTATCAATAAATTCAAGTTATCGGAATTCATGTAATATTACACAATATGCTCGTTATTGTGAAATATTTAGCTCGATGTCTAATTTTAACCGACTTCCAAAAGGAGGAGGTTATCAATTCGTGTGTTTGTATTTTTTTTATGTAGGTACGTATCTATTTCCTTGATTCCTTCTTTACCTAGTAAATAAGAGTCTTTTACTTTAAATTGTCTTTAATAAGTGGTTGGAATTTTATAATTAAAAAATAGAGAAATGGCAGTTGACAATGAGGAACTGCGTTAAAAAAACTAACATTTATCTTACTAATATTATAAATGCGAAAGTATGTGAAGATTTTTGTATGTTTGTATATTTAGACATTTGGCACATAGATCATGTCCTGGATTAACACATAGGCTACTTTTTATCCCGGTAATTTGCTGCCATGGGACAAAATGGATATTTTAAATCTGATTCTTTAAGTAGATGGCGCTGGCGTCGTACTATGTTTTAGGGAATTTTGTAGCGGGAAAGGCTTTTCACGCGGTCAAAGCCGCGAGCAACATACGCATACGCATACTCACGCCTTTTATCCACGAAGGGGTAGGCAGAGGTACAACTAGTGCACCCACTTTTCGCCGTGCATATTCCGTCCCATGATGTGATAGGGGGCGAGCCTATCGCCATATCGGGCACAAATTCCAAACTCCAGGCTGATACTGAATAGAAAAATCCAATATCACTTTGCCCGACCCGGGGATCGAACCCGAGACCTCAGCATTGCAGTCGTACCGTAATACAACTACGCCACCGAGGCGAGCAACATCTAATAGCTAATATGGGAGATGACAACCGTCAGCTTATGCAGTGTAAAAACAAATGGAAATACCCTCTATAAGTCCTAATATATCTAAAGTACTCAATATTTTATTGGAGATTACGTATGGCGTCACCACAGAAGTATAACAAGCAGGCGTCACCACTTGATAAATGCTATACCTATATAATGTATAAGCCGACCAAATACAAAAGTCACACTGAAATCTATGCTCCCAAATAAATGGTAATATAATGCCTACCTACATTAGCTGCCTCGGTGGCGTAGTTGTGTTACGGTACGACTGCTGCTGAGGGCTTGGGTTCGATCCCTGGGTCGGGCACAGTGGTATTGGATTTTTCAATTCAGTATCAGCTCGGAGTCTGGAATTTGTGCCAGAAATGGAGATAGGCTCGCCCCCTATCACGTCATGGGATGGAATACGCACGGCGAAAAGTGGGTGCACTAGTTGCGCCTCTGCCTAACCCTTCGGGGAGAAAAGGCGTGAGTCATGAGTGTGTATATGTACATTAGCTGTTTAATACGATAGTTTTATAATATTATTTAAACCTGTGAAATAGGCTCTTTATAAGAAATAAAATATGTGAGCTCCTTAGAAACGCGAATATTTGTGAAAATCTACAAGATAACTAATGACCTAGACAAGGGTGGAATAGAAGTTAAAAAACGTTCAAATTGAGTACCTTGAGATCTTCATTTTATTATTTTTTATTGTCTAACGTCCGGTCCCAATAATTTGCTAACATTTAACTGGAGTTTCGATATCGGACTCGACAGTAAAAGTAACGCTAAGTGTTACTGCTATTTCAATATCAATTCTTATCTATCTTTAGAAACACAGATAGCCACTAAAATTAAGCTTTTTCACTGTTTGTTTTCTGTTAGACTGGCAGTAAGTCGGCTGCCAGTCTAACTAGTCTTGACTGCCTCGGTGGCGTAGTTGTATTGCGTATGTGTTACGAGTACGATTTGCGCGCTGAGGTCCTGGGTTCGAATCCTGGGTCGAGCCAAAAACATTGTGACTGGGTTTTTCCATCTTAAAAATTACTCAGTCGCAGCTCGGAGTCAGGAAGTTGGCGGTGTGATACCCCCGTGCCTCGGAAAGCACGTAAAGCCGTTGGTCCTGCGCCTGATCTCTCTCCGGTCATGTCGGATTGCCGTCTCACCGGACTATGAGAGTGAAGGAACAGTGAGTGCACTTGTGTATTGCGCACACACTTGTGCACTATAATATCTCCTGCGTATCTGGCTGATCTCCGTTGAGATTGGCCGCCGTGGCCGAAATCGGCTAGGAAGGGATAACTGATAAGTCGGCATACGAAAACTCTGGTAGACTGCCTTGGTAACAAAGTTGTATTGCGTGCGCGGTACGCCATACGGCCACCTCTGACCTTCCTGAGATCCCTGGAAACTCAAATCACACAAAGTGATTTTTTTTCTGGTCAGTATAAGCCCGGTGCCTAGAATTTATGACTGATATATGGGCTCTTCCCCTATCACATCATGGGACGGAACACATGTCGAAAAGTGGATTGCCCTAGTTGCAGTGTGCGCGTGGTCATCAAATCTAGTTAAATATGTCTTCATCATTTATAAGCACTTAAAATTCTAAGATACAATTTAGCTATTTTAAAGGAAAGAAATAACCATCTCCAAACAGGGAGGGGTTGAGGGGGTAAAAAAGGTTAAGTCATTCATAGATATGTACACAGTATCATAAATTCACCGGAAATTGCTTTACTGTTTCAAAATATTTATGTTACTTAATTGAATAGAAACATAATGATTGCTATCTCATTGTGGGTATTTATCCATCAAGTGGTCTATTTGCTTTTATAGCTGACTTTAGAAAGGTTGAGGTTCGTATTTTGAGCCGTATGAATTTTCGTTTTATTTTATTTTATTTAATTTTTTTCGGAAAACTTACAGCTAGCATGTACAATATTAATAGAAAATAAGTAAATGAAGGCCAGTTACAAGTTTTCGCAAGTAGATTAATGTGTAAAATATAAGGGTCGGTTAAGCTAATATTATACATATAAGATAAAAAAAAAAATATAAATTATATGCACAAAAAAAAAAGTAATGGAGCAAATTTAACACGGTCATTAAAACGTTAAGAAAAAAAATTATTTGCAAGGTTTTTCTTTAGCTGAGAGACACTGGTAGCGAACAAGTCTAAATCACAGTCACTGCAGAGTTTATTAAAGCTCCTACATGCACGAATCGTGAAGCAGTTATGCCTGTACGTGGTACTAACAGGAGGTGTATACAGAAGAGTTGGTTTACGTAACACTATAGGTCGGGTTATTAGTCCAAAACTACCAAGCAACTCTGGACAATCAATGGCCCCGTTCAAAATTTTAAATAGGTACACTAAATCGGCCACTCGCCTGCGCTCGTATAGAGGTAGAAAGTGAAACTTTTTACATTGATCTATATAGTTTGTTGAATACATTTTATGATCTTTAAGCTTAAACTGAATGAAACGTAGAAAACGTTTTTGAACGCGCTCAATTCTGTCAATATAAATGTTATAATTTGGGTTCCAAACTTGCGAAGCGTATTCTAAATGGGCACGAACAAAAGCACAGTAAAGTATTTTAAATGTTTTAACACTTTTAAAATCCGATGAAAATCTCATAATGAATCCAAGTGCCCTATTAGCCTTCTTTATGACATTCTCTATGTGAACATCAAAGAGTAATTTTGAATCAAATGTCACAACATGTTTGACCACCTTATGTTATTAAAAACTAAATGTATTACCTACATCAAAGTAATAACATTATCGTTTGATATTCTCCTCTGATTCTATGGAGGAATAAAACGAAATAACCGGATAATATAAAATATTCGGCAAATATTCTAATATTCTGCTAAAAGTGTTCGGAAAAAGTAAGTACATTTTGATGTCTCACTTTTTATAACGAAGGCTTATTGTACTAATAAGTCGCCATTTGCCCCAACTAAATAGGCAAACTCACTAAGTAATCAAGTTATAGTAAACAAAATTATTTAAAGCATGCCACCATTCTGAGTCGAGTATGTTCTACCATCAGGAGTGTCTCGTCTCGTGATTCAGTTGCGAATATGAAAAGAGCTCGATATAACCATTACCCTACCATCACCTTAAATCAGGGATCGTAGACAAGAGCCTTTCTATAATCGTAAACACGCACAGAAAACAAAAACATGTATGGGTATGACAAATTCTTCATACTTTTTTATTGTTCATTAGCGTCATTAGAGTTAATGATTATAGGCATCTTGTTTATGGACTCAGGGGTCCGCCTTAGAAACTTAGCTAGGACGCCACAAAAAATGTTGATGCCCCCTTTCAAGGGACTTTTTAGGTCACAACTCAGACCAGTATTGTATTGTAACGTGGTGGGGAAGGCTATATTTTAACAAGATACTACTGTGCCCCTTTCCTCCGTAACACCAGGGCCGTAGACCAGATGCCTTTCTATATCCTAAGACCTTACGATAAGTCTATCGTTAGGATACGTCATTCCCGTACATTTTATTTTATGTTATCATTACCGATTATATAAGGCATCTTGACTACGCTTCTGTACTGCCTTCAATATCCTAACCAAGAGCTCACATCAATTCAGATCCAGTGGACTTTGTTCCAGTGTCGACGATGGAGGTGGAAGCGGTGGTGGGGCGGACGGCCTCCCTGCCCTGCGACATCGAGCCTGACTCCAATGAGGACCGAGTTTACATGGTGCTTTGGTTCAGGCACTCTGGAGGGAAGCCGCTGTATAGGTAAGTTCTTTGACATAGTGGAAAAGGCTTTAGTAGAAGCTTGTGTTAAGTACAGTTTATATGCAAGCTATTATTATAAAAAGGTAATATTAGCGCTACAAGAGGTCCGTAACCAGTCTGTAAGGGTTGTGGTTGCACATGCGCACCTCACGACCTTCGATATAGGCGGGGAAATGGTGGGAATTAGTCGGTACAACGGTTTAGGCTGGTGACAGAAATCCGTAAATAGATTAATTACCTTATCTTAAAAAAAGTCCGTTACCAGTAGTAGAAGAGTATAGTAGGTATCATTATTATCATAGGAAATTAGCTAGTGGTTTTCCTGACGCTATTTGATCTTCAATACCTATAAACGCCATAAAATCTAGGATGTGCTGTCGTCATAAAAATAAATACAGACAAGAGGATGGGGGTTTAATTAGGCCTGATTCCGTTCCGATGTGAAATCAGCTAAATTATTGACACAATGAAGCTCCAAGCTCTAAATCTAGAAATCGAAGCGGAGATCATTTTGACGACATGTAGAAGACAAGTTCTGCGTCCTGGACAAGGTCAGCATGTTGCGCAACATTAAATTGCCGCAACATTAACTGCCTTGAGATTAAAATCATTGCCTGTTTAATCAACACGAAAATGATTAACACCAAGTTCCCGGGACATAATGACTGTTCCCGGTCCTTATTACGCGTCCCGGGTAAATTGTTTCGCGTCATTGTCCCCGGTAATAACTCTGGAGCATAATGTTATCATTATGTAAGAGGCCGTCTGGGTGGGTACCACCGCAATGTCTATTTCTACCGCCAAGCAACAGTGTGCATGCACTGTTGTGTTTCGGTTTGAAGGACATTGTAGCCAGTATAACTACTGGATATAATGAGACTTAATATCTTATGTCTCAGGATGACGAGCGCAGTGGAATGCCACTCAGTACTTTGTAAATCAAGGTGCTGGATGGTGTTGCTACTGTTTATGGGTAGTCGTATCGCTTACCACCAGGCGAACGGCATGCTCGTCTCGTCATTCAATGCAATAAAAAAAATAAAAAAAAAACATATTTAGCGTAACGTTTGGTAAAAATTAGGGATTCTGGATACCTGGGTAGAATTAATTGGACTTAATTGGACTAATAATTAAGCAATCTCATGTACTGCCTGACTTATCATAAGAGCAACTATGTTCGCCTACGTGATGAATAAAGTATTTTATATTTTAATGCTTTATATTTGAGTTAGTGTAAGATTAGTCGGTATGAGTGTGTGAGTGGATGAAAGTTTACGTTGTGACTATAATATATATTATAATGAAATGTGACCACCTTGGAGCAATACGTTAGGGACAGAAAAATACCAATTGCCATTGTTAATAACTAAATACCGCGTCAAGCCTTAATATTATATTGCTATTCAAAAGACGATTATTGTTTTCAATAATTGCTAGCAATGATTGATTCATCTGAATAAGACTTTAGTGTGAAATATTTTTAGTCCTGGCGATCGTTGGTGACGTTTTTGCGAATATTTTAAATTGCAGTTCCTTTATCGTACAAGTTAACGTTGGTTAATAAAGTGATAGGCAATAATTACACCAAAATGTAACTCCGACATAAGCGAATTCAGTCGGAATCTCTGCGTCAGGTTTATTCCGGGCCGGTGCAAATATAACCACACCTGTGAAATACCTGTGAAGCTAAAATGGTTCATTTGTTTTAGAAGGAATGTTCATGCAACACAAACTAGGTGAACATTTCGTAATATTTTCTATAATTCACACACACACACACACACACACACACACACACACAGAAAGAAAGAGAGAGAGAGAGAGAGACATCACGCCTTTCTCCCCGAAGGGGTAGGCAAAGGTGCAGTCTGGGCACCCACTTTTCACCTGTGTGTTCAGTCCCGCAATATGATAGGGGGCGAGCCTATTTCTGTAATTTCTCCTCTATAATATTTTTTTGGTTTATGCATCTCTACATTTCTAGCCATTATAATATAAAAAAAACATATTCCCGATCCTTGGACAGATTTTTCATTGCTTATCCTGGAACACCTTTTCAGGGGTAGGCAGAGATGTAAGCCACCATTTCGAGTCGATTGCCATTTACCGGGCACATTCCAGACTCCGGGAAGATACAGTTAAACCCTTATATTATTAAAACCGACATTCTCCATTAAAATACCTTCCCATATCTGTGGAATGTATGATTAAAATCTATGTTTTTAATATATTTGGAAGCCTACAGATTTGTTTTACGATAAACGTAATATTAATATGGTTTATAGAACTGCTAAATTTTACATCCTAATTTGCAGGTATAAGCAACTAAACTTATTTTTTAATCAAAATTATTCCGTATTCCAAAACTCATTCGTGAACTAGCTTCATTCAGAAATATTGGAAAGAAATTTGTTGAAAACTAGGTAATATTATTGAAAAGCTTACACGAAGGGGCACTTAAGTACTTTAGCAATTTTAGTTTCCATCAGTACGTGTTTGCGTGTGTGAACTTCTCGGCGACAAATCAGTCTTAATTGACCTCTTTAGATGATGACATGTATTATGCACAGGTTTTTAGAGAATTATTAGCGATTAGTTCAAGCGAAACCTCGTTAACCTTACGTTTAGTAAATGAGGGTAATCACATTTTTATTGCCACAATGGCGCCACGATGTAGTGGGTAGATTGACACCTTACCCATTTCAGTTAGGAGCCGCCTTTATGTAGAACTAGTTTTTGCCCGCGGCTCTGCCCGCGTGAATGAGTTTTCCCGGGATAAAAGTCCCGCTTGATATTTTCCCGGGATAAAAATTAGCCTATGTGTTAATCCAGGACATAATCTACCCGTGTGCCAAATTTCATCGAAATCGGTTAAGTAGTTTTTGCGTGAAAGAGTAACAAACATCCATACATCCAGACATCCAGACATCCATACTTACAAACTTTCGCGTTTATAATATTAGTAGGATATATATGTAGAATATTGGGCTTTTTATTGCATTTGAATGAGGAGACGAGCATGCCGCTCGCCTGATGGTAAACGATACGACCCCCGATAAACAGTAACACCTTATTATAGAACTTTGAATTGCAAAGTACTGCGTGGCACTCCACTGCGCTCGTCATCCTGAGACATAAGATGTTAAGCCTCATAGCATACTACAGTCCATCAAACCGGAGCACAACAGTGCATGCACATGCTTGGCGGTAGAAATAGAAATCGCGGTGGTCTACCCAGACGATCTCTCGTATACGAGAGACCTACCAGTTAACACTTACACAGAAGAAATCATACATAACACCAGCCTATATTAACCTCTTTACATTATACGATACTTAGCTTCACATTATTTGACCTCATTCTCAAAAAATCTTAAAAGCATATTATCACCTCGCAATATCCTTATCAGCAACGTGTAAATCGTATGACAGTACGGAATTAGGGCACATATCGACGCCGCAGCTCGTTAGGGACGCGGCCTAACGACCCGACCAAAACGGATTAGCGACACGCCGCCGCATCCGATGCAACGATTAGCGATCGTGTTATCTATAAACAATTTGGTGCAGTTGATACTGGATTTTGATGAGTGTATCTTTTAACATGACCTCTGACTTTTCGAAGTTACGTGTGTATTGTTTATCAATTATGGTTCACTTTAACAGTGAAGGAAAACATCGTGAGGAAACCTACATACCTGAGAATTCTCCATAAGAATTTCGAGGGTATGTGAAGTCTGCCAACCCGCACTAGGCCAGCGTGGTGCACAAAGGCCTAACCCCTCTCCGTAGTAGAGGAGGCCCGTGCTCAACAGTGGGCAGTATATAATACAGGGCTGGTATGATGATCTTTAAACATAACTGACTATGCAAGCGCCTACTCATTAATTAAATTAACACAACCGTTCAGTAATACAATGTATGGCCCTGAACTGCGCTCGTCACCCTGAGACCAGTAGTGTAACAATAGGCAGGATGGGCAAAATGCTATATGCCCCTAGTTTAAGGAGCCTCGGTCCCAGGGGTACTATGCAGTGACATACAGATCCTGACTGGTGACGGATTTTAATTAATTCATGTGTGGCAGTAACTGGTGGTAGGTCTCTCATTATGTAAGAGGCCGTCTGGGTGGGTACCACCGCAATGTCTATTTCTACCGCCAAGCAACAGTGTGCATGCACTGTTGTGTTTCGGTTTGAAGGACATTGTAGCCAGTATAACTACTGGACATAATGAGACTTAACATCTTATGTCTCAGGGTGACGAGCGCAGTGGAATGCCACACAGTACTTTGTTAGTCAAGGTGCTGGATGGTGTTGCTACTGTTTATGGGTGGTCGTATCGCTTACCATCAGGCGAACGGCATGCTCGTCTCGTCATTAAATGCAATAAAAAAAAAAAAAAAAAAAAAAAAAAAAAAAAGTAACATCATGTCGCAATTAAAGTATTATGCCGGCGCCACACATGGCAACAATATTTGACCACTTGTTAGAAAACATGTGTGGCACGAGTATTTGCGTATTTGCGCAAAGTTTGTTTACTTATTTGCCTATTTGCCATTTAGTATCGGTTTTTCGACCACACATCAAAGCGTTCAAAATTAAAATGTGTGCGTAGCCTGCCACAGTCCACACTTGCGCAAAGTTCAGTTGTTTGTCAATCACAGAGCGGAACGGACGTTTTTTTTATTCGCAAGATGGATGGAGCAACGAAAGGGTATACTACTTGAATTTATTGAGTTGCTTGAAAGAGAAACATGTATATGGAACCCTTAAAGTAAAAGCCATAAGAATAGAAATGACATAAATAATTATATAGGTAGGTACAGTTAAATAATACAAGTATACCATGCCTAGAAAATCATGGTCCATCGTGTTTGTTGTCTATTTGAATACTATGATTAAATGTGTTTGCAAAGCATGTGTGGCAGGTGCAGGAAAAATTTTGTTCAAATGTGTGGCAAAGTCTGACAAAGTCTTTCTTCAAATATTTGTCTGTGTCTGGCGCCGGCATTAGGCTAACGCACGGTAATGCAAAGGGCCCATGCCCTTTATCTTTATGCCATCATAAGGCACGACAGACACGACACGAAATGGCGACAAACTATCAATGGTTTTTTTTTCATACAATTCCTATGTATTGGGGTATACAGTTGCTGAAATTTAACTGTGTTGTTCAGCATTTGGTATAAACACTAGCAACACAACTTAGATTTTGTTTTATTGGTTCCGAATGACTAGCATGCCACTCACCTGATGGTAAGGGATACGACCGCCCATAAACAGTAGCAACACCATACAGAGCTTCTAAATACATAGTACTGCGTGGCACTCCATTGCGATCGTCACCCTGAGACATAAGATGTTAAGTTTCATAATGCCCAGTAATTACGCTGACTACAATTTCCTTCAATAGAATATTTTAATTACAGAACACTGTGTAATATAATCTGCACAAGTCACAAACTATACTTAGGTCTGAGATTTCCAAATAAAACCTTTCTCATAAGCCAATAGTTATTCAAATCCAAAACCAAGATACGGGCTTAAAATTTTTGTCTGCTTGTTCGAGATACTTTGCAAGACACTGAACCAATTTGGATGGAACATTCATAGGGAAGTAGAGGATTTTATCTCGAGCCAAATTCTATCTCGAGTATATCTATCTAGGTATTCGCGTGAGGAGTGGGGAGCAATTCTAGTATAATTGAGTTTTCAACATTTCAACTGTGTTTGCCATACATGCCGAAATAATGAAGAGCCACTTGCATTTAATTCGTTTCACTAAATCATTGTGGAGAGTAATTATTTTAAAGTAATTGTTTTGGTAATTGCTTTCATATCACTGTAAATTACATAACAGTTAATGTAACATATCGGCTCATAGGTTGATTGCAACCTTATGGGGTATCAACCATAAAGTTTGGAGTTTAATTCGGCAACACGAGTTTCTTTGTTTGTAAAGCCCACCCGTGGCCATAGTCAACGTGCCTTACTACGAATAACATAATCTATACGATTTACTTACACACACACACACACTCACGCCTTTTATCCCTGAAAGGGTAGGCAGAGGCGCAACTAGTGCACCCACTTTTTGCTGTGCGTATTCCGTCCCATGATGCGTTAGACAAGCCTATCGCCATATCGGGCACAAATTCCAGACTCCGGGCTGACACTGATTAGAAAATCTTACCAATATCACTTTGCCCGACACTGGGTTCGCACCGTCCTGAGCACTGCAGTCGTACCGTAATACAACCACGCCACCGAGGCAGTCGATTTACTTATACATAGGATATGTCATTCCAATAGAAAACGTTAACGATTGCAGAAAGGCATCGTGGATACAACCCAGTGCAACAAAACCCAGTAAGTAACAAAGTATATTTATCGTATATGCTGCATTTCGAGGGGTGAAAGGCTATTCGACATTTTTTGCGATATAAAGAATCATAAGAATCAATATTTAGAATGAGAAAAAGATACTGATTCCAAATATACGTATATTATATACTGCCTCGGTGGCGTAGTTGTATTGCGTACGCGTTACGAGTTAGATTTGCGCGCTGAGGTCCTGGGTTCGAATTCCGGGTCGAGCCAAAAACATTGTGACTGGGTTTTTCCATCTTATAATTACTCAGTCGTAGCTCGGAGTCAGGAAGTTGGCGGCGGTGTGATACCCCCGTGCCTCGGAAAGCACGTGAAGCCGTTGGTCCTGCGCCTGATATCTCTCCGGTCATGTCGGATTGCCGTCTCACCGGACTATGAGAGTGAAGGAATAGCGAGTGCACCTGTGTATTGCACACACACTTGTGCACTATAATATATCCTGCGTACCTGGCTGATCTCCGTTGAGATTGGCCATCGTGTCTGAAACTGGCTGGGAGGATTACGTACGTTTTATATTATATAACTTAATGTCCCAAAAAATGTCGCTTAAGCCAAATAGCCTATTACTCCTCGGTTTTATCAAACGCTCTTTAGACGATTTTCTGTTAGCTTCTAACCAACATCATAATCTACAAATGTCTTCACATAAAGCATTAATAATATTAAAGTAAGATTGATTATAGCTACATCATTAAAATAAATATTGAAAAATTTAGCCTAATCACTATTTTATCATTTCTTTACGTTAATAAATAACTCAGATAGAGAAAATAAAGAGCATTGTTAAAATATTTTAGAAGCACTATTTTTATTTGGGCTTAATTATTTTTACTGGTGGTAGGTCTCATATGTAAGATTCCGTCTGGGTGGGTACCACCACAATATCTATTTCTACCGCCAAGCAGCAGTGTGCATGCACTGTTGTGTTTCGGTTTGAAGGACATTGTAGCCAGTGTAACTACTGGACATAATGAGACTTAACATCTAATGTCTCAGGAGGACGAGCGCAGTGGAATGCCACACATTACTTTGTAAGTCAAGGTGCTGGATGGTGTTGCTTCTGTTTATGGGTGGTCGTATCGCTTACCATCAGGTGGACGGCATGCTCGTCTCATAATTCTATGCTATATATAAAAAAAGATAAGAGTGTGACTTTTGTATTTGGTCGGCATATACATGTGACGAATAGAATTTATCAGCAAACGGTGAAATCGGTCCAAGTCTAATAATTTTGTAATTCAATCACACACACACACACACACACTCACGCTGAGTCACGCCCTTTATCCCCGAAGGGGTAAGCAGAGGCGAAACTAATGCACCCACTTTTCGCCGTGCATATTCCGTCCCATGATGTGATAAGGGGCGAGCCTATCGCCATATCGGGCACAACTTCCAGACTCCAGGCTGATACTGAATAGAAAAACGCAATATCACTTTAAACCCGACCCGGGGATCGATTTCGAGACCTTAGCTTTGCAGCCGTACCGTAATACAACTACGCCACCAAGGCAGGTAATTAAACCACTTAAATAAAAACCCAAAAAAATTATATTGTAGCATTTGAGCTATTTTACTTCCATGTACCAGGACTTGTTTTCTATAAGCATTGACAAAGGTCCTTACAGAGAGACAAATAAGGAAGGACGGTCCGGTGCGTTAAGCAGGAAACGGAAACGAAATTTATTTGAAGTTGCCGCCCACTTTGACATCTTGTATTGTTATGATTGTTAGTGATTTATCTCATTGTGTTGGGATATATGATATTACTAGATTTTCATGTTGACTCTGGCCGCGTGGTGGTTTACTTAGAATAAAAGTGGTACTGCATTTATCCAGGACTTGCCAAATTCGAATTTATTTTGCGGTTTTGCCGTTAACTTACAAATATCTTCACACTACTTGTTTTGACAGACTCACTGCTGTTGACAGTTGTATTACCTGATGGTGAGCTATTAGCGGTGTCCATATGCGCCAATATCTTCGGAGGAATTGCTGTAACCCCAATGGCGTGAAGGTACGTGGTAAATTCAAGGAATGGGGCCTTTCGCTAGTGTAAAATCCGGCGAGATTTTTTAGGATTCTCTTGCTTCTTTTCCTCTTGGGTACTGGGGACCCGTGGCATTTTGCCGTCATGACACCCTAGAGTTTCACCATTTGTAACCCCGAAGGTAGAAGAAGTGTTATCACGATTCATGGTTCGCTAACCATTTCTGTCCCACATACAAATTTCGATCAATTCAAAACATTTATTGATCGAAGCCAGCGCTACATAACCACTAAAATATTTCGGTAATTTTTAAATAAACCATAAAGTATTGTTCGTTAGTTCGGATCGTATTAAGCCAGGTCACGCGGTCGCAGCTCGGTTTGGCGGACCGCAGTGACAAAATCATTAGTGTCACGCTTCGAAAATCGAATCTGCGAACGTGATACTATTAAAATGATGAATGAATAAGCTTGTGCATTTGCTAAATGTCCTGTAAGCCGTTGGTGCAATTACTGCAGACATTTGCTTGCTAGGTGCTTCTGAATCTTCAAACGGGCCGGCATAATAGGCTAGTTGACAACTTCTTTTTAAAACATTTATCAAAAATATATGCTATCTAAAATCTAATATTATTCTACTGGTGGTAGGTCTCTCATATGTAAGAGTCCGTCTGGGTGGGTACCATCGCAATGTCTATTTCTACCGCCAAGCAGCAGTGTGCATGCACTGTTGTGTTTCGGTTTGAAGGACATTGTAGCCACTGTAACTACGGGACATAATGAGACTTAACATCTTATGTCTCAGGATGACGAGCGCAGTGGAATGCCACACAGTACTTTGTAACTTAAGGTGCTGAATGGTGTTGCTGCTTTTTATGGGTGGTCGTGTCGCTTACCATCAGGCGAACGGTATGCTCGTCTCGTCATTCAATGAAATAAAATTAAAATTAAAAATAGAACTGAAAAAGAATTTTCAAAATCGGCGCAATAATAAGTAAGTTATAAAGCTTTGAAATTTGGTAGAAGGAGTAATTGTCAAACAACAGTTTTATCAGACTGTGACGTCACTGGGTGTCACCGGCCATAACGCTGCATGCGTGCGAAAGAGAGCGCGATATCCCCACCACGCCCTTACATTTACTCACGACAATATTTCAAATGTGAATAACTGCTTTATTTTTCAACCAATTTTGATGCTGATTTCACAGAAGAATTTCTTTTCCGTATTATTTTTCGTTACATATAAAATAATGTACAAAATAGAACATAGGAAACTACCCTAGTGTGTCGACTGGCGAGGGGAATTATCTCTCATCAGTCGAAACTACCTGGACTCTACACCGCTTACCACCAGGGTCATTAGGGTCACTTTACTGTGTCCGTAAAAATAGATATATGAAAATTTTCTTTGTGAATTATCGCTCGCTTTAACGGTGAAGGACAACGTCGTGAGGACACCTGCATACCTGAGAAGTTTTCGAAGGCATGTGAAGTCTGCCAACCTGCACTAAGCCAGCGTGGTGGACTAAGGCCTTAACCCTCTCAGTTGTAGAGGAGGCCCGTGCTCAGCAGTGGGCAGTATATAATACAGGGCTCGTATGGTATGGTATGGTATTTTTCTGATGAAACCTGGATGATCGATATGTAGGAGACTTTTAGTTCTTCAGCCTTAAATCTTTATGAACGAAAACTCAGTAAATCAAACCTTTAAACTAAATTCGACTTTACGTTACATATGCGGTTGAAGATGGCGTAACACCCAGAGAGAATGAATGTAAATTACTGTCGTAAAGATCTCGTGCGTAAGAATTGCGTATAAATGCGGCTCTGCGGTGGATTTTACTGCTTTTTTCGAATCGACAGCTGTTACTTGACGGATTTACTGGAGATAACTCTAGAACTTGAGATTAAATGATTTTATCATTGAAATGTATGGTATGAGGTTTATCGGTAGCGAGGTAACTAGCGATCCGCCCCGGCTTCGCACGGGTAGTACTAATATCTATAGTCAGATGCCGATGATGACACAAAATTGCCAAAAAGCCAAAATTTTCGTTGATCCGTTTCGTTGATCACTCCATGGGCCGATCTGAAGTACCTAAAAATTTCATTAAAATCGGTCCAGCCGTTTTGGAGTCCAAAGGGAACATAGATATAGAATTAATTAATATATAAATAGATATATCATTCGGTACCGACTTTATTTTTATTTATTCGTTCATTCGATAATAATTTAATTAACAGTTTCTTTGAAGCTTTTAGCCTCAAAACGAAGTAAGTCGACAACTAAAATAAAAAATATTAATTATTAAATTATTATAGCGAGTTTTTTTAACTACAAAACTAACTTAGATGGTCGTAGTGATCTAAAATATATCTACACAAAGTTCTAGTTCACTTTTTGCCCTTTCACTCTTAGCAATTAGACAAGTCAACGAGTTTCCGTAGTGTCTTTCATCCCATCTCTATCAAAGTACTTTAGAAAAAAAACTGTTTCTAATTAGGTCCGTTTTCATCAGCCAATGAAGCAAAGTACCCAAAAGGTCTCAAACGAAGCTAGAAAATCATTTTCATAGATTTCTTTTGGCAGGCAAACTGAGCTAAATGAAATGCAAAAAGTATGAGTGAACCGTGATCCCAGATTGGATACTTTATCGGACCCACTGAGCTGGAAAGTTACAGGAGCAATATGATCCCGTGGGATGTGTTTTGCAATTTCACAACATCAATTTTCCCTTGGTTTCGTACCTGGATGGTTTTTATTCAGATTGTTTTGTGTATTTCTTAGCAACACTGAAGAATGTGTTTTTCAAACGATTCAATAGGTATAGGATTATTGTAAATGATTGATTTGTTTCGTTAGGCATCGCCAGACGCATTGAATTATAGATTTTTTGATTTCATAAAATTAATGTGTTACTCATAGGTCACAGGTACTCTAGGTCACATAGGTCACTCATCACTCACAGGTGCTCCGACTAGAGCTGTTTCCTTCGTGGTCAAGTAAAGTTAAGGGTCTTACCACACTGGCGAACTTCAAGCGAATTCACAGCGAGGCGAAGGCACTGAGCGCTCGTCCAGTGTAATGATACTGTTAACATTACCTGACCACGGATGAAACAACGGAGCCTTGGTTGATAAATTTAGAAATTTGGTTAAAGCAAATGATAAACAATCAACTGTGGATTTACACACCAAAATAGTTGAGCCACTGTATCATCGTAAACGTATGAGAGGGTTTTTATATGATATAGGTGGCAAACGAGCATACGGTTTACATGATGGTAAGTGATCACCGCCGCCAATATTGATTTGCCGTCATTCTGTACAAAAATTGAGTCGGTTGCCTCATTTAGACTATTGTCGAGTAACTTGGTGAATTTGATTATGAGTTTTGAGTAACCAATAAACCCGAATAAGCTGTTTACATACTCGCATTCGACTGTAGTCGGCAAGTATCTAACTCAGGGGTGATGGAATAATTGATAACGTGGCACCAGTTAAAAGAATACTCTATAGTCTGTTTTGTCTACAGATTGAAAGGAATGGCACCCTCAATTGCCTCAATTAAGCCAACTTTTAATTATATCATACAAGACTAGGTGTTGCTCGCAGCTTCGGCCGCGTGAAATGCCTTTCCCGCTACAAAAGTCTCTAAAACACATTACAACGCCCGCGCCATCTACTTAAACAATCAGATAAAAATATTCATTACTTCCCATGGGAGCAAATTACCGGGATAAAGCCTATGTGTTCATATAGGATATGATCTACCCGTATGCCAAATTTCATCCAAATCCGTCCTATAGTTTCTGCGTTTACTTTCATACATCCAAATAATTTCACAAACTTTCGCATTTATAATATTAATTAGTAAGATGCTCTCGTTTAGCTTTTCTGTTTTACAATTAAACAATATTGACTTCCAAGTCTCTCTCAAGTTCTCAAAATTATGTCATTCGCATTCTCCATTAAATAATTCTCCTTGACCTTCTCATCCATCGTTGTATTGATTTATTCGATTGTAACAATAGCAGGTGTACCGCATTTGGACCCTTTCTAGTGGCCCTCAGACATTCGGTTGGCATGCTAATGCCTCGTCAACAGCCCTTGTAGTGTTATTATGTCGAAATGTTTGAGTTGCCAAAGTTTGAAGTATTTCCTGTGTTTATTGGGATTTGATGCTTCGGTTACATTTCATGTTCGAGTAAATACAGTTTATATTATCCGGCAGAAATTAGTTATTGCTCATAGACTTAGATCTGGAGACATTCCTTGCAAAAGGTTTACATTCATGATGAAGACTATCTCACCCAACAGTGAAGAATGTGGAGTCGTGGAAGATCAGAATGTGTTCGAACAGATTCTACGAATGTTGGTACGTATCATGAAATTTTATGTCAGTCAAACGGTATCCAAGCTCGGGCTCTGATTGAATCTATAACGAAAAATATAACGTGAGTACGATTGTACTGTCATATTATGCTATGCGTAAATGTCCTAAGGGGAGAGAATACTAAATCTCCGGTAGACAAAACGATTGCATTCAGTGTTATAATGTCTTCCATTTTCTATCTGCCCGTATTCCTCTACAATGTGGGGTCGAAGCAGAAAACTGTTTCTCACATATTGCAGAAACGACTGCGCTAAGTTTTACGACTTGTTGCGGTTGGAGTCCTATGGGAAATCCTGTGCAAAATGAAATAGAAAACGCACAAAACGTCGCTCAACCTGGGTGTCACATCCAGAACTTCTAAACCAGCCTGTATGTTGTCACTAAATCGTTGAGGAGAACACTACAAGATTTTCTTTTGTTGATATTACATACATAACAAGTGTAACTAAAGGGTTGCACAAATTGGATAAATCTTTTACCATTGAAAATCATAACCCTGCCCATAATTTCAGTTACAGCCGGATCTGTATTAGCAAAACGACAGTTGTTTCGCCAGGACTATATCCGACGAGCTTTTGAAAGCCGGCGAAAGTTTTGTCACACGCTTTTATTTAAATATAACAATAAAACGAGGAAGCTTTTAGTGGAGCTTCGTTGGCGGTTAAAGTGTTATATTTGAAATATTCTGTTAGAGGGTTCGGGTGTCTGTAACTGTAATTTTGTCTCCAAGATTGTTTACGTTGTCTTCTTCGTGCTGTCAAAAGTTAACGTTAGTTAATTATATTGACTCACCCAATAACAATTTATACTTGTTTTAAATTTAAATCGTTTCATTTTCTATTTTTAATTTCTAATTAGTGAGTCGTTTTGCGTAGGTATTATCAAAGTATATATAATCATCGTTTGTTTCATAGTGATGATGTCAGTGCGTTCCTCGCAGTATTTTGTAATTAAAAGCTCGAGGAATGTGCTACAGTTAACAGTAAGGACATTTAACATCAAGCGAGCTTGATCATCTTTTCATGCAATCGTATACAAGGATCTGGGATTAATTACATTACTTGAATTAAGTTCTCCAAAAACACTATCACCATAACGTTTTTTTAGAATCTGAACCTCTTCTAAATTCCCGATATTAAAGATGTCACTTTCAAACACCGACACAGTTTAACCGCTGCCGCTCGTCTCTCAGCCTCGTCGATCCTGAGGTAACGACCCGTGAGGGAGCCCGTCACTTGTCTCCTCGCTGTTGCTCCAATGAAATTTCAATATACCTCCCCTCATCCCCACTCCGAAACACACCTTATGCCCCCAATGATAAGGTTAAACATCAATTTGGCGCGCATTAAAGGATTTTCCATGACGCAGTGTCAACGTTTTTCGTAAAATTCTTTACGTGAATTGATTTGTGTCATATAAGATTATGGGTTGAGTCCTGTTGGAGATAGTTTTTGATGGTTTTGTGAATTTGGGTGAATAGTGTGTTTTTCTTGCTTGTCATTCAGTTTAGTATAGTTGAGTAATAATTGAAATAAAACTTTTAAATTGATTTTTCCTCCTACGTAGATCGGACCGTCAACAATTATTTTTTATCATATCATTACCTTTCGGACGATCAACAACTCAGTTCGCCCCGTGACCATGAAGGCTGCAGTCATTGAGACGTCAGAGATAAAAATCCGTTAAGAGTTTTATTTCAATGTGGAACATTCACGAAAACATTAGACGTTAGGCTAGTTATGAGTTTGTGCAGTCAAAAATGAGCTTTTAATACAAACCCAATATTAAACCCAGAATTTGTGTTGAATATTTTATATATCACATCTTATAACACAAACATGGTCGGTAAACCAGCCAACTGCAACTTGCACACGCACACACACACACGCACACACACACACAGTCCCTTTAGCCCCGAAGGTGTAGGCAGAGGAACAACTAGTACACCCACTTTTCGCCGTGTATATTGCGTCCCATGATGTGATAAGGGGCGAGCATATAGCTATATCGGGCACAAATTGCAGACTCCGGGCTGATACTGAGTAGCAAAACCCAATATCACTTTACCCGACCCGGGGATCGAACCCGAGACCTCAGCTTTGCAGTCGTACCGTAATACGCCACTAAGGCAGTCAATTGCAACTTGCAACCGTCCCTATCTAGGTGTACATATAAACTTGTATGTAATTACCCGTGTGCCATTGAGCTTCAATTTTTAATCACCTTAGGGAACGCACGCACGCATGCTCACGCCTTTTATCCCCGAAGGGGTAGGCAGAGGCGCAACTAGTGCACCCACTTTTCGCCAAGCGTATTCCGTCCCACGATGTGATAGGGGGCGAGCCTATCGCCATATCGGGCACAAATTCCAGACTCCGGGCTGATACTGAATAGAAAAATCCAATATCACTTTGCCCGACCCGGGAATCGAACTTATATAAGAAATGTTTTTTTAGTGCTGTCTCATGCTGTGTTACAAACTCATATATGATTTTAGACAATCTACTATATGACGACTACATGATTTTACTGGTGGTAGGTCTCTCATTATGTAAGAGGCCTTCTGGGTGGGTACCACCGCAATGTCTATTTCTACCGCCAAGCAACAGTGTGTATACACTGTTGTGTTTCGGTTTGAAGGACATTGTAGCCAGTATAACTACTGGACATAATGAGACTTAACATCTATGTCTCAGAATGACGAGCGCAGTGGAATGCCACACAGTACTTTGCAACTCAAGGTGCTGGATGGTGTTGCTATGGGTGGTCGTATCGCTTACCATCAGGCGAACGGCATGCTCGTCTCGTCATTCAATGCTATAAAAAAAAACTTAAGTTTATATGACCACCCATACCATGATGTTATCACATTTATATTGAGTTTTTCTATTAAGCATTAGCCCGGAGTCTGGAATTTGTGCCCGATATGGCGATAGGCTCGCCCCCTATCACATTAAGGGAGTAGCGGCGAAAAGTGGGTGCACTGATTGCACATCTACCTACCCTTTCGGGATAAAGAGCGTGATTGTGTGTGTGTGTTATCATATTAAAATGTTATTTGTAATACAATATTTAGGTATTGTGTATTTTATAATTTAGATATTATAATAATTCATCCAAATTAATAATTCCAAATATAATACTTGCAATATTAAATTTAATTAATATTAAAACGTAGAACTTTCATTATAATAACCTCTGGTAATGTTGATTTAGTGTTATATTACATCTATTGTTTATACTAAATGGTACATTATAATAGACTGGATGTTAGGCAATTTGTTCATTGAAATTATAACCTTAAGTAATTAGGTTTCAGGCGAAAATTCAGGATTATAGACCTTATTTTTTAAAACGCTTATTTGACTTCTATTTAAAGTTTGTTGCTAGATTTACGACTTAGTTTTAAAGATTATCTGCCTGAAATAAACCTTATAGGAGTAATAATCTCGAGCAATATAAGTATTAGTAAAAATATCTTAAAAATCCTTTGCATTTAAAACTACTGTTTTTACTGTTTTAATCTTACTAGATTGAAAAATCCCGGCACTGCAAAATTACTACACTGCACTTGTGGATACGGTGCAAATTGCAATACAATAAAATTGCGAGGGTTCAAGTAATTACACATTCATGCAAAAATAAACCAAATATACAATATGTCAAAATAAAACTGCAATGGAACTCAGTTTCTCGCGAGGTTTCTAAAGGAAAAATATTTTACGTTTCTCAATTTTTTATACATCTGTATATTAATAATGTTTACCATATTTCGATAGAGTGTATGTTTATTTATGTACATATGTAGATTCTTTTGGTGCTGTTTAAAATCAAAATTTATTGATTAGTAATGTAGGTATCGTTAGAAATGTTATGTACAGTCAGATGTGAATGTAAATTCAAAATTTCAAATTGCCTTTAAAGTTATGCGTCTGAATCAACAATCGTTTTTTTTCGCTCTTCACTAAAATAAACTTGACGGGGTTAACTTTATTTAAGATAAAGAAAAAATAATATTTTGACGGGAGTTAACGTGTAGAAGCGTTTTGAAGTTTTTAATTTGTTCAGCTACTTTTGTGGCTGACTGTACCTACAAGGTTCATTGGTAGTGACATCACGTGAAATAAAAACCGGACAAGTGAGAGTTGGACTCGCGTTGAAGTTGGGTTCCGTTATCCGTACAGCTTGTAGGTAACGTATCTAAGTTCAATAGTTCGCCTAAAATAATTCATAAATTAATCAAATTTAAAAAGTTTGTAAATTCGCTTATTTTTGTTGTTTAAGTATATATTCACAGTTTGCAGATGTTTTTCTTTACATGTACTGTAAGACAGGTCTAGATCAGGTTCTAGGTCAACGGGAAGTATCCTATAGGTTTTGATTCCCTTGCGAAGTCGCTAAATATCCGACATAAACAGTCATATCTTTTGATCGCGTTTACTTACAAGTTTGATTTTTTTACAGCTAAAAGAGGCCATAGATCCGAGTATCCTACTAATATTATAAACGCGAAAGTTTGTCAGTATGGATGTTTGTTACTCTTTCACGGAAAAACTACGGAACGGATTTCGATGAAATTTGGCACACGGGTAGATCATGTCCTGGATTAACACATAAGCTACTTTTTATCCCGGGAAAATACAACGCGGGACTTTTACCCCGGAAAAACTCATTCACGCGGGCGGAGCTGCGGGCAAAAGCTAGTTTGATAATATGAATTTAAGTTTGATATCTCTACGCGTTCCTGAGATATAGAGTCTTGACTGACAGACGGACAACAAAGTGATCTTATAAGGGTTCCTTTTCCCTTTTTGAGGTACGGAGCCCTAAAAACAATATGGTGAGAGGTAGCTACTTTATGAACAAAAAAATTTAACTACTTAGGCCCCGTTTTTTCAACCGTGGTTATCTTTTTGTCCGGGTCTTATTAAGCTGGACGCACTCCCAGCGCCTCGCGCCTCACGACGCACGCCTCACGCGGCACGCCTCACGCCACACGCCTGGCACACTCGACAGAGCGCAGAAATAGACATTGCGGTGGTACCCACCCAGACGGACTCTTTGATACGTCGCGCACAATAAAACAACCGTATTGCTCCGTAGCTAGTTTATTACTGACTTGACAATGACCGTGACATTGAACATACCAGTAAAATAGATATTGAGTGATAGTTGAAAATGAGCTGATAATCTTCAAACGCCTGAACAGATCTTCATAAATTATAATTAAAGACCATCTCGATCACATCAGCTTTCAAACAAAAAAAAACCGCGTCAAAATCGGTCCATTCGTTTGAGAGCTACGATGCCACAGACAGACATACACATATACACACCATAAACTTATAACACCCCTCCTTTTCTGTCGGGGGTTAAAAAAAACGATAATATCCGTCTGCACAAAAGGATTTCACATCATACTAGCCATTAAAAAGTTAGAGCGATTACAGAAATAGCCTTTCGCACAGTCGGTTATTTGTTGCATTCGTTAAGATAAATTGGAATTTGAACTGTTTGACCGTCTGGATATTTCGAAATGAGTCTGGTTCGCGTTTTGCGGAGTTTTTGTTGCCACATGCTCCGATCAGTTTTGATGTAATTCCTTTTTTGTTCGTGATAGTATTGATTTTCCGGCAAAGTTACTAATTACACCAAATGGTAACACCTTTTTATAAGCTTGCTCTTTTTAAAACGGATATAATCTATACTAATATATATTATCTATACTAATATATAAAGCTGAAGAGTTTGTTTGTTTTTTTGTTTCAACGAGCTAATCTCAGGAACTACTGGACCGATTTTGAAAAGTCTTTCACTAATACGAAGCTACATTACTCCTGAGTGCTATACGCTACTTTTTATCCCGGAAAACTTTTCCACGCGGGCGGAGCCGCGCGCAATGCTAGTATACAATATAATGGTAATTATAATTAGTACTACATTTTATATAGACTTGGCGAATAACTTGACGAATAATTCATGCTTGAATACATGATTATGAGTCACGAATACATCCGAATAAGCTGTTTACACACTCGCATTCGAGACTCGTCTGTACTCAGCAAGTATCTAAATCAGGGATTACAAATCACGGCGTTGCAAATGTCATAATGCGCAGTAATTTGATCCAATCAATTATACGAAATTATGTGACACTTAACATATCACGGCATTGCAATTTAGACGTGCATGCCGACACACTAACAGGGTATTTAGGGCTATATTGATGAATGAATAAATGGCGTTACGTAATGTCCCGTAATTCATACAATAACTTGTATGAATATCCGAGTGTTCATAATCGGCTAAACGTCAAAATTCATTACTCGCTGTCACTCAGCACCGATATAACGAAGTGTCACCAATAGTGGGTGACATACGTCTCTAAATTGTCGTATATATCGATATAAATTCGCAATTACGATACGTGTGTAGGGCAACGCGTTGTGCCGACACGGCTCGTTACGCTCGCACCACTGACAAAGTCCTAAGGCATGAGCGGGAGCGATTTTTTTTATAGCTCGTGTTGGGTATATAAATATAAATTGCGATAATCGCAATTTAAATTTAAATACCCAATAATTTTAATAAATTGTAATCGCAATGCGATTACAATATACAAGGAGTAATGTAAGTCTTTAAGGGTCCATGTCAGGTTAGGGGCCCCATTCCGTCTACGGGGCAAATTCGTCTTTATTTCAATTATGGGCGTTCTAATTGAAGAACAACCTTGATAGCCATATACATAAAAGAGTCAAAAAATCCCTATTTAACTATATGGATATCAAAGTTATCCTTCGATTAGAGCGCCCGTAATTGCAAAAAGACGCATATGCCCCAGTAGACGGAAATGGGCTTCTGAACATATGTCGTGTTTTGAGACTAGCCTGTCTTTACGCGGTTTCAGACCAGTGCAATTCTATCGACTGAAGATGTTCATTTTTCATCAGTCTAAGAGTGATTGATTGACTGGACTCTTATTAGGTACAGTTGACTCTTTACTGTTTAAAAAACGCATTACCTAAGGTAGGCGAGGTATAGAGTCATGGTTCGCTATTTATTTCTATGGCAAGATGAATGACACCCTAACACTAAAAAGCTTTGTGTTCAAAACCAGCGTATCGAATGTTACAAAGGACTTAGTCGTACGTGTGTATGTGAACATATAGTATGATCATTACTGCGCCATAGCGGTATGTTTGTTTAAGCGTGATGCCTTATCACAATAATCCAGTTACAATATCGTATCAAACTGGAACACAACAGTGCTTGTATATCTGATTTTTGGCAAAAATTTATCAAATTACTTAGTATGGTATCTAATCAACGGGGCAAAAGACTATAACTCAAAATAATACCAAGTCTGTATTACAAACTGCCCTCTACTGAGTTCGGGCCTCCTTTACTGAGAGGGTTTAGGCCTTAGTCCTCCACGCTGGCCTAGTGTGACCTTCTAGATTCTTTTTTATGTAGGTTTCTTCACGATGTTTTCCTTTCCCGCTAAAGCTAACGATAAATTCATAAAGAACTAGCTTTTGCCCGCG
This sequence comes from Sphinx pinastri, assembly GCA_947568825.1. Classification (NCBI taxonomy): domain Eukaryota; kingdom Metazoa; phylum Arthropoda; class Insecta; order Lepidoptera; family Sphingidae; genus Sphinx; species Sphinx pinastri. The sequence goes on along the minus strand of OX387636.1, from coordinate 12,853,878 downwards.
GCTCCGCCCGCGTGAATGAGATTTCCCGGGATAAAAGTCCCGCTTTATATTTCCCGGAATAAAAAGTAGCCTATATGTTAATCCAGGACATAACCTACCCGTGTGCCAAATTTCATCGAAATCCGTTCAGTAGTTTTTGCGTGAAAGAGTAACAAACATCCATACATCCATACATCCAGACATCCATACATCCATACTTACAAACTTTCGCGTTTATAATATTATTAGTAGGATACACTACTTTCAAAAGTCAGAGGGGTGTGCCTTGGGTTTGAAACCTGCGGGCATAATCATCCAAAAACCTATCTTGTAATAATCTCTGCCTAATATTAAGGTAAAACTGTCCATTCACCTCAAAGCCAAAATAAAAAGACTGTGTTTTCTACCTAAAATCCTACATGGATAAATTCACGGGATGGTTAAACTACTTTAAATTCTGCCCAGACTGAGTTGAGTTTAAAACTAACAGACAGACTATTCGGTTTATAAATGATATGTTACTCGCTAGATTTTGGATATGGTCTTTGTGACCGATTTTGACGTATATTTAGTCTATATAAATCGATGACGCCAAGAGAAGACTTAGAATTTCGAGTGGAATGTAAAATTCGCTTGAATTGATGAAGGCAGTTTCACCTATCGGTATTCTGGGTGTTTATGGTTGAAAGAATAGTTATTCCCGTATATAATATATAAACTGAATAGTTATTAACTTACGTACATACATGCACACTCACGCCTTTTATCCCCGAAGGGGTAGGCAGAGGCGCAACTAATGCACCCACATTTCGCCTTGCGTATTCCGTCACGAACTTCAGACTCCGAGCCGATACTGAATAGAAAAAGCCAATATCACTTTTCCCGACGCGGGGATCGAACCCGAGATCTCAGCATATCAGTCGTACCGTAATACAACTACGCTACCGAGGCAGTAACTTTTTTTAAATTTGATGTTTAAAGCACGCCTATGCTGTAGTTACTGAACACAAAATACTCTACGTCGGCTACGTCGTTGGCTCTACGCCGTAGTGGCTACAGCTTTCTACCGCATAAAAGCTACGACGAAACTCGACATCTCGGGACGGGCAAAGTGATATTGAGTCTTTTAGTATCAGACGGCGCGGCGGTCTGGAATTTATACCCGATATGACGACAGGCTCACCTCCTATTACGTCATGGGATGATGAGGCGAAGAGTGGGTGCTCTGGTTACATCTCTACCTAAACCTTCGGGGATAAATCATGATGTGTGTGTGTGAATCTCAACTCCTTAATAGCTACAGCATGCCTCTACAAAATTATAGCTACACTGTAACTCGAAAAGAGCAAACACTTAATAATATACTACAGAAATGTATTTAATTCGTGGAAATAACAGGTAAATGAAATAGGACTCGGCGTTTGTTCCACCTCGCCGGTTACTATGCGTTCAACTGCATTCAGCATTTAGCTTTGATCGCTCAACACAACTCAATAATCTGTTCCGAGACGTGCTTACTTGTAAATTATATAGAGCGAGTTCTACCTATGAATAATCCTTACAAGATGTAGCAGATTGTAGCTAAGCGAAATTTTGGTTAGGTACAAGATTTGTTTATTTCTAACGGCAAACAGCTGTATATTTTATGCTTCAAGTGATGGTAGGATTCAGACAGTTTTATTTCGTCATCTTTTAGTAGATTCTGATGGGTTCTGGAGTTCCTGGAACGTTAATAATAAGATGCGTGCTCATGAGAACGAGTTTCTTATGGATGTTTCTATAAAGGAGAACACTACCACGAAATATTTTATTTTATTTTACTTTATTTGGAAAACTACAGAAAAAACATAACTCTTATAAATTAAAAACAATTAAACAACACATTATCCACAACAGTTTCCACAGATTACAATATCATGTAAACAAAAAAAAAACACAAAGGTGGCGCGGCGCGCTATAAGTACGCACCTACACCCAGAAATCATTAACTAAAATTCTTAAAATTGCTCATAATAATATACAATTACATTTACTTATAATATTTTTTTTGTACTGGGATAGAGAAAGGTGAAAGATGTCGATGCAGTCAGTATCCACAGATGTGATATTATTGTACAATCGACAAGCTCTTTTAATAAATATGTTCATGCCATAGTTTGTCTTCGCTGTACCAATATGAAACAAAAACTTAAACTATTCCAACTAAAAATACGAAAATGAATCCCAAACATTGTCTTATCACGAAAGGTCTTAAAATTTGAACATGATGTCTACACAAGTCCCTTTATGAGCTGATACGCCTTGATACAAGTCTTGTCCCGAAAAATCAAGGTCAGTGTGTGGCCCGGCGTTGTTTGTTATTAAACAATGAAACTATTGTACAATACAGAGGGACGGTGTGTATAAGACTCGACTCACAATGTCATCCTGCTTGATAATTTGTTTGGTTATAGGTCAGCTAAATTTCCTTTTGTCCATACAGTAGACAGTTTTTTACGAAAATATACATCCATAAATCGCTCAGGATTCAATATTATACATCTTGTGGCGTATATCAAGTGCCAGAGACTATCTACACTACACAGGTTCAAAGTAAATTTATGAATTTGTCAATTATTAAAATCAATCATTAATTTGCGAATTGCTGGTGGTATGCAATGCAATGCAATAAGCCCTATATTATATACTGCCCACTGCTGTGCACGGGCTACCTCTACTACTGAGAGGGGTTAGGCCTTAGTCGACCACGCTGGCCTAGTGCGGGTTGGCAGACTTCACATGGTGGTATAGCCAGAAAATGATATGTGAGTAAAGAATTTAAAAATCAAATCTCTTGTCCGTATAAAGGATTTCTGATAATTGGAATGAAAACTGAACTAACATTTCATTTTATCCATGCTTTATCTATATTGTAAACCGAGCCTTAGCCAAAGACTCGACCAAGACAAAGGCATCAAACTTTTGCACAACAAAGCAATAATCAAAAGTTATTATTTAAGCAGCAGGCCGCAAACATTTCCCATTTAATTCCCGATGCCTGAATCAACATTCCTTGAGTTAGTTTCTGGTTATTTCTTCAAACACACGCTCTACTTGTACAGACTGAGACGCTGTTTGCTAGACGGTTCATTAATCCACAAGCATGTCTGCTATATTAAGTCTTGTAACAGTAATTGCTATGTTGCTTTGGATTTAATAAAGCTTTGTGGGATTGTGATGTTTATATTTCAGAGGATATTTAGTACCTACTAGGTGTTGCTCGCGGCATCACCCGCGTGAAAAGCCTTTCCCGCTACAAAAGTCCTAAAAACACAGTACGACTCCAGCGCCATCTACTTAAAGAATCATATAAAAATATCCTGCCTGCCTCGGTGGCGTAGTTGTATTACGGTATGATTGAAATGCTGAGGTCTTGGGTTCGATTCCCAGGTCGGGCAAAGTCATATTGGGTTTTTTTAATTCAGTATAGGAGTCTGGAATTTGTGCCCGATATGGCGATAGGCTCGCCCCCTATCACATCATGGGACGGAATACGAACGGCGAAAAGTGGGTGCAGTAGTTATGCCTCTGGCTACCGTTTCGGGTATAAAAAGAGTGTGTGTGTGTGTGTATGTGTGGGTGGGTGGGTGTGTGTGTGTGTGTGTATAAAAATAACCATTATTTCTCATGAGAGTAAACTACCGGAATAAAAAGTAGGTTATGTGTTAATCCAGGACATGACCTACTCGTGTGCCAAATTTCATCCAAATCAGTTTAGTGTTTATACGTTTACTTCTAACAAACATAAGTTTGTGATAAGATTTAGTATTATATTGATGATAATTGTATAAATTGAGAATTATATCTATACTAATATATAAAGCTGAAGAGTTTGTTTGTTTGTTTGAACGCGCTAATCTCAGGAACTACTGGACCGATTTTGAAAATTCTTTCACTAATAGGAAGCTACATTACTCCTGAGTCCTATAGGCTACTTTTTATCCCGGAAAACTTTTCCACGCGGGCGGAGCCGCGCGCAAATGCTAGTTATCCGATATAATTAGTATACAATTTATTAGAAGGTAGTCTGAAATGAAACAGATTTTGTAATATTGTCGATACAGGAAATAAAAATGCGAGGAAAAGCATGTTTTTAAAATGGTGCAAAGATATGTCCTTGTTTCTGCCACCGGCGGCCTGCGGGCTACAACATTCCCGATGTCAACGTCCTCTGTTATACTCTAGTATATTTATAACATCAACTTATTATAAAAAGGTTTCTTTATTTAAAAATAGGGCGTTTTTCACAAGTTTCAAGTAAATTTTATTTCATAACTATTGCCTTAAACAGGTAATATAGATGGTATTCATATTATTACCAATTTTTTGGAAGCATAGATTAAGGTATCTTCCTTTGAAAAGGACAAAAATCGATGCTCTGCTACGTATCTACGAGTTCAATTTCTTCTAGGTAACATTATTGCTGATTGTACGAGTGTAGGGACACACACACTAGCGCAGTTATGTAAGTGCATATGGGCGCCCCCTCGTACCGCCATCTATTGTCACGAAAGACGACTAAAATATTTTATAAATCCGGAACTGTACAAAATGATTTATTTATGTAATTTCCTGAGTTCCTTAATTTGTTTTGTATTTATTGATTTACCTGAATGCTATTATATTTCTTATTGTCAAGCGTGATACTTAAGTATTATAACAATGGGTCATTTATAAGTTTAATATTATATAAAAACAAATAATAGTCTGAAATTCGTAATTTGTAATTTTAGTGTAAGCTGTGCATTTGTTTGATTTTAATGTATTTAATTCTAGATTGAAACCATTCATAAGTATTTTGTTTTACAACCATTTCCGCTAAACGCTTTACTGGTGGTAGGTCTCATTATGTAAGAGGCCGTCTGGGTGGGTACCACCGCAATGTCTATTTCTACCGCCAAGCAACAGTGTGCATGCACTGTTGTGTTTCGGTTTGAAGGATATTGTAGCCAGTATAACTACTGGACATAATGAGACTTAACATCTTATGTCTCAGGATGACGAGCGCAGTGGAATGCCACTCAGTATTTTGTCAGTCAAGGTGCTGGATGGTGTTGCTACTGTTTATGGGTGGTCGTATCGCTTACCATCAGGCGAACGGCATGCTCGTCTCGTCATTCAAAGCAATAAAAAATATATATATATATATATATATATATATATATATATAATTAAGTCATTTTAATGTTCACTATTTATGGTTTAAAATATTGTAATAATTTTACATTAATTAGTCATTTATTTATAAGATTTATTTATTTTGTAATTATAGCAAGCTTTTGTTAATTTGTTTTATATTCAGACTTTCTATTGAATGGTTAAACTGTGTAACGGAGATTATAAAAACCGAGGCAATTGAGCAGCGGGACACATTCGTTTTCTATACTTTGGACTTATAATTATAAATACTTAAAAGTGAGCTTTTGTTTCTATTTGCCATGGATCTGGGGGAAACCTCTGACCTGGCGCCGATATGCACGTACGTAGTTGTGCGGGAATGCTGTGTTATGACATACCATGCCTCCCATATATAAGCGATGTACGCCTTAGTTTAACCAGTACGTCTACTAATTTAATACTGTTACCATCTAAGTACTCCGCTGTATATACGTACTCTGAAGTCTACAATATACAACCTTTACAAGTGCCATCTCTGGAGTTTTACTTACTTCAAGCTAGTGCTTACACACACTCCCATACACAGTGAGCTTTACACGAGTGTTCTTTCACAACTTCTGACGAAACACTACTCGTCACATAGATGTATAAGCCGACCTAATACAAAAGACCTAATGCAATTTTCTCCAAAACTCATCCACAAGTAATACTAGTCTCTTAGGTGGTCATCAGAGCGAATACCCGTACGAAACAGCCGCAGATATTGGCTCAATAGAAGTCTTAGGTGTTGAAGTGTTCAAACTACTCAAATCTACTGATTTAAACAAGTCCGCTGGCCCTGATGGTATTCCTCCTATATTACTGGTTCGCTGTGCTGGTAGTCTAACTTTGCCGCTAACCTTATTGTATCAGCGATCTCTCAATGAGGGAATAGTTCCTTATATCTGGAAACGGGCATTCATATCCCCTATACATAAAAAAGGTCCTAGGGATCAAGTAGAAAACTACAGGCCGATATCCAAGCTCTGCCTGTTTGCTAAGATTTTAGAGAAGGTGGTTTATTCTCAGGTTTACCATGGGCTCGTCCACTCTTTCAGCGATTATCAACACGGCTTCCTGAGAAATAGATCAACGGTATCCAATCTTATTACCTGCTCCGACTATCTGACACGTATTATGTCGGAACCCTCTCAAGTGGATGTAATCTATACTGACTACAGCAAAGCGTTCGATAGAATTGACCACTGCATCTTATTGCGTAAACTACTCCAATCCGGTATCAGGGGTAATTTGTTCAGGTGGTTCAAGTCATATATAGAAAATCGCACTCAGGTGGTAGTTTTGCAGGGTTACAGCTCAGCAGCAGTTCGTATACCTTCCGGTGTGCCTCAGGGGTCACTCTTGGGCCCACTTCTATTCGTTATCTTCATTAACGATATAGGTTCTTGTTTTTCTCACTCTAAGATTATTCTCTATGCTGATGATATGAAAATTTTATGCCCCATAATTAATTTTAATAGTTGTTGTGACCTTCAACAAGATCTTGAATGCCTGCAAAATTATTGCGATCGGAACAAGCTTGAAGTCAATGTGTCCAAGTGTTTCGTATGTACGTTTACTCGCAAACGTAACCCCATAGTTCACAAGTATGAATTACACGGTATTACCTTGAATAGAACTAACAACATCAGGGATTTAGGTGTTACTTTCGACTCTAAACTTCTTTTCAACACTCACATCGAGAATATCATTAATAGGGCAAACAGATCGCTTGGCTTCATTCTAAGATTCGCAACAGATTTTAATAATGTAAAGACATTTAAAATCCTATACTGCGCTTTTGTCCGCAGCCACCTTGAATATGCATCCCAAGTATGGAACCCAAACTATAGGGTGTATATTGATAGAATTGAACGTGTTCAAAAGCGTTTCTTAAGATTTTTGCAGTTCAAAGCACGCAAGCCCACACTAAACTACATTATTAGTTGTAAGAGGTTTCACTTCTTGCCGTTGTACGAACGTCGACACATTGCTGATTTGACATTTCTATTAAAAATAGTTACTGGCACTGTGAACTGCCCTGAGCTCCTGAGTCGTATAGGACTTATTACGCGTTCTGCAATCTTACGCAAGCCAACATTATTACATGTTCCTTGTGTTAGCACTACATACAGACAAAATAGCTTCCTTATACGAGCGTGCAAACTATTTAATGACCTCTCACGTGAATTTGACTTGGACTTGTTTAATACTAGTGTTTCTCACCTTAAAAGTATACTTCAAAAAAAATTCTTCTGTCAAGAGCTGATTTGAAAATTACCAGACAGTATCTACTTAGGTATAGGTTATATATATAGATAAAATTTCAATATTTTTATATCACAATCTTAATATATATAAATCTCGTAACTTAATAAATTAAACTGGTAAATTTTTTATATTTATTTATTTGATAGATAGCTTTTGTCTGATGATTGGCAAATCAGCCTCTATAAATTAGTTTATAATATTTTCTAATGTTTATATTTCAATAAGTGTATATTTGTGCTACCGACCCCCTTAACTTTTGTACTGTATTCTATTTGTGAAAACTTTTAAATGGCCTTCTCATATTTATGTTCCTCTAATATTGTTCAATCTAGCTGTAAGTTTTCCGAAAATAAGAAAATAAATAAAAATAAAAAAATAAAATAAAAGTCACACTGTAATTTATGCTCCCAAGAAAATCATAATAAAATGACTATATACGTTGCTTGTTTAATACGATAACTGTCAAATAGATATTACTTTAAACAAGTCCTAAAATAGCTAAATACCTTATTATACTCAATACATTCCGAACACCATGCTTCGTTAGGCAAAGATTAACGAACTAGTGCCTGACGACTCGTTAAAAACGATTATTGGATAAATAATTTCTACTCGATTGAACTACAATTAGGAATATCTACATTGACAGATATAGAAGCCAAAATTTAAGGGACTACGGTATTAGAATAACGTTTAGTAGATTTTTAGAGGTAGACCCTGCTTGTAGATAATCAGCATGAGGAATCGTAAAAATAAGTGCAAACAACAAAGTACTCGAATTGATTTACTTTGTAATTAAGACATCGTCTAGTCTTTAGCTTAGGTACTCGTCTTTAACACGTCGACATTTTATATTACTTTCTCTCTCTCTCTTTCTTAATACAAATTGTCTTTTCCATTCACATTCTTTGCATTCTTTTCCATTAAAAAAAACCTTAGACAAGTATATTTGTCCAGACCACACTCTACCTGCGGTCTGCGGAGCCTTTACAAGTGGACCAACAGACTTCAAGTATCTCACTAAAATGAAGAAAAAAATTCACAAGATCGCTTCAGCTATATGCTAACCCTATAAAAATAAAATCATTCAGTTAATTGTGAATACCTATATATTAATGAAATCTCTCTCTCATGCCACATGAGAAAAACTATTCATACCACATGGTGGTCGGCTGAGTCCTTTTCGCCTTTCTCTTCAACTGAAATAAATAAGGGATTAATTTTAAATTCGTTATTAGACATTTATGAAAGTTACCGAATTTACGTTGAGGTCCGAGGCACCATACTTGTCTTTGTTCCTCTTGACCTGGTGATGTCATTTGCAAACGTACTTTATTGTCTTAAGTACTTGATGACCGTTTAGACATTTTTAGGTACCCTGTAAATAATGAGGAATATCGGTTTTAATTTTAGAGTTTATTTCGTACCAATAAAAATAGAAATACGTAAGCGACACACATTATAAACCCCAGATCATTGTAGGAACGTATATAATGGGGTATATCTTGTTCATATCCTATTAGAAGGATTATGGCGATCACTGGAAACATTTAAAGGCCATTTTACACTGGCCGGCAATGAGCCGTAATAATGCGTTCAGCCCGGCTTTGTTCAGGGTGTTAGGAGGTAATACTTGTTAATGGAGCTATTTGCACGTGATGAGCGAATGGAATGAATGATTTCGGGTTAGAAATTTGAAAAACGAATGTTGGCAAAATTGTATATCTAAATAAATTAATTGACGCACCAACATACAGTTGCCAATAAATACACGATAGTTATATAAAAATATGCATCCATGTTTTCTAACTACCCTTTTATTTCTAACAAACCAAACGATGAAGATTTTTATACATAAAAATTCTGACCCAAATAATATTATAATATCACATAAAAACATTTAGAGATAAAAATGTATAGTTATTTAGCTGACTACAAATAAATCATCCACAGCGTTGTCTGATATCCACAAATACAGAGAAAAACACACGCATAAAATAATGAATTAATCTAGTAAATTAAAACGAAACACGAGTGAGGTAGAATAACAACTGTGTTGACAGATTGAATGGAATAATAGAAAAGAGATTGCGCGAATAAAATAACAAAAGAACGATCGCGCCGGCTATAGAATGAATGGATTGATAAAGGATTAGTGGTACAAAAAAGGATAATAGAGAAGCGGAATAATGAAAGAACGAACCAGTGAATGGATGGATGATTTTCACTTCTAGGTCGAAGTATAATGTAACAAATAATATATTTACGATCCAATATCATGTAATTATAATATACACTGTAAATTCAAATTAAACATTATGTAGTTAGATAATAATGATTACCAAAATAAGGAAATATTCACTTTATTTGTTTGAATAATAGTATTGCCTGTTTTTAATATTTTATGAAATTAAAATTAATTAATCTTTTATTCAGCTGGGCTGGGCAGCATTTGGTAAACTACGTCGGGTCTTCTCGTCACTTCTACCACAATGTCTGAAAACTAAAGTTTTCAACCAGTGCGTCCTACCTGTCATGACCTACGGTGCTGAGACGTGGACACTCACGGTACGACTGGTGCACCAGTTCAAAGTTGCTCAGCGAGCTATGGAACGTGCTATGCTCGGAGTTTCTCTGAAGGATAAATTTCGTAACGAGGTTATCCGACAGAGAACCAAAGTCACCGACATAGCACACAGGATTAGTAAGCTGAAGTGGCAGTGGGCTGGTCACATCTGTCGAAGAACCGATAACCGCTGGGGTAAACGAGTTCTTGAGTGGAGACCGCGAGTCGGCAAGCGTAGTGTGGGACGCCCTCCAGCCAGGTGGAGTGACGATTTGCGAAAGGTCGCTGGCAGAAACTGGATGCGACAGGCCGAAGACCGGGTAAAATGGCGCGTATTGGAGGAGGCCTATGTCCAGCAGTGGACCAAAATATAGGCTGATGATGATGATGATGATGAATCTTTTATTTGACCCTCTCAGTAGTAGAGGAGGCCCGTGCTCAGCAGTGGGCAGTATACAATATACAGGGCTGATTGCAATTGCAATCTTCTATTCTAATAGCACTTTGCACGATTATTTTAAAAAGGTTATATTTGCTGACAGGGGTATAACTGGCCGCATAAAGTAAGCACATAAAAAAAGAAAAATGGCACGCTAGAGCGGGAATTCGGACAGCACGGTTTGTCGTACTCATTTCTATGTATACATAGGTCGTACTGGTGTTAATGTGTTTATGAAAAGTACTTTTACTGGTGGGAGGTCTCTCGATTACGAGGGTCCGTCTGGGTAGGTACCACCGCAATGTCTATTTCTACCGCCAAGCAGACATGCACTTTTGTGTTACAGTTTGAAGGACATTGTAGCCAGCGTAATTACTGTGCTTAAAGAGGCTTAAACATCTAATGTCTCAGGGTGACGAGCGCAGTGAAGTGACCCACAGTACTTTGCAATTCTAAGTTCTGTTAGGTGTTGCTACTGTTTATGGCCGGTCGTATCGCTTACCATCAGGCGAACTGCATGCCTCGTCATTCAAATGGAATAGAAAATAAAAGTATTTAGTTATGGGTTTATTTTATTAACTAAATTAGCGATTATGGAAAGTACAAATAATTTAATTTACGCAATTTCGCACTGGATTATTACATAAAGAAGTAAGTGAACATATTTTAGACCAGATGGGGCTCCCGGTTTCGCCTTCGTATACAGATTATCCTGCTACAAAAACTAATCACTGTAGCGAGCCACAAGACCAGGGCCATCTATTTAAGAAAACAGATATAAAATGCAGATATTTCCTACAGGACCAAGTTCCCAGGACAAAAAGTCGCTTATATCCAGGACATTGTCTATCCGTGTCCCAAAATTCATCCAAATCCCTTTAGGGATTTCTGCGTTTATTTCTAACAAACATCGAAACATTCAAAATCCAAAACATTTTTGCAATTTGTATTTATGATGTTAGCAAAAATTAAGAATAAGACCTATATACCTATAACAAGTACCTACTCTTTTAAAACCAAAAACTTATTGAAAACGCTTATTAAAGCCCTTTTTTTTTATCGCGGGGAAAAAACGCGTTATCGCTACCACCACCGGGGGGTAAGTGGAACGGTTATGTTGGTTTCACACGGTCTTACGGCCCAATGTCGATACTCGGGAGTATAGCTTCATCCGAGCGAGCATTGAACCGAGTCCCTAACATTATTAAAGCCCTCCTTTTCAAGTTGGTTAAACTTTTATTACAAACTGCAAGCCAACCGATACGATAACTTCACAATGAATCGAAACAGCGAACTTGGGCGTATCGGCCAGTGACGTAGTTCATATTGAGATACTGTTTCAGTAGTTTGCGAGATCACACTGTTTGAAGTCAATGGAGTTTGACTTTTTCTTGTCAGCTTCTGTATTGTGAGGTATGCGTTTAATACGTGTTTCTTTCTTTTACATACATACATACATAAACTCACGCCTTTCTCCCATTGGGATAGGCAGAGACTATGGAGCGCCATGTGCTACGATCCATACCTCTTGCGCTTCTTCAGTCATCAGTCTTTTCATACATGCTCGTCGGTTACGAGAACACCTTATTTGACCCTTCCTTAAGAGGTCGTCAATTTTCGCCTTATTTGACCTTTCCTTAAGAGGTCGTTAATTTTCGGTAGTCAATTTCTTTTTTTTTATTTTATTATATCACGAATTTCATTGCATCTGATAGTATGGTATTCAAAACTTAGTTTTCGATGGTTGCTAGAATGATGGATAGCTGGATGTACCTGTACCGTCTCTCTCCGGAACGTTACGCTTAAAATGAACGTAAATAAGATCTCTAGAGAATTCACCTCTATCCGACCTTCGTATTCGTACTAGAAAATGTTTTTATATTGTATTTTTTTCATTTTACACCTGCTTGCGTTTATCTCTGCATCACCCAAAAGTAGACTGGGAGAGAATTCCAGTGGCATGAAGTCCGCCTGTATACCATGTGTTTAAGTGTAAAAAAGAGTCACAGAATCGGTATAATTAAAAAATAACTTAACCATTGTCAACAGTTTCGACGTGCGCGGGCGCAGCTTCAACAAGGCTCTCCATTGGTCAGACCCGCTTGCGTTCGGCAGACGAGCGTACTTCGTCACCATGTCGCGACCATCGTCCCTCACCGTGGACGGAGTACAGCTCGATGATGAGGGAGTCTACAGGTGCAGGGTCGACTTCAAGAACTCCCCCACGAGGAACTTCCAGATACGACTTAATGTTATTGGTGAGTTGGTTTATAAATGGCTACAAATTGACTCGGTGACGTAGTTGTATTACGATACGACTGCTGAGGGTCTGGGGTTCGATTCCTTGGTCAGATAATATTTGGTTTTTCTGTTCACTATCAGCTCGGAGTCTGCTGTTGTGCCCGTTACATAGATTTAACATAGCTATGTTATATCCATGTAACGGGTACAACATTTGTCTAATTTGCCAAATAAGGGTGTGATACCTATGCTGCCTACCTATCAATAAGTGTAATGCTATACGTAATATCTATAAAGCTATTTAACATTTTTACAAACTGAAGATGTTAAGATGTTATAAGTAGCAATTATTTTTGAAGATTATATAAAGGGTAGAAAAGTTCTTGAGTGGAGACCACGTACTGGCAAGAGCAGCATACGTCCTCCTACAAGGTGGACAGACGACCTTGTAAAGGTCGCAGGAACCCGCTGGATGCTGGCCGCTTCTGACAGGTTGGTCTGAAAATCTTTTAGGGAGTCCTATGTTCAGCAGTGGACTTCTAAAGGCTGAAGACGTTGAAGAAGAAGGTATAAAGGGTAACAAGTAGTATAGAGAGCGATTATCTAATTAAAATTAAAGGGTTTGGGAAAGCTGTACGCTGCGGCAATCAGGGATTTTAAAATTGTCTCAAGGCCACGGATTTAGTAAATAATGAATATATCAATAAATAACTCAAGACTGTTTCAAGTTTGTGCCATGAATTCGTAAAAAGCAATCTTTTGAGAGAACTTAAAATTATTTTGTCGTGTTTTTCTTTTTTTCATTGTCTTTATTTACGCATCTTCTTATATCTTCGCACTTACTTAGGTTGACCGATAGAAAATGCCGTGGCTTGTCCGCCTATACACTATGTATAAAGTGTATTCATAAATAAACATGATATGCTTTGGAACGAGTTTTATCATGCATTTTATGTTACCTAATATGTTGTGATTATAGTTTACTAGCTTTTGCCCGCGGCTCCGCCCACGTGAATAAGTTTTCCCGGGATAAAAGTCCCGCTTTATATTTTCCCGGGATAAAAAGTAGCCTTTGTGTTAATCCAGGACATAATCTACCAGTTTGCCAAATTTCATCGAAATCCGTTTAGAAGCTTTTGCGTGAAAGAGTAACAAACATCCATACATCCATACTTACAAACTTTCGCGTTTATAATATTAGTAGCATTCGAAAAAATTACGCGTTAAGCTTATTTATCGTATTCCTTTGTCAACAGTACCACCACACCAACTCCTGTTGTACGATGAAGCAGGTCGCGACGTGGCGGGGGTGGTCGGTCCTCTGGAAGAAGGAGGAAACTTCACGCTGCTCTGTGAGCTTAGAGGAGGTAAGATTCTAAGTAATCTTTATACTATTTCCAGATTTAAGAAACTGAACAAGCAAATCTTTATTAGGTGCGTAAAGAAGTTTTATTTCAACCATGATCCTATAAGGGTTCCTTTTGTCCGTTTGTGGTTCGGAACCTTAAAAACAATTCCAGAAGAATCAAAGCAACGTTCTCTAAGTCTATGCTTTCCTATGAGACACGTATTGATAATTGCATATTTGCATTTTTATATGCAGGTTTGTTTATCGCTGTTAAGTTGGTGTATTTACGTCCGGCACAATGTAGAGTCGTTTAGTAATAAATGCTTTAGTATATTTGGTGGTTGAATGTATTCTTATATCTATACTATATAAAATTATAAAGCTGAAGAGTTTGTTTGTTTGGTTGAACGCGCTAATCTCAGGAACTACTGAACCGATTTTGAAAATTCTTTCACTAATAGGAAGCTACATTACTACTCCTGAGTGCTATAGGCTACTTTTTATCCCGGAAAAACTTTTCCACGCGGGCGGAGCCGTGACCAATACTAGTTTAATATAATTAAAGACTTTCTATGAACACTGTATGACATGGTCAGTGAACAATGCTACACTCAAGGAACCCAAAACATCAATACAATAAGCTTATCGCCGTACATCCATCACAATGGAATCGGTAAACGAAAACAAATATGTCAGCGCAACAAACTATATCGAAGTGGAAACGTTTTTCCACATTATTCATTCAGACAAGCGCACAAAGAGGTTTGCGGGGGTTAGGGGGATGGGGCGTAGTACCGGAAGCGGTTGCTATTAGTGTTATAAATGACCAAAGCGGTTGGAACCTTAAAGGTAACATTTCTCATATGTTACGATGGCCATGATGGGTGTCGTAGACGGGATAGGTTTGGAATGGGTGTTTTTTTAACCAATACTACTTTATACGATTTCTGATGATCATAAAGTTTGTTTGAGTATTGGGTTGTTATTGTATGATTTTTTTACATTGTTGTTTTGCCTAAGTAGGTAAACGAGCAAGCGGTCCGCTGATGGTAAGCGGCACCTGCCGCCCATGCATTTTAAGCAATGCGAAGCCGCTGCCTACCGAGAGCTGAGCCCTCTTTTTAAGCCTCGTTTAAAGAATTACAGGTCATTGCGCTCGGGGAACACCGATGCAGGGACTTGATTCCATAGATGGCTCGTGCGCGGTAAAAAATATCATTGAAAGCGCAGCGTGCTGCTACGGATGGATTCCACATAGTACGGAAGAACTCCACTACTATGGCGAGTGGTGCGGTGGTAAAGTGGTCTCACAGGAACTATATTCCGTTACTATTCCGAACTATACCGTTGTTCCTCCTGCCCACCGGTAGGACTAACCTATCTCACTACGCTCCCTTAACACGGGCTATTCGATTTTTAAACGTTATTTCACAGGATATTGATATATTTAATTGTAGCCTACCGAAATTCATTGAAGCAGCATATAAATGTGTAGAACAAAGATAAAATTGAAATTTACTAATAATATTAAGGATATATTTATAATATAATGTATTATTTATAGCATCGTATTGGTTGTAAACTGTAATTGATGTTATAACTTAGTGTAATAATAAATAAATAAATAAATATTACACAGTCCTTGGAGCACTCCGCGTGGAAGAAATTGAAATGAAATTTATTATTAAAATCCGAGATAATTCCGACGTGTGGTAAACGTCTGCGAAAGCAAGTGTTCTTGCGTTCAAGACGTATGTTTACATTACGTTTCTCTGAACTGGATGTTGAGAAATTGAGCACTTGCCGCTGAGTTCGTACACGTTTGACGATAGTTAATATAAATCAGTTTTTGTGTACAGATCTTGGACTAAATACTAATATTATACAGAGGAAAGATTTGATTGTTTGTTTGTTTGTAATGGATAAACTCAAAAACTACTGGATCTATTTTGAAAATTCTTTCACTAATAGGAAGCTACATTACTCCTGAGTGTTATAGGCTACTTTTTATTCCGGAAAACTTATACACGCGTGCGGAGCCGCGAGCAGAAGTCTAGTTTTTTATAAAGTTGCGGGAAAGTGACTGCAAGCGGAGTGGGATCCAGGTAGAATAACGACTGACGAGATATGATTATCCCTTGCTACTCGGCACAATTATGCCGTCCTGTTCGGAATCGGGTATATAAAGGCTGATCCCGTAACGCGCCACATTTACCTGGGCTACTATGGGAGGTTTAAAGAGCAACTTGATTGATATTTTCTCTTGTAGATAGTCTCTTTGCACCTGATGGTAAGTTAAGAGAAGCCCAAAAACATGTCGACCGGCAAGAGATAAACTTGCCTGGACCTTCGGCACAGTTATGCCGCCACAGTTGCTTCTTCACCTTCCGCTTGAAAGACTCCAAGTTGTAAGAAGAACCTACAAGTGAACCGGATATACACAGGCTGATACCGGAACACGACGAACTTACGTGGTACTAAAAATGTATTAATACCATACCACACCAGCCCTGCATTATATACTGCCCACTGCTGAGCACGGCCTCCTTTACAACTGAGAGGGTTAAGGCCTTAAAAAAATACTTTATTCATCACGTAGGCGAACATAGCCCTTATGATAAGTCAAGATACATTAAAATTGATTATAATAATAATAGTTAATACCAAAGCTAAGGTCGCTTATATAACTACTGACATTTTTATTAGGAGTAAAATCAATTATGAAAAATTAAATAAAAAGCCAGCTCGGGCTGACTTAGTCCACCACGCTGGCCTAGTGCGGGTTGGCAGACTTCACATACCTTCAATATTTAGAGAACTTCCCAGGTATGCAGGTTTCCTCACGATGTTTTCCTTCACAGTTAAAGCGAGCGATAATTCACAAAGAAAAAAATATACACATGAATATGTGTTAATACTAAGTAATAAATAAGAAAAAGTACCTCGGAAAACACGGCTTACACGATTTGTTACTTAAGCTTTATCTCAACAAGATTGAAAATCATTAGATTAGAAAGCTTACATCTACTCTCACAATATCTTTGTTTATAAGAATTGTAAATAACTTAGTTCCATCAACAACGACAAAAATGTTTACACTGGGAAAAAGAACAACAGAACATAAACAATCTACAAATTCATAAATAAACTCGTTTCTGTATCTCTCAACTTAAAAACAGATAAGTAAGCAAAACAAAGAAACATCCGGAAATTCCAGATTATTAACCGAAAAAACTCAAACAAAAATTACCTCCGCCGTGGAATGATCAAAGAACTTCCCCATGCTTTATTTTCGTCAGTAACTTAATTTCTTTTGTTTATGCAAAGTTAAGGAATAAATTCATGTCCTTTATCCCGGAGATAACAATGTGACTTGACCGTCTAACTTAGTACTTCAATGTCTGACTCAGTAACTTTGGTAAGTCTTTCAAAAACATAAAGGAATTAGGGATGTATTAAGGTCGTCGAGTTGCTTCCGTGTTATTGTAAACAGGAGGGAGATGTTTAAAGATTTCATGATGTTGAATATGATAGAAGCGGTTATGAATGTTATTTACTTAGCAAATGTCTCATTTGGAAATTATGAGGGTAATCAAAAATGAAATAGGTTACTTACTGACTTCATCATCATCATCATCATCAGCCACATGACGTCCACTGCTGAACATAGGCCTCCCCCAAAGATTTCCAGACGGACCTGTCAAAAGCGGCTTGTATCCAGCGTGTTCCTGCGACCTTTATCAAGTCACCTTTACTTACTGACTTACTGTATTATATTACTTTATTTTTTAGTCTTCATTTTTATTGCGGTCATGCATACAATTAGTAAAATAACAAATACCTTTGTTTATATTTCTTAAATTTTATAGGCTACGTTTATGCTGGGATTTTGCATAAACGAATAATGTAACTCCATCGAAATTCTTAACCAAATCACCAAAAAAAATTATAGACATATTTATGCATAGATTATTCGGGGAAACTCAATATCACTTCCCCACTTACGGAACAAGTTACAACAAATGTGAAACTCCGAGACACATCTGCGCTATACATTGCGAAATTTCAGTAATTTATCAATTCCCGCGTTGATAAGATTACATTTACGCTATATTACATCACTCCTGTTTTTAATTATAATTGCTTCGTGCGATAATGCTCTGCGAAGTATTCTTGAAATGCACGGTGTCTTACTGTTGATGCTTCGTGGGTGACCTAAGTGCAGTTCTGGGGTCGTGCTTGAGGCCTTTCTACAACCATTAAAAATAACTTTATGTTTGGAATTGACATACCTTAGTGATAAAATTATTGATAGGATATGTCATTCCTATACATATTTTAGATTTCGATGAGCGTTAATGATTGTAGGAAGGCACCACCAGTCTCTAGTAGCAACCGTAAGGTCGATATTGTTTTGTGGTTCCTCTGAACCATTTCAGGTTCATCAGAGTAGGCTATAGCCGGCTTTAAGTAGGGAACGATTACTGGAAAATATCTCTTCTCTTCCCCCGGCACCGCAAAATCTTGAAGTGATTTCAAAAGGATTTTCGTCCACCACGCTGTTTTTTTATTGCAGTCGAATGATGACACGTGCATGGTGCTCACTTGATGGTAAGCAATACGACAATAAACAGTAGCAACACCAGACATAACTTTAAATTACAAAGTACTACGTGGCACTCCACTGCGCTCGTCACCCTGAGATATTAGATGTTAAGTCTCATAATGCCCAATAAAGCTGGCTTCAATGTCCTTCAAACAGGACCACAACAGTGGCTTAAAGCAGTCACATCCAAATTGTTTTATTAAAAAAATATTACCTCTAGTCTGTACTTCTATGCTATTACAGATAAAATACTGCGGCTCATGCTGACCAGTACTGTAGTTTTGAACAAGGCTGATTTTTAGACTGACTTCCTAGCCTGTTATATGGAAGATTCATGAACATTATTATCTATTTTAATTAACAACTCTTTAGTAGTTCCCTCTACAGGTTAACTTGTGTTCTCGGCTAAAACTTGAGTATTGTCGGACACAAATTTCGAACAGTTCTACCTTTGTTCAACTCAAGTCAAGTCGCTCGATTTCTAGGAGAAAGTTAGAGTTAAGTTAATTTAAGCTTCGTCGGGCGAAAACAAACCGTCACAGGCTAACATCTTAGGCAAATGTCAGGATTAACGGGATAACACAATGGCGTTCTGAAAATTCTTATAACATTAACTACTTAGTAGAGAAATAACTGATGACAATTGAAGTACAATAATAAATTAATGTTTTTTAAGTTATTTTTTATAGCTAGCAATTAATTTCGTGGGTGACCTGATGGTTAGCTTACGTTCGCTTAAACAAACACATTTCCTACAGCCATGGTCGATTCATTGACGAATGGACATTGATATTGATTGGGAAGGAGATGCTTTAGATCTCAGGCAAGTTCTCTGATCGTACGCAATACCCATCACTACGACCTGTGCCTTGTATTTCGTGACTACAACAGATAAATGACATTTTTGTTCAATCATAGCTTTTTGAGGTCAGTTCAGTCATGCTGTTTACAAAATGAAGGTTCTAATGCCTAAATAGAATTTAATTCACGGAATCTTTTCAGCAATAGCATAAGGCACTTTATTCCTTACAATAGAGAGTAAGCAAAAATACGACGTACGTATTTGCTAAGAAAATTATGAAAGGCGCTTTCGACAAAAATGTATGGGTTGCTAATATAACTGGGACAGGGCGCTGGCTAAGTGAGGTATATAGGTCACTGACCCTTTTCCAAAGCATTCGTACGTAAAATCAAAACGACTATTCTGAGCTCTTGGAATCTTACAAAATCTTGGCAATTTCTACGGAAATATTAATTAACGCGATTACTATATATAAGGAAGCGTCTTTGGAGTGGCAAATGACAAAGGGGGTCATTATGATAAATGATCACGCATACATCCACTAGTCATTTTTTTTATGGCATTGAATGACGAGACGAGCATGCCGTTCGCCTGATGGTAAACGATACGACCACCCATAAACAGTAGCAACACCATCCAGCACCTTGAGTTACAAAGTTGAGTTACAAAGTACTGTGTGGCATTCCACATTCCGACTTACTATGTCCTGTAGTTACACTGGCTACAATTTCCGTCAAACCGAAACACAACAGTGCATGCACACTGCTGCTTGGCGGTAGAAATAGACATTGCGGTGGTTCCCACCCAGACGGACTCTTACATATGAGAGACCTACCACCAGTAGTCTATGGGAGCTTTCCGATTTCATCAGATTTAATGAGGGCAAATATTTCTAAGCATACGCTGACGTTGGATTGACTAAAGTTGGTTGACCATAGAGTGATAGTATCTATGATCTTTTTAGAATGAGTGTTACATAGGTGCTATGTGAAGTGTCAATTTACCCACTAGGTATATCCAGGGCCGTAGCTAAGGGGGGCCATTGTGCCGCCAAGCCCTACCTTAAAATAAATATGGATTCACGGATTTAAGGGAATTTTGATACAACCTGTATATCACCCAAACAATTATATAAGCCTTAAACTGACTCACACATGTTCACAAATCAAGTAAGCCAAAAATCGATTGACCAGAACAAGACCAGAAAAGATCAAGTAACATTTTGACTTCAGCCCTACTTGTAACCACAGTTGCCCTACCTTAAATTCAAGTCTAGCTACGGCCCTAGGTATATCGTCGTGCCTTGGTGTCTAAAATCTGTTGGTTCTCATTAGTACGAAAGCTAGAGTAACGTTAATAAATTATTGGTTCTAAAAGCAGTAATGCCAACTCGGTAAAACCAAGTTCCAGGGTGGGTTTTTACCATAGGAGAGTCTCGTGCCACGCCTATGTCGATTTATCTTCTTGACGCTAATCAGCAGTTTGCAGATGCTTATTTTCAATTAAGATGAGCCTAGTCTTGGGATAATCTATATTGTAACACGTGAAGAAAAAACTTAAGCACTTTGCGCGTCCTGGGTCATGTGAAATTTGGCATAATTAAAGTTCATCTTATCTTACTTCTTACTTCTTCCAGTTTTTTCTCTGACTCGAGCTTTTTGCTCGGTTTAACCGACCACCCGCCCTGAAACCCTCAGGGAAAAGATGATTCAGTCTCCCCGTTGTTCCCCATGTACGAAAAGTGGATCCCCCAACACTTTGTTCAATATTATAGAAGTATGGATTGCTGCCTGTTTTTGGAGAATGTTAATATCTATTTTAGAATTTAGTGTGTTGATATACCTGGATAAACTTTTTGCTACTATACCTGTTGAACCTATTACTATAGGGATGACCTGTGTTTGCGTGTTCCATAATCGCCTGATTTCGGTTTTGAGTAGATGGTATTTACTAAGTTTATCTATTTCCTTTGCTCCTATATTATAATCTGAAGGTACTGTGACATCTATGAGGTAAGTGAAATTATTTACTTTATCTATATATATTAAATCTGGTCTATTATGTGTTACAGTGATATCTGTCTGAACTGGTATTTCCCACATGATTTTGGTTGTACTTCTTACTAATATTATAAATGTGAAAGTTTGTGAAAATGTTTGGATCTTTGTTTGTTTGTGTGTTTGAAGCGGTGATAGCCTAGTTGGAAGTGGAACGGTCTGGCGAGATGAGCGTCTGCATGTTCAAAACCGAAGGGATATTTATTGAGCTTTATTTTATCGGATCGACCGACTTATTCATGTCTAAAGTTTCTACAACTTAGGGTTGATTTCCAATCAGATAATAGTTTTCGCAGGTTCAAAACCCAAGGGCACTCACCTCTGACTTTTCTAAAGTTATGTGTGTATTCTTTATGAATTATCGCTTGCTTTAACGGTGAAGGAAAACATCGTGAGGAAACCTGCATACCAGAGAAGTTCTCCATATGAATTCCGAAGGTATGTGAAGTCTACCAACCCGCACTAGGCCAGCGTGGTGGACTAAGACCTAAACCCTCTCAGTAGTAGAGAAAGTCCATGCCCAGCAGTAGGCAGTATATAATATATATTACTAGCTTTTGCCCGCGGCTCCGCCCGCGTGAATGAGTTTTCCCAGTATAAAAGTCCCGCTTAAAATGTAGCTTATATGACACGTTCGTAGATTTACCATAGCAGCGCCATCTATTGATTACTTACTCAACCCAGTCGAATGGTATCGACATCTGTTAGAATCATTTGGAGTTAAGATAATTGTGACTGTCAAATAATAACAGACAAATAATTAGCAATAAATTAAAATTGCGACTATAATTTGAGATTTAAACTATCCTATCTCTCAAGTTGGATCGAACTGCACATGGTGTGCGAATTTTATTATAATCGGTTAAGTGGTTTAGGAGTCCATTTCAGGACAAACATTGTGACACGAGATTTATATATATTAAGATTATTAAACAATAATACAGATTTGGATGAAATTTGGCACACGGGTAGATCATGACCTGGATTAACACATTTATCCCGGTAATTTGCGTCCATGGGAATTATCAAATAATGGATATTTCTTATCTGATTCTTCAAGTAGATGGCGCTGGCGTCTTACTGTGGTTTAGGATGTTTTGTAGCGGGAAAGGCTATTCACGCGGGCGACGCCGCGAGCAAGACCTAGTATAAAAAAAAACTGAATTGCGGTCGAATTTCGTTCAGAGGCCGATAATATCTCGCGGTGAAAGGCTCACCACCATGGAGTATTTTAAAATTAAAGTTTAAAAAAAAACTTACTTCAAGTCCACCAAAAATACGACTTGAGCATACCTATTCAGTTGTATGACGAACTATTCACTTCTTATCTGATAAAATGGAAACTAAGCTTTACAAAACAATTTATTTTTGAAAAACACTACAAATTGACTATTTCGAGTTGGTTTCCCGCGAAATGGCTGCAGGAAATACGACGTTCCATCTCATTTTCATGAATAAAGCAGCACGAGGAATTAAATACGGAAGTCTAATTGAAAACAAGAAAGTTCTGTTCTAAAGACTCGGTTGTACTGTGGGCGGGTAGAGACTTTTTCTTTGCTTCATATTCTTGGTAGAAATTAAATGATTACTACTTAGGTTAAATAAAAAAAATATGTGATTTGGGCAAAAAATTATTAGCTGGCAAAATATCACGTGTGTCATTTGGAGTGATCTCTCATTACCCAAATAGGTTTGTAAAGATGTTTAGTTATTTGGATTTGGCGGAAATTCGGCACACTCTCAGGCCATTTACTGGAATAACATACAGGAATTCTACAAAGACATTCAATGGTATAGTTAGTTATTTCTATATCGTAGGCATACTTTTTGTGCCTTTAATTTTGTACAAAGTCTTTCCCCAAGAGAAGCCGTTGAAAAAACACACAGTCTTCAAAATCTTTGCCCACTTGAAATTAATTTGATACATATTTAGGACTTTATCTAAAACAAATCCATCTCAAGTTGTAAAGCAAACCGACAATCCCATCTCGCTGTCGGTGTAACCGCGCGGACATCTTGAAAAATGGACGGGCGTCGGGAGCCCAAATTAAGATACACGGGACCCTTAGTCGGCGCGTCACGTCTGAAGCTATATTATTTTATTCCATTAGTCGTCGTCACACTTTTTCCAGATCCTAAAAACTGATGGAATTTTGACGCTTTTTATACGATAAAAGTAGTTGATGTGGTCGTAATTTGATGGAAGATCTAATTGTCTGCTAGAGCTCTGAGCTAGGCTACAGACTGTTTCTTTGATATTTGACATAAATTACAGTAAAATAAAGAAGTTACCAGTTTAATGTTAAACAGTATCTATAAGATAAACTCAACCAAAAAAGAAAAAACATCACTTTACGATTCTATGAAATTTAAATCGTATTTTTATTAATACGACATTTCCACTTGGATCATACGACGCGTTCGCGCGCCGAGTGTGAACTAAATCCAATTAATATTCAAGTATTAATTATTCATTCATTTGAACAAAAAAAGCGGTGCCCTTTGTTGTACACTGTCGTTTTTTGTTTTCGTCGAAAAACGATTTTCTGCCAATGAATATTTTAACAGAATATCGGCCGGCTTTGGTACCAAAATCCGTTTGATTTTCAGCGTATTTGGCGGGTACTTGTTTTTTATTTTTAGTATGGACTTTTTTCTAATACAACTAGGAATATATAGAAGTGACACAATTGAAAATAAGCGAGGGAATTCCATATAAAGTACTAACTACTAAGTCTTTGAAATACCTACAAAGGTCTGCAAACTGAACTGCTCTCATCTCGAGATACATTGTAATACTATGTCTAGTAATTAAACCGGGTCTAATGTTCAAATTGTTTACATATTGAGGGCATAAATAGAAAAGCCTAGTCCGGTGTGGCCAGAAAAGCCGACTCGCGTCAAGCTACTGGCCGGTAGGTTCATTAAAAAAAAAACTGGTTGTATGTTCCCAGACGGACTCAGCATACAAGAGATCTATCTAGAATTCGTATTCACAGTACAACGGAGAGGTCAATACTTGTTGATCTAGCAGACAAACCTCGGACTTTTCGATAAAGATTTATTTTTGGAATCGTACTGATAAATGTGAAAGTTTGTTAAGATATTTATTAGTGAACGCCGAATTGAACGGATTTGGATTGTTTTTTTTTTTTTATTAGTAGAAAAGTTACATACACGCAGTCCGATGTACGACACACACACTTTAAAAACTTTACGACTACTGTGCCTGCATGTAGGGGGTTAATGGTCACATTCGTCACACTGATAGACTCGATTAACGTATCAACAACGTTTTATCACAGACTAGCTTTTGCCCGCAGCTCCGTCCGCGTGATATACTTTTTCCGGGATAAAAAGTAGCCTATAGCATTCAGGAGTAATTTAGCTGGCATGAGTGAAAGAATTTTTGAAATCCGTTCAGTAGTTCCAGACAAACCTACAAACAAATCCACAAACTTTTACTCTTTATAATATTAGTTTAGGCGAGTACATATTTTATATTGCGTAAGGTCATTTACGCGGACGAAGACAAACTTAGTTATGTAATAAATACATGAGTCTTCTAGATTCAAGACTCTATCCCAAGAAACCAAAACTACAAATCAAAATTATGAAAAATGGTCCATAATTCACATCCAACGTCTAAGACGTAGATGCTAAAATGGACCACTTTGGGACAACTGATGAGGGTTCGGATGGACTTGGAGACGTGTAAACTGCGACACTTGGCTATGATTTGAATATTACATTTGAGGAAGGCGCGGAGTATTCACGAGATATTTATATAGGAGACATTTTATTAGAATCCGAACCGCAAATGGGGGAAATAAATGCAGCGTAGGACAGCAATGGTTTACGCATACGCATGCTCACGCCTTTTATCCCCGAAGGGGTAGGCATAGGCGCAACTAGTGCACCCACTTTTCGCCAAGCGTATTCCGTCCCATGATGTGATAGGGGGCGAGCCTATCGCCATATCGGGCACAAATTCCAGACTCCGGGCTGATACTGAATAGAAAAATCCAATATCACTTTGCCCGACCCGGGAATCGAACCCGAGACCTCTCAGCCTTGCAGTCGTACCGTAATACAACTACGCCACCGAGGCGATGGTTTAAACAGATATTAATGCACATAGATTTATGCCATTGATAAATAAAATTCAGTAAAATGTTGTTATAAGTAAGCTTTAAATTAAAGGCCGCTTTTGACAGGTCCGTCTGGAAATCTTTAGGGGAGGCCTATTTTATTTTAATTGCATTTAAGTGACGAGACGACCGTGTCGTGCCGCGTGCGCCTGATGGTAAGCGATACGACCGCCCATAAACAGTAGCAATGCCGCACATAAGTTTGAAGTACAAAGTAATGTGTGTCATTCCACTGCGCTCGTCACCATGAGACGTAAGATGTTAAGTCTCATAATGCCCAGTAATTACGGTGGCTATAATGTCCTTCAAACCGGAACACAACAGTGCATGCGCACTTCTGCTTGGTGGTAGAAATTCACATTGTGGTGGTACCTACCCAGGCGGCCCCTCGCATATGAGACCTACCACCAGTTCTTAAAGCACCTATGTAAAACAGTGGATTTCAAGTGGCTGATGATGATCAAGCTTTAAATAACAACTCTGTCGAATCTTCTGTGTAACAAGAGCAGTTTTATATATACACCATTTTACTGTATTTGAGAAGGATGTGTTATGTACAATTGGTTGGTATTTTTTGTTAAATAGTGATAAAGCCAATACGGGTCTGCTCGCTCGACTACTCCAATGTAAGCGACTCCGAGGTGGACGACAATGCGGGTGGTCGGTCTCCTGTAGTTGTAGACGTCAAAGGCGTCCTGTAGAGCTCGGGGGCATCTTAACCCCCTCATATAGGTACAGGTGGGCCGCAATGCGGCATCACGCAGGGGCGGTTCCGTGCAGCTATCTTCGTGCAATAAGATACCCCGGGGCCTTCCCGTAGGCGCCGAAGAAGGCCATCGTGGATTTTGGTTGGTATGCCGGTGTACATAGTGTTAGGGACTCGATCCAATGCTCGCTCGGATGATGCTATACTCCCGAGTGTAAAATTGGGCCGTAAGATCGGTGAAACCAACATAACCGTCCACTCACCCCCCAATGGTGGTAGCAATAACGCGTTTTTTCTCGCGACAAAAAAATCAATAATTGTTTCCTGAGTTGATGTCATTGAGGACTAAAGTAACTAAGCATTTGATTAACATCTTATGTTTCAGAGGTCTAGTACTGTATAATGCTTTGAACCTAAAAGTTGGTGTAATTGATAGGTCTGACCACAAACAAATTATTCTTAATTTACAATTAATATCTTTGAATATGGTCAATCCATTTTAAATACTAATTATAATAATGTAACGATTTACGTGACATACAAATCTCATGAATATTCATACAAGCATTACCATAAACAAACATCAGTGTGAACTGCGAACGCATTTGTAATCTGGTGCATTAATGGCTCATCTTCAAGTAAGATTTCGTGGATTAATGAAACTTAGGATATGCCTATGTCTAGTAGAGGACTTTCAAAGGTTGAAGAAGAAGAAAGAGAATACAAAAATTAATTGTTACTATACTCCATCGGTTTTAGGTATTTAACTAAATGTAAACCAAAAAATGACATATGATTCCCAGATACTCAACATTTTCTTACGAAAGTATTTTCGAAGACTATTGTGTCAATGAAACTACGGCGTACAACAAACACTTAAAATTATTAAATTCACTTTAGAAACAAAACAAATAACTAACAACACTAATTATCAAAATCAAAGCGAAACCTATGATAAATAAATAACTTTCTACAATACGGAAATGTATAGATAAAATTGGTGTCTAGTTAACCGATTAAATTTAATGGCGGTCAGTTTTAATGGCGTGCTACGTGATAGTCATACTCTTAAATTTTGTAGGGTTATCTATTACGATCTATTGGAAAAATGTTTAGCGTGCCTGTCGTATTAGCTCTTTTACAGTTGAAAGATCGAGATCCTTTATACAAGTATTGTAATTTATGATAATTAAGTGTGTTCGCGCTTATTAATGAATACATACACACACACACTCACGCCTTTTATCCCCGAAGGGGTAGGCAGAGGCGCAACTAGTGCACCCACTTTTCGCCGTGTATATTCCGACTCATGATGTGATAGGGGGCGAGCCTATCGCCATATCGGGCACAAATTCCAGACTCCGGGCTGATACTGAATTTAAAACCCAATATCACGTTGCCCGACCCGGGAATCGAACCCGAAACCTCAGCATTGCAGTCATACCGTAATACAACTACGCCACCGGGGCAGTCGAAGAAGCGCTGGATTAGAGTGTGACTTTTGTATTTAGTCGGCTAATAAATTTCTGAGACGAATAGCATTTACTCAGAAGTTATAGAACAGGCCCTAAGACTTTCGTAGGTATATAGAGGTACGTATAAGAAAGAAATAACTTGTCTTATTGGTTGATTCGTATTAGGTAACTATTCTTTCCTATTCACAGCGATACAATGCCCCAAATCAATACAATTCTGTTATTATGATATTATTAATTAAACTAATGTAACAATGGTTTCCATTTAATAATAGCAGCCATTAGGCGTATTGCGTATTATTTTACAAATAGTTTGTAGAAATTATAATTACATTAAACCAACTTCTGTTAGCTGCTTCGTAAGCGTCAAAGAGTTTTTCCGAAATAAAAAAGCGCCATATATTTTCCAGTGTTAAAAAGTAGCCTATGTGTTCCCCAGGATCTCAAACTATCTTCATACCTAAGTTCGAGTTCGTACCGAGTCTATCGCGTTCAGACTGACAGACGCGGTGGTGGACTTTGTTTTATTATATGTACGTAAGGAAGCGGCGATAGCCTTGTTAGGAGAGGAATGGGCTGCAGAGACAAACGTCCGCAGGTTCAAATCCTCAGGGCACCTATGAATTTTCGGTCGTGCAATATGATTTGGGTTTTTCTGCTGAGTATCAGCCCGGATTCTGGAATTTTTGCTCGATATGCCGATAGGCCGTCCTCTATCACATCATGGGATGGAATACATACCTATAGCGGAATATAGGTGGCTGAGGGGTGATGTGTATTTGTGTGTATGAATAGTAATAAAAAAGTGTGTGTGTACTTATATACACGCGTTAGAAGTTATACTTCTTTAGCTTAACAAGATAAAAATCTTTTTAAATAACGCACCAAAAGAAATATAAGTTCAAAAAATCTTCTATAGTAATATAGGAGTAAAATATTTGTACGCCTTTCGGAATCTATTGAGTGTTTTATACATTAATTGCTAACAAACTTCCAACAATTATCTTCACAAACATTCACATGTTAAAATAATGTGAATCTTAATTTTACTGACCTCAGCTTATTCTTCATTAACGAGTGCTAAAGTTTAAAGGAGTTGCAGCTCTGAGGTTTATATCACTTTCTGTTAATTAACGAGCCAAACTTGAACTGATTGCCCCCTCAGCTCTACGGTAATCTGATATTTCTTCTACTACTTGTTGGTATCCCAGTCCAAAAAGGTGTCAGAAACTAAGTCAAAAAAATCTATTAATAAAATATTTTGCTTAGTTTCGACCAGTGGCCTGCCAACACTACAAGGCAAATCGTGTTAGCATTTCCAATAACAGCCCCCGACTTGACATACGAAACCCAAGACCGCGCGGCTCTCAGTCCACGCTGAGATGTACTAGAACCCACAGAGTATTGAGATTAAAATCTAATGCCGTTCCAGTTTTTCTTATTGTATTGAATGACAAGATGAGAATGCCGTTCGCCTGATGGTAAGCGACACGACCACCCATAAATAGTAGCAACATCATCCAGCACCTTGACTAACAAAATCTATACTTTTTATCTATACTAATATTATAAAGCTGAAAAGTTTGTTTGTTTGTTTGTTTGAACGCGCTAATCTCAGGAACTACAGGACTGATTTTGAAAATTCTTTCACTAATAGGAAGCTATATTACTCCTGAGTGCTATAGGCTACTTTTTATCCCGGAAAAACGTTTCCACGCGGGCGGAGCCGCGCGCAATGCTAGTATTATAATAATTTTATTATTAGTACTCTTTTATATACTGTTCCACTGCTTGGCACGGGTCTCTTCTACTACTGAGAAGCTTTAGTCCACCACGCTGGCCTAATGCGGGTTGGCAGACTTCACATACCTACGTAAATGTACTGAAAAATGATAATGCTCTTTTATTTCAATGATAAAATACACTCCAAGCTTTTGTAGGTCGTAAATAAAAACAGAGTTACTGGTTCACAAAAGCAAACGATTCATTACACGAGTTAGGTACTATGCTTTGCAGCTTCCAGTCAAATTTTGCTTTACGTTTTTTGACTTGTAATTAGACTGTTTTTAAACTTAGGTTGTAGAGTTGGTTTTTTGAAGGCATGGCTCTTGTTAGGCATGGAGATTTGGAGTTTTTTTATTAAGCATGAGCAAATTAGGATAGTATATGGAGGTTTTTGGGCACTAATAGTTTACAGGCCTTATTAGATTCCCGAATCTTTAAATTTCACAAGAGTAATATAATTAAGTGTTTTTAAATTACAAAAATGTGACCCTAACTTTAAGGTTACGTGATTTTGGACTCTCATGAAGGTGCTTCTCTGGATTCATGCACCACGTGCTCGAGATGAAAGGGAACTGTACATGAGCGAGCATAATTATTAAAAAATACTCCGCAGTTACGAATTTCACGTTCGTTAAAGTTACATTTCACATTTACCAAATTATATCCTGCAGTATTTTAAATCAACAGATATTTTAACAGCATCTGGATCAAGAATAAAATATTCTCATATTATGTAACAAAGATTTATTCTGGAGATTGAACATGAATCTATTTTGATAGAATCATGTTCAATCTCCAGAATAAATCTTTCACTTATTCGAAAGATGAAAGGGATATTCCCCTTTGAGCTCATTTTAAAATGTAGTGCGCACATACCTCACTTTACCACGAAGATCAGCCTAACCAAGATTAACAAAAAAAATCTTCCCCAGGCCGACCACAACCAACTCTAACATGGCTGATCAACAACAAGCCTTTGGAAGACCACACCCTGCTGAAGAACGACGGGAAAGTGATAGTGAGCAGGATCAGCGTGGGCGGCGCTGAGCGGAGCTGGTTGAACACCAGTATACGGTGCCAGGCTACTAATACTCCCCTGCTGAGCCCGCATGAGAGGACTGCCAGGGTGGAGATGCATTGTGAGTATTTAGGATTCAGGGGAATGGATACAAAGAAAGGTACAAATCCAGGCAGAGTCTCATGGCTTGATTGTAGAATTGCCACATCAATAAATATCATATATTGGCTTTTCCTGATTTCATCATCATCATCATCATCATCATCAGCCACATGACGTCCACTGCTCCATCTTCTGCTTTCCCGATTTAGCTCATTAGAATTCTAAATAGTTCCATCTTCAAAGTTTTAAAATTTGGCCATCTATGTTTAACAATATCTTGAATGTAGAGTTCCTACACATACATGATTGATTAGGTAATTTTAATATTATGATTCTTGTCTCAAGTGCGTCCCCTATCGGTGATGATCACGAACAAACCAGGACAGATGTCTGCGGACAACGAGATGACGCTGGTGTGCATCTCCCACGGCAGCAGACCGCCGGCCCAGATTACCTGGTACAGGGAGAACAGAAGATACACCAAAGGGAAGGTATATGAGTATTTTCTATTATGTTCATTATATATCGTTTCGATACTTGATTTTTTGTTGTTAGTCTATAAATATGTACACGGAGAGTGTGTACTCAAAAGCTAGGTACTGATTACAATACATTGTGATCGCGCTTTATGTAAAATCAAGCTATCAAACTACAGCACATATCTTAGAGCATTTAGCATTTAACCATCTCTCTGGCACATATAGGTTATAAAATTCAAGAAATGTCAATAATGCTACTAAATTCTACGTAGAGTCGCTGGCTTGAAGCCCTGAATTAGATATTGAAAATGCAATAAGCCTTTAAGATTATTTTCATTATGAAGTTCACTTAAGTATAGCTATGCATAGAATGATCTCTTACTCTAGAAGTAAATTTATCCAACTGTATAACCATAGCAACAAGACACTGGCTTGATTGATGGCAAACTGATTGCCCATAAACAGTAGCAACGCTACCCAAAACCCCAAATACAAACCCAATCGAACTAGATTTTAAATATCTACTACCCAGCTCCATCAGTTTGCTGACAGCACTGAAATTCGACAGCACAGCGAGTTCACGAACGAGACAACGACAGTGAGCAGGCTGACGATGCTGCCACAGCCTGAGGACGACGGCACCGTGATCAGGTGCAGGGCAGACAACCCAGTCCTGAGGGTCGCTTTGGAAGACTCCTTCAGGATGAGTGTTGTTTGTAAGTTTGATGAGTATTTGATGCTGAGTCCCGGCCCTGCAGTATCAAATGAAAGAAACCATGCCATGTTGCGTTAACTATAAAACGAAAAATCTAAATTGGCGCTCCCAAAGCAGGTTTTTTATTTCTTCGGTCAGGCTAAGGATTATGTCGTCCAAAGGGATGTGTTACTTAATACATTGAGCATCTTAAAAGTAAACTTTTCATGGAAATAAATATTGTTTTGTTTAATCTCTTTAGAAATTTTACAGAAATCTAGAGAAAAATTTGAGCCGAAGATATATTCTTATTCAATTAAGGATAGTAGAATTCATTTTACTTTACTTTACTTGACAGCAGGATTTGAAAGTCACTTCATTCTTTGTCTATAATATTGTTTATATTTTGTCGTTTAATTAAGAAAGTTTGAAGAAACTTTCCCCCGTTCTCTTCATAGCAGCTAAACCACTGGTGGCATTATCTGAACATTTAAAAGTTCTTTTACAAGACATTTTACATTAAGAATCCTTAAGTTACTTAAAAGGGTTCTTACGTAATAACTACAATATGGTAGCTCGAGTGAACTTGGCACAAATTCAAAATGAGATCTATGTGCCTAAGATTTTAAGGAGGTTTTTGGAAAGCATCTCACTGCACATCAGAAACGAAGAACTGTTGCTGACGTTATGTTCCTCTACAAAGTGATTCACAGTCTTGTTTTGTGTCCAGACTTGCTCCTACGTTTGAAGTTCAACTTATTCCGTCTTAGTAGCCGCTTGCAAAACCGTAAAACATTTGCTCTTCCTTTATATAAGTCAAACCACGGTCAACACTCACCTCTCTATCGCATGTGCTCTTATTATAATGGAATTTGTAATAAGTTCGACATCTTTTTTGGTTCGAAGGCTTCGGCTAAGACCAGAATGTTTAAAACCATCGAGTAGTCTAAGGCCCGTATTCACAAACGATACTTAGCTAAGGACAGCTCAATGCTATGATAATAAGTCTGTTTTCGTTAACATTACTTGCATAAGTATAGAAGTAACACTGGCAAGCCATTCATTTCATAAACGATACTCAAGGGACTCTTTGCTGTGCGTTCCCATAGCATTGTGATTGGTTTATATTGTAATGAAACTTCCTCGAGTAGATTGACAGAAAACATCAAACATTGACTTTGAAATTTCAATTTTGATGGAAATTATCAATAGGTATTAAAAATGACACGGATTTTAAATAGTAAAAATACATTACATACATGCGACATCACCGATAAATTCTTGGTAGAAGCCACAACACGAAAGAAGGAGACAACTTGTAAAATTTTTAGTTAAAATAATATTATGTTCGCATTTGCATTATGGACACAAGTTTCGCGCCTTTATTGAGTAAAAATCTCCTAAAATGTGGTAAGTATGATGTTTTCCAGTTTGTTTCCTGGTTAT
This sequence comes from Sphinx pinastri, assembly GCA_947568825.1. Lineage (NCBI taxonomy): Eukaryota > Metazoa > Arthropoda > Insecta > Lepidoptera > Sphingidae > Sphinx > Sphinx pinastri. The sequence continues at coordinate 12,820,517 of OX387636.1, read as the reverse complement.
ATATATTACAATAATATAAAATGATAAGACGAATAACTGAAGTTGATTTCTTTTAGTTCAAAGAAGTTACCATATTTTACTTCTTCAGAGAGGGAATTAATCGTGGCTTTGATGCGGGAACGGCCTATTATTGAAGACACCGTACACATGCTCAAAATATAGAGCCAAAGAAGAAGGCTTGGGATAACCTGACAATAGCTTATAATGCACAGTCGTATGTTACACCCAGGGACAATGTACAGTTGAAAAGATGTTGGGAAAATATAAAACTTATAGAAAGAAGGAGCTCTCTCAAGAGTCAATGAGTATGATGCGTATAGAAAAAATATTAGATTATAAAAACAGCTCCATGCTTTACAATAAAAAAAAAATTAGAAATAGAACTATAAAAAATACATCTTGAAAATTTAAATATATTTGTTTTATTTTATCCGACCAAATTAACTAAAAATGCTGTGTTATAAAGAATCTCCTGTATCGGAGCGCCTCGGTATGTAGGTATTATATAATTTATATTATTATCATTAATATCCTCGATAATGATGCCATTGGATGTACTAATCTAAACTATCTTTCACTAATAGTAAGCTACATTACTCCTGGGTGCTATAGGCTAATTTTTATCCCGGGAAAATATTTTTATCCCGGAACAACTTATTCATGCGGGTGAAGCCTCGAGCAATACTAGTATTGTATAAAATCGAAGTTGCTACAATCACATGGCACGTTGTCATGAGACTCGTAGCCAACGTTATTATTTATTTATTTAATTTTCTTTGGAAATATTGCCTGGTTGTGATACTGTGAGATTTGAAAATCTCGATCACTTTTCTAGTGTTATTCGTTCTCTGTAGGTCTCTCTCTGTAGGTTCTTTCAAGGATATAATCATCAAATTCTTTTTCGCTACTGCAGTCCATCGCAAGTTAACGGATCAAATCAAGAAAATCACACGAATTTACAAACCTAACTTACGTGGTCTCTAAACCCGGTGCTAGATTGACGTTTGTGTTGATTTGCTATGCGTTGCGTAAAATAGCTCGCGAGCTCCTTTTGCTGTGCGTTCATTTTCCTAAATGCATACTGTCATTCGTCTCTTAAGTGTTGTTTAAGAATAAGTTTGACGGACCCTGTGCGTTCGAGAATACTATGCGTCCTCGGGTTGAGTGTTTGGGCATGACAGCCTACGCACTGCGTAGGCCAAGGGGCGCTGTGATTGGCTAATATTGAGATACAACTTTACATCAGTTGGCTGTCAGAAAAACAAAGCTGAATAAGGCAAAGAAAACGATAAAACAACCGACACTATGCGTTCGGGAGCACTATGCGTCCTCTAAGTATTGTTTGTGAATACGGGTGTTATAATTGCAACAACTTGTGTCCCAAGTGATAGTTAGTAGTTATATAAAATGTCATCCTAAACTAAGCATGCTGTGTTCACATATATAAGGTTGCATACACTTGTCCTATATCTTGTGTTTACCTTTAAGACAGTGTGTTTGTTGTTACCAGTTTTGTGAACCTATTATAATAAAAAAAAAAAAAAAAAAAAAAAAAAATTTATGTAAGTGAGTGTGGTTTGTGTAATAAATTATCTCTATGTTTCATTATCGTGTTATTTAATACTAGACAAGTTTATGTCAAGACTTAAACAGCTTTTAAAAAGCATTAGATGTAAGTAGATTATAAATCTAATGTTTCGTTACGTTTCCATTTGATGTTTATGTCGCGTTAAAGTTCGATATTCTATTTAAGTTCCCTGAGAATTTCTGATCTTCATCACGTGATATTATATAGGTACAAATATGCACCTTCGATCCTAGCTTGCAGGAGTTATAATGGCGGGTGTGAGGATGGGATAATCCCATATACTAGTCCTTATATTATTTTACATATTACTATGTGAATTATTGCTCGCTTTAACGGTGAAAGAAAACATCGTAAGGAAACCTGCATACCTGAGTAGTTCTCTATAAGAATTTCAAAAGTATGTGAAGTCTGCCAACCCGCACTAGGCCAGCGTGGTGGACTAAAGTCAAAACTCTCTCCGTAGTAGAGGAGGCCCGTGCTCAGCTTGGGCAGTATATATATAATACACTGCTGGTATGGTAGCCACATATACTATAACTTCTTTTCCTTTGCAGACAGACCAGTCCTGACCATGTCTTTGGGCAGCACCCTCAACCCTAACGACATTAAGGAAGGTGACGACGTCTACTTTGAGTGCAACATTAAAGCTAACCCCAAGGAGCATCGCATCTCCTGGTACCATAACGTGAGTGAGTCGGTAGTTAGTTGTTGTTATTATGTAGGTGTCAAGACCAACTAGCTCAACTCATGCATAAGTGCATTGTGTGTAACTGTGTACTGCCGATCTGCGATCAACTTAACTTACCTAATTAAATTTCCTTCTTCAAACGAGATTTAAAGTATTTCACGGTAGGCTGTGGGTGGCTTCGCTGTCCCTGACAAGATGCTTGTGGGAGACGGTAACCGCTCACTAGAATCTGGGCAGGTAGCTCGTCTGCTTTTGACGGTGTTAAAAAAATGGACGTCACAACGTGGTCTCAGACAATGTTAATCACCATTATTGGTGATTAACAATTGATATCAGATTCAGAAAGAAAATTGGCTTCATAATCCATCGTACCTACTCCAAAATATAAAAACTATAAAAATGGGGAGCAAGATGAAAAAATGAAGGGTTAAACTCAACTTTTACCCTCATTACCGGAATCCATTGTCACAACCAGTACAAAAAGATCTGCGAAATAACGTTCACTGATCCACAATTATTCTGTGTACTCTTTAAGTACTAAATAGTGGCCACTTTCCAAGTGCACGGGGAAGTTCAACAAAAAGTTGGAGAAAAATGAGCAAAGCAAACCTGCATGCAGGTACGTTTTCTATTCCGAGTTTTGTATTAGTACTGTACGGGCTTAGTCTATTACGGCAGAATAATCATTGTTAGGAGGATTTTCATGTATGTAAAGTTCCTTACAATGCTTTCATCGATGAAGCGATAATTTAGAATTAATTCACTCATACCTTCGAAAAGTCACGTACCCATTACCAAGTGTTTCCGACAATAGCACAAGACATCGGTTTAGGATTCCTAAAGCTCCATACAATGTATTTCATTTTTACGTCTGAGCGACGAACGAGATTTTATAGCATTTCTTATTGTTTTCTTCTTTAAAACTACAAGCTTTTAGTTTTACCTTTAAATACATCCTACTCTGAGATAACAGAACTCCTTGTGGATTAAAAACAAAAATATATACATATCAAAGCAATCACAAAATAACTTCTAATATAGAGAAAGATGCCAAGACTCAAAACTTCGTAATTCCGTACAGCGCGAATGCCGAGACGAATCAAAGCGTGATGCTCGAGAAATTCGTCTGACGAGCGAAAACGATGCGTTTGGGATATTTTTCCCCCTCAGCTCCCCCCATCCTGTTAGTAAATATGAAAAGGAATGTTTTAATGAGTGAAACAGTACTTAATCTTTATAATTATATTATGTATGTATATATATATATTATTAGCTCTAGTGCTGAAGTGAAGACCGCAATTGGGTAGACGTAGTGTAGGACGACCTGCGGTACAATGGACCGACGCGACGCGACGTCTTGAAAAAGGCGGCGGGTAGCGGATGGATGCGGGCTGCTCAAGACCGGGATGGTTGGCGATCACTTGATAAATGTAGTAAATAGGCCTTTTTTATTTATAAATACGTTAAATAGGTCGAAAATTATGTATAAAAATTTGATTCTCGCGAACAAGAGCAACCTTATAAAGTTATTTATTGAGAAGCTTTGGTTAGCTTGAAATTCCCGATGAACTGTTTAACGTTTCTAATCCAAACGAACAATTAATGCCACTTGATAGACTTTTTCATATTACATTGTTCATAACAATTATATGCTAAAATGGAAGCACGTAGCTTGTAAACATATTCACAAACGTAACTGAGCATACAGGAACATGGTAAAAATCCTGTTTCTCAATGCGTTCGGCATGACAAGCCATAGAATGGGACGCCATGGTTAGTTAACGTTGTGATACGACTACATTTCAGTTTACTATCAGATAAACAAGGCCAGAGATACGGAACACAGGAATACCGTATAATCCGAATCCGAATCCTACTAATATGATATATATATTTTTTTTAAATGGTCCTACCGGCCAGTAGCCTGACGCGAATCGGCTTTTCTGGCCACACCGGACTTTCGGATGAACGCTTTAGGCGCTCGCAACCCTTGATTTAAGTAACCAGCGAAAGTTTGTAAGTATGGATGTATGGATGTTTGTTATTCTCTCACGCAAAAACTACTGTACGGATTTCGAAGAAATTTGGCACACGGGTAGATCATGTCCTAACTTTTTAACGCGGGCGGAGCCGCGGGCAAAACCTGGTACAGTATAATCCGTTTTATATGACTCTTCATTTATGTTGACCAGCTGCTTAACATGACGAAATTGTTTTTTTTAGGTTTTCATACAACTTTTATGAAGAAAAAAATGATAACAATCAATAATTGCTTATAAAATATTTCGCTTACAATGCCATATTTTTAAAGAAAATTAAGCCTAATTATAGTGACGGATGAACAAAAGAATACCTACCAACTTTTTCTACCCATCCTCTGTGACGTTCAAGTCACAGTATACATATCTATACAGTAGAATATCTTCATACAAATGGTCGGTACGCGAGTGATACCTACGCGCCTCAAGTTTGGTACACATTAAGTAAACAAACAGTCGCGAGTGCGCCGCAGTAACGGACGAACGGTGTGATGGTTTTGTAAGTAGTAAGCGTGCATTTTGTGAACATTTGAATTAAATAAGTACTTACTTAATATGGCAAAGAGCAATTATAGACTATATTGTGCTGTTTTTCGTTGCTTGAATTCTTGTCCATGTTTTCCAAAAGTATATTTAATTATACTTTTTATCCGAATGCGGATTTTTTGTACTATTAAATTTATCAATTGATGTAGCTTTTCGTACATCTCAGTCGAGGCGCAAATATTTTTCAGTCACTAATTTATAAAGGTTTTTTTTTATTAAATCTACTGGTAAAAAAACACAACATGTATTTTAATTGAACACTTCTTATTTTATTCACAAATTATTACATTTTTAAGTAATATCTTTTACTATCTCAAAACCAGAAAGAAATTCTAGAATCTGAGATTAAATTAAAATATTGTAGTGGACGATAGCCTAGTTGGGAATGGAACGGTCTGCCGAGACAATGTTCGGAGGTTCAAAACCCAAGGCACACACTTCTGACTTTTCGAAGTTATGTGTGTATTGTTTATCAATTATCGTTCGCTTTAACGGTGAAGGAAAACATCGTGAGGAAACCTACATACCTGAGATTTCTCGATAAGAATTTGAGGGTATGTGAAGTCTGCCAATCCGCACTGGGCCAGCGTGGTGGACTAAGGCCTAAAACCCTCTCAGTAGTAGAGGAGGCCCGTGCTCAGCAGTGGGCAGTATATAATACAGGGCTGGTATTATTATTATTTATTATTACTGTAGACGGGCAGCCCTTTCGCGTGTTTACGTACCGCGCCGCTATAGGTAATTATTTCACGGACACGGCCGAATCAGAGTACTTGTAAATAGCTCTACTTTGTTCATGTCGTGTATTGGACTCATTTTTTCGTCAATTATTAGTGTCTAACCAATAGCATTGTTTATAAATATTTTTGGCACTAATACATTATTAAAAATCTTGATGCTTTGATGACTTTCGTTTAGTATGACGTAAAATTGCCGACCCTACGTGTTCGGGCGCTCTGCGAGCCCGCATGGAATTATTCATACAGGTGGTGAAATTTGACGAATCAAGTCTTAATACAGGGAACTAACTCAATTAAAAAGTTAGTTAAATTAAGTTTCACCCATAGAACAATAAAATTGTCAGCTGGCAGAAAATAATTGGAACTGTCTAAAATTATGTCAGGTTTGTAAATTAAATTAGGAGTTTGACGAAAACACCTGGCCCACCTTCTGCAACTTATTCTTTATTTATATTCTATTTGGTTGGGAATATATTACATATATTTTTAAAGCAGATGGATCAACCTATAATAGTTCATCTGATCATAAGTGGTCACCAGTGTACAGTCAGAAAAGTGTACACTCGACCACCTTAAGGTTTTAAATAAGTCGATAGTGCGTCATTTGTCACCAACTTGCAACTTACAACTAAAGAAGACAATAAGAATTATCTACTGTTTTCTTTCTACATCTCTGAAACGATCGCAACTACTTGGTAAAATATGAAAAATGGGCGTTTTATCTTGAGAAAGTGTACTAGCACCAAATTGGGTTATTGTACATCAACGTCTACAAACCTTAAGGTTTGGTCCAAGGGGGGATGCAAATTGGAAATTTCTTATAGGTAACCCCATATCAATAATGCAACGCAGATTAATAGAAAATTATGTAGGCATAGAAAACCCAGGGTTTTGGGCAGCTTACCTCTCCTGCCTTTATCTGGGTATATTCATGTCTTCAGCAAATAAACATAACTTATTATTTCAGGACCAACCGGTAAGTCAGAACATGTCCTCTGGAGTGTTCATAAGCACCAAGTCGTTGGTCCTCCAGAAAGTGACCAAGAGGGACGGAGGGCTTTACACCTGCAGGGCGGCCAACCAAATGGGGGAGTCCACGAGTCAACCCGTGTATCTTAGAGTACAGTGTTAGTATCTTTTCATAGATTTTTGTGTAACTAGATGGTAACTTAACAGTTTTTTTGTAAAGTTTTTTTTTGAGTACTATTGCGTTGTTAGCTTGTTTTATGGTATGAAATTGCATCATGCATCATACCCAGCAGTAGGCACTTACAGATTATGAATGATGACGATGATGATAATGTGTACGAGCAGTAGCTGGTTTAAAAGATTTCATAGATCGAATGAAGATAGAATCCATGAATCCAAAGTTTTGTGAAATGTTTAATTTTCTGCAAAATACGCATATTTTGTAAAAATGTGTGAAATTTCCCTATGTTATTTATACTCGTGACACACAGACGCGCCGGTGTGCGCGCAACCCACGCCTCTGGTGGTAGGCGCGCGACTCGACGAACCGCTGCGCGTGCGCTGCACGGTGGCCGCGGACCCTGCCGATGTTGCCTTCTACTGGCAGTTCAACAACAGTGGTGAGAGCTTCCAAGTCTCACCCGCTAGATACGGTAACTAGTCGTTCTTTTTTCATTACTAGCTGTAGCTTGTGGCTACAATATAAAAAAGTAGCTAGATACATAATTCATATGTCTCTCTCAAATATTATTTGTCAGTAAAAGTTTTATCAAAATCAAATTTTGTCGACAGTAATAGATATAAAGGTAATAAATTTAAAAAAGCTGTTATACAGACATAAATGTCACTACAATTGTATCGCATTGCGCTTATCCGGCCTAAACAAGACACAAATTAAGCCCCTTACACCCACTGCACAATTCCTACCGTGTCGTGTCACTGCGCAGTGTCCACAGGGGGCACGACGAGCGAGCTGCGATACCGCGCGGCGAGCGAGCGGGACTACGGCGCGCTCATGTGCCGCGCCACCAACGCAGTCGGACGGCAGACGCGACCGTGTGTGTTCCAGATCGTTCCTGCGGGTGAGTCAGCAGCGCACACACACAAACACACTGCCACACACATTCGCACAGTGGAGACTTTTATCCGGCGCGAGGATAGGGTCAGCAAATAAAAAGGTCAATAATTTCGCATGTAATATACTTTGGTGGTTAACAAGGCTCCTAGTGTAAGCACGAGGCGTTTGCTCGGTTCGTTCTTCCTTAGGCCACCTGCACACACAATATACTCACGCCCTTATCCCAAGCACATATCTGGTTAATTCCCTCAAACTGAATGAAAAAAATCCTCAATGAATTACTAGTTACAAAGTGTTTTCGGTTTGGAGTGCATAAACTTTTGTCCCTAAGATTCTTCGCAAACATTATTTTTGTTCCACCATTGCGTTTAAATTCACCCAAATTTAGGGGCTTCCTCTCAACCTGGTAACACTCGTTAGCAGTACCAGCTTGGGCGGCCTGGCGCGAGTTCTTGATGGGGCGTAGACAAGTTCTAGAAACGCCATAGGCTCAAATCTCTCTGTCATCACCAATACGAGATAGCTTTACTATTGAACAAAAAGGCAATAAAGATAATATTAAGAATACAGACTTAAAAAAAAGTCCTGGAAAATGGGTGCCGTAAATTTTATTTGTAAGAGGCGACCCGGTTATTAACATCAATCCTGGGACTGTCAATTGGGATGAATTGTAAAGTGTTGGTGAATTACTTTAGCATAATTATACCTTTACACACACACACACACACATAGTTGGGCACACTCTGCGTAGAACGCACAAAACGGACGGCAGATAGAGGAAAAACATTCTCGAGTGGAGACCACTTACCGGCAAGCGCAGCGTTGGACGTGCACCTGCAAGGTTGACAGAAGACTTGATAAAGGTTACAGGAATACAGCTGGATGCAGGCCGCTTTTAACAATATCCGTCTGGAAAACTTTAAGGGAGACCTATGTTCAGCAATTGACTATGGAGTCAACTGGTGGCTGATGATGACGAATGGGATTTTAAGGAAAGCAGTATAAAAATATTCTTTTCAATGACAGGCCCCGCCTTTGAATCGTACTAAGATAAAATTTTGTTGGCCCGCTTCTTCGTGTAGGAAGTTTTGAGGGCGACAGTACTTATCATCGTCTCACGATAACTTATAAATAAGTTGTATTCTACATTTAATAGAGTACAACCTATGATTTATAATACACTACAACTATAGAGGATTAATATGAATGTGCAGCTAGTATTAACCTCATTACTAATACTAATAAATTTAATAACTAGTTGTAATATTCAATAAAGCGGTTAAAGTGATCGTGTGTGTTCAAGATAGTTCCATGAACCATATCGCACCAGTTTTTATTCTCAATTATTCTTTTCCGGAACAATATAAAACACAATAACCTGTATTAAAAGTAAAATGAATCAAACATATTTTACTTTGAAATATAAACGCAAAAATCCGCTGATTCCAAGAAATGCAAAAGACTTATTATTCCAAGAACAACCGTATTTTTTCCTCATTAAAATTAATTCAAATGGAATCCATAAGAAAATCGCGGCAAATCTGGGCAGCTGGGACAAAGACTATTATTTTATTTAGGTTTTAAAACTGGGATTGGGTTTGTTTTGATACATGAAGGGTTGGAAAGAATAGCCAGTGTCGAAGCACTACCGCCTCATTGTACTGGAAATTTACATATGTTTTGATACTATACTCGAGTTTTTAATTCCACGGAGTACTTTGACAGATGCAGTGTTGCCAGAGGTACAGAAATTTTAATAGTTATGAGGCACATGTCGATATCTCAATATCAACGTTTACTATTATACTGTAAATTTCTTTCAATATACAGACACACCGGGATTTGCTGTTTTATAATAATAACTAGCGGTTTCCCGCGACTTCGTTCGCGTAAACTACAGGAATAATTTGATGGGTTATTGTAAAACTCTACCGAGCGTGAGGCCTACCTTTCACGCTGCCGTCCATCACGGAGATCGCAACAAGACGGGCAGCCCCCTGCCGTTCGCCGCGATCCGGTGGCCCCTATTAGTCGCCTTTTACGACAGGCAGGGGATATTGTGGTAAAACTCTCTCAGCACTCTTCTTCAGCAAAAAGACTACCTCACAGAAGTTGGCCACTGCACACCATGGTGTGAGAGGTCATAATCTCTGGCTGCTGACCATGAAAACGACCACGGCAGGCAGCGACAGGTCTCCTCCGACGACTGCTCTGAGAGCGCTGCGCTGCTCGTCCCAGGCGGGGCAAAATGTCAAATTTTATGGGTGGATAATGGTCATGGGTACTTACTATCGTGTGAGTTATTTAATCATTAAGTGTCTGGCTGCAGCTATAAAAATAATAATGATCTTGCACTTGGAATAATAGAAAAATTATGAACCATTTTACTCTGTATATTCAGCACAAAACCAATAAAAGATGAAAACAGAACTCTTCACAAAATCAACATTTAATTGAAGCATTCAGCCTTAAAATCAATGTCAACAGAACTAGTTTCACGTATAGCCAGAGCTATAAAACAGAATTTAATCGAGTTTATAGCCCGCCGGCAGCGAGAGAATAATGTGAAAATTACTTAGTTTATAGCCTTGCCCGATGTTGCGAATATTTTTATAAACGCTTCCCGTTTTAGTCTTCCATCATTTGATTAGTTGGCGCGAAAACATTTTCAATAAAATAAGGAGCCGTAGCAAAGACTTCTTTCTACAATCGGTAATGCTAATAGAAAACAAAAGAATGTATGGCATATCCTAGCCATAGACTTATCGATCGGATATATTGACTGCCTCGGTGGCGTAGTTGTATTGCGTACGCGTTACGAGTACGATTAGCGCGCTGAGGTCCTGGGTTTGAATCCTGGGTCGGGCCAAAAACATTGTGACTGGGTTTTTCCATCTTAAAAATTACTCAGTCGCAGCTCGGAGTCAGGAAGTTGGCGGTGTGATACTCCCGTGCCTCGGAAAGCACGTAAAGCCGTTGGTCCTGCGCCTGATCTCTCTCCGGTCATGTCGGATTGCCGTCTCACCGGACTATGAGAGTGAAGGAACAGTGTATTGCGCACTTGTGCACTAAAATATATCCTGCGCACCTGGCTGATCTCCGTTGAGGTTGGCCGCCGTGGCCGAAATCGGCTAGGAAGGGATTATGATTATATCACTCCTTTTGGAGAAAGGCGTCTTGACTACGGTCGCCTGGTTAGTGGGTTTTGTCCCTTTTTTATTTGATAAAATTTATTACACCTATAAAAAAAGTATAAGTGGCAATCACACACGTACAACTAATTGACGAGATCAAATTTTTAACCCTATGCCAGGTAAAATGCTGCGTATCCTATGTTTTATTTTATCATCAGCTCGCGTAAAGGAAAACATTCTGTGAGAAATTGCATATCTGAAACTCCTTCATCATTTGAAATGTATGAACTCTACCAACTCGAATTAAGGACAGCTTACTATGAGGATGCAAATAACATTTTCTTCCCGTGTTTACGTATTTGAATGTTAGTTCTTGACAAGAATTACCTTAATTAGTACCCTCCATATTTGCTGTAAACTTGCTTACTTCAATACATGTTTCTTCAACGAATGAAACTTACTTTTAAAGTTGTAAGGACATCCACATCTTCCATTGAAAGAACTAAAAACTAATTTCAAACTCCGCGAGACCTGAAATATCCTAGAATTCCAATTTAGGTCTTAGGAAGGCGTAAAATACCCGACATATTCGCATACTGCGTCCTACATAGGTGCCGAGCTGTCTTAAGCTATTGGAAGTTGCAAGTAAACCTGACTATATTGAGTACGATTTAAAATACGACCGAAGTTTCCCCCACCCGGCAATGTACGGTCGTAATGAGCAAACTTGTACTACCAACTTACCACTCAGATGTTGGATTTTTTAGAACGTTTGAGACGAAGTTTTTGGTTAGGTTTTACGGATTCTAATATCGCAAGGCGAATTATGTAGGTCTTAATTTTCACTTCGAAGCAATCAGGTGTCTTATAATTATAATAAATTTTATTATCAATGTAATCGGCAGATCGTAACCAAATATTAATTCAAAATTCAAGGTTTTTGAATCAAATATATAATTTACATTTTATTTCGCTCATTGCTTTCAGAATTACATTTATATTTCATTATTTTTCTATCTTTTAGAACTTGCATCATGTTTAATCACTTTTGCGTACAGAAACTTGATTAGATCGAGTGTATGTACGTGTGTACAAACAGTACAAAAAAGAGGTTCATCAAAACTCCTTGTAAAGGAAATCCAGTAGTAAACCTATGTGTCTTTGATATCGTACACGTCGGCTTCCTGATGTCATATTCACATCCTACGTGCTTTACCTTTTATATTGTAAACTATAGAAACAGCTTTGTATGTTACAAATTGACAAGGTAAAAGAGAAATAATACAAAAGTTCGTGCTAGTATCGCCAAATTGAAGGGTGGAACCAACTGTATATAGATTATTTTAGTTCTATAATGTGGTAGGAGCGAGTTTATAGACATATTATCTTATAATTATTGTTTGGACGATAGCCTAGTTGGGAATGGAACGGTCTGCCGAGATAATGTCCGGAGGTTAAAAACCTAAGGCACACACCTCTGACTTTTCGAATTTACGTGTGTATTGTTTATCAATTATCGTTCGCTTTAACGGTGAAGGAAAACATCGTGAGGAAACCTGCATACCTGAGAAGTTCTCTGAATTTCAAAGGTATGTGAAGTCCGCCAACCCGTACTAGGCTAGCGTGGTGGACTAAGACCTAACCCCTCTCAGTAGTATAGGAGGCCCGTGCACAGCAGTGGGCAGTATATAATACAGGGCTGATTGCATTGCATTGTTTAGGAGTTATAGTTTCGGGGTGGAGTAATGTACTTCATTTTTAACCACTGACGGAGAAAGACGGGTGTTATAAGTTTATATACTTAGGCGTGTAAGTACTTACTACTAAGTGAAATATATTTTCGGAGAAATTGAATTACCTTCATTGCATTAACCCTCTTTACGATCCAGCTTTAATCCCGGAGAAATGGAAAGCACTGGATCGTTGGGACCAGTTCCTAATGTTCTGCATACTCGGCCTATAACAACCTTAGCTCGATGGCTTTCTTCGACGCATTAGGGACGCGTATCTTCCAGACGAAGCGTGCGTGATGATGATGTCAGACAAAATCTCTTCGGAATGCCGCCTAGCAGTTCATCACAGTACGGGAACACAAGCCCCTGCGACCAGCATGATACCCACTCACACTGTCACCGAATACATTGAATTGTATAAATAACTAGCATTGCGCGCGGCTCCGCCCGCGTGGAAAAGTTTTTCCGGGATAAAAAGTAGGCTATAGCACTCAGGAGTAATGTAGCTCCCTATTAGTGAAAGAATTTTCAAAATCGGTCGAGTAGTTCCTAGGATTAGCACGTTCAAACAAACGAACAAAGAAACTCTTCAGCTTTATAATATTAGTATAGATAATCCGATTATATTTAGACTCTAAAAAAATAGAAACACACTGAGAACCACCTCCTTTTTTGGAAGTCGGTTAGAAATATCCTCAAGACTCCTACAAAGGTGTTTAAGAAACTAACTTTCCACCCACCGCTCCGCCCGTTTAGAAATCCTTCCGCGTAGAATTCTAACCAAAATTTAAAGTAAATTGCAAATACCTTAAAATGACGATAAGTTTTTCTGATATCCAATTTTAGTAAAACAAAGCCTATATTCTGGTCTCAATTATACTGTATCTACCTGTGAAAATTACATGAAAATCCTTTCAGTTGTGTCGGGGATGTGAGCTAGCAAACAAATAAAAAAACAGACCGAAAAGACTTCTACAAAAATGGTAAAGTGCGAGTTGAACTCTACCGACTCTACCTACCGAGGGTTCCGAAAACTTGTGGGTAAGGTATCTAAGTATATAAGTTCAATAGTTCACCAAAATTAATTAAATAGTATAAAACAAAGTCGCTTCCCGCTGTCTGTCCCTATGTCCCTATATCCCTATGTATGCTTAGATCTTTAAAACTACGCAACGGATATTGATGTAGTTTTTTTAAATATATAGAGTGATTCAAGAGGAAGGTTTATATGTATAATACATGCATAATGTAGTACAGAAACACTCATAATTTTAGAGGTTTCTAATGTGATTTCGTAAATAAATACATTTTTTTGCGCTTACATTGCAAACGCTGGCTAAACCCTACGAGATAGATCAAAATAATGTACTACAGTACAGTACACCTAAAAAAGGTTTACAAAAAAGTCGGCGATGGTATATGTCTATCTCTTAGGAATAACCCACAATAACCATTTTTTATTTTTTACTTTTTACGAGAAATAATGGCCTATTTACGAAGCGATTTTAAGCAATACAGGATTAATCCTTATCCAATTAAGTACCTTAAATACATTGTGGATTTAATATAAATCAATATAACCCTTTACAGCATGTAATTTAATAATTTAATTTTTTTTTTTTTTATTAAAATTTAATTTTAATAATTAAATATTTTCGACGATATTAAAGATTTAAAATGCAGGGACAGGGCAGGTGGAAAAATAAACCCTGTAAGACAACGCGATCAAAAGATATATGATTGTTTATCCTACTAATTTTATAAACGCGAAAGTTTGTGAGTATGGATGTATGTTACTCTTTCGCGCATAAACTACTGATCGGATTTCGATGAAATTTGGCACACGGTAGATCATGTCCTGGATTAACACATAGGCTACTTGTTATTCCGAGAAATTATAAAGCGGAACTTTAATCCCGGTAAAACTTCTTAACGCGGCCGGAGCCGTGGGCAAAAGCTAGTGTCGCATATTTTTGCATATTTTGCGATTTCGCAAGGGAGTCAAAACCTATAGGATATTTCCCGTTAACCTTGAATCATGAAATTTGACAAGAAACAAGGTCTTACAGTACATGTAAAGGGAAAAATCTGAAAACCGCAAATGTGTACTTTAATAACAAGAAAAAGCGAATTCACAACCTTTTCAAATTTAATTAATTTATAATTAATTTTGGCGAACTATTGAACCTATACACTTAGATAACTTACTTACAAGTTTTTGGGAATCCTCGGTACGCGAGTCCAACTGGCACTTGTCAGATTTTTTTACTCACCTTCTTTCTAATTACTATTCTTTCAATGTACACACAAATCAGGTTCTGTGTTTTATTATATGAATATAGATTATTTTTACTAAGTTAATTTCTACGGTGCTTTATGTACAGTCAGCTACATAAGTAGCTGAACAAATCCAAAATTTCAAACCGCCTGTACGCGTTCAGTTCAATTAAAACCCTTATTTTTCTTTGTGTGAACTAAAGTGAATCCCTTTTATTTTATTTTTGTGAAGAGAAAATTAAAATTGGTAAGAACACAAAAGTGTAGGGGCGATTTGAAGTTTTGAATTAGTTCAGCTACTTATGTGGGTGACTGTACGTTACACCCACTATAGAACATGATTCGTGAATAAAATAACATTTATAATGTCAAGAAGGCTTTTATCTGAGCTAAAATGAGAGTCAATCATATTTTTATTAGCTTCTACCCACGGCCCACTCGCGTTAAAGTTCTTTTTGTCTATTTAATGTTTGTCCATAAAATTTTCCAACCCAAATTCCCTTGGGCTAAAAACTTTTCTACATGATGGCTTCTGTTAATTGTACCTAGAACCTTTAGTTTACAGCACACAACCCAAACTACACCAGTATGTCTTTGTATTAACAATGCATTTTCGTGTTGTTACCGGTTGGAACAAATTTCCAGAAACTGTTGTTATGGCGCCTTCACTGAATGCTTTCAAAAATAGACTGGATAAGAATATAAATCAGTATGACACACACGCATCAGCTGTATAGAGCTGCTAGTGTGCTTAGCAAATAAATAAATATTTTTTTGTCACTAGCCCGCCCATCACCTCCGAGAAACTGCACAGCAAATAGAGTTACAAAGAACTCTGAACAGTATCTTACAGTGAGATGTATTGCTGGGTATGATGGCGGCCTAACCCAACATTTTACTCTGGACGTTCTAGGAGACACCACCAGGGTACTGGTCAATACTACAGCTGCTGTGGCAGGTGAGTTCTTAAATAAAGTAATGTAACAGTTATTTTTGAGTGAATAAAAAAATACAATACTAATTATACATAATAACGAGGGGCGTGTGGGATTAAAAACTTGGTAACGTACAAATAGAAGCAAAATTCAGTTAAGCACGTATCGTTAAATAAAAGAAAATTTTAATATATTATTATATTACTGTTTTTTAAAAGTTATAAATGTTGCTTTGTACAAAGTAAAACAAAAATTCTTAAGGTACAAAGATTTTAATTAACTTAGCGAAAGACTACAAATGTTTGTTCGCGATTATAATCCTGTCAATTATATTTAAAGTTTACAAGTAAAAGATAGGCGGTGCACGAATTAAAAGCGAGGTAGTACAGAAATATGTTATTTTGTTGCAAGTTTTTAAGCATCACGCTATGTCCAGATCTAGTGGTATGGTTGAACATAAGCTGGTCTTCCGTGGAGTCGCTGGCGGAAGACGAGGAACTGGTTGTGACCGCGAGGAACAGCAAGGGCGCTTCAGACCCTGTGCTGTTGAGGGACTTGGTGTACAGGGATGCTGCGAAAAGAGCAGGTAAGGTTCCTTATGAAAAGACTTCTGGATTGCCAAACTTTTTTATTACTAGATATTATTAATGATTTTAAAATTAGAAGTTTTTATTAAATTTATAGTTTTAGTTCTGAAATATGGTTGCGTCAGGAGATGAGGTTTCGCTATTTGATACGTAGTTCATTCCGTTGAGAAACTTATTAATATCAGGCTTAGATTGCCGAGTATAGCGGCGATAGCCTAGTTGTGCATGGAACGGATTATCAAGCACAAAGTTGCAGGTTCAAAACACAGGGCACTCCTCTGGTTTTTTCATGTTACGTGTGTATTCTTCCTCAATTGTTGCTCGATGTGATGAAAATATTGTAGGAATACCTACATAAGAATTCTACACAAAAAAATGAAGTCTTTCAACCCGCACGTAGCCAACATGGTTGACTGATGTCTAAATCTTCTAGGAGTAGACTAAATTTCACATTCCGTCTTGAGCAGCCGACTCGGACGGACCTATTGTTTGCCATAGCGCCAGCTGTGGCACACATTGTTCCCTCCGGGTACCTGCTCGGTCGGATAGTAGCGACCTCGCTACGCGTCAAAGCCGACGGGGAACAATAGGACTATTGTCCTATTGCTACCTGAAAGCTTTTCGGGCTAAACCGCGTCCTTCTCAGGACAGGGTTTCGCCCAAACGTCACGTCAAAAGAATTTATTGCCCCTTCAGGGCTAGCTCGGTGGTTAACCTACCGGTGTGAACAAGCCGAGCTAGCGGTGACCCGGCCACGCGCTGCGCCCCTTCAGGGCAAAGCAAAGCCGGACGGGTGCGGATTTGGAGGCTGTGGAGACACACCACAGTTTCCACCGCATATCGCCTTCCCTACCTTACCCTTCCCACAAATCCATCCCGTGTATCGGTTGAGCGTGCGGTCCTCGGACCAATACCGCTTACGGTACACGGACTGTTAGGAACCCTCTTTGCACAATAAGACTGGCAAAAGGGAGTACAAGCTTAGGGCACACCTAATTTAAGTACACCCCCCCTCGCCTATACCCGGCGAGGAGGGCCACACACGCACTCACCCCCGGGCACACCCACCCGGGGACGTAGTGTAAACTCATTCACCGCGCCCGCGATCCGCGACCGAACGTTGTGTGATAGCCGCCTGGTTTCTTGTGCGTTCTTTGACAGGCGGAAAACACACCCGGGGATAGTGAACGCACACGCGGTCCCCAAAAACTAAAACTATAGGCTCGGTATCAGCCGCCAAAATGGCTGACTCCGGGCCTATGGACCCTAGTGCCGAGCGGTTAGCCGAAACCGCAAATTGCGCCCCTACTACCGCGTCCTCGACTGTCCCCATCTACTCAAAAAAGGAGTTGATGGAGACAATCAAGGAGCTTTTTCGATCGGACCTAGAGGTCCGAAACTGCATTATCGCTATGGCACGTGAAGCCAGGGAACCGTCCGAATCGTCGGACACCTCGGAGTCGTCCGGGACCTCGACCTCCTCCGGGACGTCCGGGACCTCGGAGGGCTCCGTTGAGTCCGTCGAGATGGACATGGACCCTGACTTGACGGCCCTAACCCCCGTTACCACCGCGGTCAAACGCCCTATTTCCCATTCCTCTTCCTCCTGCGGCTCACGGGCGGAATCCTCAGCGTCGGAACACGACGATGACGGATTCACGACCGTCAAGAGTAACAGGAGGAAGAAACAAAGGAGCATTAACGCTCCCGCGCCTTCTTCACCCTCTGCGCCTTCAGCGCCATCCGCGCCTTCAGCGCCCCCCGCATCGGCGTCGACGTCGTCGCCACCGCCGCCACCAACCCTACCTAAATCTAAAAAGCCCCCGCGACTGAACCTTCAGTTGCCCGCCAACATGTCCATTCCGGACATCTTCGCTGAGCTGCGCCGGCAGCGTATCAATATCGCGTCAAACTCGTGGAATAAAATCCACAAACTTCTTGCTCTGCAGCCCGCCTCAATCGCGGACCACAGAGCGCTAACCAAATTCCTGGACTCCAGGAAATACCATTACTTTACTTTTGCTCTCCCGGACGAACGTCGCTTCCGCTACGTCATCCGGGGTATTCCCGTAGAAATGTCTGCCCAAGAAGTCAAGGAGGGTCTCCTTGAGAAGGGCATTTCAGTCTTAGAGGTGCACAGGATGCACCGTCAGTCCCGTGCCTCCCGGCCGGGTATCCAATATGAGATGGTTCTCGCCATCCTCAACTCCTCCGACGATGTCAAACGTCTGTTTGAGATCAAAGACATCTCGGGGCTAGGCGGCTTCACCGTCGAAACCCCACACAAATCTGGTCAGGTAGGGCAGTGTCACAACTGCCAAAAATACGGCCACAATTCCCGTGGCTGTCGCCTCCCCGCCAGGTGCGTCAAGTGCCTCGGCGAACATGGCACACTAGAGTGCCCCCGTCCCAAAGATAGGACTCAGTGCACGGAGCCCCCTTCGTGCACCAACTGTAGGCAGACGGGCCACCCCGCCAACTACCGCGGGTGCCCTAGGGCTCCCAAAAAACAATCCAGAGCTCCTAAAGCTCTAGCCCCTCAGGCCGCCCCACCAGCTTTCAAGCTGGCACCTGCTCCGGTGCGAAACCCGTGGTTCCCACCCACGGCACGCCCGGACCCCCGTATTAAGGCCCACGGCGGAGTCACTCCCGCCACCCCGGCCACAACCCCAAAACCCCCTCATCCGTCCCCTTCGGCTACCGCGGCTCCCCCTTCGGAGGCAGCCCAGCCAACTCCAACCAAACCCAAACCCAAACCCCATCCTGCAACCCGCCAGGTGGCGACGACGTCGGCGTCAGAAAACTCTGCGGAAACAGTCTCCGCCCTTCTATGCTCTCCGGAGATCATGCGTCTCCACGGCAAAATTGCCGAACTCTCCGCTCTCCTCTCCCGCTCTGGGGACGAAGAGCACGTAATCCTAGCGGAAATATACCAGACCCAAAACAAAATTTACTGGGCCATCAACAACGCCGTGCGCCTTCCGTCGTCATCATAAATGGCGAACAACAGCGCGGTGCATCCCCCTAAGCGGACCAAACCTCGCTCCCTCAGAGTGGGGTTTTTCAACATTAACGGCATTCACGGCCAGCGAGCCGAACTCACTGATTTTGTCCGCACAAACAACTTAGACGTTTTCCTCATCCAGGAAACGTTCCTCAAACCCGCCCATCGCAGTCCCAATATCCCCAACTTCAACCTGGTACGCAACGATCGTACCAGCGGCCCGTTTGGTGGCACCCTCATTTATTTCAAAAGGTCCCTGCACTGCATACCCCTAGACCCCCCAGATAGCTTGAGGAACATTGAGACTTCAGTTTGCAGGCTAGCTATGACAGGACATCCGCCGATCACCATCATATCGGCCTATCTCTCGCCCTCTAAGGAGCTTCACTCCGATGAGCTCAAGACCCTATTGGAAATGGGGGACTCCGTCATTCTGGCGGGGGACCTCAACGCCAAGAACACTCTCTGGGGCTGCAACTCGACCACTGGGAGAGGTGCCGCCCTGGAGAGCTGTCTTGAAACAATAGATATGAGCATACTGGTTCCTTCTGAACCTACCCACTATAGCCATGTTGACAACCACCGACCCGACATACTCGACATAGCGCTCGTAAGGAACGTAAGCCTTCGCGTGCGTTCCATGCAAGTGCTACAAGAGTTAGACTCTGACCACAGACCTGTGATCCTAGATCTAGTCCCCCAAAACTGTCCAACAGACACAGGTCCTAATGTCCCGATGAAGGTGAAAACGAATTGGCGCCTACTAGGCACTAAAATCGCGGACACCTCATCCACAGATCTTTCCGCGATTCCGACCAACATCGTGACTCCTGAGGAAACGACCGACGCGATACGCTCCTTCACCAACCACCTGCAAAACGTCCTGAGCGAAAGCTCCGAGAAGGTGCCGGAGACTGTTCACAGTCAATGGCAACTTCCCGACGACGTGCGATGGGTGGTGAGGGTGCGTAACTCCACGCTCAGAGCCTGCGCGACGAGCCCCACCCCGGAACGACGACATCTTGCGCGCTACCTCCAACGTGAGGTTAGACGTCGCATAAAAGAGGTCGTCGATTCGAGATGGGAATCTCGCCTAGCAGAACTCGACCCGACACACCAGGCCTTTTGGCAACTGTGTCGTTCCTTCAGGAGAAACGATGTGACCTCCATGCCTCCGCTCAATCGTCCGAATCAACGGCCGGCGTTTGATGACGACGAGAAAGCGGAACTGCTGGCCTGCAGTCTGGAGTCTCAATGCTCTCTCTCAACGATACCAGTAGACCACGACCATCTTGTTGCGGTTAATTCACTCGTCGAAAGTAGGAACGCGGTCCGGCCACCGCCGATCTCTAACTCGCGACCGACAAACGATATCGTCAACGTCGACCCGGACGTCGACCCGCCGCCGCCCGATCCCCTTGCACCGGTGACAATCGAAGAAGTCATCGATCTGATCAAGGCACTCAAACGTCGAAAGGCCCCCGGGGGCGATAGGATACCCACTCGCATGATCAAGATGCTCCCGGAGCATCTGGTCAAAATCCTTACCGCAATCTATAACGCCGCGTTTCTTAACTGCCTCTTCCCAGAGGACTGGAAGGAGGCAGTTGTGATAGGCATCCATAAGCCGGGAAAACCCGCATTCGAGCCATCTTCATACAGGCCTATCAGCCTGCTTAGCACCTTGGGCAAAATTTACGAGCGGATCGTCCTCGACCGCCTCAAAATCGTAGCCCACAATAATAATTTGATCCCTCCTGAACAGTTCGGTTTTCGCACCAGGCACAGCTGTGTCAACCAGGTGCTCCGCATCACGGAGCACGTTCATGATAGGTTCCGCGTCGGCATGCCAACCGGCGCTATCTTTTTCGATATTGAAAAAGCATTCGACAGGGTGTGGCACAACGGCTTGCTCTTCAAGCTGTACACTCTCAACGTGCCCACTCATCTCGTGCACATCATACGAGAATTCCTGTCGAATCGTGGATTCAAATATCGCGTGGAGGGAACTCTTTCTTCCCGACACTCCATCACGGCCGGAGTCCCGCAAGGCTCCGCCCTCTCCCCCTTTCTTTTCTCGCTGTACACCAGCGACATCCCGAAACCGAAGAACGCCCATCTGGCGCTCTTCGCTGACGATACAGCAATCTACGCTTCACGTAGAGACCCTGACCAAGTGGTGCGCATTTTGCAGACCGCCGCCGACCAGCTCGGTGAGTGGTTTCGCAAATGGCGAATCACCGTCAACCCCACCAAGAGCCAGGCCATCCTTTTCACTCGGAAAACGAGGGTCCAAGTGGCTCGCACCTCAGTCCGCATGTCCGACCAGGTCATACCCTGGAAGGACAAAGCCAAATATTTAGGAGTGATCCTTGATCAGAAGTTGACCTTCTTGCCACACGTAAACGCGGTACGCGCGCGAGCCGCATTCGCGATGAGTCAATTGCATTGGCTCACAAACAAAAAAAGTAAAATGTCCATCCGCAACAAGATTAGGATATATACCGCGTGCATTAGGCCCATAATGACGTACGCGTCACCCGTATTCGCTCACATGCCGCCCGCTCGACTTAAGCGTATGCAGGTGTTGCAGAACAAATTTCTCAGATACGCTCTTGGTGCCCCGTGGTACGTTCGCAATCGCAACCTCCACGTGGACACCAACATGCCGACCATCAGGCATTTCATGCAAAACGCCAGCAAACGCTACTTCGATCGGGCGGAAAAACATCCGAACACGCTAATTCGCAAAGCGTCGATCTACACTCCATTTGACCGCGCCAAATGGAGACGGCCGCGTTCAGTACTGACAGATCCAGAGGACGAAATCACTCTGGCAATTCGTGAGAAAAACGAGTTTTTAAAACTCTTACACTCCACAAGACCGCAGTTCCGTCCTCGCCGTCGAGGACCTCGCCGCGTTCCCCGTCGCCCTCCCGACCCCCATGACAGTTCCGGCCCGGGTGCCGATGTAAACAACCCGAACTGATAGGATTAGGTAAAAATCCTTCCTCCCCACTAATCGTTGAATGTCTCATTCTCCCCTCAGCGACCGTCCTGAGCCGAGGTTCGTAACCCGTTAGTGGGTTGCCCTCAGCATGGTTGCTTGAAATTCAGGGTTGCGAGCGCACCAGCGTTCACCCTAAAGACCGGTGTGGCCAGAAAAGCCGACCCTAGTCAGGCTACTGGCAGAATAGTCAGGGACAAAAAAAAAAAAAAAAAAACTAAATTTCAAAAGTCTGCTTGTATTCTTAGACGTAAGACTTTAATTAAGATCTCGTTTCAGCGTTCGTTCTTCTACTAGGTTGCCATTAAAACTTATTCAAGAAAAAAAATAGAACGGAAAACGTCTATTGCCTACAAGTCAAACAGCTTTCATTGTAGCTTTTTTACCCAATCGACAAGTTCCCAGAGCTTTACACAAACTTTTAATGCAATCAGGTCGTAGATATAGTGTGTCAAGTATAACTTGAAGTATTTTGAGGGAGCTTTCCATTGAAACTCCGTCCAACTTATTTCACCGAAAACTTGGTTAGTTTATCAAAGCAGTTAACCTGTAAGTTTGGAATTAAGCTCGGGCGGTCATTAATGTAGAATAAGGATAAGTCCCATCGATGAGTAATTAGACGTAGAGAAGTAAACCAGGTTTCCTTTATTGGAATTTTAGGTAAATCCGTGCTTTTGCCAGTTTTGTCGACAACATATCATATGCGACTAGTCTGTTGTGGTTTTTTTTTATCTTCACTGGTGGTACCATTCGTATGATGCAATTCGTGCGAATAGTTAAATTACGAGATGTCCCCAATGACTCAATCTTCGTTTACTTCTTTACTGGGCAAGGCCCAATGCACCAACGATTTCTTAGGCAGATTGTATGATAAGAATAAGCGAAGGTGATAAATATTCAATACCTTTGATTTAACCACTTGGTAGTAACCTTGCATGCTATAATAGTGTGGAACATCCGAAAATAGCGCTCTGATGATGTCATTAGAATTTCCCCAAATGGCAATTTATTCTTGACTCTATACTTAATATTCTTGGAGTAACTTGCAACGTTTGTGGCGTATTGCCAAATCTGGCAACTATGGAGCCTATTTGGCGTGATAAGTTGACCATAGACTGCACAAAAATCTAAAATGAGGATGATCGTAGGTACCTATTACGTGAATTGCATTAAATACGAAAAAACTATGTATTACTGATGAATGGTGTTATATCTTTAAACGCAGTAGCCATTCAATTAATTGCACTATCATTAGATTACATTGCCGAGTAATTAATAATAATACCAGTCCTGTATTATATAATACCCACTGCTGAGCATGGGCTTCAACTTCTCTACTAATTAAAGGGTTTTTAGGCCTTAGTCCACCACGCTGACCTAGTACGGGTTGGCACACTTCACATTCGCCATTTTTTTAGCATTCTCACGTATGTAAATTTCCTCACGACTTTTTCGCGTGATAATTGATAAAATCTCATTTCATTTAATTTACAAAATTTCTAAGTAAGACACAAAATGTTTTGATTTCAATGAAAGTAATCCCAATTTCTAGAGAGGTGCTATAAGATATCAACTATGTCTAAGTGGTACCGACAGTCATTTATCATGCTAGTGGAAACCTATCCGATATTTATTGAAGTATAAGGAAAAATACCTCCCTAGAATTCAATAAAGAAAACCTGCCTCATTTTAAGAGTGATAGGCAGACGTACCATAATATCGTGGATAAAAAAAATGTAATCAAACTGAAAGCAGTAATTTGCCGTGAAAAATAAGCAATAACTACAAAGATTCTGTATGTTATTATACAGAGATTATCACAATAAATGACCAGTGGCACAGTAATGTTACAGATAAATCCGTGGGTGTAGGTTAAAGTGCTCTTTGGGACGGTGCCAACTAGATTTTCGTACAAATTAACCTGTAATGTGGTCGGAGCAGTTGGCGTAACTCCGTAGATCATACTAATATAATACGTATCAGTGTGATCAGTAAAGTTACTGTTACTGTTACTGTTGTGGGGCTCCTTTTTCCGCACTTAGCCCGTAGAAAGTCGGGCCGTTGTGCGTGATATGCCAGCTAGAAGTCCAGCCAGCCCAACTCCTTCCAGAAGCGCAGGATCTTCCTGGTTCCTTCACAGGCTTCTCGGAGTGACCCCGGTGTGCCGAGGATTTCAGCCCGTTGTGCAGCTACTCCTTCGCATTCCAGGATAACGTGGGAGGCTGTTTCGTCTGCCGACAGACATCCCCTACATAGGGGGCTGTCGGTGATACCTAAAACATATAAATGTTTGTTTAATGAGCAGTGTCCGGTGATCGTACCCACCATTGTGCGTAGAGAGGCCCTGTCTAGGGACAAGAGGCGTCTCGTTAGACGTCGGTCCGGGTGTGGCACTGTTTCCCGGGACTGTCTACATGCACTAGTACTTGCCCATTGATCCGCGTGTTGTTCTTGTGTTCTGCGGCGCAGCCATGATCTTAGCTGATAGAAAGGTAGTGGTACTATCGGAATGGGTCCGAATACCACTTGGTTTGACCCCCTTTTAGCTAGCTCATCTGCCGCGTCGTTACCTAGAGAGCCACTGTGCCCTTTGATCCATTGTAGGGTAACAGAGTTAAAGTTGAGGTAGATCAGTAAAGTTATTTCATATCTCAAAATTTAACAATGAGGACACTGAAATGTGACGTCGGTTTATCTGCTTATAGTATTCTAATTAGTTAGCTACTTAATATTGATTGCTGCTAATGTTATATACAGTGTTAGAATGCTGCGAACAGTTTGGTCACTTATGCAGGCTCAAAATCGAGTGGTACCACTATCTCAAGGATCTCACGGTCTGGTCTCTTCTTAGTTTCTATTCCGCCACCTAAAATTTGGGAGCATTTTGACAATTCTTCTGGCTGCCCACGTCGTAATGAGTATTTTTTCATCAATTTGTTTGCCAATCTTTTGCTTTAATTTAATATAATATAATTTAATATAATATAAACAAATTTAAAGGCTATTTTTGCTTGGATTCCTATAAATATAGGATAAATATATTTTTTTCTCTATTCACAATAACACATGAGCACGCTGGATGCAGGCTGCTTTTGACAGGGCTGTCCATAAATATTTAGGAGAGGCCTATGTTCAACAGTACTTTTCACGTGGCCGATAATGATGATGATGATTCAAAATAGGATTTCAGGAGAAGTAGCCACATATGAAGTGAAGCTTGAAGTGTAATTTCGCTTGAAATTTATACGTTTTGAAACAGAAAGCACTACGCGAGCGGAGTCAAAGTTTCCCGCTGCCGCCGCGATTGCAGCGCTCGCTACAATCCTCACAATCGCTGCTGCCATTGTCATCCTGGCTGTACGCAAGTAAGTCACTACATAATTAGCTGTACTTAATATTACTACATAATTAACAACTGTATCAAGTAGGAGACTAGCTAACTAGATGTCAAATTTATGACTGGGAACCGAGTACAATATCATTACGCTTACTGGATTTCAGTTTATTCCAATATTAGTAATTCTTTGTAGTTTTTGATATCCTCGACACATTGTGTTATTTTCAAGAATGGTTCGAGGACACGTTTAGTTGTTTTTGTCTCTTCTCTTTTGTTATATTTGTACCTTTTGTTTTTTAGCTTCAATTTAGTTCATGGAGTTTTTTACCTTTGAGTATTTAACCATTATAAATAAATATTAACATTATAAATAAATTAAGCTTCTGATAAAAGCTCCGCCTACGTCAAATATCTTGTATTGTCTTATTTTCAGGAAAAAAAATTACGTAAGGTAAAATTGTGCCCATAAACTTTTATACAATTAATTTGATGTATTCCTTTTGGAAGAAGGAAAAAACTAAAAATATTATCATTGACTGCCTCGGTGGAGTACTAGTATTGCGTGCGCGGTACGTGTAGCGCTTTGAGGCCCCGGGTTCGAACCCCTGGTCGGTTAAACAGATATTGGGTTTTTCTTCTCAATCTCAGCATGGAGCCTAGATTTTTTTTGCCTTCAAATGCAAACAATCTAGCGGTCCACCTGATGATAAGTGGTCACCATCGCACATGGACGTCAGCAATGTTTTTTAAACTTCATTTCAAAACATACCATTTTTATGGTATGTCCTTTAAACGAAGAACGTTTAGAAAACACTGTGTCAAACTGAAACAATCTGTCCCCGATATGGCGATAGGCTCGTTCCCTATTACATCATGGGACTGAACAAACATGGTGAAGTGATTGCCTTGGTTGCACCTCTGCCTACACTTTCGGGGATAAAGGCATGATGTGTGTAATGACATCATGCCTTTATCTAAGGCCTAAACCCTCTCAGTTGTAGAGGAGGCCCGTGCTCAGAAGTGGGCAGTATATATAATACAGGGCTGGTATGGTGGTGGTTTAATGACATCTGTTGATATACTAGGCGTAACGACAACTCCTCGGGCAGTAAGCGACCTTCTCAGAGCGTGGTCCAGGTAGATGCGCAGGGCAGAAGGTACCTCATAGCGTACCCGGCACCTGCCGACAAGCTGGAGACCAAGCCTGACATCCTCAATCCTAAGACTGGTGAGTATGAAGATGACTTGTCTCTTATAGACCAGAAAATTTCTCATTCCTGAGGACATTCAGCATTGGTAAGTGCTATTTTTTGGTATGCTTTACGTGTCAACTTTAGTAGCTTGGAACTAAAAAAAAATATATTACGTTGTGGAAAAAGAGTATCAGATACTTTCGATTTTGAATTTTACTCAAATATACTTTAAATGCTAATAGATTATAAATTAAGAAACAGTAATATTACGCCCATCACACAATAAAACGGCAGACTACGAGTTCATGAAATAAATTTTAGTACGTTGTTTGTTTTTAATAAAATACACTTGTTTTCTAAAATTATAATAGGCTTCAATATTGAGAGAGTATTATACTAAACTGACTGCCTCGGTGACGTAGTTGTATTAAGCTACAACTACAATGCTGAGATATTGCATTCGCACAAAGTGATATTGGGTTTTCCTCTTCTGTATCAACCTGGAGTCTGGAATTTGTGCCCGTTATGGCAATAGTCTCGCCCCCTATCACACCATGGTAAGGAACACGCACGGAACAAGTGGTTTCACTACTTGCGCCTCTGCCTACCTTTTCGGAGATAAGGTGTGAGTGTGTGTGTATTATTATACTAAACACTG
Organism: Sphinx pinastri; assembly: GCA_947568825.1. NCBI lineage: Eukaryota > Metazoa > Arthropoda > Insecta > Lepidoptera > Sphingidae > Sphinx > Sphinx pinastri. Next base: position 12,793,004 of record OX387636.1, on the reverse strand, counting down.
GAATTGATATCAGTTGATGAGCCATTATTGATTTAAACAGAAGCGGAACCCCCGCGCGTGGTGCTGGAGTCGAGCGACAACAAGAGCTACACCATCAGGGAACTGGCAGACGGACAGAAGACACACAAGTCTCCCTCACCAGACGAACACATGGTAATGGGTTTTCCATTTCTTTATTTACAAAGTGTATGTCAGCCACAAAAACACTTGAATTAATTCCAAACTTCAAATCGCCCATATACTTTTGTCTACAGATAATTATATTTTTTGCACTAAAATAAACTACAAACTGACTGACTGCCTCGGTGGCGCAGTTGTATTACGGTACGACTGCAATGCTGAGGTCTCGGGTTCGATCCCCGGGTCGGGCAAAGTGATCTTAGATTTTTCTATTCAGTATCAGCCCGGAGTCTGGAATTTGTGCCCGATATGGCGATAGGCTCGCCCCCTATCACATCATGGGACCGGAATACGTACGGCGAACAGTGGATACATTAGTTGCGCCTCTGCCTACCCCTCCGGGGATAAAAGGAGTGAGTATATGTGTATGTATAAAGAGTTTCTATTAAAGTTAATGTATACAGGTGAAATTTATACAAAATGTTCATCTACTTTTATGGCAATTTGTACCATGGAGACTAAGAGCTTGATAATATGTTGGAAGAAAATAAAACAATAACGAATAATGTCTCAATCTAACCTATATTTTATTTGTTTGTGGTCACGTCCCGGGTTCCACGTTCAGATCAAGTTTTTTTTCGTCCTCATGTTTTTTTGGTGAGGGGTTTTCCAGCATTTAATTTGCGGATAGGCTCAACAAATTCAACAAATAATAAGTGATTGAATGTTTTAATTGCATCTCCACCCTTTTAAATACAGGCCTGAGATCAAAACATTATATTTGTTCAAAGAGTTCTAAGATTCTACAGAGCGGACATTGGGAAAATTGTCATACAAAAATTTGAGCCCGTTCCTCAGTCACTCAATCTACCGTGAAATAACAAAATACCTATCTAAAATTCATTAAAACATACTTTGACATGGTCGTAATGCGTAAATTGGCATATTTTCTTCCAAAATATTGTTTTCTTTACAAAATTAAAGCATACCGAGACGTCTTGTTACACGGACATATCAGATAAGACAGCGACTTATTACCAATTGGTACTAAATTTTGGACGAAAAATTTGGTCCTGATGTCCGGTCTATAATTATACTGTTTAATGTCTATGTATTTGTTCGAGAATGTCAACAGGAAATATGATGGAACAATTTATTTCATTCCACAATAATATTGACTAATCCAATAATAACATTCCGACGTTTAACAAGGAAGCTTCGTGATTTCCCTTAATTTATTCGTTACAGATGCCGCAGAGATAACAAAAGGATACAGAAACGATCGTCTTGTAAATATTATCACAAACAGTATTGTAAATCCGTGGAATGCCAACAAAATAATTGTACGTGCGATTTGATGTAATCGGGTTGCTACCGGTTCGTGGGATTTCGAATTTGGTTCCGAGTTTGAGTTTGGTTTGTTAAACAACTGCAGCATGGTGCGATTTCGAGTTTGGGTTGTAAAGTCAATGACGTAGCATTTATAATCTTACTGTGGAATGTCTGTGTATAATTGAATTAATTTATCTATTTATTTTTTGTAATGAATTTAAATAACTCTCGTTGATTTTTTTAGAAATGGTTTTAATTATTATGAACAAATAAGTGTGATCATACAAATGTATACTTGTCAAGATGTTTTATTTAATTTTTGTTTTGTACAGCAATCAAGACATGAGACCCAGATTTTTTTATTTGTACCAAACTCGATATTCCACTGAACACCATTACAGTGGCCCACTATACTATAAAAATACTATAGAAGATTCTTCCATATCAATTTTTAATATTTGTAGATTTTAAGACGTTCATCTGTTTTCCCATAAAAATGCATTTATTATGATATTTTCTTCTTAATTTAAGTATATTTTTCTACTTTATTATAGGTCAATGATTTTTGCATAAAAAGTAAATAATGTCTTAGAGAAGAGCTGGTAGGTACCATTGTTTTGTCTATTTCTTGCCAAGCAAGTAAATACTGTAACTAGTCATGTAATTTGAATGTGTCAACGAACATGAAACAATAAGTACCTTTTTTAACTGTTGATATTCTAAATAAAGTTACCGATTTAAAGAACATTACGTTACTCGATAAAACCTAACGTGATAGAACTATATATCTACACTATTTCAACACAACGTTCAAGCTTCGATTAATTATATACCTAGATAGACACTGAACGTCTCAAACGCGTCGAAAAAAATAGAGGCCAACTGTTCCTCACTAAATGAGTTTTTTATGGATATAAGTATCTTCCCGTTTTAATAGAAACCATTTAATAACTGGTATCATTATGCGCATACACAAGGATATACAGAATGATGCAGAGATAGCGTATGACACAGCTGTCACGTATACCAGCTTAAGAAAAGTTGGCCTGTTAGTTTTAGTTTCATTGCAGCGCGTCACTCTATCTAGATAAATAATTAATCAAAGCGTTCAAGCTAATTTGTTTGTCGATCATTTTGTCTACATTTTATGCAAATTTCATTGGCTATACGCGTGAGACTTTACTGTTAAGATGTTTGTTGTATACATCTCTATGGTTTTGTATCATCTTGTAAAAATAACGTTAACGATAAGTTAAAATACGTGATTGCTGTAATGAATGTTGAATTATTAAATAAAATTATGATTTTTTTACTGTGCGTTTTATTTGTACCATATTTTTTTATGTCATAACGGCAAAGTGACGCCATTGTACAGTCAGCCACATAAGTAACTGAACAAATTCAAAATTTCAAATGGCCTCTACGCGTTAAGTTTAATTAAAAAAAGAAACTTTGTGTGAAGTAAAATCCCCTTTATTTTATTTTTGTGAAGAGTAAACGACAATTGGTAAGAACACAAAAGTGCAGAGGCGATTCTAAGTTTTGAATTTGTTCAGCTATCTATGCGGCTGACTATACCTGATAATAAGTGGTGTAAATATAGAGTGTCGACTGCCGAATAATGATTACCCCTCGCAGTCTTAATAAGGATAGAAAATTATAAGAACCATACCTTGTCACCATAAACCAAAAATATGTAACAATTTACACTGAATCAGCGTTCTAGAAAAATACCAAATTTACATGGGATCTTACTAGGTATTTTCAGTGGACAGACGATATGATAAAGGATGCAGGAGCACACTAGATGCAGGCCGCTTTTGACTGGTCCGTCCCGTCCGTCCTTCTTTAAGGGAGGCGTATGTTCACCAGTGGACATCATGTGACTCACGATAATGATCGTGATTGGCTGATGACGATGTATATTCAGTACCTACTGAACTATCATAAACTACTGTAAGAAAACGCACCTACTCAAACAGTAGTTCGTAATATGAAGTTCTTAAGCTATACCATACCATACCAGCCCTGTATTTTATACTGCCGACTGCTGAGCACGGGCCTCCTCTACAACTGAGAGGGTTAAGGCCTTAGTCCACCACGCTGGCCTAGTGGGGGTTGGCAGACTTCACATACCTTCGAAATTCCTATAGAAAACTTCTTAGATATGCAGGTTTCCTCACGATGTTCTCCTTCACCGTTAAAGCGAGCGATAATTCACAGAATGCACACATAACTTTTTAGAAAAGTCAGAGGAGTGTGCCCTTGGGTTTTGAACCTGCGGACATTCGTCTCAGCAGTCCGCTCCACCCCCAGCACGGGCCTCCTCTATTACTCAGAGGAGTTAATCCTTAGTTCACCACGCTGGCCTAGTGCGGGTTGGCAGACTTCACATACCCTCGAAATTCTTATGGTGAATTCTCAGGTATGTAGATTTCCTCAAGATGTTTTCTTTCGCCGTTAAAGCGAACGATAATTGATAAACAATACCCACATAACTTCGAAAAGTCAAAGATGTGTACTTTGAGTTTTGAACCTGCGGACATTGTCTCGGCAGACCGTTCCATTCCCAACTAGGCTATCGAAGGTGTAGACAGAGGCGCAACTAGTACACCCACATTTCGCCATGTGCATTCCATTCTGAGACGTGTAGGGACGAGCCTATCGCCATATCGGTCAAAATTCCAGACTCCGGGCTGATACTGAGTAGAAAAGCCATCAGTTTTCCCGACCCAGGTATCGAACCAGGAGCTCTGCACTGCAGACATACTACAGTACAACTACGCAACCGAGACAGTAAAAGAAAACTAGTCGTCAAATTTAGCTCATAGAAAACCGATTCAGGACTAAGTACGTAAGGGTTCCCGTATCCTTTAACCTTTTTCCCTTTTTATCTTTACAATAAAAAAAGACCACTTTCTACTATTATAAGATAAATAATCTAATAGGGCTCTTAGATCTTATACTCTCAAGTAATTTCGATGTCTATTTTCGGGTTTCGTGGATATTTCAATGAAATTACGGGTATTAGCTTGTGTATTGATAATGGCATCCACGATGATACGCCCCACTAATTTCCCCAACCGTTTACAGTCCAAGTGTACAACGTTCCAACGTTCTTGTGTTTTAGTTCTGTAACATTTTTTTTATTGCTTTGAACGACGAGACGAGCATGTCGTTCGCCTGATGGTAAGCGATACGATCACCCATAAACAGTAACAACACCATCCAGCACCTTGAGTTACAAAGTACTGCGTGGCATTCCACTGCGCTTGTCACCCTGAGACATAAGATGTTAAGTCTCATTCCTTGTCCTGTAGTTACACTGGCTACAATGTCCTTCAAACCGAAACACAACACTTTTTACCTATGACTGCATTGGTTGCGTGGTACGACTGCAGTGCTGAGGTCTCGGGATCGATTCCCGGGTCGGGTAAAGAGATGTTGGATTTTTCTATTCAGTATCAGCTCGGAGTCTAGAATTTAGGCCAATATGGCGATAGGGTCGTCGCTACACGTCATAGAATGGAATGCACATGATGAAATTTGGGTGCACTAGTTGCGCCTCTGCCTACCCCTTCGGAGATAAAAGGTGTGCGGTGCGTGTTTGTGTTATTACCTATGAGTACACCTACACACGATGAATAATCAAAGTCGCTTGACTCGCGACAGCCCCACTCAATAATTGGTACAGCGCGTCATTTTTGATGGAATTCAAAATCCGGTTTCGATCAGGCCTGCATAATAATCTCGTCAGTAGATACTCTATCTGAAGACCAGTTACTGTCAGTTGCATTGGACTTATTTCGCAATATCCGTAGAAAAAGGCATTTTGCAACCGCATCCTGATGGTCACTAATCTTAGCTATTAAGATTTCCCTCAAGACCTCACAAGTGTCAAGTGCTATAATTTAAGGCTTTCTACCATACCATACCAGCCCTGTATTATATACTGCCCACTGCTGAGCACGGGCCTCCTCTACTACTGAGAGGGGTTAGGTTTTTTTTTTTTGGATACGCGATCCTGCATTCAACACCGGGGGAAACCTGCGAATGGGATACTGGAGACCCCCGGCTTGACGACTGCAGGGGCCTGGGAAGGAAGTGGAATAGGATGATGGAAGGAAAGGTGGGGAATGGAGAAAGGTTCTCAGGATGGGTGGAAAAGAAAAGGGTGCAAGGAAATGTTCGCGGGCCCTTTTAGGCCTCAATGTGTTATACAACCAAGAGGTATACACACTGACTGTGTGCCTCGGCCCGCGACTAATATTCCCCCGCGCATGGGCGTGCATTGGGTGTGAAGACCCAAAGCACAAGAATTGCCTCGGGGGGGCTAGAGGGGTTAGGTTAGTCCACCACGCTGGCCTAGTGCGGGTTGGCAGACTTCACATACCTACGAAATTCTTATAGAGAACTTCTCAGGTATGTAGGTTTCCTCACAATGTTTTCCTTCGCCGTTAAAGCAAGCGATAATTCACAAAGAATACACACATAAATTTAGAAAAGTCAGAGGTTGGATTGGGTTTTGAACCTGCGGACATTGATCGCTCTCGGCAGTACGTTCCACTCCCAACTAGCCTATCGCCGCATCAGGTGCAAAAGGGTTTAATTACCGTACCCGTCTAAAAATCAATCTCGAGTAACTCATGTGTATTTTTACGAAGCTCACGTAATTCCTGTGAATAAACTCAGCACAGGACACACAGCCAAAGTTACGCTAATATTACCCCATAAGGAAATAAAAAAAATAAACATACCAAAAAACTTTTCCAAAAATGGCAAAGGTACAGGTAAAGGGCCCGGCCGGTTTATTTAGATTAAGATTTTGTCTAAATGAAAATCTAACCCCTTAATGGATATTTGAAAGAGGTCCATTTATCTAGAGGGTCGCGAACTCCGCACTCCGCTCCGGTTAAATTACAAGCTTTGTTCAGATATTGCTATCGGTTGTTTATGACGCATGTAGTTAAAATTAAATTAATTAAATAGCATAATTAGTGCCTATTTCACAGTTTTAAGTACATTTTCTTTACAGATATCGTTTTAAACTGCTAATGTAGATAGAATTCATTTTATTACCATTTATTTGGGAGCATAGATTAGAGCGTGACTTTTGTATCTAATCGGCTTATACATTTTTGTCAGTAAGCGGTGAAATCAGCGCTTTGTGTAAATTTTTTGAATTTTTCTAGCTGAGAGATTTTTTAAAACTGTAGACTTCAGAGATATTTGTATTGAATGAGCTGATTCGACAGGGATGTTACCTCTATTTCACAGAGAACGTGAAATGAGGGCGTGCTGTTGCGTTTCATATGGATATGTCATACTCGGCAACTGTCCGTGCCTGCGGCGGCGGCGCGGCGTGTTGCATGTCGGCCATTTCCCTGCAACATGGTCAAAGAGGCCAATAGTTGGCATATGCATTATACTCGTGAACGGGTGCTGCTTCTATAGACTGTGCTTTTCGCTTACGTTATCTAAGTACTAAGAGTATATTGGTGAAATTTTAGTATTTCATCATTGTTAGGAGGGTTTAACATTGACTAAAAAATGGTCGTTGTTTGAGTTAGATCTATGGAGGCCTAAATAACCCCCAATTTTTCGATAATTTTTATTTTTTACTTCAAGGATTTAAGTTCGCAATGCATCTGTGATTCTTTTTGTATTAAATATTAGTATTCATAAGCTTTGTTAATCACTTAACATTCATAATATAGACATAATAGCTTCCCTATAACACTTAAAACATAATTCATATGCTAACAGAACATACTAAAAATCTGCAAGTAACAGAGTCAAACAAACACTTGAACAGTCTTTGAAGTCCAATTTTCCCGTACTATTGATGGCACATTGTCTATTCTTAAGGAAATGCTTTAATAAACTAAGTGGGTGCTACGAAAATAAATTTGAAATACCGAATTCGAGGCACTTTCCTCAATTGAGTGTACTTAAAACGTGGATTCCGCTGTCTGTCGATACCAGTTGTTTTTGCTTTAATTTTGATTATCGATCATCGAAAACATATTTATGGTGTGTTGGGTAATTACGGGTCATAAGGTAAAACCATCAATTCAAACTTCTGGTAAAGTGTAACAAAACTATTACAGTGGAAAAAAAATGTGGTTCATTACAAAATATTTTAGGTTCAAAACCCAAGGCACACACCTCTGACTATCGAAGTCATGTGTGTATTGCTTATTAATTATCGTTCGCTTCAACGGTGTAGGAAAACATCGTGGGGAATCCTACATACCTAAGAATTCTCCGTAAGAATTTCTGATGTACAGTCAGCAGCATAAGTAGATGAACAAATTCAAAATTTCAAATTGCCTACATAATTTTGTGTTCTTACAAATCTTGTTTTTCTCTTCACAAAAATAAAATAAAAGGTATCAACTTAACTTAAAACGAAGAAAAAAAAATTCAGTCTAACTTAACGCGTATATAGACGATTTGAAATTTTGATTTTGTACAGATATTTATGCTGCTGACTGTACGTGAATTCTACCAACCTGCACTAGGTCAGTGTGGTGGACTTAGGTCTAAACCCTCTCAGTAATACAGGCAACCCGTATCCAGCAAAGCGACAGTATATAAAATATGGTTGGTATTATTATTTATTTATACTTTTACAAAATGATATTTCAAGCTGTGTCCCAGTTAGAAAATATAGAGTTTAGTAGGAATTTTGAATCAACGTCCTTACCTTACCCTATGATCCACTCTAATCTCAATACATTATAATTCGTTTAACACATTGTCTAATCGTTAAAGTCTCATCCTCTCCCAGTGACCGTCCTGAGCCGAGGTTCGTAGCCCGTTAGTGGGTTGCCCTCAGCATGGTTACTTAAATCAAGGGTTGCGAGCACCTAAAGCGTTCACCCGAAAGTCCGGTGTGGCCAGAAAAGCCGACTCGCGTCAGGCTACTGACCGGTAGAGTCAATAAAAAAAAAAGAAAACATATTGTACCTCCCGTATAATAATATCTGGACCTTTAGAAATAAGGACACCTATCAGAAATAGGGTTCGAAAAAAGTTTAATAAAGTTAGAAACGTGAAACTTTTATGTGTCTGAAAATTTTTCACTGAAATGTCTCTTTTAATAAAGGTCAATAGAAATTGTTATTCTAGCTCATTAAATAATTTAAAGTTTCATTTTTCGATGAGATTCCAATATTAAGTCACACCACACTATATTATCCGATTTATTCATACCTAAATTAAATATTTTAATCTCTACTGTTTTTTAAAGGAGATAGTTTGAGAAATTTATTAACAACTGCAAGATGAATAGTATTTTTTTTTGACCTCGGCATGCAAATTTAACGAAAGTGGACGATAGCCTAGTTGGGAATGGCACGGTCCGCTGAGACAATGTCCGCAGGTTCAAAACCCAAGGCACATACCTCTGACTTCTCGAAGTTACATGTGTATTGTTTATCAATTATCGTTCGCTTTAACGGTGAAGGAAAACATCGTGAGGAAACCTGCATACCTGAGAATTCTCTATAAGAATTTCGAGGGTATGTGAAATCTGCCAACCCGCACTAGGCCAGCGTGGTGGACTAAGACCTAACCCCTCTCAGTAGTAGAGGAGGCCCGTGCTCAGCAGTGGGCAGTATATAATACAGGGCTGGTTGCATACAAACGTAACCCTGATGGTAAGTACAGTCTAATCCAAACGATAGTCTATCGCTAGGATATGTAATTCTCATACATTTTTCTGTTTTCTATAAGCATTAGACTGTAGAATGGTATCTCGTCTTCGGCCCATAATACCCTCGACAAACAAAGCATGTAGCGTCCTCGACCGTCGACAAAAAAACCCTCAAAGATTAGATTGACAGATACAAACGACGGAGACGAAGGATTGTATAATACATGGATCTTGCTACACGATGTGGTTTTTTTACTCGAATGTAAACCTTAACAGGCGGTTTTAACTATCACTGGGCACTTGATACTAGTTGTTCTGCCTTCTGATGCGCTCTTATGACCTAATGTCATATAAAATCAGATAATTTTAATAATTCAGTACTCCATTTTAGGCATGATAATACCCCGAAGATATGATTAACAAATGGCTACTGGTAGACTCGCTTCTTTGGTACCTGATATGGAACCCTTGTTTTTTGCTCAGAAGCCCCCACACACCGAAGGACGCCCTCAGCGTCAACGGCAGTATGAGGCCTACCAGCAGGCTGCCGTCCATCCCGGGGGTCACCACAGTTTATTAAGACATAGTAGGTAATAATAAATAAAATAAAACGCCTTTTATTTCTTGCAAGTAGGTACAGTATTAAATGAGTAGGATTTTTAATAATCTAACTTAAGCTTATTGTCAATCTTATTTCAAAGAAAAATATAATAAATTATTTTATGCAAGAACCCCTCTTTCTAGGTGAAGGCCTCCTCTAAAGAAATCCATTTTTCTCTATCTTGAGCAATTTGCGGCCAGCTATTTTTATTAATTCGTCTTCCCATCTCGTGTGAGGTCTGCCTTTGAGACGCTTACCGTATGGACCCTTCCACTTTGTTACCCTGCTAGTCCATCTCTCGTCCTCTAGCCTCGCTACGTGCCCTGCCCACTTCCATTTTAGTTTTTTAGCTTGTGATAGAGCATATTTGGCTTTGGTTATTTTCCTGATGTTTGTATGGCGAATTTTTTGTTTTTTTTTTTTAATATTGAGCATGCTTCTTTCCATTCCTCGTTGGCAGGTAATAATTTTGTTTTTGATTTTGGATGTGTACTTCCAAGTTTGACATCCATAAGTTAGGCACGGTAGGAGGCATGATGACATGACTTTTGTTTTTATATTTATTGGCATGTAGCTTTTAAATATTTCTCTTAAAGACCAGTACTTATTCCAAGTAATTTGTGCCCTTCTTTCTACTTCTAGTTCGTTTTGTTTTCTATCGAAGCCAATTTGTTTTCCGAGGTAGATGTATTATTCGGTATATTTCAAAGTTTCATTGTTTACAGATATTCTTCTGTTTTTGTTGTTTGTCATGACCATTGTTTTGCAAAGATTCATTTCCAGTCCTACCTGTTTGCTGGCTATATTTAGTGAATCAAGCTTTAGCCTGTTACGACAGTTAGGGGATACCGTCGTGGAATTTCTTCAAACGCCCCTAAACCACAGAGCGCTGATACGGAACCCTGCTAAATACCTGCCTGATCCACAACCCCACAAAGTTTTTCACAGCCATCCATCAATGCTTCAATTTACCAAAATTCGAGCAACAAAAACGATATGAAACTCGTTACAAAGTTCCATTCTCGTATGTGAAAGAGTTGGCTGCTAAATAATTCAACGGCAAACACCTCTGCCCACCTCCCGGATCGATTGGTTCATTTAGAATGGCTCATTTGCCTAACCAACGGTTCTGGAAGTTTTCTTAGATTATCCCTCTGTGTTTATCTCTAAATATACTTTCGCTCGCGGCTCCGCCCGCGTGAATGAGTTTATCCGGGATAAAGGTCCCGCTAAAAAGTAGCCTATGTTACTCGCTGATAATGAGGCTTTATTGGTGAAATTATTTTTTATGTCGGTCCAGTACTTTTGAGTTTACTCGTTGCAAACATACAAAAATAAAAATCTTTACTCTTTATAGTATTAGTATATATGTGGGGTTGATGTAATTTACTTTTTCATCATTAGTGTAAAAAACCTACATCAATGTTTTTCATGTATGATTTTGTTTAGTTTTATGGAGAAACTTCTGCCTGATGATAAACTTCTCTCGCGTATGCTAGGAACCGTCTGGGTTGATACCACCGGGGGCATTATGAGATTTAACATCTTATGTCTCAGGGCCACGTGTGCATTAAAGTGCTACGCAGTACTTTGCATTTCAAAGTTGTGTATCGTGTTACTATTATTTATGGGCGTTCGTATCACTTACCAACAGGCGAGCGTCCCACTCGTCTCGTCATTTAACGGTAAAAAAGCAGCTCTCATGCCACCATATTTTTACGACACTAGAGCAAGCATTTACCTGATACACACACACACACACACACTCACGCCTTTTATCCCTCCAGGGGTAGGCAGAGGCGCAACTAAAGCACCCACTTTTCGTAATGTGTATTCCGTCTCATAATGTGATAGGGGGCGAGTCTATCGCCATATCGGGCACAAATTCCAAACTCCGGGCTGATACTGAATAGAAAAAATCAACATCACTGCCCGACCCGGGGATCGAACCCAAGACCTTAGCATTGCAGTCGTACCGTAATACAACTACGCCACTGAGGCAGCCTACCATTTACCTGGTACTAAGCAGAAAAACCTAATATAACTTTGCATAGCACTTTGGCATTAGACTAACCCAGTACCTGGATCCAAAAGGCATTGGCCTGAAAGTTTGAGACCCGCGGCCGAAACTTTTCAAAGCCTCCACAGTAATTAGATCGCGATCACTTCAGAACTTGTGAGCGATGGGTGAGTTTTATTTAATTATGTTTTTTAATTTATCTGTTTACTATAAAAATGTGATTTATCACTGTCTACTCAACATATTATGTGAATATATTTAGCGATATCGTTTGGAATTTCGATTTTTTAAAAAGAAATACAATGTGATATAATGTCCCCCTAAGTCCTGACTATACTTTGTATTTAGAATGAGCTCTGTGACAGTTATATTCACGTCTATATAATTTCGTATATTTCATTAATTCATTCTGAAACCGGTTCTACACGATGAATTTATGATTTATATATGCAATAAAAATTAAAATAACCCCCGACACAAAAAATCCCTAAAAAGTACTTACGTATGACAAAGACACTTGTATTATTTGACTTTTTAGAGATTTTTTGTGTCGGAGGTTATTTTAATTTTAATTTCAAATTTTTAAATTACTTTATTCTCCATCATGGGGCCTGGATAATCAACTATCTAACACCTACTCGATGAGACCATCCTTATGAGCCCAAACACGCTATATCTGCTATAAGTCGCTAAGGAGTTGGGTATTCCGCAGACTATTTGATGCTGCAGCATTAGCTCATGTTTAAAAATATTGCCGAACTCACAGTACACCAAATTTAAATTCAATCGGGCTTTTTAAGTTGGAAAACAGCTGATAATCTTCAAACGCCTGAACAGATCTCCATAAATTATAGCTAAGAACCATCGCGATCACATCATCCTTCAAACAAAAGAAACCGCGTCAAATTTGGTCCATTCGTTTGAGAGCTACGATGCCACAGACAGACATAGGTACAGATACACACCCTAAACTTATAACACCCCGCTTTTTCTGTCGGGGGTAAAAACAATGCAGATTTAAAAAAAGGAATGTATTTGGATTTTTATATTTCGATTATAGGCAAGGGAAACAGTGGTATTAGAATGTGGCAAAAAAAGCAACTCGTAAGACAACGTCGTTTCATTTTGATGTTTGTGATTGATTGAGAGACCAATACGTCAGTCACGTGTTAGTCTCAACCAATCCCACTAAAACCCAACGGAGTCGTGGCGTGTTTATTAGCCACATTCATAGCCCACTAATCAGCAAATCCAATAATTCACTAAAATAACTTTGAAATCCAAATCAATGGACCAAGGAACTACTTTCAAGCCCATTCTCAGTAGGAGAATTTGTCTTTAGTTATTGAGTTGTTTTAACTTTATTAAAATCATTTACAGCCCATATGACGTTACATAATATTTAATTTGCGTTAAGCACCGACTAATAGGATGTCAACGTAGAGTGCATTCCCGTATCGATGAGCGACCGCGCTGTGCGGTGTGCTACATGAACTAACAGCGAGATTTATATTTTCTACCATTCTACTATTTCTACTACTATTCTAAATTCGAGAGTTTGTGAGAATATTTGAATGTTTGTTGGCGAATTACGCATATTCAGACGTTGAATGGGTAGGCAATGTGTTATTATTAATATTGTTTATGCCACGCAAGTAACAGAGGCATTGTGTCCCCAGATAAAATTGTGATCATCCATAAACAATCATATTAATATTTACCAGATTGGAATAGATTATGGATATGCCAGCTCTACAAGAAATAAATCGGAATAAGAGGGCTTAAGCCTTCGCACGCATCATAAAAATAGCAATAGCGAGCTGTCACTTTACGTTTTGTTCCTTTAATAAAGTTGTACTCTATTCATGATATCATTCAATATATCACAGCATAACTCTACCAGACGGTTTAACTTACAACTATTAGAAAAATATCACTAAAAACACATTTTTGGGATCTGGGAATTGATACCTTACAATTCCCTAAATTTATGAGACTCATATTAATATACTCGCTGTCGCTTACCCCTTATATCACCCACAGCCGTCCAACGTCACCAACAATTTATCAGCCCATTCATATTAATAATTTACACGACATTTTATCCCTTTTTTATTTTATTACTCATAAGAGCTTACGTTCACTATATTTTTTTATTACGTTTATGAGCTGATAAAAGCCTTACTTCGTACCCATTATGTTCAAAATGGAATGTTATGAAGAAAATAAGCATATTTTTTTTATTAATTGTGTAGTTATTTAGGCACTACCCAGACAGATTATTTATACGCGCAAGCGTTTTTGGTTTTAGTATTGCCAATAATTGTACGAATTTGTGAAAAAACAAAATTTTTCTGTAAGAGGTAGAACCAACGTGAAGACTGTTTTTAGCAACCTGAATTGGCCGGTTGCCCCGGGGTGGTACCATTATTTCACAGAAATCTGGCTTGGAGTAGCATATTCTCTTTCTTTTCGCAAGGTTAGCAACATTGACAGAAATCCAGAAGAAAATGTAACTTTTGCCATATATGCTGCTATAATGCGGATTAGGAGAGTTTCGAAGTTCTTATGGAGAACTCTGACATTAGCTGCTTTCTTTTGTTTTCCTTTACCATAAGTTAGAACATTCTTCTTTTGTCTCTTCACGATTGGTACAATCAAAAATATTCTGGACTACAGAAAATACTAAAAACTAGATGTCTGATAAAACTCCAAAAACACACTTTCAAGCTATCATATCGCCTGATAGACATCCAAACACCAACATAACCCGACGGAAATCCTGAAACGACGCCCCGAGGGTTCCGTAAAACTTTCCTTAGGATCTTAAGCCTATAAATTGTAATCGGAAAGCCTATCGATTTATGTTAGACTAATAACAGCTATCATTTCGGAGGATGAACTCGCAAATTGGTCCCTTTTTCGTTCGATAACGTCGAGACGCGGTCGAAATTCGACCGTTATTTTCGTGTTTATTTTTATAGGTTTGTAAGTTTTACTTGCGTAAGAAAGTAAGTGTGTTACTGTTACCAGTCGAAGATGTCTATTATAATTTTTTCGTAAGTAATTAACTAAATGTAATAGTACATTTATCAATGTGTTGCCAATAAACGCTAATACACTAAAATATTATTTCTTCCCCAACTTATTTTAACGGTTTTTATTTATTTTACACGAGATGTTTCATGATCACGGGGCGGACTGAGGTGGTCCCAAACTTTAATGTTACAATATTTATCTACATATTACAATTATATATAATTTTACATCTCATACCCCTATCAGAAGCCCTTCATTAAAAACTCAATTACTTAATCAAATGAAATAAAAAAAAATAGGCACATTATTATATAGGCTAAGTTACGGTGTGGGATACCTTTATATTATCAGTCGTAACCCATTGTGTGGAAGTTACCGTATAAAATGACTTACGAACGGCTCGCGGCGAATACCAATTAACGCAATATATCTCCCTTTGACGACACTTTGATGTGTAATCACTGTTATCCAAATGGGAGAAATCAGGCGAAGTGTCCTTACTTAATATTATAATTTATGCTTTCTGACAGGAATTGGCGTTTGTGAAACACACATGTCGAAGATCGAACTAATTGTATATTGCTCTATTTATTATTTTGTAACAGAGCCGGGCATCTAAATTAAATATTGAGGGCTCATAACCACATCGTTTCATGTGTCTGCTGCAACAGTTGAGCGTCTGCGTGGTGCTTTTTTAAGGTGAAATAAATAATCTTATCTTACTAATCTACTAACTACTGGGAGAAGGCCTCGTGGAGGCAGACCGCCAAGCAGCAGTGCATGCACTGTTGTGTTTCGGTTTGAAGGACATTGTAGCCAGTATAACTACTGGACATAACGAGACTTAACATCTTAATTCTCAGGATGACGAGTGCAGTGGAATGCCATACAGTACTTTGTAAGTCAAGGTGCTGGATGGTGTTGCTACTGTTTATGGGTGGTCGTATCGCTTACCATCAGGCGAACGGCATGCTCGTCTCGTCATTCTATGCTATAAAAAAAAAAAAAAAAAAGACCAATACGTCTGTACAGTTCACAGCGCCCTCCACACCGCATGTGACAGAAACAAATGGAGAAAGCTCGTTCGAGAAAGTGATGCAGAAGGAGGGTCGCGACCCTCAGTACTGAGGAACACGACGCAAGAAGAAGAAGAATCTTACGAATATTATAAATGCGAAAGTTTGTGAATTTTTTTGGATGTTTGTATGTTTGTTAGACGTAAACGCAGAAAGAACTAAACGGATTTGAATGAAATTTGGCACACGGATAGATCATGTCCTGGATTAACACAAAGGGTAATTTTTATCCCGGGAACTTGCTCCCATGGAAAATAATGGATATTTTTTATATGATACTTTAAGTAGATGGCGCTGGCGTCGTACTATGTTTTATGGACTTTTGTAGCTGGAAGGCTTTTCACGCGGACGAAGCCGCGAGCAACACCTAGCTCTATATAAGGTTTATTTGGCGAAACTTCCCAAGGATAGAGTTCCAACGAATGGTCGTAGAAAATGTGGCAAAGAGCAGAAAAATAGCAGGGAACTCAAAAATCCAAAAAGGGGAGGCCTATGGCCAAGATTGGATTATAACACATAACATATTATACAGACACACACACCTTTTACCCACTTTTTGCCGCGCGTATTTCATCCCATGATGATATAGTTGTCGTGCCTATCGCCATATCAGACACAAATTCTAAACTCCAGGTTGAAAACCCAATATCACTTAACCCGATCCGGGGTTCGAACCCGAGACTTCAGCACTGCAGTCGTACCGTACGCCTACGCCACCGAGGCAGGGTTATTTATGGGGCTTTACTTCATCGGATTAACCGACTTATTCATGTCTAAAGTTTCTACAACTTAGGGTTGGTTTTCAATCAGATAATAGTTGTTCGCAGGTTCAAAACCCAAGGGCACTCACCTCTGACTTTTCTAAAAAGTTATGTGTGTATTCTTCGTAAATTATCGCTCGCTTTAACGATGAAGGAAAATATCGTGAGGGAACCTGCATACCTGAGAAGTTCTCTATAAGAATTTCGAAGGTATGTGAAGCTTGTCAACCCGCACTAGGCCAGAAGGTCTAAACCTTCTCAGTTGTAGAGGAGGCCCTTGCTCAGCAGTGGGACAGTACCTAGACCTATATAATACAGGGCTGGTATGGTATTAGTTGTTCGTAAAAAAAACATTGTGACTGGGTTTTTCCATCTTAAAAAAAATTACTCCGTCGCAGCTCGGAGTCAGGAAGTTGGCGGTGTGATGCCCCCGTGCCCGGAAAGCACGTAAAACCTGCGCGTCCTGCGCCTGATCTCTCTCCGGTCATGTCGGATTGCCGTCTCACGGGACTATGAGAGTGAAGGAATAGTGCACTTGTGTATTGCGCACACACTTGTGCACTATAATATCTCCTGCGCACCTTTTTTTTTTTTTTTTTTTTGTTTTCGCGGAGAAAGTGACTTATTACTACCGCCCAGCCTTCAAGGGGGGCGACTGAGCGGTTATGTTGGGTTCACCGTGCCTTACGTCCCGGCGTTGAGCCACCCGGAGAGATGTAACCATCGGGCGACCGCCGGGCCGAGTCCCTAACCTATGTATAACGCACGGCATACCAACCAAAACTCCGCGGTGGCCATCTTCGGCGCATTAGGGACGGCTGCGGGCTTCCTCTGACGGGAGTGTCTAAGTTGTCGTCCGCAGCCGCCTCTGCGCGTTGCCGCCTAGTGCGGCCCGTCTCCTGTTGTGGGGGGGCTCAGGAGCCCCCACGCACCGAAGGACGCCCTCGGCGTCAATGGCAGCGTGAGGCCTACCAGCCACGCTGCCGTCCATCACAGGGATCGCTACAATGTGCTTATAGAACACAAAAGTGAAAGACAGACAGCCCCCTGCCGCCCGCCTGCGACCCCCGGTGGCCCCTATTAGTCGCCTTTTACGACAGGCAGGGGATACCGTGGTAGAATTCTCCAAACGCCCCCAATCCACAGGGCGGAAGACGCCGGTCAGTCGTCCACCCGGCGCCTCCTACGTCTCGTCTGGCGGCGGGAGGGATCTCCGCGCCTCCGATCCCTCTCGGCACTCTCCTTCCGCGAGAGGACCACCTCACAGAAGTGTGCCACCGCACGCCAGGACCTCCGGCTGTCGACCATGGAAGCGACCACGGCCGGCAGCGAGAGGTCTCCTCCGACGACTGCTCTGAGAGCGCTGCGCTCCTCATCCCAGGCTGGGCAAAACTCTAACGTATGCTGGGCCGTATCCAGCGGGCAGTTGTCACAGTGGTGACACACGGCCGACACCTCCTTCCGCACTACCCGCCACAAGAACTCACCGAAGCAGCCATGCCCGGTGAGCACCTGCGACAGGCGAAACGTTGCCGCACCGTGGCGCCTGTCCAGCCATTCGGCAAAGACAGGACGCACTGCCGCGACGACCCTGAGCCCCGCTGTCGGGGCCTCCAGCCTGAGACGCCACTCCTCCACGGCGGCTCGCCGTAGGGAGGCCCTCATGGCCTCCACCTCCTTCAGGGCCGGATGTTGCCCGCGACTGGACGCCTCCTCCCGCCAATGAAAGACATCGGAGAGGGATTTGGCGTCCAGATCCCAGGGATCTCCTGCGCACCTGGCTGATCTCCGTTGAGATTGGCTGCCGTGACCAAAATCGGCTAGGAAGGGATTATTATATAGTTGTAGGATAAAAGGAATCATGAACTAAAAATTACAGTTGCTACGATAAAATGGACAGTCTCACTCGTTTAACTTTCAATTTTAGCCAGGTTATAATTTTGATGAGTAAACTCTATAGTAACATAATGTAATAATGAGAAAAGCATCGGTGAACCTAATAACAATAAATAATTACAAGAAGTACCAATGCTATAATTTCATTTATACACTTTATCACGTCCTCACATTTCGAACAGAGAGCATACCGTAAAAATTGAGTTTTAGTGAAACATTTTAAATATTTCAACATTTTTAAAAGCACGTATCGGGGCATAAATTTTTTCGGTGCATGAACGGAATTATAAAATATTTAGTGGACATTGTCTCTCGCCTCGGGGTGGATATGCCGAAAATCGATGTATGAAATTTCAGTACGAGCAAAGATTGAAGTGGGGATGGAATAGACAACAATCCATCCTATTATTATAAATTTTAAAGTGACTGTCTGTTTCGTACCAAAAACAAAGACGCGTTACGCCTTTATCCCCAAAGCGGCAGGCAGATGTGCAACCAGGGCACCAACATTCCGCCAAATGTATTCCGTCCCTCAATGTAATGTGCTACCTATCGTCATATAAAGAAAGAAAAAGAAAGAAGAAAGAAAGAAGTTTATTATTGGTACAATATTGCACACGGAAAACAAAAACACATCTCATAATATTATAAAGTAAAAAAATTAATAAAACGCAATTATTGCACCAAGAATGGGCCTCCCATTCAGCTAAATGCCACGCATATCGGGCACAAATTCCAGACCCCGGGCTGATACTGAATATAAAAATCCAATATCACTGCCCGAGCTGGGGATCGAACCCGAGATCTCAGCATTGCAGTCATACCGTAATGCAACTATGCCACCGAGGCAGTCCTGATACTGAGCAGAAGTAGCAAAACCCAATATCACTACGGGTCACGGGATACCAAACCACTAAAACAATTTTCATAAAATGTACGAAGTAAGATTTTTAACCCTTTCTTTTTTTTATCGCGGGAAAAAAGGCCCAATGCCGACACTCGGGAGTATAACATCATCCGAGCGAGCATTGAACCGAGTCCCTAACACTATATACACCCTACATCGGCATACCAACCAAAACCCGCGGTGGCCTTCTTCGGCGCATACGGGACGGCCCCGGGGTATCTTGTTGCACGAAGATAGCTGCACGGAACCGTCTCTGCGCAATGCCGTACTACGGCCCCTCTTTAAATGAGTGGGGCTAAGAAGTCCCCGACCTCCAAAGCACGCCTTTGGCGTCTACGACTGCAGGAGACCGACCACCCGCAATGTCGTCCACCTCGGAGTCGCATATATTGGAGTAGCAGCCCCCCACTGCTCGCCCCGCGAATCTCTCAAACCCCATTTAGAAGATTATTAACCCTAAGAAACAAAATCTACGTTACTTTTAAGCCCAGAAAAATACACAGTGGTAGTTTTATCTCGCGAAAAGATTTTCACGCAGGCGGAACCACGACAACACCTAGTATACATATTGAAGTGACTGCAGTTTTTATTAGAAATAAGTATATCTATAATAACTTTTCCATAAACATGTGTTTTCGAATTTTAGCTTTGATTTCCTACATAGGACAGGCATAACAACGAACACGTAACCAATATTATATTTTGATATATTAATATTATCATTGAATTCTGGCCGTGTTTCGGGCCTTAACTTCATCATTGTAGGGTGGGTATGTTTGTGAAGGAATTTCCTTTGTTTATTTGATATTTCCAATTGGTAAATATGGAAATATAAATATGTATTATTATATGGAGGCCTATGTTCAGCAGTGGACTTCTAAAGGCTGAAGAAGAAGAAGAAGAAGAAGAATTGGTAAATAGTGTTTATTGGCGAAAAGGTTTTTTAAATCTGTAAAGTGGAATGTTATTTTGTAACAGAGTAGACAACAAGTACTGACTTACAGTAGATATATAAGAAGTTAGTATACGGTTTTTGAAAAACAATACAGTCCTCCGATTAACCTGTTTTTTTTAACTACCACAAGACCACCACCATTATTGTGGTAGTTTCAGATTTTTCAACTGTAGTTATCTTTTTGCCAGGGTCTTATTAAGCTGGACGCGCTCGCAGCACCTGGAGTACTTGAAGCTCTGCGCGTTCAGCTTAATAAGACCCTGACAAAAATATAACTAAAGTTGAAAAAACCCGGTCTAGGTCTTTTTGTCGGTGATCACTTGATCACCAACTTCAATAGCAATATGCTCGTAGTTGGCTAATATAGTTAGTTAAATGTTTGTGTCATTACACCTCTGCCTACCCTTGAAGAGGGAAAAGACGTCATTCTGTCTTCGACCACATATGTGTCACCTACTTGCTTACCATACCATACCATACCAGCCCTGTATTATATACTGCCCACTGCTGAGCACGGGCCTCCTCTACAGCTGAGAGGGTCAGGCCTTAGTCTACCACGCTGGCCTAGTGCGGGTTGTCAGACTTCACATACCTTCGAAATACCTACTTGCTTATCTACAAAATGTCCCGAATCTCCTCACAAAATGAACACCTTAGTCAATGTTTATTTTATAAAAGTGTGCCAAAGTAGTGTAGTTATTATTTACGCGTGACGTAGGTCATATGTCGCCCAATTTATGGCGACAGTTATGCTCTGGAGACCGTCTAACTGTATTGATAAGATACGGACCTGCTGGAAGATCACGCGTCTCCCGCGGGATAGAGACCGCAGTCAAATCGTCAATACTGTGCCTAACTCCATATATTTTATCTCATTTCCTACTTATATCATCAAAATAACTAATAAATATGAGATAGCTAACTTTTGATCGCGGCTCCGCACGTGTTTATGACGATTCCCGAGATAAAAAGTAGCTTATAGCATTCGGTAGTAATGTAGCTTTGTATTAGTGAAAAAATTTATATATTTTTTTAATTTTTTTTAAGTTTTTTTTTTATGGCATTGAATGACGAGACGAGCATGCCGTTCGCCTGATGGTAAGCGATATGCCCACCCATAAACAGTAGCAATACCATCCAGCACCTTAAGTTACAAAGTACTGTGCGACATTCCACTGCGCTCGACATCCTGAGACATAAGATGTTAAGTCTCATTATGTCCTGTAGTTACACTGGCTACAATGTCCTTCAAACCGAAACACAACAATGCATGCACACTGCTGCTTGGCGGTAGAAATAGACATTGCGGTGGTACCTACCCAGACGGACTCTTACATATGAGAGACCAGTGAAAAGTTTCATACAAAGTTTCATCTCCTATTTTATGATATGGATTTTCTAAAAATCTATTCTTATTGCTCACTAACGTCGTTAAAGAAACCTTTATGCAAAGTTTCATACTTCTAGAATCCAGACACGTTGGTTTCGTCTATGCGTTGATCGATCGATCAGTCACCCAGTTAGTTTGTTTTATACATGTATCTAAGATAGTATAAAAAGTCTTAAGCTGTTTACCTTGAGGATTGGTATTAAACCCGTATTTTCCGACTCAGCAGTCCATAAAAAATGGCTGCCTTTGGTAGTAGGTTTAAATTATACACACATGAATTCCTTTAAAAAAATACTTTTTAAATGCAGTTTAACACAATTGTAACATGCTCCAAAAACGGCTCAAAACATCCATCTATAAACTTCTTTGATTTATCAAAAAATATGGATACAAAATAATGTATTAAAGCAAATATCGGAAGCTTTTACCGTGCTCCGCTTGTAAAACACGCCGTTTGTCCCGATTAAATCCTCAGCCGATGGCAATGCAGCGATGGATCGAGACGGCCGGATAATCTATGGTATAGATGAATGGACACCCTACTATGAAAAAACATAGATTCTACTTTTGAATTTTTGTGCCAGTTATTTTACTAATCGAAAACCTCGGTTCCTTTTTTGAATTTTTATGCCAGTTTTTTTTACTATATAAGTACATTTTTTTTACTAAGTAAGGCTCTAGGTTCCATGTTGATTTCGTATGTCAGCTGTTTTTTATGTTTAAAGCAAAGTCCTCGATTCCAATTATAAACTTCTATATTTTTTTATTTATTGTTGCACAGGCTGTTGTGATACGTGGTGCTCTATGAGTCGATTCAAATGTAGCGATTAGGGTGCTATAACGCACTAGACTTTTCCCCTATAACGACGGTTAAAGTCTCGCCCCCAATTACATGCCTAACATAGCTGGTGAAATGTAGGACGGCATTTACGCTGAACCCTGAAAAGGGAGAACTCTTGATGTATAAAAGTCGTTAGAAGTTCTCTTCGAAAACAAATAGTAATGTTTAAATGTAGAATGCGTTTGCCAAAGCACCAGCACGTGACGCGCTCGTAGATTTTATTGTTTCCGAGCTGACTGGACGTAAGCCCCAATAGATTTCGACGCTTGAAAGGCAATAATATCTAAGCGACATTTAGCAAATTTTTCAGTAGAGCGTTTTAAAGTTTTGATTTTGACAAAAAAAATCATAACTAATTAACCATTTGCTGCATAAAAATAATTGTAACTGTTTTAGGAACCTCTTAATTTTTGACGTTTTTTGAGTTAAATTAACAGCCCTGACGATTGTAAATTAAAAAGTTAACGTCGCTTAGTTAAAAATTACCTAAATTTACAAACAGGTAAAATCATCTAAATGGATCATCTTATGAATACCGTAACAAGTAAATTTAATGAAATACAAATATTTTAAAATGCGCAGTTGGTAAAAATCATATAAGGATATCTAAACATATTAATAAAATCAAGTAAAAATATCTATAGCTAAATTATTGGGTCACACGATCGTGGAATAACATAAATACGTGCAGAATATTGTAAATCTTGTTATTCCTACAAACATTGAACTATTTAATAATCAGTCAATTTTAATAATAATCAACATTTTATTGTTAGATAAACATACTTATATCCAAAATATAGCATAATGATATAGAATTTGTTAATAGCCAACACTTATTTCTTTGGAGGGAGTTTCTCGCCTCAAATATACGATGAGCGAAAGGACATACAACATTGCCTTATCTGAACATTTACAACGGCTTGCTTAAATATCTCTGTGTAAGCATAACTCGAAAGCAATAATATTATAATTTATTCATTGTGTTGGAAACTCGTAATTTTCTCTCTAAATTTATTTTTGCTGAAAGCACATACATACGTACACACCCACGCCCTTAACCCATAGAGGTAGACAAAGACTATTGAGCACCACATTCTACGATGCTGACATACGTCGCCCACAAAGGTTTTTCATCATTCACTTACTTCGCAAAGACAAGTAAGTGTGTATAGTTTATACCAAAATGAAAAAGAGAGTTCAGGAAATAGTTGAGCAAAAGAAAGAAAAAGGAAGTAGACCACAAACCTTTTCGTGAATCCAAAGCGAACCTTTCACTATTCTGGAAACAAATATGGTAGATCAGGGGAGAGTCGGGGACTTCAAAGATAGGAGTCATCAGAAATGAAGATGGAAGGGTGTTTAGAAATAAAAGGGAAGTATTGCTTGGAAGTCCTACTTCAAAAGACTTTTTAAATGAGGCGATGGGGATGTAGCAGGTGGTTAAGAGGCTATAGACCTAGCTTACTCTCAAAACGAGGGTAATAATGAGATTACGGAAAATGGAATAGTGAATGCGATGAAAAGTATGGCTACTTTTTAATATGTGGTTCAAAACCATTATTATATCCATTTTCAAGAAGAAAGGATCACAGCAAGAATATAAAAACTACCGCAGAATAAGCCTTCCCTGTGCTGCCAGTAAATTGTATGCCAAGGTCCTCATTAAGAGAGTGATTAATGAGACTGAAAAAGTGTGGAATGTCCAAGCAGGTTTTAGAAGATGAAATGGGTTACACACATCAAGTCTTTTACATAAGGTGCATAGCGAAAGAACATTTGGCTAAGTCCAAAAAGTCTTTTATACCTTCGTAAACTTGGAAAAGGCTTATGATCGTATGCTGAGGAATGAACTGTTGTTAACATTGTCTTTAATATATGGGATTGAGAGTCACCTGGTGAGGACTTTGAAGTCTCTGTACGAGAACATCGACGAGAGAGCTGCAAGGCACGAAAAATTATGTGAATGATGTCTTAAAAGAGAAGGGAATGAAAATTAATGTGAGCGAGATAAAAGTGGTTGTGATAGAAAGAGGTCTGGGCACGTGGAGAGGGTGGATTCAAGACAGGATACGAAAGGTTAAATACCTTTCGTAAGCTTTCCAGCTAATGTGGATGGTACGGCTGGAAGAGGGCACCCAACGAGAGCGTGCATTTAACAAATAAATTATCTCCAAAAAGGATAGGTCAGGATTAGCCTCAACCGGCAAAAAAGTATAAGGAGAGAATAGGTAAAATTGGAATTAAATTATTATTAACATATTGTAATACATAATAATGCAACATAAATATATTTATTACATAAATAAACGTTATTAAAATTATAAAAGTCTATTTATTTGTAAAAAAACTCGCCATATCTACGTAAAATTGAGGCAAAATCATAAAAACGTCGGACGGCTGTCCTCTCTTAGCGACAACCGATACGCGCTGTACACGCTCGCGCGCATGTACAAATGACACTTTCAAAACACTAGGTGGTTCGCAAGCGGGTGTATTTACTTTATTAGGAACAGGTAAATATCTCTTAGCAATAAGTATAACCACCTGAACATACCCGGTAAAATTATCTATGCAACATGACTGAAGTTAAAGGTTGTCAAGTAAAAATATCTAAGTATAAAAAATAGATCTTATATTATTCAGGTAAAATTATCTAACCGACTAATAATTATTTATTTTATTTTAGGTAAAATTGTATAAATGTACTATTAACAAAATATTTTATTAAGCTGAAAATATCTAAGCACATAAATATGGAGAGTATGGATCCAGGTAAAAATATATCTATGCCAGAGTTATAATTTTTTGTGTAGGTAATAAACAACTAATTAAAGAGCGAGCAGTTTTTTATTTCAAGTAAACATATATTAATGCAAAACAGTACTATCATGATTTCATGTAAAACACACTAAGTTCAAAATCAATTTCCGTAAGCATACCAACTACTGTAAATCCAAAAAGTCGTAAAAATATTGGCGGTAAGTGAGAAAAAAAAAGTGAAATTTACCGGAATCATCTAGTATCTAACCGCCAAAAAAGTTGTCCTAGAGCTACGAAACCCTGATCAATCGACGCAGAAAAATCTGGCGATTCCAAATATGTGTATAACTCATTTTAGGTATTTTTGTCGCTTAGATATGATTGCCTTTCAAGCGTCGATTTCATCTAACGCTTCTATGTACGAGTCTTCGATAGCCCATTGCGTCCGATTCTGATTGGCTGATTTATTCCTATAAATAGAGGGAACGAGGCGCCACGCAGACGCTAAACTGCTAGATAATTAAAAAAAAACAATTGATAACTTATCAACGAATGAGTTAAGTAATTTAGGTAAAACCACTGTCAACAAGTATTTAAAGAAATATTGTCGACTCGTTGCCGTCATTTTGTGTCGTGTCTGATGAAGCTAAAACCGTCTGCGCAATGCCTTATTTGTTTTATAATACACAATGATTAGGAATACATCAAGCAAACAGAAGTCGGACTCAACCGCCGGCTATACCTGAATACTTTACTATCGTAGAATTTCGTGTAATTATCATATCCGTATTCAGCAGCGGGCTCCATGTGGCTGATGATGATGATGAACAGATCTTACCAAAGTGAATATTTGTTAAGTACATAATATTTTATGTTTCTTACATATTGTGAATGGGCTTTCTCGAATCACATTATGATAAAATTAAATACTAATAAGGAAACAATAAAAATACAATTAATGTTTATTTTATGATTAAAACCTAATGCGGAGCGTAATTAATTTGTCATTGATTTTATTCAATCTTATTCTCTGATTGATATTATTCTTTCTTTTTTAAATTCAGTATCATCCCGGAGTCTAGAATTTGTGCCCGATATAGCGATAGGCTCGCCCCATCACATCATGGGAAGGAATACGCACGGCGAAAAGTAGGTGCACTAGTTGCGCCTCTGCCTACCCCTTCGGGGATAAAACTGTGTGTGTGTGTATGTGTGTGTGATCTTATTCAAGTAAATAAATGAATATTATTATTTTGTAACTATATAAGAAGTTGACGATAAAGAAAAAGTAACATCATGATGAAATGATATTTTAGCTTTATATTCTTTCCTGAGATATAATATTCTATAAAAACTAGTATCAAAATTGTATTCAATAGTTATGTATTTTGAATTAATAAGATCTAGTCACAGCTATATAATACCAATAATTCAATTAGCAAACAATATTGAATATACAAGTTTACAATATTATTATTTTATTTCTCTTTATTTTCAATTTTCCTTTTTTTACATTTTTATATACATACTAAAAAAAAACATTAATACATATTATAAAAATATAAAAAAGTGAATCACCCTCCGATGGCGAGGCTCAAGACCCAAGCCACCGGTGGTCAGGGATTCAAAGTGAGGAATCTCCTCACAATGCGTGCCGTGTCCAGAAGTACTGCTTTCTGCATCTGGCTCTTGGCCCAACGACCAATTGAGAGCCTCTGGAGGTGTTGGTCGAGACTCTTTGGTATCAACCCATGAGCAGAAACGACAATCGGAACAATAATTGTGGAGTCTACCTCCCACATGTCGGTAACCTCGTGAGCCAAATCTAAATATTTAGACATTTTGTCCTTTTCGGCCTTAACAAGGTTATCGTCATGCGGAATAGTGACGTCAACAAGTATTGCCCGGCGCGCCAATCGATCTACTAATACAATATCAGGCTTATTGGCAACAATAGTCCTGTCCGTGATAATAGATCGATCCCAGTACAGCGTTGCATGATCATTTTCGAGAACTGGTTGAGGCACATACTGGTAATATGGCACTTCAAGAGTCACAAGACCATACCGAAGAGCAACTTGCTGGTGTATGATCTTGGCTACTAGGTTGTGTCTATGCAAGTACTCGCCGTTAGCAAGATACGAACAACCGGAAATCACATGCCTGATTGATTCACCGGGACGGTGGCATGCCCGACAGATATCGACCGTACCGTCCTTCATGATGTATTTCCTATAATTGTTCGTTTTCATAACTTCGTCCATAATTGCAAAGACAAAACCCTCAGTTTCCCCAAATAGGTTACCAAAACGTAGCCAAGATACGGATGCAAGCTGGTCTACATCAGGCCCGTGAAGGGCCCGATAAAACCGACCATGTAGTTCCTTGCTCTTCCATATCTCCTCACGTTCCGGAATGCCCATCACCTTAGGTTTTCGCCAGTTCTCATTCGCCAAGGAAAGCGGGGTAAATCCCTTATCCACCATGACTACAACCTTATGCATGCCCACTTCGCTGTGGAGGAAATAATCCCTGAGATTGCATACCTCGCGGTTATGTAAGTCCTTAGCATTAAGTAAGCCTCGGCCCCCACATCTCCGCGGGATGTACAATCTCATCACTGACGATCGTGGGTGATGCATACGATGTGCAGTCAGTAGGGTCCGGACCTTTCGATCCAGGGCGTCCAGTTCGGTCTGAGTCCATCTGAGTATGCCAAAAGAGTACATGAGTACAGGCATAACCCAACCGTTGAAAGCGCGAATCTTGTTATTATTATTATTATTATTATTTTTTTTTTTTTTTTTCCCTTTTTAAACCTAATCAAAGAGGCCGCCCCGGACCATACCTGGTGCAAAAGTGCCCATGACGCTTGCAACATTACCACGCTGTATAGCGAGGGATATGTGTTGCACCAGATAAGATTCAGAACGACAATCCTCGCCGTTTTTTCTTAAGCGTTGCCCCAGTTCCCGTACAAACTCCTTAGCCTCCGCACACCACACCCCACTAACCTCTACCGCGAATGGAATGAAAAAATATGTCCGTTCGAGTGTGGAATATTTCGAGTGTTTTTGACCTGCCGCCCATTCGGCAGCCGAACCGGCTTTATGCGTAGTGCGTGCCAAGTGAGAAGCGGCGTATGTACTAACACACGTCGCGTCCCACAAAAGACAACGACCTTTACGCCATGGAATTAGAGTCAGCCCATCCGGCCGTTTCCCGTCGGAGCGGCTCAAACCAGGCGGTTCCAAAATGCAAGGTAAGCCGGCAGACACCAAGGCACGACGAATGATGTCATTGAGCATGTGGTGCCGAGGAAATCGACCAGCTGATCTACTGCAGCTCAAACCGTGATGGCCAATGGCGTCAACCTGCGCCCCACATGCACACTCGTGCGGATCGCAAATGTTACAGCCAAGCCTAAGCGCGACGGCCACTCTCAGCGAACCATCATCCAGGAGAGTCCCCAAATGAGGTGAGGGAACTGCATGAAGCCAGGCTCCCGACTCCAAACTAGAAACCGACTTGAGTCGAGCAACGTCGGCTCCCATCGCTGTTCCAAGTAACTCAGCGACTCTTGCATTGCACACCTGCTCGTCCCACTGACGCTGCATACTTGGGTTTCGAGGCTGATTGGCAGTAGGACACATCGACGACCAGGCGCTTAAAGCCTCCGCAGCAAAAGGGATGAGGATACTGTCACCCTGTACATGGAATATGTTAGTGATCAGTCCCAAAACCCCGTGCACGGATGCCAAAAAGGCCGATACCCCGGTATCTCTCACACGCCTAACACCTAATCCCCCATGCCTAACAGGTAAAGATGCTTGTAGCCAATGCTTATCATCGAGGCGTATATTCAAAATATTTTCTAGAGCTTCCCTGATTTCACTATCCAGAAGATCAACCTCTTCGGGAAAAAACCAAGTTGGACTTGTTCTCATTAAGTACACCAATTTTGGGACAGAGAGGCAGCTACGATAGAGGGCAAAAGCCACGTGAGCGGATAAATGCGGGAGAAGCTGTCGGGCTGAAGCGAGCATTTCTCTTTTAGTGCGTAGGGAAACGGACACGCCTTCCTGAAAGATTGGGGCGCCTAAAAGCTCAAAAGTCTGCCTGTCCAGGACTCTTATATCGGGTAGTATTTTCTTAATGTCTTCAATGCGTCCACTATCAACGGCACCACAAGGATATAACTCACATTTCGCGCTATTTATTAAGAGTCCGATATCTCTCAACCTAGGAATCAAGACCTCCAAATCTTTGATAACAACGTTAGGGTCTCCGCCAATTGTCCCATCGTCGAGGTACCAGACATTAAGTGGAGCCCCCAAAGCGCCTATTATTGTGTTGATTGCCAGGCTGAAAAGTAAAGGACCAAGCGGATCACCCTGTTGTGCACCTACTTGCGAAATAATCCTGTCTCCGTTGTAGTATAAGTTGCTGGGAGAAGCGTAGCACTGGTCTAGGAATGGGCTTAAAAAGGGAATTTTATCCCTTGCCTCAATCAATATCGCGTCCCTCTCAACAGTGTTAAAGGCATTTTTAATGTCAAGCTTTAAAATAATGTTACCATCCCGCTGCGGATCCATAGCGAAAATACGAGTAGCGTGTATGGCCGCTTCGCACCCCAGCGGCGTGCCAAACCCTAACTGATGCGGCTGCAGTAACTTAGCCACCTTGTCGCGGGCTGCATGACAACCCAGCTTTGCCACAAGACGGCGAATTACGCTGCCTACAGCAATAGGCCGTATCCCACCGTCTTTTTTAATGAGTGCACAGAGCGATGCCCCGTATAAAAAGGGGCATACAATACTACTTAATTTACCCTCTAGGAGAAAATTGCACAGATTCGTCAGAGAATCCAACAGTCTTGGTCCATTGTCTCCCGCAGAGATTCCCAACAGCTCCTTTAAATGCAGCGGTCGCAAACCATCCAATCCCGCCGCCGAGCCACAGTGAAAAGAAGTAACATCATTCATCACGTCTTTAGAAGTGAATTTTAACACCGCTATGTCTCTACACGTGGCAGGTGTAAAGGAGATGGGGCGAAGAGGATCCGGATGCTTGGCCCGCATACTATCGAGCGTGCTAGAGTTTGAGGGCGCCAGTGTACAATCTGAAGTTAGAAGCCTTACTGCCCCTCTTAAGTCCCCGTCGAAAACTTTGGTTTCGATCATTTTGTATATAGACGGGGATCTATGTGACCTTACGCCGGGTAACTTATTGTCGAAAGTGCCCTCAATGTTTTTCTTCACTTTACTGGTAAGTGATTCCGTAACCCCGTTATCCTCAGGAACTTTGAGAGCGAAATATGCAAAAGAAAGTAGTGCATACCAATCATCGGGACTGTTACTTTGAAGGCACTTTTCGATGATAGTAGATAATTTCCCGGCAGCCAGATTCCTGGCCCCTTTTGGAATATGCTTTAAAATGCGCACATTGGCCCTATAGCTTCCCAATCGCTCTAAAAGACTGGGATTTGGCAAAACCACAAGTGGCACGTCCACAACCACTGACCCTTGTGACGATGGCGAGGATGACGGGGGTTGTGGTAAAGCGGATACGACTGCCGATTTATGTTTGCGGGTAATATGTACCGATAAACCACGCTTTGTAAAACGACGCAGACTGTCCGTGGGGCAATGTGGACATAAATGGTTGGAGTCTGAATAAACCTCCATAACAAAATTGGTAAACTATGTAAATAATTAAAAAGTATTTAAATAACATAACTAAATTTAAAATAAGCAACATTACAAAATGAGCTGTTTGCTTGCATAAAAGTAAAAAAATTAAATAAATTTATAATTAAAAAAAAAATCAAAATGAAATAGTCAATTGGTACAGTAACAAACAAAGGTCAAAAATTCATAAAAATGTCAAAAAATTACACAAAAAAACAAAAAAATCTCCAAGTCAAAAATCAAATACAATGAAAAAGTCAAATTAAATGCAATAATAAGGTAATAATTAAATAATAAAAGTAACGAAGTATGATGTCACAATTCAATTACAATAAAGATAAGTCCCTCCCTGATCTTCTTTGCTATCTCGATCCCCCAACTATCCGTTTCAGACTTCTGACCGCTTATTCTGCTATTCGTAAAGTGTAATCGAATTGTTACTTTTATCTTAATATGTTGTATATTTGCCTTATCGCACTCCAATGCATCAACACAACATACTTTTTACGCAAAGTTTTAACCGTCGGCCCCTGACCTCGACCTCTGGAGCGAGCAGTCTCAGGCAAATGGTGTTGGTAAACCCACACAAAGTTTTGCCTGATCTAAGTGCCGACTTCGGGACCTCCTCATCCATCTATACTAATATTATAAAGCTGAAGAGTTTGTTTGTTTTAACGTGCTAATTTCATGAACTAGTGGACCGATTTTGAAAATTATTTCACTAATAGGAAGCTACATTACCCCTGAGTGCTATAGGCCACTTTTTATCCCGGAAAAGTTTTCCACGCGGGCGGAGCCGCACGCAATAGCTAGTAGACTATAAAGGGGCGACAGACACCCTTATGCTCATCAAATACACACGTAGAAATTCGTATATAAATAAGCCAAAAAGTAATACTAAACTCGATAACCACGCGTCATATCCCTTTTGACATCTGACGGCTGTATAAAACAATAAAGCATTCGACCCCCGCGTGTCGGTTTATTAAAATTGTAACGCGTCAATCAAACGACGGGGAAGACAGAAAGGGAGATATTAAACCCTTTGAAGTGCTCCTTTATAAATAAATTGTATCATTTATAGCGGAAATTGCGGTTAAACAATATCCTACTTACTAACAGACATGGGAGGCGGCAGGGAGGTACATATTTTTTTTCTTGCTACTGAATGACGAGACGAGCTAGCCGCTCGCCTGATAGTAAGCGATACCACCATAAACAGTAGCAACACTATACACAACTTTTAAGAACTGTGTGGCACTCCACTGCGCTCGTCACCCTGAGACATAAGATGTTAAGTCTCAAAATGCCCTGTAATTACCCTGGCTACAATGTCGTTCAAACCGCAACACAACATTGCTGTTTGGCGCTAGAAATAGACATTGCGATGGTACCTACCCAGACGGCCCCTCTCATACTATAGACCTACCAACAGTAAAGCTAAGTAAAGTGAAGCACCAATAAAACTACCTGCTCCATCCATGCTATCAATCAGCCTATCGCTGTCCACTACTGAACGTAGACCTTCACTACGTATAGCATAGATGGTTGACGCTCACTTGGGGAGCCAATGATATGTATAACCGAAATTATCCCTTCGACACTATCCCATCTCCTCTTCCAATAAATATGCCTGAATGAAAGCCTGGTTACGCTTTGACTAATAGAATAAATACCTATAAAGATAGAGAAATTGACAGCTTTATCGATTTTTGAGGAGGAGGAATGGTTGTGAGGAGGCAGTGGACTTTACTCGCGAAACCCAAAATATTCCCCTCCCGTTTCGAACTCTAATTCCTTTCCTTTATGGCTTCTGTTGGAAATATAAAGGAAAATTTCACACATTATACATATCCGTTTATTCATATTATTATAGTCTTATCATAGCTCATGCAAATAATTTAAATCTGGGCACTAAAGACACAGTAGAATTGTTTCAGACATAGCAAATAGCTAGATATATCAGTAATTTTATAAATATAATAAAACTACAACATAAGTACAAGCGAAATGTATTAAAATGACTTTAAAAAGAACAATAAAGGTTGGCCTTAGGTTATTAGATGTAGAAAGCAGATGGTCTCGCTCATGATGTTAATTTGATTTTTAGAAGCATAATTAATAGACCCTGGACAATCGAAGACAATGCCAGCTTTTGTTGAAGATTAGAAATATTCGATTGCATTTTCTATTTTTTACTCCAGAAGATGACATTTAGTGCTCGATGACAATACAAGATTATCTGATTCTAAGCGACTTAATAACAAAGTAGTATTCCACTACGATTGAGGTATAATTATAATGCGTATCCTAAGTCAAGCTGTAGACGTGAAATTCTATATATTCGTCATGAAGACCAACTTATATTGCTTGTAAACTTGAGGATTTAAGAGCATTGGTCACGAGGCACGCATTTTTTGGTCTTGGTATCGCGGACGGTGGGCGCGTCACAGTAGCAGGCAGAGTAGTCGCAGATGTTGCCGTCCTCCTCCACAGGGTTGGGTTCCTCGCACGTCGGCTCCGGGGTCTTCTTGCCGCAGCCAGTCGTGTACGCGTGGGTACCTTCTTCGCACTCACGTTGGCCTGAAAGATAAAATATTGTATTATAAACATGTAAATAGAATAGAACATGTTCAATCAGTGGGCGTTGGAATTTGTAATATTCCTGATCTCTTAATAAACAGAATGTTAGAAGAATTGTATGATGCTGATGATAAAGGCTAGGAATGAGCCCTGACAAATAGATAACAACAGCCATAATATCCAATAACCTTAAGTTTAACAAGAGTCGCAGGAAAGACACAAATCTCCAGATTAATATCGAAGCCATGATAAGACTATTAAGACTTTAGACCAGCGTGGTGGATAAAAGGCCAAACTCCTGTAATCAAAGCGTTAAGTAGCTAAAATAGTTGGTCAGTCATACAAATTTGAATCTTAATTCTGGAAGACTATACAACGTACTATCTATGAGTTTGGGCACATTCAATACTTAATCAACAGATTTTGACGCAATCACGAAAAATAAGTGTGTTAGATGGCCTTTAACCTGGTCTTGTTAAGATATAAGTGGCATACTGACCGCTAACATCCCGTTTCTATTATGTACGAAATACCTATTTTATTATCAAAGGAATTTTATACAAATTAATTGTTAATAACGGAAATTTATAGTAAACTTCTGCTTTTTCGTAACTCGATTTACTAGGAATGGATTAAACTCAGTTTCACTTTGAGGTATGAGGTTAAATAAAATCCCTTCCTAGCCAATTTCGGCCACGGCGGCCAATCTCAACGGAGATCAGCCAGGTACGCAGGAGATATTATAGTGCACAAGTGTGTGCGCAATACACAGGTGCACTCGCTATTCTTTCACTCTCACAGTTCGGTGAGACGGCAATCCGACATGACCGGACAGAGATTAGGCGCAGGACCAACGGCTTTACGTGCTTTCCGAGGCACGGGGATATCACACCGCCAACTTCCTGACTCCGAGCTGTTACTGAGTAATTTTTAAGATAGAAAAACCCAGTCACAATGTTTTTGGCCCGACCCGGGATTCGAACCTAGGACCTCAGCACGCAAATCGTACTCGTAACGCGTACGCAATACAACTACGCCACCGTGGCAGTCACGGTACGAGGTTAGTTGATACGCTGCCAAGCTAAATTCAGCGTCTTAAGATCGTCGCTAAGTAATAAACGCATATAAACAATGTTACTTGAACGCCTGATCCTGATAGGGGTTACGTCTTATTGATTTTGAGACCTGAGATTAATATATAATAAGCGTCATCTTGAACGGACTGCAAAGACGAATGTCCGCAGGTTCAAAACCCAAGGGCACACACCTCTGACTTTTCTAAAAAGTCATGTGTATATTCTTTGTGAATTATCGCTCGCTTTAACGGTGAAGGAAAAACATCGTGAGGAAACCTGCACACTTTAGAAGTTCTCTATAAGAATTTCGAAGGTATGTGAAGTCTGCCAACCAGCACTAGGCCAGCGTGATAGACTAAGGCCTAAGCCCTCTCAGTTGTAGAGGAGGCCCGTGCTCAGAACTGGGCAATATAATACAGGGCTGGTATGGTGGTGGTACTGGTGGATTTTTAAAAACTATAGATACGCCGTACCCTAACAAATTAAACATAAACAGTGTTCCGCACGCACAGTCTTGACATTACGTATGTGAAAGAGTGGACGTATTTAAACCAGTATGAACAATAAAGACAGCTTGTATTTGTCATTGAAGTGTAGTGTATAAGACTATCCCAATTGGGTTACTTTCGAGTCTTCAGATTGCGATTGCTAATATATCTACGTTTTTGGAATATCATTATGAGCTCGCAAATCCATTATTCTAGTATCGTGTGTTTTCTATACATATATTGTAAAGAGGAAAGATTTGATTGACTGCCTTGGTGGCGTAGTTGTATTACGGTACGACTGCAATGCTGAGGTCTCGGGTTCGATCCCCGGGTCAGGCAAAGTGATATTGGGTTTTTCTATTCAGTATCAGCCCGGAGTCTGGAATTTGTGCCCGATATGGCGATAGGCTCGCCCCCTGTCACATCATGGGACGGAATAAAAATGGCGAAAAAAGGGTGCATTAGTTGCGCCTCTGCCTACCCCTTCGGGGATAAAAGGCGTGAGTATGCGTATGCAGAAAGATTTGATTGTTTGTTTGTTTGTTTGTAATGGATAAACTCAAAAACTACTGGACCAATTTTGAAAATTCTTTCATTAATAGGAAGCCACATTACTCCTGAGTGCTATAGGCTAATTTTTATCCCGGAAAAACGTTTTCACGCGGGCGGAGCCGCGAGCAGAAGTCTATATATTATAATTGTCCTGTGTAATTATTTAAATATAATATTTCTTCCCGATTCACCCTTTCTCCTCTAAACTCACCCCAGTTGACGTTTACTTTCTTTATTATAGTCTTTGTACAGTCAGCCACATAAGTAAGTGAACAAATTCAAAATTTCAAATCGCAACTAAACTTTTTCGTCAGTATCAACAATTGTTTTTTCTTCATTAAAATAAACTTCACAGGGTTAACTTTACTTTAGATAAAGAAAAAAGAATATTTCGACCGGAGTGAACATGCAATAGCGTTTTGAAGTTTTAAATTTGTTCAGCCACTTTTGTGGCTGACTGTATATTAGAGTCACTGACATCTTGTCTGCAGTAACTATCAAAGCAATCTTGTGTTTTTTCTTTTTTATTGGTAAAGTAAATACAACTTTTTAAAGTTTCAAGTCGTGATGGACCTTGAGACGATGTAATGAGGATACAATAACTTTTTATTACATTTAAATATTATTTTCCTGTAATGTTGGATATGATATCATATTATTTATTTTAGTTGTGATGATTCAAGGATTTATAGGAAATCTAGCAAAAACTTGTATTAAAATGAAATTGTTTTTTACTAATTAGGCAATGTTGGCGTCACTAATAACTTATAGTTCTTATTCTAGATTCTAGAAATTATAGTTCCTATTCTGTATTGGAGCCCAACATGGTACAAACTTATTCCCATTAATGCCTTCTCATATACCATAATGGAACATAATTATTATATTATAATTAATAATGCATAATGCATGGTTGTAAAACATCAGTTAGTATTATGGACGGGTATTAATAATAGCCTATAATTAATCAGTTCAAGGTGAACATGCTCATTTGCATATTTAATGTTAGTTATAGGTCGTTTAACTTAGATAAAAAGTTGATAGAGTAATAAAAACCATTTATAGATACTGTCAGTTAAGAATTTAAAAATATGTTGAGAATTAAAAAAAATACTGAATACGACGACAAGACTCAAGTTATTATAAATTACGACGAAAAATTTATGAATTCATATACACAAAAGCATTTTATATGAAAAAGAATAATTACGAACTTCGAATTTCAATTTCTAATTGAGCAACCATGCAACTTTCAAATTGAAAATATAATGCCTAGAGGCATAATAAAAATATTAATGAACATAAAAATACCAAGCGCATTGGTATATTATGAGACTGGCCACATCAAAGGCAAAGTGAAAAAAAAAAACAGACCATAACACATTCGAAATTCAAAACATGAATAAATAAAACTTACATTGTCCCAAAACGTAAATGCATCCGCGCGAGTGGTTAGGCACTGCGGCGGTGGCCACCGCGACCAGCGCGACCAAAGCTACCAAGATGATGGTCTTCATGACTGTTCTAACAAAGATTCTCTGTTGTACTAAATAGAAAAACAGCCGAGCAGCTTTATATAGGTCGTAACTTTACCGGTTACTCATAATTTATTTGATCATTTGTTAGTGCGGTCATATCTCGATGAGGATTATTTTCTAATGGGTTTCTGAAGTTATAAATTAATTTCTAGGGATTATTTTTTCTCGAATATCAATTAGATATTCCATGTTCTGTATTATTATGTTATTAAACCCGTTACATTAAAACTCAAAATATTTTCTCTATGATACGAAATACACTGGATTCAAGTAACGAACGAAAAAGTCAATTTTAAAATTATAGAGTCTGAGTGCATTCGAACAGAAGGTTTATTGAAGTATTTGATACCTACAATACGACTAGAAGATTGGGATACCAAAAATCCCACAGCATCCCAAACTAACATAATTCTACCATTAGTAAAAGTACCTGGGTGACCGAGCCTTGCTCGGGTGATTTTTTTAATACTATACTTACATGGTATTTATTACTTTAAAGTAGGTCCTAATATTTCTTTCCATTTCAAGAAAATATTGACGACTGAAGTCAAATGAGTATACCTATTTCATTCATACTTGTTTACCTGTTCCTGTTCCTGTCAGTATACCTGTTTCATATTGAATTACATCACGAACAGATACATGGTTCAGTTCTCATCCCTTGTCTCACTTAGTTACGAATTGATAAAAGACGAATATCCTATATTTATTATCATGGTTTAACATAATTGTCCACACCAAATTTGGCCTTAATAATATGTTTCGCGGTTTAGTTTCTCCCCGTTTAGCTGCTCTAAGTTAGTGGTTAATAAATATGAAAATCCCATATTTATACTCAAGGTACTACATCTATATCAAATTTGACCATAATCGGTTCAACAGTTTATTTTCTTTCCCCTTTAAACCTTACTATTTAGGGGTTAATAAAAAAACTGAATAATATTTCATATTTATTTTCAAGTTTCAAGAGATCCGCAAACCAAATTGAAATAGAATTGGTTCAGGAGTTTAATTTATCTCCCCTTTTAGTCCTCTCATTTTGGCGTTAGTGAAAAAATAATATCCCTTATTAATTTTCAAGGTTCAAGATCGGAGCAACAGTATTTTCTCTTGTCTTTTAACCCCCTTATTTAAGGGTTAAAAAAATTATATCCCATAGTTATCTTTGAAGTTATAAATATCCTCATACCAAAGTTCATTACAATCAGTTCAGGAGTTTAGTTTCTCCCCATTTTAACCCCTTTAGTCAGGAGTAAAAGAAAAGGATAACATCCCATATTTATTTTCCTATACTAAATTTAATTACAATCGATTCAACGGTTTAATTTCTCCCTTTTTTACTCACTTAATTAAGAGTTAATAAAATAAATAATATCTTATGTTTGTTTTCTAGGTTTGAGATATCCCCATACCAAATTTCTTTACAATCGGTTCAACGGTTTAGTTTCTCCCTCCTTTTACCCTCCTTAAATAGGAGTTAATAAAAAATGAATAACCCATATTTGTTTTATACATTCAAGATATCCCCATACCAAATTTCATTACAATCGGTTCAGTGGTTTAGTTTCTCCCTCCCTTTACCTCCCTTAAATAGAGATTAATAAAAAAAAGCAATGAGAGGTGTCAAGGGACACCCGGATGGAACGAAGTTCCTTTCGATTAATTAGTGAAGGAATTGTAATAAAATTTTATTTATATAACAGAGTGTGTATATATATAAATATATAAATATTTTCCTATTTCCGTTCCAATACATAAGTTTCTAGAGAAAAAAACAAATAAATACGTGTGGTACTCGGAGACTACCGCGGTAAAGCTATTGCATAGCATTTTTATCACAAATTTTGATTGACTAAACACAAATTCGATCTTACGCTTACCACATAAAGAAGATTATTAAACGCGAGCAAAGCACGTTTAGTCTTGTTATTGATAAATGTCAGTAACCAAAGTAGAATAAATCAACAAAATTTGAAAAAAGAATGCTACGTTCGACTCTCGTGCCGTGCCAACGCTGGGGACATAGCTTCTACGCAATGTATTTAAGGTTCATATTAGATTAGTAAGAAATGGTTTTAATGACTTTAATAAATAAAATAAATAAAAATATACTCGTTTCAAGAATTATAGCTTCTACGCATTGTATTTAAGGTTCATATTAGTAAGATAATAGAAAAAAGTGTCGTGACAACTTTCCGTCCAGCCCCCTTTCACAACGCGCGATAAGGAACTTCGTTTCAAAAATGAACATCCTATATTTGTTTCCAACGTTCAAGATATCCCACTACCGAATTTCATTACAATCTATTCAACGGTTTAGTAAAACCCCCCTTATAACCCCACAAGTTTGGCGTTGATAAAAACACTGAATACCCCAATTTTATTTTTAGAGCTCATACTGTCCAAATCCAAAATTTCATCCAAATCAGACAAGCCGTTTCCGAGAAACCAATTACATATATATATACAAGTTTAGCGCGTTTAAATAATCTACCATTAGTAAAATAAATAAGATTAATCTATAACAAGGTTTTTTTTATGGCGTTGAATGACGATACGAACATGCCGTTC
Organism: Sphinx pinastri; assembly: GCA_947568825.1. Taxonomy (NCBI): domain Eukaryota; kingdom Metazoa; phylum Arthropoda; class Insecta; order Lepidoptera; family Sphingidae; genus Sphinx; species Sphinx pinastri. The sequence continues at coordinate 12,753,145 of OX387636.1, read as the reverse complement.
GCCTGATGGTAAGCGATACGATCGCCCATTGACAGTAGTAACACTATACAGCACCTTGAGCTACAAAGTACTGTGTGGCATTCCACTGCGCTCATCATCCTGAGACATAAGATGTTAAGTCTCATTATGTCCAGTAGTTACACTGGCTACAATATCCTTCAAACCGAAACACAAGAGTGCATGCACACTGCTGCTTGGCGGTAGAAAAGGTACACACACATTTGCTTATTCAAATTTAATCTTAATTTCTAAAATACTTAACGAAAATTGTTTCCTAAGTTATAATAGATTATGTTCACATAAATTTCCATTTATGTTCTATCATTTTACACATCTTCGCGCGGCCTATATCTCTTCCTGTATGAGACCAGCAACCATTCAAAAGCCAGGTTGAAAGACCTTGCCTCAAGCAGTGAATTTATTCTATGAAAAAAAATATTATAGCGTGACCCTATCTTCTTCCAGACGCTTTAATTTCTTCCTATAACTTCCTGATGGTAATATTTGAATCCGCCTGGATAGAGACCATTTGTCGCGTTCCGGGACCAGTCTGCGTATATCCAGTTTCACACAGACCGACATAATTATGTAGACTGGCAAGGAATAATCCCTCGTCTATGAATGCTCATGCCACTCCATCTACCATAAAATACCGTGGAGTAAGTTTGCCGTGTGTGTATGAAAATACTACATTTATTCCTTTTAAGAGACTCCCAGAAAGATACTAGTTTCCTTATAATTTTTTTTAAGATGCATTTTCCTCGATGAGTATTTAATGATAGTAGGCATTAATATAATAATCTTGACCTTAAACAGAAAATGGACACGAAGTATTGTGATTCGCTCTGCCGTGACTATTGTTATGTGTTTCCCTTGTCTATATTATTTTTCTTTTGAAGTTTCCCTTTTTTGGTGTTGTTATTGGGACATAGATAATTATGTGAATGTCATCGTCATCATCAGCCACATGCAGTCTACTGCTGAACATAGGCTTCCCCTAAAGATTTCCAGATGGATCTGTGGAAAGCAGCCTGCATCCAGCGTGTCCCTGCGACCTTTATGAAGTGATCCGTCCACCTTGCAGGTGGACGTCCGGCGCTGCGCTTGCCGATACATGACCTCCACTCGAGGACTTTTTTGCTCCATCTGCCTTCAGTATGGTACTACGATGTCGATGTGATATATTAAATTATTAGGTGATTATTTAACTAATTAGTATAAATACTACTTAGTTGAAGACTTAGAATACTTTACTTACTTAGTTTTTCCGTTCTTTCATTGTCTGTTATATATTTTAGTTAAATGTGTGTTTACCTCTAACCTTTTCTTAGACGATATTTATAAAATAAAAACAACAGAAACTTGATAAGTATAGTCCGACATAATTAACTTTATAAATTGTAAACAAATCGTACCGATTGCGTTATCACGGAACACCGATATTTTATATAAATAACATACACACATAAAAACATCTTTTAATTTTTTGTTTTTGTCCTTTTCTAACACAAATGAAATAATTTATGTGATAGAGTCATAACGCTTACAAAAATGTGTGTTCATCATCATCATCATCAGCCACATGGCGTCCACTGCTGCACATAGGCCTCCCCCAAAGATTTCCAGACGGACCTGTCAAAATCGGCCTGGATCCAGCATAATGTGTGTTACATGATACCAAAAATATTAACTTTTCAATATTCCATGTCAGTTCGACAGCTGACTTTTCAAATTTCTTATTAGAACCCTATGGGTAAGCGAGTAAAAACGATTTCCGCTTATTTGTTGCAAAAAGAGATGGGTTAAAGGTTCAGTTAGACGGAGCGAGTTTCTTGAGGTGAGTCTCGCCTGCTAACGCGGGCAAAATTATCCATTGTGCTAAGACCGGGTAACTCAAGCCTTACTTAATGTCCTTTAAAGAATCGCACGAGGCAAGAAACTTCTTACATGTAATTGAGGCTTAACGTCAACGATATTTCTAAGTATTTGATACAATATAGTAATTCAGAACTTGCTATATAGACATATATACAAGTGGACGATAGCCTAGTTGGGAATGGAACGATCTGACGAGAGGGACGTCCGCAGGTTCAGGACCCAAGGCACACACCTCTGATTTATCGAAGTTATGTGTGTATTGTTTATCAATTATCGTTCAATTTAACGATGAAAGAAAAACATCTTGAAGAAACCTACAAACCGGAGAATTCCCAAAAATAAATCGATGGTACTATATGAAGTCTGCCAACCCGCAGTAGGCCAGCATTGTGGACTAAGGTCTAAACCCTCTCAGTAGTAGAGGAGGCTCAGCAATAACAGTATATAATACAGGAATGGTATGGTTTGTTGGTATATGCACCTAGTGAGGAAAAGTATATATTAAAACGTTATAAATGTATGGTCAATGGAAACGCACCACATAAGTCATAACCAGTTTCGATGTATCAGTTTGTATGTGATCAGTGTGTTTATTTGCATGCTAGCTATTGCCCAGCTCTATTCGTAGGAGGTCAAGGTCGCATCGACCTTGGACTTCATGTTTGAGGTAGAATTATGGAAATTTTCGCAGGAATTACGTTTATGATATTTTTTTTTCAACCATTCTAAGATGCTGAATCGCATCATCTGTAACTGTTGAGATAGGCGCATCATTATTTTGATATTTTAACACATGTTCAGGAGGAGGAGATTCTGTGGAACGCTGGGATGGACCTAGGAGACTTTTTATCCAGCAATCAAAAGCTAGTCTAAAATAAAGTAGCTCTACTTTGGTTTTCCTTTGATATATTATATTATCTTAATATAATTTGCAATATGTACGTAACATTATTGAATATTTTTTTCCAAAAATTGGTTTTAAAGCTGACAGCAACTAAATTTCTACAAAGTACAGTCATAACACGTTGTTTAACTATGTATATAAACATTGGACATAAAGATTTATTTAACCTTACTTGAACAAATTTAACTCGTCTTCTTGTGGTAGTTAAGGTTATGTCAAGAGTTGTGAAACAGATGTTGAAATAAGGGCCGGTACCTCAGTTTTCTAAAATATGTAATACTAGCTTTTGCCCGCGTCTCCGCCCGCATTAAATAGTTTTACTGGGATAAAAGTCCCCCTTTACATTTCCAGGACATGATCTACCTGTGTGCCAAATTTCATCGAAATCCGTTTAGTAGTTTTTGCGTGAAAGAGTAACAAACATCCATACATCCATTCTTACAATCTTTCGCGTTTATAATATTAGTAGGACTAGGTGCTTCTGGCTCCGGGAGCAAAATAACCTTACCGTGCATAATAAACAGTTTTTTATAGATAAGCCCGACAAAGTGACCCCACTACACTGATATGTAGAGAAGGGTCCATATAGAGTGTCAATTGACGAGATGGCGTTAGTAGAGCCATAGATTTAGAATGTAAAGATATAATGTCATTTCGAATATGATGCAAAAACTCGAATGTTACATTAAAAATCATGTCAAATTATACCAGCGTCAAAGCCCGTGATCAATGCAAGCAGACGCTCTTCATCATCATCATCATCATCAGCGACATGACGTCCACTGCTGAACATAAGCCTCTCCCAACGATTTCCAGACGGACCTGTCAAAAGCGGCCTGCATCCAGCGTGTTCCTGCGACCTTTATCTTTAAAGTTCTCGAGTGGAGACCACGTACTGGCAAGCGCAGCGTCGGCCATCCACCTACAAGGCGCAAGGACGACTTGATAAAGATGCTCTTGGCGTTATAAAAATAATGTTTTTGTTATTGATCATGCACCCCTTCCTGTCTTATGTCCGGTAGGACAATGATGCCAATTTTCTTCCGTTATATCAGTCTTTCATCGTAGCGTATAGGTCTATGGGTAGAACAGACAGGCGGCTTGTGTGGCTAATTTACTAGAGTAAGTACCTAAATATCTATATAAATAATACAAATCTCGAGAACAAAGCTATAATTTCTTCTTCTTCTTCAGCCTTTAGAAGTACACTACTGAACATAGGCCTCCCCCAAAGTTTTCCAGACCAACCTGGCAGAAGCGGCCTGCATCCAGCGGGTTCCTGCAATAATGGTTAATAATTTATGGTAATGTAAATTTAGCTTAATTTGCAAATTGTTATACGGTATGTACAAATGCATGTCCAAATATTATTGATTTTATACAAGCAGTTATGACTGTATAAAATCAATAATATTATGATCAAATGACCTGCCTTATGAGGTAGGTCATTTAGATAATGTTTACGAAAAAGATCGGACCCAAGCTAATCAAAACCAAACAAACAACTATCACGCCTTTATCCCTGAAGAGGAAGGTAGGCAGGGCACCCACTTTTTGCAATGTGTGTTCCGTTCCATGATATTATAGGGAACGTGCACGTCGTAAGCTCTGCCATCTGGTGGCATAATCTGACTCTTTTTCAGCCCATCTATACTTGACATTGACGTAAAATATTAATATTAAAAGGATGACAAATAACATTTAATTTGTTGATAATGTATTGCTGTGTATCTGGATGCTCTAAAACATAAAAATAAACAAATCAAATGGTGTGAAAATTCTATTATGTTCCCAAGAATAGTACCTAATTCCTTGGTTATGTGAATATCGACAAAAAAATAAAAGCTGTATAAAACATACATAAGTATGCGTTCCAAAAGCATTTAGAAATGTCTCATTACGTAAAGATATTTTGAAGATAATATTCAATCCAAACAAATCTGTAATTAAGGGAACATAACTTCCTAATTTTGCTTCAATAACATCAAAATAACTAGCTCCCGTCTCAAAAAAAGCTTATTCTGGCCACCACGCTAGGTATCAATAATATTCAGCCGGAACCCATGTTGTATCATTTTTACCATAATAAAAATAAAATAATAGCTTTGAAAAGTTCCTTTTTTATCCACATGTGGCTCTTGTGTCGATTTGGTGCTGCCCCCTATAGTTTGTGCACGTTCCCTATAGGGGCGAATAAATCGCCATGTCGGGCGCAAATTCTAGACTTCGGACTGAAAAATCAAATATCACTTTGCCAGACCCAATATTGGAACCCTGGACCTCATAGCAGAGACGTTCCACGCAAGCTGTACAATCAAATCACCGAGGCAGTTAGATATAAAATTGATTACCATTATTACCAAAGAAGATGTCCGCTTTTTGTATGGGTCCTGGGCCTCAAAATCTAACCAGGCGCAAACTTTAAGGATATTAAAGGGACAAATAACGGAACTGGGGTCCATTAAAAAACATTTTTAGACCCCTCCATTCAACACCTCTCAGTAGTAGAGGAGGCCTGTGCTCACCAGTGGGCAGTATATAATACAGGGCTGATTGCATTCAACTCCAACTTTTTTAAAAACGCTCATATTAAATGTAGTTTTGAAGCAAAATACAATACAATACATAAATCTTCTATTGTAAAAGGCTAGCTTTTAGGAGTTCTATCCAAATATATATAAATTGTGTTGGTTAGAATTCTACGCCCGTTTTTGGACTTGTAGAGCTACTGTGACTTTTTTCTACTCCAATGTGAAATCTTTTACATAAGCACGACAAAGTAACCCCCTGCATCTGATGGTAAGCGGAGAGGGGGCAGATAGTGTCTCTGACGAGAGAAGGTTACACACAATTTTTCAACCTGATTGAAACTACCTAAATAAGATCCTCTTTTCAATTCTGCTACTGAAAATTGTAAAAATTCTACGATATAGCGCCTAACAGATCACTCATAGTGAGTTTATGTGCTTTGCTCATATTTTATCATCAGGCACAAACTTTTTTGTTTTATAGCATTGACTATCGTTAAGGTTTATGTGTAGGATGACAAGAAGGGATATAGTAGTATGTTTGAGACATAATATGACACGTGGACTATGTCAGAAAAAATTTGAGTGGCAAAGAGTGGAGGATGACATGACAATTGGTCAAGAGCAAAATACTTTGAGCTGACTACAAATAAATGATCAGATTATAGACTCGGTAATTGAAATATAATTGTAATCATGGTTGTCATCTTGATATAAATTCAGGTCATTTAATTCCCAAGTCAGCAACACGTTATGCGACTTTCTGGAAATGTTTGAAAAAGCGTGTATCCTACGTTAAAATGAGTTGAGTGTACAAGGAATACTGTTATGTTATATCGAGATACTAAACATCGTTAAACGTGTTTTATTTTGGAACATGGAGGAAGGATTAAAGCCATGTAAACAATCCCACGCCTCTGTCCTTGAACAAGTACTATACAACGGTCTTCCCCCGTAATCCGTACTTACCCCAACCCACACTCCACACCCACGCACCCACGCCCCCCGAGGCAATTCTTGTGCTTTGGGTCTTCACACCCAATGCACGCCCATGCGCGGGGGGACATTAGTCGCGGGCCGAGGCACACAGTTCAGTGTGTATACCTCTTGGTTTTAAAACACATTGAGGCCTAAAAGGGCCCGCGAACATTTCCTGGCACCCTCTCTTTCCACCCATCCTGCGAACCTTCCTCCCTTCCCCCACCTTCCCATCCATACTCCTCTCCACTTCCTTCCCAGGCCCCTGCAGTCGTCAAGCCGGGGGACTCCAGTATCCCATTCGCAGGTTTCCCCCGGTGTTGACTGCAGGATCGCCTATATAAAAAAAAATCCCACGCACCCACATATTATGACTATCGTACACATGGTAAACTACCTCATATTCCGACGAATATCGTCTCGGGGTCAATCAGTGAATAGAACGGTATAAACTGGTGGTAGGTCTCTCATATGTAAGAGTCCGTCTGGGTGGGTACCACCGCAATGTCTATTTCTACCTCCAAGCGGCAGTGTGCATGCACTGTTGTGTTTCGGTTTGAAGGACATTGTAGCCAGTGTAACTACTGGACATAATGAAACTTAACATCTTATGTCTCAGGGGGACGAGCGCAGTGGAATGCCACACAGTACTTTGTAACTCAAGGTGCTGGATGGTGTTATTATTGTTTATGGGTGGTCGTATCGCTTACCATCAGGCGAACGGCATGCTCGTCTCGTCATTCAAAACCTGGCTGCCGTGGAGGCACGCTAGATCTCTCGTTGGTCCTTTTATAATTTTTTAGGTTAGGCCGACAAACTGCAATATCCATTGCCCATAAAACTACAATACCGGAAAAATCATGGATATATTGTCACACACACTCTCACGCCTTTATCTCCGAAGGGTTAGGCAGAGGCACAACTAGTTCACAAGTTTTTCATCATGTGTATTTCGTCCTATAATGTGTGTGCGAGCCTTTCGCTATATCGGACACAAATTCCAGACTCCGGGATGATTTTGAGCAGAAAAACCATTGATATCAATTTGCCCGCCTCGGGATATGAACCCAGGAGGCCTCGTACAGCGCACGCAATACAACTACGCTACCGAGACAGCATAAGGCATTGCCACTCTTAAATAAATGGGGATTAAGGAAGACATGGTAATATTTCAGCCTCCAACACGCTGGTTTCTTTGAAGACTGTGTTTATTAAGTGTATACACGCCAGGATAAAAAAACCTAACGCATCGCCCAAAATATCATCTCGCTTGCCCCCGAAATCTTTACGAATACCGTTACCCATCGGTTGACACACCGGTACAGATAAAAACTTGTTGCGGCCATAATATTAGCGAGAGAACGTCCCGTTAGTAAGGGTTGCCATGTTTCAAAATAATATACTGAAATTTCATTTCATTTACAGTAAAGGGGTCAATTGAGCAAGTAGGTTATCTGCTGGTAAGTGATCGCCATACACTGATGACACCAAAAGCTAGTGGTAAGATTTTTGTATCCGCCACCACCTTTGTTAGGTGGGACGCCGGGAAGTGTAAATAAAACACGATCTAAAGTGTAACTGACTCATATATTTAGACAGCAGCTTAATATATAAGAAACATAGCATAAACAAGATACAATAGTATGTAGGTATATATGTGTATAGGATTCTTATAGCTACGCTACACCATACACAAGGTGTTAAACCGGCTACAGTTTTCCACATAAGTGCGTCGCGTTCCGAAATTAGCCTGTATATACGGTTTTAAACAGGCCGGCATAATCGTGTCGACTGGCTAGGGGAGATCATCTCTCTTTAGGCGACACTATCTGGACGCTATTCCATTAACCATCAGGTGCAGTGTGGCCACTTTGCAGTTTCAGTATTAAAAAACATCCATAACAAATGAGTAATCATTGATGCATTAGGGCCAGCGACCATATCGCACCTTTAGGACAAAAACGACACAATTAAAAAAAATCGAAAATTGAGTTATTGTCATAAAATTACTTAAACGAAATTTTCAATACAACAATAGTTCAAACACCGCCATATTCAAGCGGGAAAATTACAAAACTAATATATCGGTCCGTTTTTTATTCTATTTTCATAAAAAAGGGACCAGTTTTAAGTAATTGTATGACGATAAGCCAATTTTTGATTTTTTTTATTGCGTCGTTTTCGTCCTAAAGATGCAATATAGTCGCGTCGCTGATTAGGGCTTATGAGGTAGGTATACGCTCTTTTAATTGTAGAGATTTCGCCAGTTTCTCTAAAGCGATTATGGAAGTATAGATATGGAAGTAAAGATGTCGCTGCTCCGAGGTAGATGTTTGTATACTCTGCATAATAATTATTGGATGAAAGTATTTTCAGTGGCTGAAATCCACGACGTAATACTTGTATTACGTCGTTGATTTCAGATGTTGGGATCAAGGCTTTGTAATAACTTTTATGTGTATTCATGTCATATAATTGTCGAACACGCTATATTTATCTTAATTAAAAAATATTTTTTGAAATAAGTTACCGTAATGCCAAGATACACCAGTGCCTGTGCACTCAATTTTAAAATTTTTGAATTCTAATACTTCAAACATTGATGTATTAAAAAACCCGTAAAAAATCCTCAATGGCAACACTTAAAGGGTCACGTCTAAATTAAAAAGATTTTTATTTTAACGCGTTATGGTAACGCGCTTTTTATTTTGGCAACCATACCGAGCGTTGTTTATGGGTAATTATTTCCCTGATAACCCTCGGGTCAAATGCAAAGTAAGCATTTTCATGCGGCATGTAAAATATATTTATTTAATGTTTATGCTTGTATTAATTACGTTTACTCGACGTATGGAGAGACGAAAACGTTATGATTTTTTGGAAATTTCCTATAATATCTTCTTCAAGAAAATATATTGTTTTTATACGCACACGTCTTTATTAAAATAACATTTCTTATAGCAAATATCTCCTGCAGATTATTTTGTACATAAATATGCCAATTTAATTATCCGACAAACCGTTTAATATGTCATAACTATATGTATTGTATATGTAAATATTTGAATAGAATCAAATATCATTACATACTAGTCAAGTGATATATAACTTAAGATGCCAACCTTATGAAGTGTAAGGGATTTTCAATTCACCAATCATGATAATTAGTATTATTTTGAGTCTTAATCCTAGAACCAAGAATAAATTACCCGACTACGGCGAAGCGAGGGAGGGTAATGATTTTAACACTGTATCTATGTATGTATGTATGTATTAATTTTATGTTCCATTCAACTTTAGTTATACTACTATTAATCGCTTATTTCCTAGCTCCAACACGGTTGAGAGCTACGAGCATTATTCAAATGCATAGCCTAGTAACACATTACTGTTACACAAACAGATCGAGTCAATAATGTTTCTAGACTTGGCGAGTACATCAGAAACGTATGCAGCTGGTTTGATACCCGATTGAGATAAATTTCATATTGATATGTAGATCTTACGATTCCTTCTTAATACATACAGGGCTATTTTGACATTGCGTTAATAAATAAAACCACATACGCGTCTTTGCCTCTGCTAACATTATGCCAAAAATCATCCATGAAAAACGAATATAAAAAATGACAATTTTACTTTCCTGATGTTTTTATCATTTTGTAGTTTACTGCGACGTGTGCGTGATTGTTCTTCTGACTGAAAGCGTATATTTGCCGCTGCGACGAATCCTCTTAGAGTAGTAGCAGTGCCATTAGGGCGTGTAAACTTAAAGTTACTTTTTATTGATATTTATTTTGTTTGAAACTTACACTTTACATCTATGGCTAAAATAACTATGGAAATTTTATGTTCAAGGAGATAATTATATGGTTCCATTTAGTAACGCAATATCAAAGTGAACCTGTATAGTGTATGGAATTTACCATACCACCATACCAGCCCTGTATTATATACTGCCCACTGCTGAGCACGGGCCTCCTCTACAACTGAGAGGTTTAAAGCCTTAGTCCACCACGCTGGCCTAGTGCGGGTTGGCAGACTTCACATACCTCTGAAATTCAGAGAACTTCTCAGGTATGCAGGTTTCCTCACGATGTTTTCCTTCACCGATAAGGCGATGTAATTTATTTTATTTATATTTTTCCATATAACTAATGTGAAAAAATGTGAAGATATTTGGATATTTATATATTTTGACGGCTTTTAGAAGTTATCGCTTCAACTAGTGAATGGGTTTGAATGAAATTCAGCATGTAGATAATTACTATACTTTTACCCAAAAAACCGCGCAGTGTGACGTACACGCAGATAGAGCTATGACCCAAAGCTCGTCTATCGATGTTCCATCGGTGCGCACGAAGCGTTTGAGCATGGTTGATGTTTCATCCGTAGCACATTTATCATGCGCTCCGCTAAAGAATGGAACTCTTTCCCAGAGTCTGTGTTTCCCGATTATTATAACCTGGTCATCTTCAAGTCACGAGTGAATAGGTATCTAGGCAAGGGTGCTCCACCGTAGACCTCATCATCAGTTACAATCAGGCGATATTGTCGTAGTTTTAATAAAATAATAACCTAATCCGAAATTTTGGCTAGATGAGTTTTAGCATCATTTTGACCCAAAAAGGCAAGCTGCATCGAATAAGAAAAAAAATGCGCCTTTTCAACATTGGAATTAGGGTCAAAATCTTTTCGAGTCTAAGTTCGATCCCCGCCCCGTGCGAACACAGATCTATTCAGTATTGCGACGACTATCAAGCGAGAGGCTAATGCACACCAACGACCCATTTTAAGATGAATAAACAATAAATTCAAAATCATAGTGCTTTAAAAAAAAAGTCGCATACAAAAAAATATTTTTTGACGATTCCCGCAAGTGAACGATTTTGGAATAGGTCATTATTTTATCAAGTGCCTTGTGGTCTAGCGAAAGCCTATATGCTATAAAAAAAAAGTTGAGAAATTATAAATCGTTCGTAAAAAGCTTTGACTCATTGGTATCGCGCGCTATGTAGAGTGTTGTAATTGCAATTTTTGCTATTGTTTAGGGGTCGTAACGCTTACCTGGGGACGTAGCCAAGAACACTTGCTACAAAAAAAAAAGATCGTTAACGCTAAGCTTTTGTATTGGAATTACATGTATTAGCGATAGACTTATTGTTATTCCCATAATTTTGTTATTCTATTATCATTAATGTTTGTATGACTACCTCGGTGGCGAAGTTTTATTACGGTACGACTGCAGGACTGAGGTCTCGGGTTCGATTCCCGGGTCGAGCAGAGATATTGGGGGTTTCTACTTAGTATCAGCCCGGAGTCTGGAAATATGCCCAGTAAATGGCAATAGGCCCGCCCTCTATTACATGGAAGCTAACATAGCTGGCGAAATGTGGGTGTCTCACACCTCTGCCTACCCATAAAAAGGGAAAAAAGCGTGATGCTATGTATGATTGTAGAAAGGCATCTTGGCAACGTAAACGTAAAACGTAAAAAGAAACGTCAAATCATGAAAATTTGTTTGGAGACTTAATAAAGTGCCTGACTTAGGTATCAAACCCGATACATTCCGGTCTAGGCGGGGTCTTATATGCCTGATTTATTAGCACAATTTCGATCTAGTCTAAATAATAAAAAATTAACACTTTCTCCGCATAATGGAAATTTAATTAAACTTGTAGAAGCTTCGCATATTGAATACTTGAATATTAAACACACGGAAATACATACTATAGGTACTATGTTCTTTTGTAGAATGTATCTTGGATATTATATGTGATGTTTCTAAGCCTTGCGTTCTTCAGGTCAATGTCAGTAGTAATGGACTCGGAAAACTAGTCACAATAATATGCATACATTATAATAAGCTGGGGTATAATGCTTTTGCTTGCGACTTCTCTCGCGTGTACATCTTTTTCTGTAATAATTATATCCAAATAAAGTGCAATCCATACCAGCGGTCGGCAACAAGCGGAAGCTCGATCCTATGACTGCCGAATATTTTAAAATTTAGCTACCGATCTATCCATTTAAATTACAATTTTATATAATTAGCTCAACATTCATTTAGTATTATGAGTTTTTTGGAACGAAGTTCCTTATCGCGCGTTGTGAAAGGGGGCTAGACGGAAAAAAATCTCACGAAAAGTTGTCACGACACTTTTTGCTATTATCTTACTAATATGAACCTTAAAAACAATGCGTAGAAGCTATAATTCTTGAAACGAGTATATTTTTATTTATTTTATTTATTAAAGTCATTAAAACCATTTCTTACTAATCTAATATGAACCTTAAATACATTGCGTAGAAGCTATTTCCCCAGCGTTGGCACGGCACGAGTACAAAAGAATCGAACGTAACATTCTTTTTTCAAATTTTGTTGATTTATTCTACTTTGGTTACTGACATTTATCAATAACAAGACTAAACGTGCTTTGCTCGCGTTTAAAAATCTACTTTATGTGGTAAGCGTAAGATCGAATTTGTGTTTAGTCAATCAAAATTTGTGATAAAAATGCTATGCAATAGCTTTACCGCGGCAGTCTCCGAGTGCCACACGTATTTATTTGTTTTTTTTCTGTAGAAACTTATGTATTGGAACGGAAATAGGAAAATATTTATATATTTATATAACACACTCTGTTATATAAATAAAATTTTATTACAATTCCTTGACTAATTAATAGAAAGGAACTTCGTTCCATCCGGGTGTCCCTTGACACCTCTCATTTTTATATTTTCTTGACTTCGGTGCAAATTTTTAGCAGGATCCCCCTTAGAAATGGCTTCCCGACCCCTAATCTATACCCTCTCAGTTGTAGAGGAGGCTCGTGTTCAGCAGTGGGCAGTATATGAAACAGGGCTGGTAAGGTATGATAAAATACTATCTATGTTATTCTGAGGTAGTGTTGCTTTCTTTTGGAAAAATAATTGTTTTAATCTGTTCATTTATCCCAGAGATACATACAAACAAACATTACCTCTTTATCAATGTAGATAACTACGAAGTATTACTATGGCGTGTAGAAGAAGGAAACGAGAAGTAACTTTTATAACATACCAGTTAATAAGATATCGCTCTCCTGATGATTAAGGATGCTGGTGTTTGGAGTATGAGTTCTGCTGCTGGTTTGATCCACCTAGATATCGACCACCATATACAAGTTATGCTAAGTTTAGACTATCTAGTTCTCGCAGATTTTTTTTGCGCAAGAACTTCTAGACGTTTACATTAGTGGCAATATTTCAATAGTTTTATACCCATGCTACTTGCTGCAAGTCTTGCACTGCTGGTGAAATGAAATTTAATGAAATCATTTATTCGAATCCATTAAATGTTAAACATTACTTAGATTCAGTCAATTTTTACTCTACCACCAGTTCGGAAAGCAGTTTCCACCAGAGAAGTACGGGCAAGAAACTCTAGGGTTGCTCTTTTCAAAATCAGTTCAAAGGGTTAATTACGTACAGTGTAAAATACAATTTATTTTGTTCATATATTTACTTGCATAATAATAAATTCTCAATTCCCATCCGAGTGTATAACCTTCTCAGGAATCACGAAATAATTTGATTGGTAGGTCTCTCATTATGTAAGAGGCCGTCTGGGTGGGTACCACCGCAATGTCTATTTCTACCGCCAAGCAACAGTGCATGCACTGTTGTGTTTCGGTTTGAAGGACATTGTAGCCAGTATAACTACTGGACATAATGAGACTTAACATCTTATGTCTCAGGATGACGAGCGATGTGGAATGCCACACAGTACTTTGTAAGTCAAGTTGTTGCTACTGATTATGGGTGGTCGTATCGCTTACCATCAGGCGAACGGCATGCTCGTCTCGTCATTCTATGCTATAAAAAATAAAAACATCTATACTTGTCCAATACAGGTATTATTAATCATTAGTTCTTAGACATAGTAAGCGAAATGGGCAGACCAGGCCACACAAGCAGCACCCGTTCACGAGTATAAATATATAATGGTGATAAAATATATTATCTATCCGCCGGTATAGCGACCACCGTATACAAGATGTTAAATCCCGACACAGTGGCCTACATAAGTGTGTCGAGTTCCGGGATCAGCCTGTTTGCAATGAAATGCAATCAGCCAAGTATTATATACTACCCACTGCTCAGCACGGGCCTCCTCTACTACTGAGAGGGGTTAGGCCTTAGTCCACCACGCTGGCCTAGTGCGGGTTGGCGGACTTCACATACCTTCGAAATTCAGAGAACTTCTCAGGTATGCAGGTTTCCTCACGATGTTTTCCTTCACCGTTATATCCTCATCAGCACAGGCTGGATATAAACAGTTATATCCAGTGTAATCATTCGGATAATCAGCTCTCGTCAGTCAACTATCTGGATCCAACTTCACTTACCATGAGATGTAGTGGGGTCACTTAAACGAGCCAGTATAAAACAAGCAAAAACAAGCTTAAAGTTTCCAGGATTCAGCTTGCCGTATTTGTTTACACGTTAAAATTCCTCGTGGAAGTCGACTTATACAAGTTTTTTGGCTAATCTAAACCTCGTTTGCAATGCAATGCAATGCAATCAGCCCTGTATTATATACTGCCCACTGCTGAGCACGGGCCTCCTCAACTACTGAGAGGGGTAGGCCTTAGTCTACCACGCTGGCCTAATGCGGGTTGGCGGACTTCACACACCCTCGAAATTCTTATGGAGAATTCTCAGGTATGTAGGTTTTCTCACGATGTTTTCCTTCACCGTTAAAGTGAACGATAATTGATAAACAATACACACGTAACTTCGAAAAGTCAGAGATGTGTGCCTTGGGTTTTGAACCTCCGGACATTGCCTCGGCAGACCGTTCCATTCCCAACTAGGCTATCGTCCACTTACTAAACCTCGTTTAAAACCCATAATCTATATACATAAATGCGAAAAGTCACTCACTCACTCATCATGAAATCTCATAAACTACAAGTGCTAGGAGTCTCAAATTTTGTATGGAGGTTCCTTTTAAGACATAAGTGCTCACTAAGACGAAATTTTGCGAAAATCAACCCCTAAAGGGTTAAAAAGGGGTTGCAAAGTTTGTACGCGATAAACTCAAAAACTACTGAACGGATTTCGGTGAAATTTGGTATCGAGATAGTCCGAGACCCTGGGAAGGCTTTACGCTACTTTTTATCCAGGAAAATCTCTTTTGTACGGGCGAAGCCATGGGTAAAAGCTAGTAGTACTTATAAGTGTCGCTTTCAGGGATCAGTCCGTGTATCAGAACAGGCCGGCTAGTGTCTACTAGCGAGAGACATTCATCTCTCATCATGACTCTATCTGGTCTTCACTTGCCATCAGGTGCAGTGAAGTTGCTTTGTTGTGTCCGTATAACAAAAAAGTCAGTAACCCCTTTGATTAATTATATACCTAGATAGACACTGAACGTTTCAAACCCGTCGATAAAAATAGAGGCCAATAGTTCCCCGCTAAATGAGTTCGAGTGAATTATTTTTTGTTGTTTTTCATGGATATAATTATCTCCCCGTTTTAATAGAAACCATGTAATAACTGGTATCATTATGCGCGCACACAAGGATACGCAGAATGATATGCAGCGATAGCGTATGACACAGCTGACACGCATACTAGCTTAAGATAAGTTGGCCTGTTTGTTTTAGTTTCATTGCAGCGCGTCACTCTATCTAGGTGTATAATTAATCAAAGAGAAACCCAATAATTATCAACAAGTATAGATACGAAGAGTTTTGGCGGAAACTTGGAAGTGTCATGAGGTGCTCTTGTTTTAATTCATTATTTTGGTGATACTTAGTGTTATATTGCATAATTATGGTGGTATATTATCCAATATAGTTCTACGAAAGAGCTCAAATGAAGTGAATTGAAATAATTGTGCTAATCAAGTGTTTTTTTTTTGTTGCCGCCAAAACTCATCGATATAGTCTTGGTAAGATAGCCACTGCTTTACTTCGACATACTACAGATAATAAAATAGACAAACCAAACTTACATTGGCAAAATGTGAACACAAATGACATTATAAAAAAAAAAAAAGTAGTATAGATACGTCATACCCTAACGAATTAAACGTATAAAAAATCCGCACGCACAGTCTTGACATTACGCATGTGAAAGAGTTGATTTATTTAAACCAGTATGAACAATAAAGACGGCTAGTATTTGTCATTGAAGTGCAGTGTATAAAACTTTTTTTTTTTTTTTTTTTTTTTTTTTTTTTTTTTATTGCATTTAATGACGAGACGAGCATGCCGTTCGCCTGATGGTAAGCGATACGACCACCCATAAACAGTAGCAACACCATCCAGCACCTTGACTAACAAAGTACTGTGTGGCATTCCACTGCGCTCGTCACCCTGAGACATAAGATGTTAAGTCTCATTATGTCCAGTAGTTATACTGGCTACAATGTCCTTCAAACCGAAACACAACAGTGCATGCACACTGTTGCTTGGCGGTAGAAATAGACATTGCGGTGGTACCCACCCAGACGGCCTCTTACATAATGAGAGACCTACCACCAGTAAACTATCCCAATTGGGTTACTTTCGAGTCGTCAGATTGCGATTGCTAATCATATCTATGTTTTTGGAATATCATTGCAGTAACCAGATTAGGTTTACCATGCCATTGCGTTTCGTTTGGTGATATATCTAGCCCAGAAAACTCACACTATCTTGTATCTATTCCAGTAAACCTGGCGCAGCATGCGTGGTGCTCGTGGCGTTTATAATATACTAATTATATAAATATAATTAACACACTCACACCTAAACGTTCTTACGGTTAAACGCATTTTAATCGGTTTACTTCGCCTTCTTACAGAATTACTGTTGCAAAATGTTTCTTATTTACAATGGTATGCCAGATAGTATACTAAAATACGTTTTGAATCCCGTAAAATATATTAAAAGACCCTGTTGGCCCATCCGGAGGGCACTGACCTCAGAAACTGCGTTGATTGTACGCTAATAAGCGACCATGAAGTGCAAATGCAATTGTCATATTTTGTCAAAGGCCAATGACACCATTTTGTTAAGTTTTTCTCGACATTATCAAAGCTATCTTTCGTTCGAGATTTTTACCGTTGGCCATATCTTTTATATTTTGTACTCGATTTTTTACATAATAATACTCACGCACTGTTAAAATAATACTCACGCTTTTCTGCCGAAGGGGTAGGCTGTGGCGCAACTAGTGCACCCACTTTTAGCCAAGACCTGTATTTTGTTTTATCATGTCATACCGGTTGATACTAGCAGATAAAACCCAATAAAACTTTAGCTGATCCGGGGATCTAACCCGAGGGCTCAGTGTGGCATTCTTGCCATAATATAACTACACCACCGAAGCATATTTTTAATTAAATTTGTTCTGTTAAATTTAAAAAAAAACCTGTTTCGGAGACAGATTTTCGTAAACAAATACGAAATTCTGAATGTCAACTTTGTTTATATTTGCACTTTCATTTTAAACATTGACGTACCGACTAACGGCACGTGCCATGAATGTGTGAAACAAAAAAAGAAAACATTATATTTATAATAGTTTAATTCGTATTTTTTACTTATATATATTTTGATTCAGTCGCATAATTTTCTCTTCACATTTCGAGACTCATTTTAAATACTAGCTTAAAAATACGATCACATTTTCACAACCGGCCAGGTATACAAAATATTACTTATCTGTGCTATATAAACTCTTTTCACTGCCCTTACAACTGTCACTATGACGAATGACGTTTAACAATACAGATTAAAAATATATATTTTTTTATTTTATAATCCTGGCCGAAATATGCCGTCTATAATGTGTATTTTTATTAAATCACGAACTGTTTCCGAGGCCCATGTTCATTGCGTTAAGAATATCACCGTTGTCAGCGTCTATTTCCCAAGCGAAAAGGCCGCCAAGTTTGTTATTCCTCACATATTTGCCTTTCTCGATCACTGACCTTGAATCATCGTAGGTTACAAGGTCTCCTGTGGAAGGATTGAAGACATATGGAGCTTGGGCTACTTTGTCGTAGTGGTAGGTCCACTGACCGCTGGCAATTCCATTGGCAATCTCTCTGTAGTCGACCACTCCGTCCTGCCAAGTACCTTTAACAGGTCCATCGGCTACTCCTGTGAAGGGAATATCGTCCTTGTAGTCATGGACTCCAGTCCATCCACGGCCGTACATCGCGACACCGACGACCAGCTTCTTGGGCTGCACTCCCTGAGCCAGAAGGTACCTAATACCAAAGTCAGTGGTGTAGGTCTCCTTGGGTTTCCACGTAGGAGCATACAACGAGGTCTGGTGACCAAGAGTGTCGTTAGACCAGGCACCCTTGAAGTCATAGCTCATCACGAAGATGTGGTCCATGTAATTCTGGGCTTCCTTGTAGTTGACTACCTGGATCTTATCCCAACCAGCACTGATAGCAGAAGTCAGCTCGTATTTCTTACCGGTCTCAGCGGATAGCTCGTCCAACATGTGTCTGAGTTCCTTCATGAGTGTCACGTATATTTCACCGTCTTTGGGTCCACCGAGGTCAGGGTTGGCTCCCTTACCACCAGGGAACTCCCAATCAATGTCAACACCATCGAAGAATTTCCAAGTCTGCAAGAAGTCCTTGACGGATGCGACGAAGCGGTCTCTCTTAACTTTGTCGTCGAAGAAGAAGAAGGGATCGGCCAGGGTCCAACCACCAACTGAAGGAAGAATCTTCAGGTCAGGTTTGGCTTGTTTCAACATCATCAGTTGTCCGAAATTGCCCTTGTAAGGCTCATTCCAAGACGACAAGCCCTTCTGTGGCTTTTGCAAAGCAGCCCAGGGATCGTGGATGGATACTTTGAAGTCTTCCCGGCCACTGCAGGAGCGTTGCAGCGCTTGGAAACTACCCTCAATTTCCTTCAAACTGTCGTTAATGCCGTCACCGCCGCAAATCGGGATGAAGCCGTACAATAAGTGGGTCAGGTTGGGAACTGGAACTTTGTCTACAGGGAACTTTCTCGGGTACACGCCCCATTCTACGAAATAGGCGCCAACAACTTTACCAGAGGTCTGCTTGAATGGCTTGTTCTTTTCTCCGATGGAGAATTCTAGAGGTGGTAAGTGGCTACCGTCGGTGTCAGCCACAACGATCTCCACCGACTCGCTCGAGCTGCATCCATCGGAGTTGCACAACTCAACTTGCATCTGATAGCGTCCGCCCTTCTTCACTTTGAAGTTGGCTGAGGCAGCGCTGCCGGCGCCCTTCCAGACTTCTTCTCCGTTGAGTAAGACTCTGGACTTGTCAGCTGGGTCGCCGGTCCATACGTTCCAGTTGACGGAGACGTCGGCGGCGTCCTTCTTAGTGACGAGCTGGTTGTACGCCGTTGCAGCCTGGTTCACCTCGACGATGGCGAACGTGCGCTCGCCCCAGCCGAGATTGGGCCGGCCGGGCGGGCCGCACTGCACCGCCGCCAACAGGCTCGCGCCGATGACTAACGCCAGCATTTGATGCCCCATAACCGGTTCTAAAAAAATAAATACGTGAAAGACGAACCTCTCATTTAAGAGTCGATTCGAAACTGGACTTGCATCTTTGTGGTATCTTTTATATAGTGTTGCGTATTGTAGGCCAACCGCTAGCGCGAAGGAGCCCGCATTGTGGATGCCGATGCTGGAGCGATATGTTGATATGTAATAATAATCGTTAGCACAGTTTCAGTATTCCGGTCATGTTAGTGGGCCGGTCAAGGTGAGGCCCGTTGTTTAATTGTTTTTTAACGCGTCGCGGTCGTGCCCCTGCGCTGTGACTAAGGGATGCGCAATGCTCTTTGTTATCACAGACAATTGTTCGAGATTACGTTGCGCTTTCGATTCTGCTAATTTGTGGTACGTTGTCAGGATTTATTTGTTTTGTGACGAATTTTATTTTTACTTTCGATTTTAGTGAGTTTGTAAATTCTTTCTTTGTTTTGAAACTTATTGTGAGTAATATTACGTATGCGTGCATTGAATATGTATTAATCCGTGTAAAATATTTATTGTATCTAACACGGATAAGCATTAATTGTACCTGTAAATATAATTTATCTCTATCTCTAATTTATGCTCATGTGTATTGCAGTTCTATAAACCGCCATTAAACAATTAATGACTACATTCTATTGGAAAATATTTTGTTTATAGAGATAATAAATAACATATCAATTAAAAACAAAACAATCAGTATTGTTTAATCTAATCAAACAAAAAATCACAGTCCATATTAGATAACAAAAATGCGCTCTAGCATTACTTTACATTTAATTATCGTCTACAGTTTTTTCTTTACATTCTTTGTTTAATTTACAAGATCATTTTGAAAGTGGAACAATATTTTTACTTACGTTATTCACTGGTCTACTACTGTTTATAATATTTAATTCATGTTTTTTTCGAACCATTTAAATACACACCCCTGATTCAGCCCGCATAGTGGATGCAATTCCAATCATTCGACACAATAATTGTGACAAAACTCGTATGACAGTGTTATGATACGAGAATTTTCCCATGATAAGATAATAGTACGGCTGCGGTGCTACGGAAAAAGCCGCGGTTGTGTAGCGTTTTGCCGCTCTATGTGGCAGTTTTTTTGTTTGATTTGAAATAGTAATATATTAAGGAGCTGAACAATGCTTAATAACAAAAATAATGAGAAGAGCAATAATTAAATGTAAAAAAAATAATAAAAATGTTCTCATAACATTTTAATAACATTCTTTTCTCAATATACTTTCTGGAACAATTAGTCCAACTCCTAAATTCTATTCCCTACAAAAGTGCGTTATAACATTAACTAGCTTTTTTTTTCGCAGATGCGCCTGCGCGATGTGATAAAACACTTTCAGAAAAAATTTAGTCTCCATTAATAAAATAATTTTAGAATCTAGCAGTAGTTCTAGAGATTAATGCGTTCAAACAATAATATAATAGTAGAAACACACATCACGCCTTTATGCCAGAAGGGGTAGTCATGGGTGAAACTAAAACTATAGGATCTCCAGTTAGCATAGGGGTACCTCAGGGTTCCATATTAGGACCGTTCTTATTCCTAGTGTATATAAATGACTTACCTTACATGATAAATAAAAAAGCAGATGTAGTTTTATTTGCTGATGATACGTCACTTATTTTTAAGATCAATAGGAAAGATGAGGCTTTTGTAGAGCCTAATGAAACACTTGGTTTCATTTCAGACTGGTTTTCCACAAATAATCTACTTTTGAACGCGGCGAAAACCAAATGTATTAAATTCTCCCTACTGAACAATACTGAACAAGTTTCTAATATTGTATTAGATAGAAATGTCTTAGATCTTGTTCCTTCTACTGTCTTTCTTGGAATAACAGTTGATGCTAAGCTACAGTGGAGTTCGCATATACATAGAATAGCTGGTAAATTAAGCTCCGCTGTATTCGCCATTAGAAAGATTAGGCAACTGACAGACGTGGCGACGGCCAGGTTAGTGTATTTTGCTTACTTTCATAGTATTATGTCGTACTGTGTTTTGCTATGGGGTTCTGCAGCTGATCTGCAGACTATTTTCATATTACAGAAAAGAGCTGTTCGCGCTATTTATGATTTGCAATCTCGCGATTCTCTTCGAGACCTTTTTAAAGATATTAATATACTAACCTTGCCAGCTGAATACATATTCCAAAACATTATGTATGTCCGCAAAAATCTAGATAGCTTTATAAAAATCAGTGACATACATTGTATAAATACAAGGAACAAAAACAAACTTGCAGTTCCAAAGTTTAGACTGAGTAAAACAAGTAATTCGTTTATGGGCAACTGCATTAAATTCTATAATAAGCTTCCTTCTGAAGTAATAAATCTGCCTGAAATCCAATTTAAGCCTTACGTTAAACGTGTATTGATTTCTAGAGGCTACTATAAAGTGACAGACTATTTAAATGATAAGGATATTTGGAATCAGTCCTGCCGGCACAGCACCAAGGCACTGAGCATTCACATTGAACGCCTATGAAAAAAAAATATATTTTAATATGACATTTATATGGCTATGTCCATAATATTATATTTTTACTTTTTTTTTTTTGACATTTAAGTTCAATTTATTTAGACATTTTGACATTGTTTAATTATAGTGACGACCGATCTATAGGTATCTATTACTATTAATGACTTGTAAACGTGGGTTAATGCATCATGAACGCCAATATATTTCTATTTGGTTGCTTCCAAATAGTATTTTATTTATATCTTAGGGCTACATTCATGCATACATTAACCTGTGTAATAATAATACTGTCAAATATACATTTGAAAAACAATGAAGAAAATCATGACAATTGATGACGAAAAAATTAAGCCCGGAGTTTCTTTCTGCCTTTCTTCTTCGGGTCGTCATCGCTTAGGTAGCTAGTGAAAGGCTGGTAGGTTAGCTAGGCTAGGACCTTTTTATCCTCGCCGGCGAGGACCGTGGCGTTTCCTTTCCTCGTAATGTAAAGATACTCCTTCCCTTTCTTTTATATCAGCTCCACTTCTCCTTACCTAGCCCTATTCCCGTCCCCAATGTCCGTGTCCTCTGTACCTATCAGCCCGTGCTGGTTGTTCATTATTTAATCTAGGTACTTTAAATTATTTAATTGGTATATGTACCTTTGTTATTGTCTCTACCTTGTCATGACTTGTCATAAGTGCTTTTTTATAAGCCTACTTGATCAATAAATGATTTTATTTTATTTTATTTTATTTAAGCACTCATTTTTCGCCCTGTGTTTTCCGTCCCATGATGTGATAGTGGGCGAGCCTATCGCCATATCCGGCATAAATTTCAGACTCCGATCTAATACTGAGAATAGTATTATAATATTATATATGTATTTTTAATCACTAAAGGTCATTGATAGATATAATAAACAAACTTTCGTTTTTAAACTGAATTAAGGTCAATCTCATTTCATTTCCATAATTTCTTGTTTCATTTAAATTAGGTTTTTTATAGCTTCGTGTAAATTAATGGAAGTTTAATACATATTTGGAATATTTATGTACAAATTTGCCTTCTAGGTTTAGTAGAAGATTTTAAAGTGAGAGGTCGTAGATTCTGTTCCTAGTTTGGGAAATAATTTGTATTGTTAAGACTATTTGTCCATGATTTAATCGACTAGAAGCGAGCCAGGAGCTAGCCCGGCAAACGGCTAGCTGGAAGAATTAGATGCTTTTTGAAAAAAATATTGCGTTGACCCCATGCTGCAGTGGAAAAAGAATAGAATGAATGGAATAATTTTATGAATGTGCGTCAAAATAATTAACGGCATAATTTTTTCTACTAATTTAGGTGGAAAACTATAAACAGTTTTTGGAGCAATCTGCCATTAAAAGGTAGCTAATTATTTTTTACCTAATTAACGTGGTAATATACATTATAAAATATTGAATTGACTTCAATGTTGATATCCCGAGCTTTAAGTAGCTACTAGCTCTGTGACAAAGATTTTAGATTCGAGTCTCAGGACGAGCAAGATAAAAATGCTTTTTGTTAAAAAAAAACAACATCCGTGTTGCCCGAGATTACGTTTTCTGCCCGATACGTCGATAGGCTCGCTTTTTATGAGATAAATAAGTTTAGCTTCTGACAGGTTGGTCTGGAAATCTTTGGGGGAGGCCTATGTTCAGCAGTGGACTTCTAAAGGCTGAAGAAGAAAACGAAGTTTAGCAACATGTGGATGCATTAATATAACTCCACAAAAATTTGTGTTCTCAAAGGCTTACTGAATTTCATTGCTCACTGTCATAAATACGTGCCATTGTTATTTTAAATAAAACTAGCACGTAAACAGGATGATCTTTAGTTGCGCCTCTGCCTACCTATTCGGAAATAAGGATTGAGTACAATCATAAAATCGGCTCGAAAAATACTGGCAGCCAATGAAAAGAAACGATGCGTCCCAAAGGCTTGCATACACCATTAAATACAAGATAACTGCTTTTTAAAAAGCCAGCCACGTGCGATTCGGTCTTAGCAAACGAGGTCTCCGTATTCTTTCTGCTTAGTAGGAAAAGAGATTATCCGTCACATTCACCACTGCAACTGAGCCAGGATTTACAGATCACAATTAATGAAAGGCTAGTCTCTAAAAACATAAATACGCGTTACGCCTTCAACCCCCAAGGGACAGGCGGATGTAACCAAGGCACCCACTTATCTGCGTCTCATCTTATGATGTGATAGGAGGCGAGCCTATCGCCAAATCGGGCATAAATTCCAGACTCCGAGCTGATACTGGCCAGAAAAGCCAATTAATTAAGAAGAATTTTATTCGTGGGAAATGCAATTACTACCTCACGAGTGACCGAGATGTTATGTTGATAGTATGTACCACCGGTCTTACTCAGCGTTGAGCTGCTCGGAAAGTAAGTGTAGATGAGGCGTCTACTGGACCGACGTGACGGTCTACTTATTATTAGAGACGGTTTTAAGTCCCTTCAAAGAAAATATCAAACAGGCCATCATAATTATGTCATCTTTCTTCTTCTATCTAGACCCAAATTAATTTACCATCAGGTGCAATGCACAGTGCTATATAATATTGTTCACGAGCCCCAACAGGTCCGCAAGGAATCAGTGCGTAACGACATCGTAAACGCTCATAGCAAAGTTTTTGAATGAGGAATTCACACATCACCACTGGTGGTCTTTTCTGGCGATCTTGTTTTTAGGTTCCAGTACACAAAAAGTCTTTAGTCTTTTTCGCTTGAGCCAGAGGCCACCTTGCCACGTGGCATTTTACTGTTCATGCCACTCTGTTGTTCAGGGAGTATAAATAAAGCTCTATAAAGGTCGAACAGACCAAAAGAGCCTTAGCAAAGGTTCAATTGATTCCCTTGGATCACAGAACCCTAAAAATATTGGTCCCAAACCTGATTCCGGGGTCGTTGGTGTTATTTTCATAATTTTATACCGTCAGGTTAGTACCGTTGCAGTACTTATAATATTTTTGAACTGTTTATTGGTGTTTTGGTTTAAACGTCTTGTTTTTTTGGATTTCTTTTTATTTTAGGATAGATTTAAACTCAAATAACACCAATTGTAGTTTAATACAAAACCTAGTCGTATACAAATTGCAAATCATCACAAATAAAATATTGATTAACGCACAGTCTAAACTGTTTATTCTAAATTTAAATAAAGTTAGACAGAGCTTTTTCACAAAAGATAGAGGCATATGACACAATTGTTACCCATGTTTTTTTATTTACTGCCATAGAGAACGTCAAACTCTATGACCAAAGGGAATGCTTTTTTAGATATTCGGTTTTCAGCGTTTAATAATAGTTTGACCAACGCTTTATCGATAATTCGATAACAATCTATGATTGAATCAAGCGATGTTAACTCTTACCCTATGGTATTAAAACTGAATTTTCAATACAATCAAAGGATTAATCATAAGTATTATCGTAAGATTACAAAACATGTCCCGGCAAATCTATTTCAAAACAATTCCATATAAATAATGAATGTAAGGAAATATGACAAACCTTTATAACATTTAGATTACTCATATTAACCAATGTTTTATTATTTATAATTGTTTGATATCCCTAAACAATATATTGAAAAATGGACACCCACACACATACACTCACGCCCTTTATCCCCGAAGGGGTAGGCAGAGGCGCAATCAATGCACCCACTTTTCGCCGTGAGTATTCCGTCCCATGATGTTATAGCGGGCGAGCCTATCGCCATATTGGGCACAAATTCCAGACTCCGGGCTGATACTGAATAGCTTCGAAAAGTCAATTGCGTGTGCCTTGGGTTTCGAACCTGCGGACATTGTCTCGGCAGACCAATCCATTCCCAACTAGGCTGTCGTCCACTTCCCCTGGATAGGGTAGGTAGAAGTGTGTTACATCTACATGTCGCTAGCTATGTTAAGCCCGATGATAGGGGGTGAAGTTCGCCCGGCGAACCTATTGCAGATACACATACCAATACCAGACTAAGGCCTGATACTGAGTAGAAATAGCCAATATCACTTTAAACGACCCGGGATCGAATCCGAGACTTCACCACTACAGTCTTCACCTACAACTACGCCAACGATGTAGTAATTTTACTAAAATCGTTCATCTTTCTCATATATCATTCGTTTTTCAACCCCCGACAGAAGAAGAGGGTTATGAGTTTGGGGTGTGTATCTGTGTATCTGTATGTCTGTCTGTGGCATCGTAGCTCTCAAACGAATGGGCCGATTTTGAAGCAGTTTTTTTTTCTGAATAAAACATCCTCGGGTTATACAAAAAAGTCAGCAAAGCAGTATTAAAAGTAAATAAAATTGGAAATAACAGAAAAACACTATGTACTGTATTGCTTGGCTTACATAGTTTGTGGTCTGCATATAAGTATGAAAAAAATATCTCGGCTAGCTAAACTCGCAAAGCTTACCCATCTAAGCTTAGTTTTCGATAAGCAACTCGCATTAATATGCTTTAATGATTCGTTACGTTTACGCGAATGTTAGAAATTGAAATTAAACTATTATAACGGATTTTAGCACGGTTTTTTTATGCTTTCTTAGGATGATGAGAACACTGTGGAGTGTTTTGTTTTAAAGATTTATCATATGAGAATAAAATATAGTCCTTGGTCACAGTACACAATATATCTGTGTACTGTGCCGTGGTACATGAGAGTGTAACTTTTTATCAGTGAAAGATATTTTTTTAATAGGTTCTCATACCTTTACCTGTTTATAATGTTATTTTAAGAAGTTTTTAATACATTAATACATAAAATCTCTGTAAATTATAATAATGTAGCAGCATGCACGGAAATTTCGATGCGGTATTCAAATATTATAAAACATTTTTAACAGACTTCAAAAAAGGAGGTTCTGTATTCGACCCGTATGTATGTAAGTTTGTATGGCCGCGATTTTCTCAAAAACGGCTGCTCCGAGTTGGATAGGGTTTTCGTTATTCAAATTTTTATTTTTCATACGCGCATTAATAACAGTATGTTTTACATACATTTCTTTACGCTATGCAGAAATTATTCAAGCATATCAGAAGTAATTTTAATATCAACGAAATATGAAGAGAGATTTGAAAATTGATTCTAGAATGGGCGACGCGACGTTTTGTTAAAAATAAAATCATCGGCCTACGGGCTCATGCACATAAACACGACACGACGTCGCGCCGTCCCACGACGCGACGCCGTGTCGTGTTTATGTGTATGATCCCTACGTTCGAGGAGGTTCGACGCGATAACTGACCGATCCCGGCAAAACGGAATAAGTAATTTTTACTCTTTTTCAATGTCGACATGGAATTCTAAAATGCTAATGATAAAAATACGAAACTTTCAAAAATGGAATATTTCCTTGAGACCAATGGATTAAGATTAAATTTTGTATACAAATAGATCATGTCCTACATTAACATAAAGGCTTTTTGTTTTTTGAACTGTTATTTACTTATTGTTTAAAGAATTTTGAATATGACTTTATATCCCTGAAGAGCACACAATATGACTTTTATACCAGAGAAGGTAGGCTGCCTCGGTGGCGTAGTTGTATTACGTTACGACTGCAATGCTGAGGTCTCGGGCTCGATCCTCGGGTCAGCCCGGAGTCTGGAATTTGTGCCCGACATGGCGATAGGCTCGCCCCTATCACATCATCGGACGGAATATGCACGGTGAAAAGTGGGTGCACTAGTTGCGCCTCTGCCTACCCCTTCGAGGATAAAAGGCGTGAGTGTATGTATGTATACCAGAGAATGTAATTTACGTGAACGAAGCCGCGAGCAGCACCTAGTATAAAATAAAATAATAATAATTAGAAGTAATAATTCTTACATTGCGTACGTCGAAGAACTAATAAATCCATTATGTTATTTATTTATATCTCGGTATTGCAATGTATGATGATAAGTGCAAAACACCCTCCAAGAACAATATCGTTTAGCCGGAGACATTTATTTGTTAACTATTGTCGCAATTTTATCCAGCTTTTTTGTACTTACTGACTGCCTCGATAGCGTAGTTGTATTACGGTACGACTGCAATGCTGAGGTCTCGGGTTCAATCCCCGGGTCGGTCAAAGTGATATTGGATTTTTCTATTCAGTATCAGTCCGGAGTCTGGAATTTGTGCCCGATATGGCGATAGGCTCGCCCCCTATCACATCATGGGACGGAATGCGCTCGGCGAAAAGTGGGTGCACTAGTTGCGCCTCTGCCTACCCCTTCGGGGATGAAAGGCGTGAGTATGCGCGCGTCTTTTTTGTACTTATATATATTTTTTGATAAACGTATAGATCAACAATTTACATCACAAACGAAGTATTATTTTAATAACATCATGACAATCTTTACTTAAAAATATCTTAAGCAAATCCAATTCTTACTTACAACTCAGATGCAATTAATAACCAGAAGTAACAGCAAAAACAACGGGAAAGCAATTGCAATGGAACAATAGATAATGTATAATAACCAGGCCACTAGAGTTCCGACGAAAACAATCTCATCGATTATCGAACGTAAAAAATTACATTCGTAATTTGGATTCCGTATGCAAAAATGAATAATTATTCTCGTGGGATAAATTTATTTTAATTTTTATTGTAAAACTAAAATTTTACTGTAAACTGAGGAATTAATTGTGTGTGACGTTAATATTTATAACTAGGTAGATCCGAGTTATTGAAACCGGTTTGAAGGACATTGTAGCCCGGATGTAACATCTAATGTGTTAGAGTAACGAATGTAGTGAAATTTATTTATTTCGAAATACCATTAGGTAATACACAGCATATACGTTTGTTTAAATAACAGGTATAAACTATGTACGATTGCGTTTACCTCTTAAAGGTATTTACAACTTAACTAAAAAAAATGATTAGCTACTTAATTGGATAATACTGGCATATGAAATGCCACGTACTATTTTGTATTTCCAAATTCAGGTACTATTTATTGATTGTTGTGACACTTTTCATCAAGCAAGCGAAGTGTCTGTTTCGTCATTCTTTTTTTTTACACATCCTTCTTTCTATAATCATCATTTACGTTTTTTAATCACTCAACATTCAAGATTACCATATTTTCTACCAACTTTAACCAAATACCATGCAGTTTACAATACACAGAAGGAACAACAAGGATAATGAGACGTCGGAACGCTGGCTAATGTCAACAATATATCAAAGGTGAAACGTCTACAACTTAATACCGCAATTACAACTTTATTATAATTCGTAATTATTTTTCGTTTTATGACTACTTATGTCATTTAACTCGGTGATACGCGGTGGCGTACTTATACTACGGTACAACTCTCGCTGAGGTCTCGGGTTCAAATCCCGGATCAGGCTGTGATGTGGTTATTCTACTTAGTATCAGCCAAGGGTCTGGAAATGTGCCCGGTAATGGCAATAGGCCTGTCCTCTATTAAATGTGACCTAACATAGCTGCCGAAATGTGGGTGTATTACACCTCTGTCAAAGTCTTGTTAAAAAAACCCATTCATAAAGAAATGTTTTACCAAATTATAAGCTTAAATTAAAGAGGATAGTCTTCAGTTGGAGACCTTGTGGCTCATCAAGTATTCCTAAGTTTCTTTGGAATGAACTAACAAATCCGTATGAGTTTTTATGAATGACAACTTTTCCTTTTCACTTTCACTATTCAAAATATTTGGAATTGTGACATTTGATTTTTTCACTGCCTCAGAAACCATAAGCAGAATAGTTTTGGTAATATATGTGAAATATTTGTAACGAGCTTATTTATCTAGTTTGCGAAAACCTACATCATTAGGTCAATTAATTTATAGCAACACAATGTATAGTCAAAATGGCGCGTAAAATTTAGCTATTAATTTTACGTTTTAATTTAGTGCTCATATCAGACACAAAAACAAACTAATTAAAACAATTCTGAGAGATTCGATATTTGAATAAAAATTGGCCCCTAAAACAAAGAAATCACAATATGTGGGTTGTCACGTTTTTCGTCGTGCATTAGCATACAATACGAAAGTATTGGGTGACGTTTTTGGTGTCAACGACCCAGGTATGCTTATAAAGAGGGCATTTGTAACCAAGGTGCAAGGCTAAGGTTAGCCTGCGCGCACACTGGCCGCTGTGACTCAATGATGTAAAAAACTGCTCGAATTTACGTTCCTTTAATTTTATAATTTAAATTTAGAATTTAATAACAGGTTACGTAAGAAGGTTTTAGTAAGAAGTTTTGTTTGCGATCTCTTTTTTGCAATAATATACCGGGAAATAAACACGACTTTGTAATCTTTACGCTAACACTTATCATTTGATGACACTTGTAAGTGTGTTATATAGTTTATCGATACCCATAGTATCAAGAAAATTTAAACTAAAAAATGCTTTCACCTAAAATGAGTTTTAGGATTATTGGCCCAAAAATCCATGGGAAGTTTTTGGCCCAATTTAGAGGTAGTTTAATGTTGTCCGATCAGTCATAACCCGCCATTGTCTCGTCTATAAAACACGTCAAAAATATTCGATCCTATCTCGGATTCTCAATTAAATGTAAATGACATTTGGTATTAATTCAAGTAACCTTTAGAGCAGCGAGTATTGTTTTCACGCAATTCTGCTATTTGCATAGGGCAATGCAATTTGTAAGTTATGCTAACAGTGCACACTGTAATATGAAAATGTGCCCGGTTTGCACCAAACCAATATCGTATACCCACGTAAAGTATATTTGAATACAGAAACTGCATGCAAAAATAATCATTACTTTGGAATAGAAATTTAAACAAATGTCTACCTACTCTCCGAAGACTTAATGAGATGCTGTCAATAGAAATTAAATCTTGTATTTGATTGTCAAAACGTATTGCACTTGTAGGTAATATACCTCAATATAGCGATTTTCTTCTTATAGGATAAAAAATACCCAACAAACTCTAAAAGCAATATATTATATAATAGTTAATAGTTGTATCTTCGTCCATCATTTGAGTGAAGTGTGAGCAATCAAATAGTCAGATGACAAAAAAATATTCACTCTATTATCCTCAAGACTCATCCAAAGGAATTAACACCTACTTGAAATGAAATGAAGTCACATCCTTATTATTCCCTCACAAATTCCAGATAATAAACCAGATTGTCTTTGCCCACTCATTCCGATGTACAAATTAAAAGCATACAGCTTTGTCTTTTCTTGGCGAAATCAAAACGGCGGCCAAATTAAATACATACGGCCTTATTCATATACAGTTTATAAACCTATTTTAGTTATTATATTATTAGTTATTATTTTATTGAATGTTTTGTCTCCTTCCTTCAAACACAATTCAAAAATCATACGAAGAAGACAAAACATTCGATAACTAAAATAGGTTTATAAACTGTTTATGAATAAGGCCGTTAGACTATAAATATGAACCGGTCTTACCTTCTAATTCCTTTCGAATCGTTCAAGAATCCCGGTAAGTAAAAAAAAACGAAATAAATTAAAATCTTCAAGTAACCTATACGTGTTAAGTCCAATTAAAACTGTTTTTAACTTTAATTAATATAAAAAGTAAACTTTTAGTTTATAAATTAGTGAAGAATAATTTTCGATTTTAAAAATTTACCTATAAAGGAATTTTGTTTTTTTTGTTGCTGACTCTACATTGAGTAAAGGCCGGTTTCAATAACTTACTAACATTTAACTGGAGTTTATTTACCTCGACAATAAAAGTCACGCTAACTGTTACTGCTGTTTCAATATCAATTCTTATCTATCTTAGTTTTTAGAAACACAGATAACCACCAAATGTAACCATTTTAAGAACACTTCATTGGACAAGAACAGTCTGATGTAAATGAAAATAAATAAATAAAATATTTAACTGTTTGTTATCTTTTAGTAAGTTATTGAGACCGGCCGTAAGTGACGACGGCAAAAAAAAACATTAAAAGTCACACGATAGCAACTTACGCAATTATATTTACTTGGATGACACACTTATTCTAGTTATTTTGTTTTAAAAACCAAACTACTGAATTGATTTTGTGAAAATGCCATGAGATAAATCTAAAAGTATCTTTTCAAATAGGAGATTTTTCTAAATCCGATAATAAATGACAAACTACTGAGGTAACGAACACAAAAAAATAAATAACGAATTCAAAACCTGCTCCTTTTTTGAAGGCGGTTAAAAGGAGGTTTTATTATATAATGAATACTGAAAGATATTGAAAATTCTATATACTTTAGTAATAAATGTACATTGCCGGGCAAAATAAGAAAAAGTTGATGTAATGTTTTCATAGAATTTTGACATTTGCACAAGTCTGGGTAAAAATAACGACTCCATATTCTAATATTTCTATGTAATGTGAAACTGGTAACTACATTTAAAAAATTTACCGAAATAAACTTGGGAACTCAAAAATGTAATAAAAATCTATACTAATATTATAAAGCTGAAGAGTTTGTTTGTTTGAACGCGCTAATCTAAGGAACTACTGAACCGATTTTGATTTTTTTTCACCATTAGGAAGCTATATTACTCCTGAGTGCTATAGGCTAAAACTATTCCACGCGGGGGGAGCCACGCGCAGTACTAGTTTGTTCATAAAACCTTACATAAAATATTATAAAACAAAGTATCCCGCCACGTCTGTTTGTCTGAACGCATGAACTTTAAAACTACCGACTGGATTTTGATGAAATTTGGTACGGAGATAATTTGAAATGTTAGGATGGGCATAGACATACTTTTATCCCGGAAAAACTATTTCAAACGAGTGAAGCCGCGAGGCAAAGCCAGTAGATAATATCTTGACTATAATTTTTTTTTTTTGGGTTTAATATGAATGTTGCTAAGAACAATACAGTATTCATTGAGCACTATTCCTCTTTTATTATCGGTGTTAATTAAAACACTGATTTAACATTAACATTTTATTATTATTTACTGATACATAATGCTGAGATTGTTTTTAACGTACTTATCTCTAAATAACTGCTCCAATTCTGAGATATCTGAGTAACAAAAAGTTACATTATCCCTGAGTGCTTGCTATTTTTTATCCCGGAAACGGACAAACGGCTGAGACGCGAGCAGTCTAGAGATTATAATATTTGAAATTCCCAAATGACATGCTTCATTATGCCCACGGCCTTAGGATGATATCGTACCACGCCCTAAGTACACAGCAGACAATGACTGACTCATAAATGACAAATCATTTATCAAGTTCACTAAGGGCACACAATGCACATTTATAAGGAAATAACAAGAAAAAATTGTTACTAATAAGCGTTCTATTTGGGTTAACCAATGCATCATTTTGTATTTTAAAGGATAAATCAAAACATATTTGCATTCAAGGAAAAAGCTGAAACTTTATACATTGTGGTTGGGATTTATGTGAATGTCTATTAGTAGGTATTTAGCCTATTTTTGTCGCCAAACTACGGTTTAAGTACTACATCCCATTATTAAGATCATCAAACCAACGTTACTAGGTATTATGAGGCCTTTCATTTAACGTGTATCTATAGGTATGAATTTCGATTTGATACGGTATTTTTACGCCATATTTATTCAATAAATGGTTAAAGTTAACCATAGAGAAATGATATTATATCGAATACAATCTTAGCTTATCTTGCTAATTTTATAGATGCGAAAGTTTGTGAAATGCTTGGATGTTTGTAATTTGTATATTTTTAGAAGTAAACGCAGAAACAACTAAACGGATTTTGATGAAATTTGGCACACGCGTAGACCATGTCCTGGACTAACACACAGGCTAACACACTTTTTATCCCGGTAAATTGCTCCCATGGGAAATAATGGATATTTTTAATCCGATTCTTTAAGTAGATGGCGCTGGCGTTGTAATATGTTTTAGGGATTTTTGTAGCGGCAAAGGCTTTTAATGCTTGAAGCCACGAGCAACACCTTGTTTATTATCAACACAAAAACGATAAATGGATTTCAACGAAATTTGCCACGTGGATCATTCAAATCTTAAATTAACGTATAGACTATGGTTGTCAAACAAGTTCAAACATTTAGATAGTCTTTTTTCAAAGCTCTTTTGTATCGTGATGAATCTACCATCGCTTCGTAACGTGTTATCGTCGTAAAAAGAGGCGACGCATGAAAAACATGCATGGGACATTAATTCGTACTCGTCTAAGTCATACCATAACTATTAAATTAACTCGGTTACGATTTCGCTGTTGAACCACAGAATACTGAATATTACTGCATAGTTCATCTTATGAAGTGAATTTGAACCGCAAGGCGTTTTTTGAGTCCCAATTGTATTCCATCTTCCATCGACTTTCTTAGCCAGAATTGGACGCGGATTCGGTGGAGTATGGTGTGGTGTTTCTCTATTAAGAGTCGCCTTCAAATTCAAGGAAAGATATAGGCTACTTTTTTATTGGTAACAACCCGAATTCACAAACAAAGGCAAATTTGTTATAATATTTAAATATTAACAAAATGCATAAATTGAATAAAGTTGTGCCAACTTTAATTATGATATAAGTTCGGAGTTGGCCGCCATTCAAACCGCACTTAACCAACGTTTTAAAATCCGGATGCGCACTCACGTTAATATTTTGATATTAAAACTTCATTTTGGATAGTTAATATTTTGTTTATTCGGTATTTTGTGTACTAACTAGTTCGATTTTTTCAACTGTTCGGTCATCGTAAATTAAGTTCGGTGAAATCTGGTTAATTTGCCGAAAAGCAGTTAATTATTTTTATTTAAGCAAAAGAAAAGCTGTAAATTGTTGAAAAGTGAAAATTTTATAATAAGAGGTAACATTTGAGTTTATTTTTTTGTAAATGAACTGCGCGGGTCCTATAATTCTATTTATATAAACTACTTATCTGAAAAGTTTTTTTTTAAATTCCAAGTTTTATTATTATTTTTATTTCATGATTTATCGCCTCCTAGTGGTATCGAATATGGGCTTTGGTTTGGAAGGTCTGCGTTTGATTCCCAGGCGGCAGGCAGGGTAGTTACCCTCTTCGTTTTCCCTTTCTTCAAAAGTGGTTGATATCAAAAACACATGCTCGTAAATACCGTATTATTATTGATACATGCGTGATGAACTAAAATGTCGTACCCCATTAGAGTTGGATGAGAGTGGAAAAAAAAAACAAAAGAAAATGACACCTTAGTAACTTAGAAACACAATCGCACTTGTACTATATATAATACCTAGATATACCTATATAACAACTAGATTCTAGACAATCCTATCCTACTAATATTTTAAGCGCGAAAGTTTGTATGAATGTATGTATGTTTGTTACTCTTTCACGCAAAAACTACTGAACGGCTTTCAATGAAATTTGGCACACGGGTAGATCATTTACTGGATTAGCACATAGGCTACTTTTTATCTCGGGAAAATACAAAGCGGGACATTTACTCATTCACGCGGGCGGAGCCGCGGGCAAAAGCTAGCTCTGTAATAAACTTGAATCTGACTGTAATATTTAAGAAAACATTATTAAAAATAAAAACATCTTAGAGTAAAAAAAGGATAAGCCAGGCAAAAAGATAAAAGTAAAATAAATTGAGTGATACATGTGCACACGTTAATTTCTCCGATCACTAATATTATGCCGGCCTACTAAATTCGAATTAATGTCACAGAGATAACCGAGGAACCTATAAACTTATGCCAATTAACACCCATTTCCATTCACTTCTTAAAAGCCGAAAGTATCGAAAACAAACATCCAATTTAATTATGTAAATAAACAGATGAAAAACATTCGAGGTCAATGTACATGTTTATCAAAGATCGTTGGATGCACTCTATTATTTTAGTGCTGTTGCTAATATACAACCATTTCTTATTACATTGAGATAAGGACGAAATTACAAGAATTTTACATATCGCTCCAGCACCAAAAGGTTAGTTTTCACAAATGCCCCGGGCTCACGATTCGCGAAGGGACACGTAACGGAACGTTGTAACGGTTAAACAATAAATGAAGTTCCAATTTTAAATCTCGCTTTGGGTGTATTCGGATTACGATCTTACTCGAATGTGATACGTTGAATAAAATTCCATTTTAGTGCAATTTGAATTTGGAATGCGCATTTCGCTGTCACTTTAATTTTATAAGGCGATAGTGAAATTTTATCAGGTTTTGTGTTTGTTTTTTATACCTCAAAAACATTTAAAAATAATTATTTTTTTAGGTTTTTGCAGTTTATTCGTGCAACGCGCTCTTGCGTGGATTGAATAATATTTAACATTAGAATTATTTCATTAAAGAAAACAATCATTTTAAAAATTACTAAGTAATTATGTGTTGAACAACATCGGTAATAAACAGCTGCTCGAAGGTTGTGAAAGCGTAAGTCACAAACCTGTTTTACGCGTCACGTTAGTAAATATTGCAAGGATTAAAATCTAAGCATTCCTTTACTTTACAAAAAACCAAAACAATACTTCAAACACCAATCACTTGAGCAATTTAAAATTGGAACATCACATATTCAAAATTGGTAGACCACAAACACTTTGAAAATTCAAAAATCGAACGCACGTTTGTCACAAAATCCCAAATCCAGCTGACCGAGTAACCGGTGCATGCGCTCGCGCAAGCCCTGCCCACACTAATGCTAGCACAGAATAGCATCGACCAGGAAACCTTCAGTTGAATCAGCAAGGGCCTATTAGTATTGCACTCGCGATCCCATCGGCACGTCCCTGGTAACGAGTTACAATATTGTCGGATTCAATATGTCATCGGGTCTTCCGGCTGGCGGTTTTTTTTTGTGGGAAGTAAGCTTTGTTTTGGTGTGCGGTATTTGTTAGCAAAACAAAGGAAAGTATCATGGGAATTTTTGGAATTGTTTTGCGAAGTTTACAAAGCAATATTCTTCGAAATGTTTATGTGGTACTGAGTCAGTGGTATCTTCAGTGACCACAGGGAAAAAATCTAGCCTTCTTTAAAGATAAATTTACTTTAAATTTTCATCACCGCGCTGTCTGTATTATAAATGTAAAAAAATAAGAAATAATTTTAAAAATTTATACGAAACTAAGTTTTGTAATTTTAAAATCCCGTAAAAATACAATTATAAACCGTTATCAAAATTAGTTCAGCATTAAATCAACTACAGCAAATACTCTTAAAACTTGAATAGAAATCAGTACTCAAATACAGGTTTTGATAAATAAAATCTAGAAATAAAACGAGTGTGTTCGCCAAGTGGTTTCCAATGTATTATTCAATGATACAGCCCAGCGCGCGCACGCGATGCGCCGATATAACTTTACTATTATATTATCGAACAATAGAATATTAACAATAACGCATTTTTTAAATAATCTTCCATTACTTTTTTTTGGCTTTGAATGACGAGACGAGCATGCCGTTCGCCTGATGGTAAGCGATACGACAACCCATAAACAGTAGCAACACCATCCAGCACCTTGAGTTACAAAGTACTGTGTGGCATTCCACTGCGCTCGTCAACCTGAGACATAAGATGTTAAGTCTCACTATGTCCTGTAGTTACACTATAATTATAATTAAATGGACAGAGGACGTGATAGGACGCAGGAAGTGGATGCATGATTCAAACAGGTCAAATGATAATCTTTGGGGGAGACCTATGTAAACAGTAGATACGGTGATTTTGTTGATTTTGAGTATAGCTGCCAAATAAGCTGCTAAAGTTTGGGTGAGTCACTTGCTCGACTAGTACTTTAAGTGTATAAATTTTACCCATGCCTAAAATGAAGTTAAACCGTTTTTTTCGTAAGTTGTAGGTAAGTGTTTTAAATAAAAAAATATTTTTAATATAAATGAAAGGTATTTGCCAATTTATTTGTACCACGTTATTGACATTATTTAGTTAGACCAATTCATCTATGCAAAAAAAAATACGTGTGGCACTCGGAGACTGCCGCGGTAAAGCTATTGCATAGCATTTTTTATCACAAATTTTGATTGACTAAACACAAATTCGATCTTACGCTTACCACATAAAGTAGATTTTTAAACGCGAGCAACGCTCGTTTAGTCTTGTTATTGATAAATGTCAGAAATGCAATGGTCATCACAACCAAAGTAGAATAAATCAAAATTTGAAAAAAGAATGTTACGTTCGATTCTTTTGTACTCGTGCCGTGCCAACGCTGGGGAAATAGCTGCTACGCAATGTATTTAAGGTTCTTATTAGATTAGTAAGAAATGGTTTTAATGACTTTAATAAATAAAATAAATAAAAAAATATACTCGTTTCAAGAATTATAGTTTCTACTCATTGTATTTAAGGTTCATATTAGTAAGATAAAAAAGATGTCAGGTTATTTTCTTTACGGAATTTCTGGATTCGGTCTCCACGCTCAAGGCCCGCGATAGAAGCTATGCAATAGCTTAATAATATTAGACCTGACTGGAACGTCAGTTGCGAGAAATAAATAAATATCTCCCTCCTGTCTTAGCGAGAAAAAGACAAAACCAAACAAACATAAACGCGACAACCATCCAACACAACAATCTGTCCAAATGCAGAATTGCGGAATTTCCTCGTGTAATACGTGTCAGCGACTCGTGTGCCGCGCAGCAAGGTGTTTGTACGATAAGTCTTTGTCCGTCTGTCCACTAAGCATTCTGGACACGGCAGTTAGCAAGGCCAGCTTACTACGCAGTCTGGGAGCACGGTACTGTAAGTTTAAAAGCTTTTAAGGAATATCAATGTATATATAAGTGAAGATTTTGTGCTTAACTCTGGTACTGGTGTATCAGATCACACATTAATCCCTAAAGGTGTAGACAAGTGCAACCAGGACATCCACTTATAGACGTGTGTATTCCGTCCCTAGTGAAAGGGGGCGAGGCTATCGCCATATCAGCCACACTGACTTTGAACCGATATTGAGTAGAAAGACTTCTATCACTGCCCGACCCAGGATTGTAACTCGGTACCTTAAAGCTGTACCGTATCGCGCACACAATACAGTATACTATACTTCGGTTATTTTACGAAGAGCTCTGCAAGCTGTGAAGCAATCCATTCTTCTCAAAAACTGTTTCATTCATAAATATGCAATAAATTATATTCTATGAGGCAACCAGCTAAAAAAAACAATAGTAGTCGTCTTTGTTAATTACAATACTATACACTTAAAATTAAAAAGTCCATTTTGGTTTAGAGTAATGAAATAATATTCTTAAATATATTGAAAAACTATGGGTGATATGAGAACGGAACGTAAATGTCTTAGAGCTGGATCATTATTAAGCAAATACTTACGATTAATCGTTTTGATTATGAAGATACCATATTAATATAGTGTGTTCATTTTAAATTATGTTATTTGAAATATAAAATAAATTATGGATAAATGGGACATGGTTAAATCAATATATTGAGCGTATACCTATCACCCACTTTTAAAACATCAAATCGATTTAATTATAGTCATATTTTCTATCGATTCTGCATAAAAATCAGTTTAAATTGCAATCGATTATAATTTCCCATGTCTATTAATATTTGAATTGTCACCTGTCAGAGCTCTTCGTAAAGTAACCGGAGTATAAGCTGTTACTGTCAGAGGAAGAAAATTCTTTCTCGAATAGGTTCATGATTATTTTGTATTCCGGTATCGAAAATTAGCGAATCCGCGAGGCTAAACTAGTAGTAATGTATGTTCCCACTTAGCTGTACTCACAATAGATTTGCGAATAACAGAATTATTGTTGGATATGAGCATTGTGGAACAGTGTTCACAATAGTAGTTAATTTGGACGCCGGAGTTCTACCATGGCTTTTGTTATAAACTTTGTGTTTATCTGCCTACCGAAGGGGAATGTAGGGATTTTCTGTGTTTAATAAATTGTACTGATGAATTATTATACGTTTTATACATGTATTCTGGTTGTTTTCATTTTACCAATGTAACTAGTTAAAGTTTGCGAGGTTGTTTAGGAAATAATCTCTGGAACTAAGTTGATCTAATACAGTTTTTGTAAGAAAGGTGCATTATCCTTGAGTACTGAAAGCATTTTTTTCTAAACTTTTTGACGTTGCTGCAATTTATAAAATTTCATTTGAGCATCAAGCCAGCCTGTTTGTACCCTGTGGATGAGGTGTTAAAAGAATTCCACGGTAGCGATATCGCGTTTATTCCACGCGAGAAAAAAAACCTGCGTCTCGCTTTATTCGTATAAATGCAGTACTGTACCTCTCTACCGTGACGCGGTCAGCCGGCAGACCGCTCATCACAAGTTCCCTATTATTGTCCGCAAGACAAAAGACACGATGATACAAAAATTATCCCACGCGGAACCATTGCGCTGCCAACTGTTATTACACGGCCTAGATGGCGCTAGTAACGCTAATTGTTCAGGAAAAAAGACAATGAGATTTGAAATAATAAGGAGATAAGTGCGTGTGTGGTTATTTCCTATGTGATACAGAGCGAATCTATGACCATATTAACACACACGCACACACTCGCGCATTTTACTGCCGAAGGGGTAGGCAGCGGCGCAACTAACGCACCCACTTTTCGCCAAGCGTATTCCGTCCCATGATGTGATAGGAGGCGAGCCTATCGCCATATCGGGTACAAATTTCAGACTCCGGGCTGATACTGAATAGAATATACTTATAATTTTAAGAAATAATTTTACTTAAAAATAAAAGAACGAAAGAATTTAAAATCAAAGACATGAAACTATTTTCTCGGCGACGACTTATTAGGTACGTTGATTATATCTCAGTTCCCTTCAGGAATCTTATTCTCCTTTGGGAAAACATGCGTACCTATATTATTATATCTCTTCGTAGATCTACGTATATGGTACAATTGAGACGCAATCTAGAGGTTATGTTTAAGTACCTTGTTGAGGACAACAAGAACAATACATAATATTATTTGACCTTAATATTGTCATAAAAAATATATGATGTGTGAATATTAATGATTTGAGATTACGCATGCTCACGCCTTTTATCCCCGAAGGTGTAGGCAGAGGCGCAACTAGTGCACCCACTTTTCGCCAAGCGTATTCCGTCCCATGATGTGATAGGGGGCGAGCCTATCGCCATATCGGGCACAAATTCCAGACTCCGGGCTGATACTGAATAGAAAATTTCAATATCACTTTGCCCGACCCGGGGATCGAACCCGAGACCTCAGCCTTGCAGTCGTACCGTAATACAACTACGCCACCGAGGCAGTGATTTGAGATTATTCATCATAACAATGATTTTATCTTTAGATCAACAAGATAAAACTTACTACTACCTTGGTACACTCTACTAGAGAGATCTCTCATATTATGCGCGAATATATCTAGATAGGTTAGTAACTACCACCGGTTCTTCTATTTCTACCGCCGAGCATTGCCGGAGGTCTAATAAACCTCGCCCATGCATAGGGATACATAGGGGCCGAGGCCCCTTTTAGATGATTGAAAACTCAACAAGTCTCCTATCAGTGTATAACATTTATTGACACCTGCTTAGTCTTATGGCTACATATTATATTGGTACCGGAAGGTCCTGAGTTGGAATCTCAGGTCGGGCAATATTGTCTGTGTGTATTTCTAATAACCACTACAATAGGGATAATAATAATAAGCACTCTCGTGAGAGACCACCGGCTTAATGGAGTTAACAAACCACAAAACCTCTGCAACTTAACCTGGACGATGCAATTCACGCCGCCGGTGATAAAACGACATGGAGGGCGCTTATCGACTCAGCCTGCTGCGGTCACGATCCTCAGCATTGAGAGAAAGACTGGGTGAATGGATTTCTAATACAATTTCCTCGGGATTGGATTTTCAAAATAGATGAGACTTAGGCATGCGGCTGGTCTTAATCAAATCCCTTAAGCACCATTCTTGAAAAAGTACGCCACACGAGTGGGATAAGGGTCATAAGGGCAATTAAAAAAACAAAAGAGATCATAAAACTAGACAAAACTTAGCACAAGTAAAGTGGTACAAAACTAAATCCTAATCAATGTGCCTGTAGATTCGCTAATGTGTTAACGGGTACGCAGTACGCTATAGCACTGCGTATAGCGTTCCGGAAGGCACTATCGCATGCGCCATATACAACGCGGCTGAAGATCCTCGGGCGACGAGCGCAGTTCCATTGTATCACGGCATTTAGACGTATTTTGCGGCGTTCGCCTAGTTAGGAATGGAATGGACTGCCAAGACGAATGTCCGCAGGTTCAAAACCCATGGGCATGCTCTGACTTTTCTATAAAGTTATATTTGTATTATTTTTGAATTATCGCTCGCTTTAAAGGAAAAATATCATGACGCATCCTGCATACCGGAGAAGTTCTCTACAAGAATTTCGAATTGTGAAGTCTGCCAACCCGCACTAGGCCAGCGTGGTGGACTAAGGCCTTAACCCTCTCAGTTGTAGAGGAGGCCAGTGCTCAGCAGTGGGCAGTATATAATACAGGGCTGATATGGTGGTATGGTATGGTATTTAGACGAACAAGATTTAAGACTGATATTTTGCTACCACGACTGGGCTGCGATATTTACTGGAGTTTTTAATTCGACTAAAACTAGTATACGTCGATACTGAAATGTCGACATATGCCTCATAACTATTAAAATTCCTGTATCTCTAGCAACACTTCATCTGCCGAATTACTCCATCGAATTAAATACTCGAGAAGGTATAGTGAGTCAATTTTCACAACGCTCATGAGGAACGGCTTTGGATTAAATTTGATAGACCATGTCCAGGATTAGCATTTAGGCTACTTTTATCAGTTCTGGGCTCAGACGGCTCCAGGTTAAAAAAAAGGTCTTTCAAAAAAATTTTCGAAGGCTTTGTTGGTTAACAGTGTGGTGACCTAAAAAAGTTCCTCATCTAAGTGACCGCGCAAGGCCTCTCGTACAAGCACGTGTCCCTGGGTGGGTGATTTGAGTTATATTGGCCCAGTTTTTACAACGGGCTTGTGTCAGACAAACCTAGTTCAATGTTGCCTGGACTGGAATTCGAACCCTGGATTACCCGGTCCATTAGACTTATTAGTGTATTTATATATTTATGTATACTTATATATATATATATATATATATATATATATATATATATATAAAATTGTTTATATATATCTTTATATATGTGAGTCTATAGTTTTGAACTTAGTATGTTATCTATTTATTTCTTACATTTGTTTTATTGTTACCCTTACTTTATATGTTTATCATTATTATTATTATTTTTTGCACCTGCCTCCGTCCCTCTCTACACCACCCTAAGGTTGATTGGGAGAGAATGCCCATGGTATTAAGTCCGCCTGTATACCATGTGTACAAAGTGTAATAAAATAAAAATAAATAAATAAATTAGACTACAGTGCAGAGGCGGGAAATATTAATTTACGATTTTAAAACATTTCTCTATAAAAAATACCCTTTCTAAAATAGAGGTTACATTTTTAGTTGATCATGAGTTTAACTTACAAGCTTTTGCTTGCGACTCCGCCCGCGTTTAAATTTTTTCTGGGATAAAAGTCTCGCTTTATACTTTCCCGGAATTAAAAGCCTATGTGCTATTCCAGACTATCTATCTCTATGCCTTTAATCCAATTCCGTTCAGACGTGATTGAAACAAACAACTATCCAACTGCATTAA
Source organism: Sphinx pinastri (assembly GCA_947568825.1). Taxonomy (NCBI): domain Eukaryota; kingdom Metazoa; phylum Arthropoda; class Insecta; order Lepidoptera; family Sphingidae; genus Sphinx; species Sphinx pinastri. The sequence continues at coordinate 12,709,169 of OX387636.1, read as the reverse complement.
TAATTATAATAATAAATTATTGGATAAAAGTAGTTCTGGGAAATGTGACATAACAATTAATTAATGTTGTAGTTAGTTATTGATATCTTGTTAATTTGATTTTTAATATATAATATGGATTATGTAATCTGAATTAAATATATAAAATAAATAAATAAATAATATTAGTATAGACTAGATTTGATTCAATCCACATAACTAAAACGCAATAACGTCCTACAATGGAAACACAGACGAACAGAACACAACAAACATATCGTATGCATGTAAGACACGTACAAATGATGTAGTAATTACTAACTTTGTGCCGCGACGCCACTCGCGACGCTCGGTGGAATATTCACAATCTAATTAACGCCGTGTTATTGTAATTATGTCCTATTTTAAACTATTGGATACGTCTAGAAATAGGATGTGCTATCCCACTTTTGGGAACGAGCCTTCTTAACTTTTTTCTAGTGTTGCTAGGGGCCGTATTTATAGATGCTACTCAATTTCGCTCTGAAGTACGATATCAACTAAGACGCCGTCAAATTAAGGTCAGCCTCTGAAGATAGTCGCTATTTAATAAACCCATATTAAAATCTCAATGATATCTTAATTAATAATATGTGACGGATGTTGAGAGCTAAGTTTTGTTTGTGTTACAGCGCTTACACAGCTGAGAACAAGCTCTTAAATGACAGCTTGAGCTTGGTTTATTAAATAGTTCAATACATTAAATGTCTACTTGAGATTTTACTCAAACGTGAGATTAATTTATTAATACTGGTGGTAGGTCTCTCATATGTAAGAGTCCGTCTGGGTGGGTACCACCGCAATGTCTATTTCTACCTCCAAGCAGCAGTGTGCATGCACTGTTGTGTTTCGGTTTGAAGAACATTTAGCCAGTGTAACTACTGGACATAATGAGACTTAACATCTTATGTCTCAGGATGACGAGCGCAGTGGAATGCCACACAGTACTTTGTAACTCAAGGTGCTGGATGGTGTTGCTACTGTTTATGGGTGGTCGTATCGTTTACCATCAGGCGAAGGGCATGCTCGTCTCGTTATCCAATGCCATAAAAAAAAATACCGTCCTAAGCCTATGGCCTCATAGGTTGAGGTTTCAAAACAACGCATCAAAGTTGCCCAGGATTAGACTTTGGAGAGTATTGAAGTCAATAATATAATTACTGGGATTGAGATTCGCCAAGCATTACTGTGTGGAGTTGACGATAGCCTAATTGGGCACTGGACGGACTGCCGACACGTAGGTCCGCCGGTTTAGAACCCAAGGCACACCTCTGACTTTCCAACGTTTTGTGTGTATTGTTTATCAGTTATCGTTCGCATTAACGGTGAAGGAAAACATCAAGAGGAAACCTACATACCTGAGAATTCTCCATAAGAATTTCGAAGGTATGTGAAGTCTTTCAACCCGCACTAGGCCAGCGTGGTGGAGTAAGGACTAACCCCTATCAGTATTAGAGGCAGCCCGTGCTCAGCAGAGGGCAGTATAGAATACAGGGCTAGTATTATTATATTTCTTTCTTTCTTCTTATTTAGTATTTAGGTTTGAAGGATATCGTAGCCATTGTTTTACCTGAGAATTAAGTAATATGGTTAAGTGACGAGCGCAGTACAGAACCATGCAGTACTTGGTAAGGTAAATTCTATACGTTAGCATTATTAATTATGAAGTATATTACTAACCAACGAATGAGCGACCTGTAAAATCTTGACTTTGATTATGAAAATACCTAAAAACTAGAGCAGTCTCTTAAAATATTATATTAAAATTCTTGCACGCTGGCCTCGATCTATTAAATTGGATGGATCGTTAAGCTGAGATGTAGAAAGCAAACTTCCAACTAATTCTAGGCAAAAAATTGTTCAGGGAGCGTAGACAAGATGCCTTACAAAAAAGGGAATGACATGTCCTAGCGATAAGTCTGTCGCTAGATTATGTCATTCCCTTACATTTTTTTTGTTTTCTATTGGCATTGACATGGAGGATATTCTCTGTTCTGTGGGCATTAACGATTGTGGAAAAGCATCTGTCTACGGCCTCAGAATTTTAACGCTGTTGTTTTAAGATAATATCGGTTATCATAAACATTTTTGAGGAGTCCCACATCCACATTTGCAAAATAATATGTAGCATCGGTATCAGTGGAGTAGACATCGTAAAGGTTCCGTAGCATATTAATGTTGCTCCTAACATGACAAATCTGTACCTACATTATTATTTTTATGGCATTTAATGACGAGACGTGCATGCCGTACGCCTGATGGTAAGCGACCCGACCACCCATAAACAGTAGCAACACCATCCAGCACCTTGAGTTACAAAGTAGGTGCTGTGTGGCATTCCACTGCGCTCGTCATCCTGAGACGTAAGATGTTAAGTCTCATTATGTCGTGTAGTTATACTGGCTACAATGTCCATCAAACCGAAACACAACAGTGCATGCACACTGCTGCTTGGCGGTAGAAATAGACATTGCGGTGGTACCCACCCAGACGGACTCTTACATATGAGAGACCTACCACCAGTTGCAGTTGCTCCTAACATGACAAATCTGTTCCTACATAGATATATAGATTTTCTCCAGCGACTTTTAAATCCCAATACCGAATTTAGATCACTGGAGCCGTGCGCCCGTGGCATTTTGGCCATCATGTCTATTATTAGGTCACTGGGCATTATCATGACATAGTCGCCTTACCTCAACGATTGTAAAGTCCTCGAATTTGCCACTGGTATGAGTTAACTAGGCAGTTGGTATTAACGAATTTCACCTCGGAGAATGGTACATGTAGGTCAATCGTCAATAATACTTGATTGCTAATTGGGAGATATCCATACAGTCTAGGTACTTATTTGGGTATAACGTAACCAATAGGAGTCAATCCTTGTCGTAAAAACTTCTAGATCATGTATAACGTAACATTAACTTCTCGGACGATCAACACTTCAGTCCACCTCCTGACAAAAAGCCTGTAAAGTCTGAGATACGTCGGGAGTAAAAAACAAAAAACCGCGACAAAATCTGAAAACTAGTTTTATTGCAATTAATAGTTCTTGTTCATTTTATGTGACCATTCTGCTTGTGTCTCTTTCTTTTCTCTTCTAAGCTATGTTTTTTCTACCTGCCTTGATCCTACACCAGTTGTGAGCGTAACACAATTTTCCAAGCAAGTTTCACAATTCATTTGATTAAATTTTTACGACTGTTTAATTTATATACATAAATTTTTTGTCTGTCTGACGTCGACCTTCTTTAAAAGATCCAGTTCCAGCCAAATTGTATAAGAAATAAACGTACAAAAATGTTGACGATTTTCACGAAGCCAGGATATCCATAGCCCAAATAGTGGGACTAGTAGCTCAGGAAGGCAACATAAAAACTTGTGAACCGCTTCAAACTGGACCATTCTTGCCTTCTAAAGCTAGCTATAACGTGGATTTCAGACTTCCACAAGTCTCATCTGCATCTTTCATCATATTTGATACACACGAATCTACAGAGGAGCAAGTTGCTGAATTTATGATTTAAGTGGCTTATATTTGTCTATCCACCTTAATCCTTATACTAATATCCTTAAATCAGAAAGAAAACTGTGCATGCACGGCTGCGTGGTGAAAACATAACAATAAAACGTCTATTATGTCTCGCTTCTACATCACGTAGGGTCGTATTAAACCAATCTCACCTTGAAGTAAGATCTTAAGTAGTAATTTAAGGTATTTAACTGTTTAATAAACATAATTTGAACTGTCACTTGGGCGCCTGTTATTAACTGAGTCGGTGTTGAAACTCTGTTGCCAAAATCCATTATAACTTATTTATTTATGCTATAACTATTAAATAAAGACGATCTTAAGGTGCTGACTTTAACTCGACAGCGTCTCAGCTAATATCGCTGGTTAGAGTATAACTGAGTTGCATCTAGTTGGCCCCTAGTAAATTATCATGTGTAGTTACTGGAATGTTCCTAAATTCTGTACATAGCTATCACGGTTCTTTCCGCAAAGCGAGGAAGCTGTTCGAGCAATTTGTTTGGCGAGCGACGGCGCATGTGCAGGAAGCTGTTCAAACTAATAACAACCGGAAGGTAAGCAGGGACGCGTGCATTTACATAAACAATGATTAAAGAATATTTATAGTCTCTCGTATGCGAGGGTCCATCTGTAAAACTGCAAGGTCTATTTCAGCCGATAAGTAGTGTTTTCGCACTGTTTATTCCAGTTTGAAGGACATTATAACCAGTGTTATTACTGGGCAGTATGAGACTGCTCGAAAAAGTGGCAGAGAACACGTACCGGCAAGCACAGCGTTGGACGTCCACCTGCAAGGTAGACAGACGACTTGATAAAGGTAGCAGAAAGACGCTGGATGCAGCCTGCTTATGACAGACCCGTTTGCAAATCTTTAGGGGAGGGCTATGTGTATGCAAGGTAGCAAGACATCTTAATAAATGTTGCAAGAAGACACTGCATACCGTTTTTGACAGGTCCATCTGGCCACCTTTAGGGGGCTTCTGATCAGCAGTGGTCTTCATGTGGCCGATGATGATCATGAGACTTAACATCATCTGTTTCACGGTGAGGAGCGCAGCGTACTGTACTGGATTAATTAAAATTCTGGATGCTGTTACTACTGTTATTGGAAAGTTGTCTCATTTACCATCAGGCGAGCTGCTTGCTTGTTTCGTTACTATTTTTAGAAAAAAATTGTAATGTATAATGAGAAAAAATAATACAAACGAACAAACATTAAAGTGATTTATATATAGAGAGCACAATTATGTTAATGAAATCTGTATTTAATTGCATATTAAGTCAAAATAGATACCATACTCATAAACACACGACGTAGATGCGTACGGGGAAACAAATGCAATATACATACTGATACTACATACTAACAGCGATAGTCTAAACAGGCGAAGAGACTGAGAAAAGGTCGTATGTTCGATTCCAGATCCACACCTATTTTATGAAGATATTTAGACTATATATGATTTAAAAATAATACCAGTATTGTATATACTATCCCACAGCTGGGAATGGACCTTCTCTACTACTGAGAGAATTTATTAGTCTCCACGCTAGCCTTGTGCAGTTTGGCCGACTTCACCATACTTAGAAATTTTTGATTATAGATTTCCTCACAGTGGTATTTTTCTGGTGTTTTTACCTACCTCAGCGCCTTTTACATGCCAGATGCCTACAAGCCTAATATATATTTTTATGAGAAAAAAACCCAGCTATGTATTTTAGGATCCTAAATACAGGTTAGTAACAAGCCATAAACACTAATAAGACGTAAATTTGTTTAACAACGCTAATAGCTATAGTCGAGGCAATAAATCGACAGATAAGGGTCTGCTCCTTCAGCGATTCTATTACGATACGCGTATCACGTATAACGCGACTGGTTAGAATGGAGTGCCAGTGGTTCCACAAAATGTACCCAATGAGATCTTAATTAATACGTCATGCAATAGTAATATTGCTACTTACATGAATGTGAATGATTGTGAAGATTATTGGTGACAGGTCTCTCGTATGTGAGGGACCGTCTGGGTAGGTACCACCACAATGTCTATTTCTACCGCCAAGCAACAGTGTACAAGCACTATTGTGTTTCGGTGTGAAGTACATTGTACCCAGCGTAATTATTGGACATTATGAGATTTAACATCTTATGTCTCAAGGTGACGAGCGCAGTGGAGTGCCACCCAGTAGGTATTTGGTAATTCACAGTTCTGTAAAAAAGATGTTTGCTTATTTGATACAGAATTTGAGACACGGGTCATATACTTTTTCCCGTAAAGTATGCAGTTGGAGTTTTATTTCGGAAAAGTTTTTACGGAAACAGTTTCGTTGGCTATAAAACCCGAAATGCTAAAGGATAATATGACACGATACTGAGGTGTAGTACGTATACATATTAATTTTATTAAATAGGTAAGATCTATGTGGGAAGATTTGTTATGAACTATTTTCGTACGAATATCATTTATCACTGCGTTATTGATTACAAATCGCACCTTTAGAACGAAAACGACACAATTCAAAACAATCAAAAATTGAGTTATCGTCATAAAATGACTTAAAACTGGTCCCTTTTTTATGAAAATATAATAAAAAAGGCCTGATATAGCAGTTTGGTCCTTTTTTCCCTTGAATATGGCTGTATTTGAACTATTGTTGTATTGAGAACTTCGTTTTAAGTCATTTTATGAAGATAACGCAATTTTCGATTTTTTTTAATTGTGTCGTTTCCGTTCTAAAGGTGCGAAATGTGTTATATCTATATCATGGATATTAGTTACATAATTTATGTATTACTTACGTATTACTACACGTCATTATTTAGCGGAAAAAATAGATAAAATGACCAATAAAAACAAGAGAACTACAGAACAGTCAACAGAAAAATCAATGAAACAGCTTACGCTCCAAATCCCATTAACGAACAAAACAATTAAAAGCAATAATTCACATTAATCCTTTTCAATAATAAATGCATTCAGCTTATCTTTTCATGAAAACACGACCCACATAAACCATCAAACCCAAACTGTATAAGTACAAAATACTGGATTATTTTTGCGACGTAAATTCACCGCATTAAATACTTTATGCATTTTGTAATGAGGGGCAAATCAGGCTGGTTAAACGGCCATTGAAAATGATTTAAATTAATGGAAACAGTTTCTGTTCTTTAGTTTGTTTTACAGTTAAATAGTTGTTACTAGATAAACGCTTACGGGTTTTAATTAATTCGTTCGTTTATTATAGTCTAAAATAGTACATAGGCTTCTTTTTATTCCGGAAAAATATATAGCGGATCATTTATTCCGGAAAAACTTTATCACGCGGGTGGAGACGCGGGCAAAAGCTACATACATACATACATACACACTCACGCCCTTATCCCATAGGGGTAGGCAGAGACTATTGAGCGCCACATGCTACGATCTTGACACACCTCTTGCGCTTCTTCCACATTCATAGTTCTTTTCATACATTTTCGTCGGTTAAGGGTACTCCTAACCTGCCCTTTTCGGAGAAGATCATTTATTTGGTCAGAGAACGTTCTCCTCGGGCGTCCCCTTCCAGCCGTACCATCCACATTCGCTCGATAAATACCTTTTGTGTTCCGTCTTTCATCCATCCTCTCTACGTGCCCAAACAAAAGCCCGGGCAAAAGCTAGTAAACTCATAAACCACTGACTGAATTACGTGAATTTTTTCAAACAAACAAAGTCTTAAATTAATGTATAAGCCGATACTTATAAAACTAGGTCCTTTGAGTAAAAAAGTGGAAGTTTGAGTTTCAAATCAAATTTCAATCATCGACATTAAATAGCCTGTAAGAAAATATTCGCAATACATAAATAGATACTAAATGATTCTATAAAAGTGTTCAATCGTTAAGAATACCAAAATCTTTAACATTCATTGGCATCCATATTTTTTATTGCTTTTAAATGCCGTTCGCCTGATGGTAAGCGATTCGACCGCCCATAAACAGTAGCAACATCATCCAGCACCTTGAGTTACAAAGTTCTGTGTGGCATTCCACTGCGCTCGTCACCCTGAGACACAAGATAGTAAGTCTCATAATGCCCAGTAGTTACACTGGCTACAATGTCCTTTAAACCGGAACACAACTGTGAACATCACTGCAGCTTGGTAGAAATAGACATTGAAAGAAAGAAAGAAAGAAACATATTTATTTGTAACAAGCAAGATTACAAAATTATTCCATAACACACTTAAATTAAATTTGCTCGTTACAAAAACGACCCCAACTCAGCATAAGCTGGTAAAAACCAGCGCTGATCTTCCGTTGGGCCGTTTTGTGATGGTACCTATCCTGACGACCCCTCACATACAAGAGACTTACCACCATTATAAAAATAATCTTGTACTGCGTCACCGACATCACTCACAATGTCCTTTCAAGTAACTTTGAATAGATTTTGTCGTGGAAATGTTTAAAGTTTCGAGACGCATTTAGTGTACATTACGTTTTTACAAAGTTTTAAAACCCAAACTCCATTTCGAGCTGATTTTTTAATGAATCGTCTGGCGACAACGGCCGAGATTAATATATAATTTTAAAACGCTTGAAGATGACCTTTATCACATATTCTTTGTATGTTTGAATTAAAGAACTTGCGAGTAATAAAATGCCCTTGCAAATGAACTTGCGACTACCTCGGTGGCGTAGTTGCATTACGGTATGACTGCAAGGCTGAGGTCTCGGGTTCGATTCCCGGGTCGGGCAAAGTGATATTGGGTTTTTTAAAATTCAATATCGGAGTATGGAATTTGTGCCCGATATGGCGATAGGCTCGCCCCCTATCACATCATGGGACGGAATATGCACGGCGAAAAGTGGGTGCACTAGTTGCGCCTTTGCCTACCCCTTCGGGGATAAACGGCGTGAGTGTGTGTGTGTGTGTGTGTGTAAAGAATTTTGCATCGCGGTCGTAAACTGAGATATTGGATGCTACTCTTAGGGCCGATTTCACCACATGCTCATAAAGTGCCTGTTAGCCAATTCGAAACTTATCCGCCATATCAACAACAACTTTTGGTTTTACAGGTCTCGAATAGTTATATCTGGCAGAAAAAATGCTGGCAATGTGTCACACTTATTTGTTGACTCTAAAATGGCTGCAGCGATTATAATGAAATTAGGAAAGCTTTATAAAAAGAAGGGTCAAATAAGGAGTTCTCGTATCCGACGAGCATGTATGAAGAGACTGATGACTGTGGAAGAAGCGAAAGAGGTATGCTTGGATCGTAGCACTTGGCGCTCCATAGTCTCTGCCTACCCCAATCGGAGAACGGCGTGAGTTTATGTATGTATGTATGTATGTGAAATCTTTATAGCCCAGCGGGTGATCTTGTAATGTTTGGTAGCAATCGGATCTCCAGAAGTCATCTGGCAAATTAGATAATTTGTGCTACCCGTGCAAAACCGGGGCGGGTCACTAGTTAATTATAAACAATCATCTATTAAAACGATAAATACATATTATATCACCACATATTTCTTATACCACACGAGCTCGCAATAAAGCAAACGTGTAACATCGGAGAAGAGCAAAGAATTAGCAAAACGTAGCACACAATAGATAACTTAAGTAGATATCCATGCCTCTATGCGGGAATCAATTATCTTAATACATATTGCATAACAGGCTATCTAAGAGATTGTACTGGAAATCTTTAGGGTAGACCTATGTTCAGCAGTGGATTTCCTGAGGCTGATGATGATGATATTACTGTTGTATATTAAGTACTGGCTTTTGCTTGCGGCTCCGCCCGCGTGAAATAGTTTTTCCGGGATAAAAGACCCGCTTTATATTTTCCCGCGATAAAAAGTAGCCTATATCCTTTCTCAGGCTCTAGACTGTGTACCAAATTTCATTGAAATCGGTTGAGCAGTTTTGGCGTGAAAGCGTGACAGACAGACAGAGTTACTTTCGCATTTATAATATTAGTAAGGATTTGGAATGGAACGAAGTAATTTCTGGGGCCACGTTTCTTACCACGCACTTGCAAACTATGGAATGGGTTTCCTTGGTACTTCCTCAGCTATGACATGTCCTTTAATTGAGGATTTAAGAGAGTATTTCGCGGTAGACAATGTCCCCACAATGACAATGGCTTTTGATCGCGGCTCCACCCGCGTGTAAAAGTTTTTTGGGAGAAAAGTCCTGCTTTATATTTTCCCGATATAAAACCTACGTCCTTTCCAGGATCTCAAACAACCATAACAAATTTCATCAAAATCGTTCAGTAGTTCCAGAGATTACTTCCTAAACAAACTCACTTCACAAACTTAACCTTTTATATTAGTATAGATTTTTAGCGACGGTAACCACTTCCCATCAAGTCAACTCGGCTGGCAATAAAAAGATCAATACAAGAGTCCAAAAAGAACCCATCAAAAATTAATTGAAACACTACCGATGACCTCGTAGAGTCCATATAACTCAATTGGCCCGATGAAGTTATGATTACGACGAGCTGTGGGCTGATCAAAAAACTTTTCTCGTTAGTGAAGGCGCGTCATTTGACAACTTACAGCTGGTAAAAGCCCGGTTTTTGGATCGCAAAGATAACACTTAAGTTTTTCTAGGTTAATGAAAATATGTAACATTTATTTATTACTGCTTCGATGGCGTAGTTGTATTGCGTATGCGTTACGAGTACTATTAGCGCGCTGAGGTCCTTGGTTCGAATCCCGGGTCGCGCCAATACATTGTGACTAGGTTTTTCCATCCTAAAATCTACTCAGTCGCAGCTCAGAGTCAGGAAAATGGCGGTGTGATATCCCCGTGCCTCAGAAAGTACATAAAGCCGTTGTTCCTGCACCTGATCTCTCTCCGGTCATTTCGGATTGCCGTCTCACTGGACTATGAGAGTGAAGGAATAGTGAGTGCACCTGTGTATTGCGCGCACATTTGTGCATTATAATATCTCCTGAGTACCTGGCTGATCTCTGTTGTGATTAGCCGCCTTAGCCGAGATTGTGCTAGGAAGGGACTACTATTACTAAAGTCCATAATTGCCTATTCGGAACTTATCTGATTTATAAACTACAACTTTTCTTGAGTCTTGCATAAAATCAAAAGCAAATATCTGGCAGAAAAGTCGCTTGTAATGTGACAGATTTATTTGTTAGATAGCGTTATATTTTTATTTTTATTTTTTCTATCTTTGGTGGCTCGTGATTCATCATCATCATCATCATCAGCCCGTTGCAGTCCACTGCTGGACATAGGCCTCTCCCAAGATACGCCACAGAGCCCGGTCTGCTGCTTTATGCATCCAATCGCTGCCGGCTGTCCGGCTCGTGATTGGCTTATTGTATTTATTTCTTATTTTCGATTATTGTTATAGTTAGCTGCGAGCCACCCAAATAAACTAAAATAAAATAAAAATGAAATATATGTCAGATATTTAGCTGGTATTTTGTCAGGAAACGGTGAAACTAGTCCTTAATAATTTTTTTTATTTTTTATTCCATATTATTCCATCTACGTATCTTTTCCCTTTATATTTCAGTGTAGACTGATACTGATCTACCGCATACGACCTACAAGAATAGCCCATAAAACACTTGAAATTCGGGAATGAAATGTAACTTTAACAGCCCGAATAATCGTTTATTTTGCTTAAACTGTTCGTGGAGCCAAATGCGACTATTACTACATCGCCAATTGCACTACACTACACATAAGCAGTCATTGCGTAGTTCAAAATCTTCCTAACCATTATTGAATGAAACATACAGGTGTAAATATTGTGCGGGTACGTTGCATTGGTACTTCCTCGATAATTGTACGAGTATACGTCATGGGATCCTATTGAGCAGATAAGTTACTAGATTACTTCATAAAAATAACGAATTATATTTATTGTCCATATAATCTACTATTAATGAGATATTTTATTCTATAATTAGGCATTCAAGCACTGAATATCAACATAACTTGCAGGAACTGAATAGTAAGCAAAAGTATTTTATTCTTAATATAACAATTGTCTATCATCAGAATAGCCACCTGCAAAACCTGGTGAATACATAAAAATATACTTAATTGCTTCATACAGCACTAAAATCGCAGCATTCCCGTGAGTAATACCAACCCGTGTGGACACAAGCGTTAGCTAGAAATTGGCGGAGATCCGTATACGACGCGGCGCCTACGACGCTCGCCGAAACGGCCACATTAAACAGAACTACTACGCTATGCATTTACTGTGACCAGTTAGCTTCGCGCCAATGGACTTACATGGTATTTTTATAAGGTTTTAATTAAAATGGCAGAATTTTCCTGGAATATACATGAATCGTCTAATAAAATTATGTTTTGATGCTCAGTCTTTATAAAAGAATCGCCTTCTATCTCAGAATAGGACAAAATACACATGGTGTAAAGTAGGTGCATTAGTTGAGGTGTCTCTGTGTGTGTTGTCAAAGTATCCCGTTCTCACACATCTATACTAATATTATAAAGAGGAAAGATTTGTATGTAAGTATGTTTTTAACGAACAAGCTCAAAAACTACTGAACGGATTTCGATGAAATTTGGCACACGGTTAGATCATGTCCTGGATTAACACATAGGCTACTTTTTATGCCGGGAAAATATTTTTATCCCGGAAAAATTAAGTAATTAATTAAGTCAAGGTGCTGGATGGTGTTGCTACTCTTTATGGGTGGTCGTATCGCTTACCATCAGGCGAACGGCATACTCGTCTCGTCATTCTAATCTATAAAAAAAAAAAACACTGTAGGTTCTACATCCTTTTATATACCTTTACAATATACAGAAACCAATGTAATTTCTTTTCCGATGACCTTACTTTGACAAGTTTTTAAAGCAACTGAGCCCGACAAATATTCTAAATAATTGTGCAAAACTCCCACGTGCGAGAAAAAAACGTCTTCGAGTAAACAGTCGTAGTGGGCAAAAAGTCGCTTGAGCTATTATTGTACGACATCGCATGCGAGTTCTCGCTTGCATCTAAAGTTTAGACGCTAGACCGTTTAGACTCTTAACGGTATCATGCAATAATCTCATAACCATTATTACTATCAATGATTGCAATGCAATCAGCCCTGTATTATATACTGCCCACTGCTGAGCACGGGCCTCCTCTACTATTGAGAGGGGTTAGGCCTTAAGTCCACCACGCTGGCCTAGTACGGGTTGGCAGACTTCACATACCCTCGAGATTCTTATGGAGAATCCTCAGGTATGTAGGTTTCCTCACGATGTTTTCCTTCGCCGTTAAAGCGAACGATAATTGATAACAATACACACGTAACTTCGAAAAGTCAGAGGTGTGTGCCTTGGGTTTTGAACCTCCGGACATTGTCGCGACAGACCGTTCCATTCCCAACTAGGCTATCGTCCACTTACTATCAATGATTGTACAGTCTAAATTACGCTTAAATCAATAAAAACAGTGTATAAGCAATATAAGTACATATCAGAATTCAAACGACTCAATATAAAATAGGATACGCGTAATAAAATACTCACCAATTGATCGTACACACTGCCAACTATTGACCTTATCCTCCACACTAACCACAATAAAACGAGAAAACATAAGATCAATAGATTATAATCCTTTATACGCAAGATAACACTCAATTTACTAGAAAATTCGAGAATTAAAACCGGTTGTAAATGTTTAATATTATGCATACAACTAATAACTCAACTATGTATTTAGTGGAACAGAATACAAAATTAGAAAATGTGAGAATTCGTTAATTTATTACCTAGGTCAGATAAAAAGGTAAAAGTGGATGAACTGGTTTCATTTTAATCCAGTACCAAGTTTAATCTTACTATTCGAAGGTGTGTGTAGTCTGCCAACCCGCACAAGGCCAGCGTGGTGGACTAAGGCCTGAACCCTCTCAGTATAGGAGGCCCGTGCTCAGTAGTGAGACAGTATGGAATACAGGGCTGGTATCTTATATTATATTATCTTACTAAGATTATAAAGGCTCGCCCCCTATCACATCATGGGACGGAATACCTTCGGCGAAAAGTGGGAGCATTTGTTGCGCCTCTGCCTACCCCTTCCAGGCTAAAGGGGTGAGTGTGTGTGTGTGTATTATAAATGTGAAAGTTTGCGAAAATGTTTCGATGTGTGTTAGTAGTAAACGTAGACACTACTGAACGGATTTGGATGAAATTTGGCACACGGGTAGAGCATGTCCGGAATTAACACTTACTGGTTCACTCACAGGCTACTTATTTTTTATCCTGGTAATTTGCTCCCATGTGATATTTTTTATCTGATTCTTCAAGTAGATGGCGCTGGTGTCGTACTGTTTTAGGGACTTTTGTAACGGGAAAGGCTTTTCACGCGGGCGAAGTCAAGAACAACAATTTTTTTTAATCTGAATGACGATACTAGCATGCCATTCGCCTGATGGTAAGCGATACGACCGCCCATAAACAGTAGTAACACCAGCCAGCACCTTGAGTTACAAAGAACTGTGTGGCATTTTACTGCGCTCGTCATCCTGAGACATAAGATGTTAAGACCCATTATGTCCAGTAGTTACACTGGCTACAATATCCTTCAAACCGAAACACAACAGTGCATACACACTGCTGCTTGGCGGTAGAAATAGACATTGCGGTGGTACCCACCCAGACGCACTCTTACATATGAGAGACCTACCACCAGTATATCTAGGTATTAATATTAATACTGAAATAAAAACTTACTTCATAAAAATATTATTAGAAACTTACCTCCAACAGATGTAATTCTACCTTTGATTAATTATATACCTAGATAGACACTGAACGTTTCAAATGCGTCGAAAAAAATAGAGGCCAACTGTTGTCCACTAAATGAGTTTGAGTGAATTAATTTTTGTTGTTTTTCATGGATATAGTTTTCTCCCCGTTTTATTAGAAACTATGTAATAACTGGTATCATTATGCGCGCACACAAGGATACGCAGAATGATGCAGCGATAGCGTATGACACAGCTGCCACGCATACTAGCTTAAGAAAAGTTGGCCTGTTTGTTTTAGTTTCATTGCAGCGCGTCACTCCATCTAGGTATATAATTAATCAAAGAATTCTACCTACCCTTCATAGCTTAGACTAGTGTGCTTTTAAAACCTACAATATCCCCCTTTCTCTTTCATATTAGCTTCCCACAGTGCGGTCTCCCTACACGCTATTACAGAAGGCTCTACACCGGCACTTGTTAATATAATGCGAGGGAATAAGCCTCCATTACTAGATATGAGGTAAGAGTGATTTATATCGATTTCCTTTCGCACTCTGCCGGGAATGTTTGCTATCACGAGCACTTTCAGGTTATGTACAGTCATCAGCATAAGTAGATGAACAAATTCAAAATTTCAATTTGCCTACATACTTTTGTGAAATGAAATAATTTATAATTTATTCGAACCCATAAAATGTTATACATTATTTAGATTCCGTCAATATTAACTCTACCACCAGTTCGGAAAGCAGTTCTCACTAGAGAAAAACGGGCAAGAAACTCTAGTGTTGCTCTTTTCAAAATCAGTTCAAGGTATAAAATATATTGCATTATGTAAAGAAAAAAATATATACAATTCAGTATTTGTTTACTTATGTTTAGAGCAGTTCATTTATATACTCGCAAAATAGGTAATAAAAATTTAAATTCCAACACGAGTGCATAACTATCTCAGGAATCATAAATGTGTTCTTACTAATCTTTTTTTTTCTCTTCGCTAAATTAAAATAAAAGGTATTTACTTTACTTCAAACGAAGAAAGAAAAATTCAGTTCAACTTAACGCGTATATAGGCGATTTGAAATATAGATTTTGTACAGATATTTAGGCTGCTGACTGTACAGTCACCCACATAAGTAGCACAATAAATTGAAAATTTTATTTTCTATTTGAAATGAATTTGTATAGATACTTATGTGGCTGACTGTACCTTCTTTCCTAAATATACGTAATATCTGGCGCTGGGTAACATTTTAGAAGAGTTCTATTCAGGGCTGATAATTAGAATTACCGTTGAAATATTTCATAGTTATCGCATTAAACAGCTAATTTAGATAGTACTAATTTTATTACCATTTATTTGGGAGCATAGATTAGAGTTTGATCTTTGTATTAAGTCGGCTTATACATTTATGTGACGAGTAGCTTTTACTCAAAAATGAAACAGGCGCTCAGTCTTCTGACGCTAAGAAAATCATTTACTAAATATTGTGGGTTGAGTAGAAACCTTTATTTATTTCTGCCGCCTTGTGCTTATTTTATTCCGGTTTCAAGTGTTATTATAAGTTTATAAGACTTTTAAATGCGATAAAGTCAGTCCGTAGATGTGTCTTGAGCAGGAATGGAAAACTTTAGGGAAGACCTATGTTCAGCTGATATTTCTGTGGCGGATGATCAATCATCATGATGATGAATAGGCCAGTTAGACTGAGGTACTACCACTGTCTCCAAAAAGCATTATGACTTGCGTTTTTGATGCTGAAAGGGATTTCCGAAGGCTCACACAGCACCCTCCCTCTCTTAAAACATTTATTTTTCGGCTAGTAGGCTAGTTTCTTTAAATGTAGAAGTTTATGGGTAAAAAAAACTAATTTAACGTTAAAAGTTACACATAATAAATAATAATGTAATAAATTAAAATACATTATGATAAAAAATTATAGAAATTTAAAAACATATTGAAAATCACAAACTTTCATGTAATTAACAGTCTAAAATATTTATGGCAGAATAAAGGCTTATTTTTATTTTATTTTATTGTGGGTGAAGATCTCTGCCTGCCCTTCAAGATTTAATTAGCTTAATGAGTTACAAAGATAAATGTCTCAAAGACCTCATAATGAATTCCAACTTGAGTAAGACCAAAACTTCGTTGATAAACGTGGTCAAAACAAATACAAAAGTACAGCGATCGAGTCCGTTTAATTGAATGATCAAGCTAAGCTGCTTTAAGCTCTAAATCCTTATTGACTATTAGCTAACGTAAAATTGCTAATGAGCGAAATGTCTATTCCACGAATATGGCGGATAAAATGTCGCAACATGGACGAATTGCTTGAAATAAGGGTTAGTTATGAATCGATACAAAAAGGAATCGTACGTTCAAAAAATTTGCATATTTATATTGCTCTACATCAAAGAGTTCTAATTCTAAGATTATATAGAGCGGTCATTAGGAAAATTGTCATACAAAAATTGTGAGCCTGTTCGTAACTCAATCTACCATGAAATGACAAAATAGGTCTATCTAAAATTCATTAGAATATACTTTGACATGGTCGTAATGCGTAAATTGGCACATTTCCTTCCAAAAGATGGTTTAATATATAAGCATGCCGAGACGTCTTGTTACACGGACATGTCAGATAAGACAGCGACTTACTACCAATTGGTAATAACTTTTGGACGAAAAATTTGGTCCTAATGTCCGGTCTATAACTATACTGTTTAATGTCTTTGATCTACACAAAACTTATCATAGTTTTTATTCAGCTAAAATATTAGAAAATCAGAAGAAATAAACACATTTTTCTATTTGTCATAGACTAAAGTTACAATTAATTCTTTACAATTGAATTCATATAGATAAAATGTTTTAAGTTTATAGGGAAAAATCTTTGTAACGTATTTTGATAACCCTTTGCTAAATAATAAGCACAAAACACTCGACCCTCCCAGAGTAACGAACTATAATTTTTTTTATTACAGTACCTACCCGAGTGCAGTGGAAACCAACATAATAATATTATCTGTATTAAAAATTAAATCAGAAAATTCAGAAACTTTTCAATTAGAATTCCCATACAATCTTTGATTCGTCAAACAGCGTAATTTTACCCCCAACCCATTATAGCTTCGTACCCTCGGATGAAGCGCCCCCCATTGTGTGGTTGGGAGATCTTATTATAGATTGTCCAATCGATGTGACTCCGCCAGGTCTGCCTTTTGTGGCCAAGATGGGACTTCATACCCACTTTGTGTATGGTGTGATGGCGTTTTGCTGTCTTTTTTGAGCCATACTGACAGTGTACTTAGGCTGATGTGGGTTGGATTCCTTAACAACTGTGGTTGGCAGACTTCACATACCTGCGAGATTCTTTTTTTGAGACTTCTCAGATATGTAGGCGCGCACACGATGTGTAGCTTGGGTTTTGAACCTACGAACATTGTCTCGGCAGACCGTTCCATTCCCAACTAAGCTATTTGCTTTGAGGCTTCTTATAGATTCCATTGGTAGTGTGTACGCCTAAATTGACGTCAAATCACAGACGGACGGCTCACTAGTAATTCATTGCATAAAATATGATAATTACAGAATTAATTATCTGACATCCTTATTCATTTAGTCATTCACTACCTATATCACCTAAAAGGACCTTCACAAAGTTTATCCCGTCAACGCCCGCTTATATATAGCTATAAGCTAATTTCCTTATGTAAATGGACACCGGTGTCCACCGCGGGCGTCCAAGCATTAATTCAATGACACTCAACTATGATATAGTTCAATTTAATGAATGTGGACGATTGTGTGCGCCAGAGGAAAGTTTAGACCTTCGAATAAAAAGATATGTCGTTAAATGTTATTGAGAGAAGAGAGCTTTGAATATATTATTTAATCCGTAAATGCAATACATTACCCTTTATCCATTATAAACAAGAAAGTTTGTATAAAATTTAGAAGTACAACAGTCTTTGATATGATGTTTGATACTGATAGATCAAGTCGTGTGACATACAGGCTACTTTATTGCTCGCGGCTTCACCCGAGTAAGAAGCCTTTCCTTCTACAAAAGTCTCTAAAACAGTGTACGACTCCAGCGCCATCTAATCAAGAAATCAGTTTTTTTTTTTAACTCACGCCTTTTATCCGCGAACGGGTAGGCAGAGGCGCAACTTAATGTACCCACTTTTCGCCATTCTTATTCCGTCCCACGATGTGATAGGGGGCGAGCCATATCGGGCACAAATTCCAGACTTTTAACTTTCATTACATCCCACGGGAGCAAATTACCGGGACAAAAAGTAGCCTAGGTGTGTGCCAAATTTCATCCAAATCCGTTGTTGTTCTGCGTTTACTTCTAACAAACATACAAACATCCAAACATTTTCACAAACTTTCGCATTTATAAATGAATAAATGGACTGTGGGATTTCTGGGAAAGGACTTTCAAGCAGGCAAAACCGCTAATAAAACTTATTATGTCAATCTATATTTTTTATTGTTCTTTAGATACCAGTTTCCACCATAATAAAAAAACCATGACTTTTATTCGTCCTTCTTCACTAAGGCACAGTAGAAACAGACATTTCGATGGTACCTACTTAAGCGGATCATCACAAGAGACCTAGTTTATAATTGAAATTTCGTATCACCACTATGTCAAAAATTACAATGTTCCCCGGTGCAGGTATCCGCATTTTGCAGCGATGCCATTTGCGCTGAACTGCCCGATCCGCTGTACTCGTATAAGCCGGTTGCATCCAGCTCAGCTTCTCATATGATGCTAGAAATTGAATATAAAACTAAATATCTTGGCTGGGGATTAAATAACGTTTTGGCTGACTCAAGATAGCGTAGATTGTGGAAATGTGACAGCATTCTTGCCATTCATATATTTTATTATGTTCTGTAATAAAAATATTATGAACTGTAGATTGATTTTGTTTAACGCGATTCTCTCTGGATCTGTCACACTTCCGTCGTAAAAATTATTTTACGTTTAGAAAACTACTACATCTTTTGTTACCTGTTGTAGTCTACTTTTAAGTATAAAAACAAATATTAATGCAGCAGCCAAAGCTTAGTTTTGTTAATTTAAATCGTTATTTGTTTATCAACAATTCTATCCAATTTCAATACAAAGATATTTTCGAATCAGTTGCTGAAAGGCACACACGGTATGTGAAGTCTGCCAACTCGCACTAGGCCAGCGTGGTGGACTTAAGGCCCCTCTCAATTGTAGAGGAGGCCCGTGCTCAGCAGTGGGCAGTATATAATACAGGGCTGGTATGATATGGTATGGTAGGTTAACGTAAGATTTATTTAATGCCTATGACTTCAATTTCACTCTGTATAATCAATAATTTTGTTATTTTAAGTGCAATTTCCTAGAGAAACTAACTCTGAAGAATCTAAAACAAACAGTTTTTTAGAACTTTTTTCTGAACTAAAAACTCCTGTCGGTACTAATGGCTCCCTATTAAAACTGCTACGTATTATAACAAAGAAAATAACGTTAAACTTCGTTCTAGTTAAAACTCATTTTACACTGAAGAATTCTATTAAATGAGGCATAATTTTATCTTTATGATGTGAAATTGGTGACAGTATCTCATATATCTTTGGAATGGTAAACACTATACAATGTTTTTTTTTATGTTTACGCGAATGTTAGACATTGAAATAAACAAGCTTGGGATTCTGTCATACATTTAGTTAATTCGGAACCCAAAAGACCGGCTGCCAGACTTCAAGACACTGTGAGCTCATTCTGCGTAGCCGGAACGTCAATAGCTAATAGTTATAAAATCTTTAATAATTGTTAAATGTAGGTAATATTGCAATTTTACTTTTTTTGACAACCAACACCTCAGTCTGCCCCGTGACCACGAAGGCTGCAAAGTCTTCGAAACTTCGGGAGAAAATATAATATACACACACACACTCTCACGCCTATTATCCCCGAAGGGGTAGGCAGCGGCGCAACTAGTGCACCCACTTATCCGCCGTGCGTATTCCGTCCCATGATGTGATAAGGAGCGAACCTATCGCCATTTCGGGCACAAACTCCAGACTCCGGGCTGATACTGAGTAGAAAAACCCAACATCACTTTGCCCGACCCGGTGATCGAACCCGAGACCTCAGCTTTGCAGTCGTACCGTAATACAACTACGCCACCGAGGCAGTAATATATACCTAATTTAAAAAACCGCGATAAAATCTGAAAAATAGTTTTAACTCAATGTCACCTAAGGTCGCTTGGTAATTTGGTGACTAACAATAGGCTCAACCCGCAACCACAATCACAGTAAATGCTTATCTTAAGATTTTAATAAATCCTTCACTATTTTTTAAACGACTTAAAAAAATAAGTTCTATATTCGACCTGTATTTATGTAAGATTGTATGAGCGACATTTTCTCAAACTACTGATCTGACGTAGATGGGGCTTTCATTTTTTAAATTAATATTTTTCATGAAGATTTTAGTATACTGTTAGGATAAAACGTTTTGTGAGGGTATTAGTGATATTAAACTAGTAGTGGAAGTGACAGTTGGGTGCATAAAAAGGGTGCCGTATCGATGTGCATTCTCATTCGCGCTGGAATTTGGTCTCAGTCTTGGCTCAGTCATGGTGTCCTATATCTTTGTGAAAGTATTGCTGTAAAATCAGTGGTATACATTTTTTTATTTAAATCAAAATGGCTTCAGTTTCTAAGGATACTATAATATATTTCGATCTACAACATCTTCTGAGATAGACAAATCCATTGTTTTTTATTTTTTTTTCTTGCCCTATATTATATACTGCTCACTGCTGAGCACGAGCCTCTACTACTGAGAGGGTTTCGGCGTTAGTCCACAATGCTGGCCTAGTGCGGGTTGGCAGACTTCATATAGTACCATCGTACTACTTGCTTCAATAACTAACAGCAAATGATTCAGACTTCAGTATGATTACAGTAGACCAAATTTTATCTTTGAAAAAAACTGATCCCTTTTTATAGGTTTCTTACCTTTCAATAAAGAAAAGAACTCAAAGTCACAACTATCATTAAAATCACAACTTGCTAATACGCAATAAATATATTTCAAACTTGTTACACGAGTGAGAACTTGAACATTTTTCTTTATACAATTTATAAAATGTATGCAAAAACTAAAGCCCCATTATAACTTGGTGTATCAATTTTTTGGCTTTTAACCGATCAGGGTGAAGAAAGTACGGTCTATAAAAAATAATAGATTTGCAATTATCTTTACATATTATAAAACAAAGTCCCCCACTATCACTATAGCTATAGCTTTTACATGGTCCTACGATATAAAAAAAAATGTGGCGTGGGTTCTTGCCTTGCATGACACCGTATAGCCCCCCCCCCCCCCCCCCCGTCTTCAAAGAGTAAGATACGCCGCGCCATGCCCTAACACATTAAGTGTTCCGCAAGCACATTCTTGACATTACGTATGTGAAAGAGTTGACGCATTTAAACCTGTATAAATATTTAAGTGTAGTGTATAAAACTATCACAATTGGGTTACTTTCGAGTCTTCAGATTGCGATTGCTAATATATCTATGTTTTTGGAATATCATTGCCCCCAGCCACGTCTGTCGGAACGCGATAAACTCAAAAGTGTCAACAGATTTTCATAAAGTTTTAACCAATTGACGGCAGTCCGATGAATGAATCATTTATGAGGAAAGTTTATGTGTATAATTGATTATTTTTTTGTGTAGATTGGTTAAATTATGACAATGATTTTTGTCGATGTTGCACAAAATCAAGCCGATTGGAAACTTTCTTTGAAAAAGCTGCCTATTCCCTTTGAGATATAACAAAACAATGTAAAGTAAAATTGATTTGATTTATTTATCATCACTACATAAAAGTCCGCGATGGCACATGTCTATCTTTTAAGGATACCTTAGGTACTATACTCATTTTAATGTTTACTTGAAACCAAAATTCAGAAAAAACATGAAACCAAAAATTTCGAAAAGATTTTTATAACCAAGTAAGTACAACCCCGCCATACCAGCTAGAAAACGTCAAACTTTCCCAATTTATAAAAGTGTAAACAAAACCCTTACGAATGGGGATTAGGGGCGAAATTCGCGAGACGTCTGCATGGGCAGATAGGGGGTGATTCTATAACTCTTAAATTGTCCCTACACATATCATATTATTTATTTAGGATGAATCGTGCATTTCAATGGTGCTTATAACGTTTCATTGGATTTTGGAGGGCAGAAAAGTGGTTGAAGAAGTTTAAAAAGTAATGAGTTTAGAGAAGTACGCAATATGTTTGAATCTTATTAAATCTGAACCTTCCATTTTTATAAATGACTCGTTGCGTAGTTGTATTGCGTGCATGGTACAATGCTCTGAAATCCCGGGTTCGAATCCCAGGTCGGGCAGTGATATTAAGTTGTTCTATTCAGTATCAACATGGAGTCTTGAACTGAGCCCAATGTGGCGATTGGCTCGCCCCCTATCGCACTATGAAACGGAACCCACAGCGAAAAGTGAGTGCCCGATTGCATCTCTGCCTACCCTTTCGGGAATAAAGGCGTGAGTATGTTTTTGTTGGTGCTGTAAAAAATCCTTACCAATATTATGAATGTGAAAGTAACTCTGGGTGTCTGTCGCGCTTTCACGCCAAAACTACTGAACCGATTTAAATGAAATTCAGTACACAGATTTATTTATTTATTTATTATTAGGTCTACAATCAATCACACACTATAACATCAACTAAAATATACAGAGAAATCAAAGAAACTAAGTCTAAGTACATGATTGTTAAAAAGTAGTCAGATAGTCTAGAGCCTGAGAAAGGACATAGGCTACTTTTTATCCCGGAAAAACTTTTTCACGCGAGCGGAGCCGCGAGCAAAGGCTAGTTATTTCATAATTTTAAAAATATACAAAACATTTTACATTAGATTTAAAACGTTACTTCAATTTGACCAGAGTATGTATTTAGTCAGACAATTATCCCTCACGCACACAATCTGCTTAGATAATAATTGAATCGCAGTAATTGTGGGATTAATAGCCAATGGCTAATCACGCAACACGCTCAAATAAAATAAATAATCCAACAGTTCCAAAATAAAGTCCTGAGAGATATTGTCAGCGCTCCCTGGTATATAAGAAATGACGACCTCCATCGTGATCTTAAAATGGAATCCGTCACGGAAGTCATCAAAAAGTTTGCGAAAGCTCACGAATGTAGACTTCGACAACATGTGAACATTGAGGCATTCAAGCTACTCGATAACACGAACCTTGTGCGAAGACTAAAAAGAACTAAACCTTTCGAACTAGTGTAGTAAAGTGTAGTGCATCATTACAGCGAACAAATAATAGTGTCAGTGCTAAGTATATATAACACACGAACAAGGTGTTTTTTATGTTATCAGACTCTAAGAAAGTGCCTAGATCATTATTCTTAGTTGTAGTAAACTTATCACCTAGAAAATTAAGTTAGAATAATATTGCTTATTAGTCTTATAGACTAGATTGTAATTTATTGCTAAGAACCTAGTTCTTACAACAAAGGATAAAAAAAAAAAAAAAAAAAAAACACGCTCAAATACACGTGTTGGCAATTATAGAGAAATACAGTTTATGAAAAAAACAGTATTTCTCTATCATTGTCAACGCGTAACTTTCTTTACTTGTGGTAGGTCTCTCATATGTAAGAGTCAGTCTGGGTGGATACAATGTCTATTTCTACCGCCAAGCAGCAGTGTGCATGCTCTGTTGTGTTTCGGTTTGAAGGACATTGTAGCCAGTGTAACTACTGGACATAATGAGACTTAACATCTTATGTATCAGGATGACGAGCGCAGTGGAATGCCACAAAGTACTTTGTAACTCAAGGTGCTGGATGGTGTTGCTACTTACTTTTATGGGTACTTACTACGTTTATGGGTGGTCGTAACGCTTACCATCAGGCGAACGGCATGTTCGTCTCGTCATTCTATCCAATAAAAAAACTTGTATCTTTGGAATATAGATCATGCCATCAACGATGAGGCGTCCGTGGTTTCGGGGGCTAAGAATACTTTGGTTGTTCATCTTATAGCGTGTGCGTAGGTAATAAGTGTGTATTAATAAAACTAATGACTGCCTCGATGGCGTAGTTGTATCAAGCTACGGCTTCAGTGCTAAGGTCTCGGGTTTGATCCCCGGGTCGGGCAAAGTGATATTGGGTTTTTCTACTCAGTATCAGCCCCTATCAGTATCTGTCAGTATCTTTAGGGGAGAACTATGTTCAGCAGTGGATGTCATGTGACTGATGATGATGATCAGCCCCGAGTCTGGGATTTTTTCCAGATATGGCGATAGGCTCGCCCGCTATCACATGGGACGGAATACGCACGGCGAAAAGTGGGTGCACTACTGCCTTGGCCTACCCCTTCGGGGATAAAAGGCTTCAGTGTGTGTGTGTATTAAAACTAACACAAAACACTGTAAACACTGTCAGCGATAAACGAAATTATTTTGGCGCGTTGTCGTGCATGACATTATCTATACCCGAGATTGACTAGTAGAGAAATAAGGCATTAAATCCGCCAGTACGCATATTTTTTTATTGACAGCACGAGAAAATGGCCTCACTGCACCTGATAAAGTGAAGAGAAGCCCAAAACATGTCGACTAGCATGAGATACACATCCCAGGACGGTCGGCACAGATATGCCGACGGCTTAATTTCTTCGCGCTCCGCTTGAAGGACCCCAAGTGATAGGAACATGTATTCACACTGTTCAACAGCATATTGCTTATACCAAAAACAACTGAATAATTAATTTTGCAAGGTTGCATAAACTAAATTAAGTTTCATTTATTTTGCTGATTTTTACTATTTTGTGTTAGCCCTGGACAGCGACAACCGGACACAAGATATAACCCGCCATAGTCTCACGTGTGTCGCGTTCCGGGATCAGCCTGTACAGTCAGCAGAATAAGTAGATGAACAAATTCAAAATTTCAAATTGCCTACATACTTTTGTGTTCTTACTAATCTTATTTTTCTCTTCAGAAAAATAAAATAAAAGGTATTTATTTTACTTTAAACGAAGAAAAAATATTTCAGTTTAACTTAATGCGTATATAGGCGATTTGAAATTTTGATTTTGTACAGATATGTATGCTGCTGACTGTACATATCCGGTTACGAACAGGCCAGCATAATTATCTCGATTGGAACAATCATCTCTCCTCGATTGATACTATAAGGAGCTAAAAACCTATAATACTCAAATTAATCTCTCAATTACTAAATACGATCTTATAATATATGCAGGTAACAAATATGAAATTAAATTGAAAATATAATTGCAAACGGAATTAGGCTCGTTCTCATAACTCAATTACGTCGGAGAGCTATTATGTATGGCTGTATGGAGGTTGGGGGTTCTGACGGCGCCAGACGATACTTTATAACCCTTTTTGAAAGTAATAAACATTAACTATAGGTAAAAATGTGTGCAGAACTTTTTCTATACGCATACTCACGTCTTTATCCCCAAAAGGGCTAGGCAGAGGCGCAACCAGTGCACCCACCCCTCGCCGTGCGTATTCCGTCCCATGATGTGATAGGGGGCGAGCCTATCGCCATATCGGGCACAATTTCCAAACTCCGGGCTGATACTGAATAGAAAAATCCAATATCACTTTGCCCGACCCGGGGATCGAACCCGAGACAACCGAGCATTGCAGTCGTACCGCAATACAACTACGCCACTTTTTCTATGGGATATCTAATTTTTCGATACACATGGCGAAAAGCCGGTGAACTAGCTGTGCCTCTGCCTAGCCCTTACGGGGATAAAGGCGTGAGTGTGTGAATGTGTATGTACCTTATTTTAGTACAAAGTGTAGCAAGTTCCTTAAGGTGATCGGAGAATAATATACATGTACTTAATTATATTAATACCAGCCCTGTATTATATACTGCCCACTGCTGAGCACGGGCCTCCTCTACTACTGAGAGGGGTTAGGCCTTACTCCACCACGCTAGCCTAGTGCGGGTTGGCAGACTTCACATGCCTTCGATTTTGTTTTGAGTGGCCAGTTATTTAGGTGTCCTCACGACGTTTTCCTTCGCCGTTAAAGCGAACGATAATAATTATCAATTATTGATAAACAATACACACATAACTTCGAAAAGTCAGAGGTGTGCCTTGGGTTTTGAACCTAGGGATATCCGTTTCGGTAGACGGTTCCATTCCCTACTGTGCTATCGTGCACTTAGCAGCTTTGTAGGTGGTCGGATAATTTTTAGCAAACAAAGATTTATGCCTTATAGAATATCTCTTCGTTATAATATTGTATTTTAAAATATTTTTGTTTATAGTTTTTGTTTTGTGGCTCCCCATGTCGTTCGACTTATGTTTATGGTGTAGTGTATCATCGCTTTATTTGTTTTTACCGTCAAGCAATGACACTCTGTTGGTGTCTGTGTAAAACATTGCAACCAATGTAATTACCATTATGGAACTTAACATCAAATGGAGAACTCCAATTACTTTTCATGATCAAGTGCCAAGGGAGGCGTTTCATCATAATATTGCAAATAGGCATTCACCATAAACCAAGGTTCAAGCTATCTTCGTTAATATCTTCCTATTTACGGACACTAAAAACGCCCATACTTAAAACATACATGTCTAGATGGACAGCCTTAGATGTAAAGATATAGAGATTGAAAGTATCTCAGATGTCAGTGGTTAATTGTTATATTAATTTTACAAATACCCCATATTTCTTCCTTAAATTATCGTATTATTCCTATTCATCAAAACCAAATTAAGTATCTAAAAATATACCCATAAAATGTATCTACATCTCTGAGAACAACAACAAAAAATTGCCTTTCATCATCATCATTGGCACTTAGCATCTACGTGAGATGACTAAGTAGCGTTTATTGAAGATGCGAGGTACGAAGTGCACCTACGCTGGTGACTTATAAGTTCGATTCTAGCACGAAAGATACGACTGCAACTTCGACATCGGATTTCTGTATTCATATGTGGTATATTCTAACAAATCTTGACAAACATTTACATTTCTAGTGAATTTCTTTTTCAACTCCTTAACACACAGCATCTAGGCATCATACAATTAAAAGGCCCTAGAAAACGCGTGTTACAAGTTGTGCCATAACCAGCCTCGTCCAACTTTATTTACGGTCAAGATGGTTTATTTCGCACTGTGCATAAACCCTCAACCTTTGGCCGTATAAAATCTCATTACTCCTTTATTGTTTTAAACACGCTAATTTGCTATTTTATTTTCTCTCGTGGTGCTGGAGAAGCAAAATGTACAGCCAGTTTTTGTTAGCTTGATTTAATTTATATGAAATTTTTTTCAGAAAAAAGTTCTATTGTAATTTTATTTGATTATATAAAATAACAATAGAACTTTTTTTGAACGAAAAAAAACAAAATGTTTTGCTTCTCCCTCTGGTGTCCCTCAAGGCTCTGTTCTTGGGCCAATTCTATTTAATATGTACATAAATGACATTGTTTCATTGTTTAAACATTCTAGATGCTTTCTTTTTGCAGATGACCTTAAACTTGCTAAACAGATAAAATCCAGCCATGATATTACGCTTCTACAAACAGATCTTGACCGACTAGCGAATTGGTGTATTCGAAATAATATGGACCTCAATGTAGATAAATGTAAATGCATCAGATTTTCACGTTCCACACAACAAACTACACGACAATACAGAATTAACAATAATATACTCGAAGAAGTAGATATCATTAGGGACCTAGGAGTGCATTTAGATAAAAAGCTCAGATTGCACACTCATATAGATAAAATTATAAATAAAGGCTTCCAAACACTTGGATTTGTAATGAGAAACAGCAAAGATTTTTACAAGCCCTACACTAAGATCAAACTATTTTCAACCCTTGTACGTTCTGGCCTAGAATATTGCTCGCAAGTCTAGTCACCACACTATGAAGTACATATAAACCATCTTGAAAGAATCCAAAAAAGATTTCTTTGGCACCTTTGCTACCAATGTAACAAAGTCAAACAACTACCTAGTTATCAAGACAGACTGAATTATTTTAAACTACATAGTCTAAAAGACCGAAGACTGCTACTGGATCAGCTATTTTTATTCAACTTAATCAACGGCAGTATAGACTGTCCTTATCTTCTTCATCAAATATCTTTAAATACACCTGCAAAACTACCTCGGCCATGTAGATATATTCCATTCTCTTTGAGACAGTCTAAAAGTAATTTAGCCATGCATGCTACAATAAATAGACAGCAAAGACAATACAACACACTATTTAAACGTAAAGACATTGACATTGATATATTTTCTAACAAACCTACTCCATTCAAACGTATAATATTAGACAGTTTCAAGCCCATTTCGTCATCCTGATTGCGTCTACTACAGAGTACAGCTTAACGTAAGTTACCGCGCTCGTGTCTGTATGGTTCCACCTACCCATGTGATTTTATTATTATTATTGTATCTTTCCTGTGGAATATCACGGCACGAAGGCCGGTCCTTTTGGAAGGCTTGCGTGGGGATACAGATCCAACACGTAGAGGCCCCTTAAAGATACTTTAATATAGTTGGGATATGTACACCATGCAGGTACTATCTCTGTCTGCATTTATGGGAGAATTACAACCAAAGACAGCGCCTGCAAGGTGTAAGGACTATTGCAGAGTAGATGGGAATTAATTGGGTCTATGGATGGGATCTAGCTGGACTGGTTGCTGGGCTATTGATTGAGACAACGGGACGCCTGCCAAGTAAAATGTCTCAATCATTTGTATTCAAGGCAGACGGTGACTTGCCCCCCACTAGATGGGCATCCCAAAAGCGGCGCATGCCAAGGACGCAACATCGGTGTGGGTGGCTAAAGGGTGTCGAGAGGTGTGCACCGATTTCACCATCGCGGTTCGCTAACGCGTCCCGGAGCGGGTTTCCTCGCTATTACGCAGCTTGAGCACTTCCACCCTGGAGCTTCGGGTTTTAGCTCTTGCGATTTCCACCCCTAGCCGGCCAGTTAAGGCAAGCCAAGGGTCAGGGGTCTCATTTAGCCCCCACGGAATCGGGGTACGCGGTGTCGCCACTCACCGACGGCTCGCCACAAAGCCGCCCCTGCGGGTTTATTATTATTATTATTAGTATTAGTATTATTTCTGGCCCCTTTTCTCCCTGTTATTTAAATTTACTCACTTTGTCAAGTTTGCATGCTGTGACAACTCGTAATTAAAACAACATTTAGCCTATTACACGAAACCCTACTGTAACAAACTAAGTACTAATAATGTATGTTTTGTAAGTTGTTCTATATCAAAAAATAAAATAAAATAAAAATAAAACAATAGAACTTTTTTTTAATATACTTACTAAACATCAAAATATACTCAGTGTATGAATTAGGATTGAGATTATTTCCTTTTACCCTTTTTAACAGGTTCAATTCTCTGAGAAATCGAAATATAGGTAAGCAAACCAGTAGGTGGACAGACGACTTGCTAAAGGTCTCACGGACACGCTCGATGCAGGCCGCCTTCAACCTACCGTCTGGAAATATTTACGGGAAGCCTATGTTCAGTAGTGGACTTAATGTGGCTGATGATGATGAATCTAGATAAACTATTTTACCATTTCTTTAGGTCTAGAAGATTATAACGAATGCATAACGCTAATCCGTAAAGAGGGCAGGCTAATTTATAATTGCTCTGACGATTTATTCCACCGTACAAAACAAGTAAACCACTTCACCCCGGTATTTTGTGAGAATTGGAACCTGTATCCAACTCATTCATCATAAACAGAACTATACAGCTCCACAGTCTATACCATTTCAGTGAGGGCCAGCATTATTTGTGTCAACAGGCGCTATGGTATAGGAAAATAGACACTTCACACAATTTAGCCCGTGTTTCATCCGTGGTCAAGTAATATCAACGGTCTTATAACACTGGACAAGCGCACAGCACCTTCGTCTCGCTGTTGCTTGCAACTGCACTTGCACTTGCACTTGCAATTTCACCAGTGTGATAAAGGCCTTAACTTTACCTGACAGCCCACAACTTACAGCCATACCTTCACGGATACCTTTGTTTGTAGCTGCATTTATTATGAAAAATAGTGCAAAGTAGTGAAAATATTAACGACCTTATCCATAAACAGTTTATAAACCTATTTTAGCTAAAAATGTTTTGTCTTCTTCTTTCAAACTCAATTCAAAATTCGTTCGACGAAGACAAAACATTAGATAACTAAAATAGGTTAATAAAATGTTTATGAATACGGCCGATAGTCTAGTCTACCTACTCCACTCCATACGTCGATATCTTGATAAACTTAAAATTATTTTCTCTTGTTGAGTTTTTATCCCTACACAGGAATCAAACTCATTACCATATAATTAATCACCGCTCATTACCTTCCGTTTCATGAGTTGCTGTGCCGATTGTCTATACCCGAGTAATTTATTCATGTTGGCGCCAATTAAGTGGAGCTCCTTAAGTTGTTATCTTAAAACTGTGTCGCGGGTTTGAACCCAGCTTAACAATTCACGGCGGCAAAGTTTCAGACGCTTGTTTGTCAAAATTAACTATATGCCATTACGTGTCTTAAGGGCTTTGGCGTAGAATATTCTCCAATTTATAAGGGTCAAATCTCGGATGTAAATATTATTAATCTACGACAAGAATCCAACCGCTTTTATGCATCAGCTGACGGATCATTATTGTAGAGTCTATTTTCCGACTGCGCATTGAAAAAAGTGTAGTTCTTTCCATACCTACTAATAGTATAGTTACTTACACTGCAATGTCCTTTAAACCAGAACACACAATACTCATTGGTGATAGAAATAAAATTTGGGTGGTACCTACCCAAACAGTCTCCCATATGAGAGAAATACTATCTAGGAAAGCTATAACATAATTGCATTTAAACGGTCTACGTGATTTCGAAGATTACGTGAAAATAGCAGTCGTGAGTTCGATTCCCACGATGATACATAAATCTCTACGAATCACAAATGTACTTAACAGTTTATTAAGAATGATAATTTCTTTTTATAATATTGTGTTGATGGATTTGATTTCGGCAACGATTCTCTTTTTAAATGTTCAAATATTTTTTTATATAATTGTTAATAATTTTTAATGGATTTTACTGTTTTTTTTTTTATTTTAAATTTTTAATTGATTTTCTTTGTAATTTATATATTTTTAATTCTTATTTTCAGACATTTTATTATTATGATTTTGACTTCATGTTTTAGTATTTTAATCAGATTTATATTATTATTTATTTTATATCCAAATTATTGTAATGCTGTATCCACTTATAATGATGGTACTCATAGTCCTTAGTTTTATTTCATATTATGTTTGATTGTAATATTATTGTGAACTGTCGCTAGTGCATCTAAATAAATGAATAAAAATAAATAATTTATTCGAAAATAAACAAAACACAAATAAATATGATCGGGAAGTACATAGCTTGGCAGCTCGTAGGAATAGCAAATTTCTCCATAACTTCAACATGCGATCGCGAATGCAAACGGCGTAATTATCTATATACTAATAATATTATAAAGAGGAAAGATGTGTCTGTTTGATTGTTTGTTTGTAATGGATAAACTCAAAAACTACTGGACCGATTTTGAAAATTCTTTCACTAATAGGAAGCTACATTACTCTTGAGTGCTATAGGCTACTTTTTACGCATGCTCACGCCTTTTATCCCCGAAGGGGTAGGCAGAGGCGCAACTAGTGCACCCACTTTTCGCCGTGCGTATTCCGTCCCATGATGTGATAGGCTACTTTTTATCCCGGGAAAATATAATTTATATAACAAGATCTAAAAGAAATACTGATGTTATAGTGAGACCGAGAAACCAAATATGTGTTCTTATTATCTCATTGGTCAAAGCCCTCTCCTAGAAAAATAATAATATTGTGTAAAATCTCATGTTCAAGGCTATATTTAAATGTCCTTTAAAAACGTGTCTAAAATTCTAACCTACTTTCTATGTATTTGGATAGTACTTCCAAAAACTATGTCTATGCAATAAATCATATAATTTTAAAGTCCTCCGATGTTGAGATCTATGTAATTTTATTTTGTTTAAAGACTGCACAGAATATGAACGTTTTTAAAAAGTTAGTTATAAATGGAGAGGTCTAAAAATTTTTTTTTAATTTATCCAGGATCTATTTTTTGGACCTTTAATATCCATAAAGTTTGAGCCTGGTTTAATTTTGAGGCCCAGCACCCATACAAAAAGCGGACATCTCCTTTTCATTTAAAATATTAGTACCCGTTCTTGGTGTTCAAGTTATCATACTAAAATTCATCTAAATCAGTTTAGTCGTTTAACCGTAAAAACCAAGTAGATAAACAGACAAATTTTGTATAGGTATAGCTTGATAAGCTATATGAACTAAATTGTGATATTCCAGCTCAATTTTCAAGCAGTGACAAGAATTAGCATTTTCATTATAATAATAATAATACCAGCCCTGTATTAAATACTGCCCACTGCTGAGCACGGGCCTCCTCTACAACTGAGAGGGGTTAGGCCTTAGTCCACCACGCTGGCCTAGTGCGGATTGGCAGACTTCACATACCCTCGAAATTCTTATCGAGAATTCTCAGGTATGTAGGTTTCCTCACGATGTTTTCCTTCACCGTTAAAGCGAACGATAATTGATAAACAATACACACATAACTTCGAAAAATCAGAGGTGTGTGCCTTGGGTTTTTTTTTTGAACCGCCGGAGATTGTCTCGGCAGACCGTTCCATTCCCAACTAGGCTATCGTCCACTTTCATTGCACGTTCCTATTTCTACCGTAGAGCAGCAGTATTCATACAATGTTGTGTTCCGGATATGCTGGCTAGTGGCTACGACATTCGAAGGATATCGTAGCCAATAGCCAGCGTAATTACTGGGCATTATTAGCATCTCATGTCTCAGGGTGACGAGCACAGTGGAGTGTCTCGCAGTACTGTGTAATTCTAAGTTCTGTATGGTGTTGGTTTAAAGGCGGTCGTATGACTTACTGTCAGGCGAACGGCATACTCGTCTTGTTATATAAATGCAAAAAAAAAATACGTGATTTGCAGATACTATACCCGTTTTGTCAGTAGGTAAGGAACAACTGAAGGCTGGTTTGGACTACGACACTTTATACCGTACACTCAGTGTATACACGTAGAATACGTGTGTCTCTAAATGTCACAATAAGAAACACACACACACACACTCACGCCTTTTATACCCGAAGGGGTAGGCAGAGGTGAAACTAGTGCAACTTTCGCCGTGCATATTCCGTCCCATGGTGTAATACGGGGCGAGCCTATCGCCATATGGGGCACAAATTCCAGACGCGGGTACTGATACTGAATTTAATAAACCCAATATTACTTTGCCCGACCCGGGAATCGAACCCAAGACCTCAGCATTGCAGTCATACCGTAATACAACTACGCCACCGAGGCATTCAGTCGAGGGACAATAAGAAACACCACTATTTATACTTAGAAGCTTAGAACCTCAGTGTACTGACAGTACGGTGTATACAGTCATAGTCTAAACCAGGCTTGACTTCCATCTCTACCTAACATCTGTGCAGCTTGAGCTTACGTCTTGTCTTGCTAATACCCAAAGCAACAGTTTACCGAGTTCGACTGCAAACCACAGCTGTTATAATAGGATTTAACGTTCGCGTCGCCTCGCGTCGTACAACCAGTAAACTGCATTACTCCTCAGCTGATTTGGCTGAGAAATTCCCTCACGCAGCGATGGGTTTAGCAAGTTCTTTGCCATTTTATAGACTCACTTTTGGTCGCGAATTTTTATGGATTAAGGTTTGTATTTGTTAGGATAAAGGTTGTGACATTAAACTTCATCAAAATCGGTTTAGTAGTTGCCAGCATTAAAGTATGTTTGTCTGGTACTTACAGTTGCTATTAGAAAACTAGTTGTGTGGCGAAACAGATACTTAATTTCGCATTTATAATATTAGTACCTAAGTTATAAACTAGGATATTTAGCATTTGGAACTCCGTGTAATGATTTTTTTTATTTACGCGAATGTTAGACATTGAAATGAAGTTAATTTGCGGATTTTATCGCGGTTTTTAAATTTTGTATTTTCTCAACTCCGTGTGTTTCAGTTCGTTTTAGTTGTAGAACTATGTTGGTTTTTTAAGAATAAGTCGGCATATAAGCATTTTGGTCATCAAATGTAACTTTTACCTTGCATCATTCTAAAATCATAAGTGGATGCCGTACTTGAAGAAGGGAATAGAGATAAAAGAATAACGCATACGGATTCTCGAGACCTACTAATAATAATCGAATTCCTAAGAGTTACGTTTCAAGTTTAGTCGCCTTACTCAACAACTTGGTCGACATTATGTTAGAGCTTCACCGTCATCAAAAATTCTCATGGAGAATTCTAAGGTATGTAGGTTTCCTCACGCTGTTTTCTTTCACCGTTAAAGCGAACGATAATTGATAACAATACACACGTAATTTCGAAAAGCCAGAAGTGTGTGCCTTGGCTTTTGAACTTCCGGACATTGTCTCGGCAAACCGTTCCATTCCCAACTAGGCTATCGTGCACTGTGTGAGGGTATGTCAGTAGTAGAGGAGGACCATGCTTTTTTTTTATTGCAAAGAATGACGAGACTATCGTGCCGTTCGCATGATGTTAAGCGATACAACCACCCATAAACAGTAGCAACACCATCCTGTTCAAAGTACTGTGTGGCATTCCACTACGCTCGTCATCCTGAGACATAAGATGTTAAGTCTCATTATGTCCAGTAGTTACACTGGCTACAATGTCCTTGAAACCGAAACACAACAGTGCATGCCCACTGCTGCTTGCTTAGCAGTGAGCAGTATATAATACAGGGCTTATTGCTTTGCATCATCAGAAATAGAGTCATTAAGCTATGCCAGTCAGTCACGCCAAATAATAAAATAGCCGTGTCAATTAAAATTACAACGTGATACCGTTCACACTAAACCCGTTAAATCACTTCACAAACCTAATTTAGACTGTTTCTATTCCTTTATTAACTATTCAAATATTCAACGTTCTAAACATGAACGTGTATTGACATGTTTGAGCGCTTCAAAGCCGGCACAGACAATAAAACGTTGAAAATCCATTCACTCATTCGTTCCGTTGACAATTCATTGTCCGACTCACTTCAATGACCTGAGCCCCGCGGCAGACAATTAATGGATCGAATGAGAATTAGATATCAACAGAGCGTTCATAAATCATTCTGGGGCGAATTTATATTGACTGTTCTACAAATAAAAGTTTTTATTAACGGTTTATTAGTGCCATGGTTTAATGGTTTCATAGGTTATGAGCTGTGAAGCTTTAAATGAAATATAGGGCGTCTTTTGATATTTATGTGATTTGTTATTATAGTTATGAGTTATAAGCATCCATTAGACTAAGAATTAAAACATAATTATTTAATTATTTACGCAAGGTTGGTGAAAGATTTTAGAATGAAAACAAAGGTAAATAAGGTAATTAAGGTATAATATATTAACGTAGAAATAATGTAAAACTGAACAGTTATTTCAAATAGAAAACTAGGCCAATTCAACAGACGAAAAGAAAAATAGAAGCTAAAGCACTCAAAAGTCTGTCAATTTTTTATGTAGTACAGGCGGTCATAAAATCCGCTAAATAAATCAATACCTAATGTAGCCTAGATTCGACTACATAAATATTAGACGTCGTCCGGCGTTATTAAATTTCACATATAAATAGCACTGCTGCCAACAAAAAGAAAACATTATTGAATAAATGAAAGAAAATAAAAAGGGGACATGTTTTTTATCCGACGATTAACGTCGTAAAGTGGCGCGCCGATCGTAAAAGTGACGCGAGAGAACCCTGAAGCCTTTGTACCGATAATATTTGAATTTTTGTTGATAAAATTCTTAAGCCGAACACTTCCTAAATGTTTTATAGATACGACAAAATAACAGTGACAAATAGATACAATACTTTTTATTAAACATCACACGCTTCAAAAAGGTGCCGTAACTTTGCATCGTAGAGCATCGTCTCTGTCACTCACACCCATGGGACATTTTCCCGCCAAAATTACATCAATTCTCTTTCTAAAGCTTGATGTGAGGACTAAAGATTATTATTTTTGAGTGACAAATTACAATGGAAGAAACCGATAAGTTTCAGTTGTTACGTGTGTCCACACACTCGTCACGCCTTTTATCCCCGAAGGGGTAGGCCGAGGCCGCAAATAGTGCACCCACTTTTTGTCGTGCGTATTGAGTCCCTTGATGTGATAAGGCGAGCCTATCGTCATATCGGGCACAAATTCCAGACTCCAGGCTGACACTGAATAGAAAAGCCCAATATCACTTTTCCCGATTCGAGGATCGAACCCGAAACCTCAGCACAATGCTGAGGTCTCATACCGTAATACTACTACGCTACCGAGGAAGTTTCAGTAAATGACGCAAAAGAGGAGATAACCTACCAGGACTATATATAACTATTTTCCGAAACCATTTTCGAAATCGGACTTATGAAAAACCTCTAAGAAGCGTAGTTTCATTAATTACTAATCATTACTTCCGTAACATACACAGAAATCTGAATACACGAAAAATGGCCGCAATAAAACAATATTGCTTACAAATTTCTAAATCTTACCTGTCTACAATCAACATGCAGACTCATTCACTCACCCAGCCTTTTCAACATAATAAGAAGTGAGTCGATCTTTTTGCCGCCACTATCGCCCTTTCCAGCGGTGTATTCATTCGTCTCATTCATTAGTTCATGAACAAACAATAATTGCGTTCTTCCGACCTATTGTTAATCTGTGATTCTATAATTACATTGCATTGTTTCTAAATATGCTGTTCTAACTATAAAGTACTAGATTGGGTGGGAATGCTGACTATAAGGACGGTTATTATGTTTATTCCGTGGGTTGATTGCATTATTTTATTATTAATGTCTGATATTGTTTAAACAATAATGATAATGTTTTTTGGTAATCAAGAGATTTAGGGTGGTTTCATCTTTATGTGTTGATCGCCTCAATTTTTCTTTCAGCTTTCCCTGAGTTAGTATCTCAATATAATACAATTCCAATTGACTAAGTGCAAAAAGTAAGTGAAAAAAAATATGAGAACATAAGAGAAAAAGTACTCACATTATTTTAAATCTTGGCTGTACTATCATCATTGGCAATTCGCATCTACGTGAGATGATTAAGTAGCGTTCATTGAAGATGCGAGGTACGATGTGCACCTACGCTGGTGACTTATAAGTCCGATTCTAGCCCGAAAGATACGACTGCAACTTCGGCAGCGGATTTCTGTATTCGTATGTAGTGGGGGTAAAACGGTGCGGTCACGTCGAATTTCGCACTTGCGGGCCAGCTGCTCAAACCAGGCGTTATCGTGAGCCGAAACACCGTCAGCTACGGACTTACGCCATCTGACACGGTCGGCCGCCTCTTCCTCCCATTTGGTTGGCTCTATTTTAAAAGACAACATGTCCCGCTTTACACAGTCCTTAAACCTAAGCAACGGACGACCGACCGGGCGTTTAGCATGTGCTACTTCGGCTAAAAGTATTTGCCTGGGCAAACGATTGGGGGCCATGCGATGCACATGCCCTAGCCACCGCAGTCGTCTCTGACGTAGTAGCGCGATTATGCTAGGCAGCTGTGCGGTGCTTAACACCCTCTCGTTTGTGACTCTGTCTTGCCAAGTGAGATCCAAGATGCTCCGAAGACAGCGCATGTGGAAGTTGTTTAATTTTCGCTCTTGTTTGTGATATGATGCCCAGGTTTCAGATCCATACAAGAGAATGCTCAAGATGCACGTCTGGTATACCGCCATCTTGGTTCGTACAGTGAGATGTTTATTTTTCCAGACTCTTGCATGAAGTTTCCCAAACATCGTTGATGCTTTGCCAATGCGACTGTTAATTTCTGCATCAAGCGAGAGGTTGCTGCATACTGTCGAGCCTAGATAGCAAAAAGAGTCGACTACTTCCAGGCCCTTATCACCTAGCGTAATGACCGGATTTTCAGTATAACCTTGAGACATTATTACTGTCTTCTTCACATTAATCGACATTGAGAAGTAAGCGCATGCATCAGCAAACTTTGAGACAATAGTTTGCAGTTCTTGTGGTGTTTTGGCGACAAAAGCTGCATCATCAGCAAACAAGAGACTATCCACGAAAAGATCTTTACGATAGCGACGAGATTTCAGCAGAGCTATGTTAAATAGCTTACCGTTATCTCTCGTATGCAGATGAATGCCTTGCTGAGAGTCGCCGAAAGCATTTCTTATAAGCAGAGAGAAAAATATTCCAAATAAGGTTGGGGCCAAGACGCAGCCCTGTCGTACGCCCCTGCGCATACAAAACGGTGTAGATGTTTTCCCATTGTAAACGATTATACCGTTCATGTCCTTATGGAAAGACTTAATTAGCAGTAGCAACTTTGGAGGACAACCCACCTTCTCTAACGCTATGTATAACCCCTCTCTGCTAACAGTGTCAAAAGCTTTGTTAAGGTCAACAAAAGCAATAAATAGGGGGGTTCTTTGTTCCCTACATTTTTCTTGGAGTTGGCGTAGTGTAAATATCATGTCCGTAGTGGATCGCTGAGCACGGAAACCAGATTGCGCCTCAGGATAAATACGGTCCGCAAGTTTTTGTAGTTTACCCAGGATGACACGAGCAAACAACTTGCCCACGATACTAAGCAGAGATATACCGCGGTAGGAGTTACAGTTACCGCGATCTCCTTTACCTTTATACAAAGTGATGATGTTGGCATCACGCATATCCTGAGGCACCCACCCCTCGCGCCAGCATTTCACTAACAGATTGTAACAAAGAGGCATTACACACTGCATCTTCAACAGCTCCGGTAGGATTCCATGGTTTCCTGGACTTTTTCCGCATTTTAAGTTATTGACGGCAAGGTGGAAATCCGCAACCGTGGGTAGAGCGTCGAGGTCATCCATCATGGGTAGGTTTGGGAAGTTTTGTACAGCCAAGGCGTCAATGTTCACAGGTCGAGAATACAGCTCGGTGTAATGTTCAACCCAACGGTCGAGTTGAAGTTTTCCATCAGTTATGACAGATCCATCAATCTCCTTAAGAGGTGCTATTTTCTTGGGGATAGGACCTAATGCTTTCTTGATGCGCGCGTATAAACCACTTATGTTGCCAGTGTAAGCGCATTCTTGGATGCTTCGGCACAGCTCAGACCAGTAAGCATTAGCGCAGTAGCGAGTATTACGCTGTAATAAAGCTTTCGATGCTCTGAGCCTTTCTTTTGAAGAGCTTGACGGGTTAAGACGGTAGTTTAATGCAGCTGAGTTCTTAGAGTCCATAAGTGGCTTAAGTTGTTCAATATTAGCTTGGAACCAATCGTTTTTGCAGCGTTGTGCGTGACCGAATACTTCCCCGGCAGTAAGTGTAAGTATGTTCTGAATATTAGACCAATCTTCTGACGCTGATGAATCAGGGTTCCATGTTGTTATAATTTGTTCTATTTCTTTACTAAATTGTGTTACTAATTGCTTGTTGGCTAATTTAGTTATATCTAACCTTTTTCTGGCTGGGGTACGAGATTTATAAATTTTCTTTGGTACAAAGGAAATTTTTGAAACTACCAAGGAATGATCTGTATCGCAATCTGCGCTATGGAACGAACGTGTATGCTTTATGTCGCGTAAGTCATTTCTTTTAGTTAGGATAAGGTCCAGCTGATGCCAATGGCCCGACCTTGGATGTTTCCACGAGACTTTATGTAGTGATTTGCCTTTGAAGAAGGTGTTAGTCACACATAAAAGGTTTAGAGCACAGAACTCTAGAAGACGTTGGCCGTTTTCATTTATTTTGCCAATACCATGGTTCCCTAGGCATTCGGGCCAGGATATATTATCCTGTCCTATCCGAGCATTGAAGTCCCCTAAAAGTATGAGACGATCACTAGATAAAATTTGTCGGACCGTTGATGTTAAGTCTTCGTAGAATAGATCTTTCGTTTCTGAAGGTGATGTTAAAGTGGGAGCATAGACTGATAAAATGGTCACAAAGCCT
The DNA here is from genome assembly GCA_947568825.1 of Sphinx pinastri. Lineage (NCBI taxonomy): Eukaryota > Metazoa > Arthropoda > Insecta > Lepidoptera > Sphingidae > Sphinx > Sphinx pinastri. The sequence continues at coordinate 12,668,678 of OX387636.1, read as the reverse complement.
GAGAAAGTAAGCATACGCAATAACATGATACGTTCCGAAATACCTCTAGGGCATTCAGTCGATTTTAGAATATCATTGCGTATTGCAAAACCCGCGCCGTGTTCACGAACCTCGGTAGTATCTTTACCCTTCCAAAAGAAAGTATAGTGTTCCTCACGTATGGAGCCCTCGTCAGGAAGCCTACATTCCTGAAGAGCAGCTACTGCTATATTCAATTTATGTAATTCGAAGTCAATGACTGCAGTCTTGCGAAGATGATCGTCGCAGATAGAGCTTCCACCGTTGTCCGGGAAGCCTGTCCTCATTGTACGGACATTCCATGTCGCGAAACGCATGGAAGAAGTATTTTGGCTAATTTTTATTTCTCTCAGTGACGCAGGTGAAGCGGTTAACGGCACCGCCTGTCCAACTGTTACGCTAGTACTCTTTTCACCCAGAAAGAGTAAGGCAGCACCGAGACGGACTAGTACCTTATTGGCTGAGGGCTGCCCAGCTAAAGCGGGCGGTAACTAGTCAATGGGCCTACAATGGACCCTCCCACTGTCGGGAGTGACCCCTGGCGCCCGTGCTGACGCCTATTTGCACGGACTTATAACCGGTCACTGCCACTCCCCGTGTTGTTTCCCACTCAGCAAGCTGCAGTGGGTGAAGTGACCTCTTCACGGACGCTACTATGCCTGGGACGACAGACTTTATGGCAACGCAGAAATGCCCAGATTCTACGCCACCCTCTCGACCTCGCTGACTTAATCCGCAGGAACGACGGATCGATACGTGCGGAGCCAGTTTGGTTGCAGGCGCTTTACGGATGCACCAATCTGGGTTTTTAATTAGTTTTCCTTCTTTCGAATGAAACTGTCTGGTCTTGGAAAGATTCATTAAATAAATAACGTAAAGCCCTCACGTCAGGTTTAGCCCACGGGCCGCCGTGGTTTACCGGGGTGTGGCCGCGGCAGGAGGTATGAGGGGTGTAGTGGAATGATAGCGTCTGTTTCTGTGGCCGCTCTTTGAAAAAGAGGCAGAAATAAGTTAAGTTCGTTGTCTACCACAGTCCTCGTCAGTGGCTCCAAGTAGCGGTAGAGTGGCTGTACTATATTGATATTTAAAATGCATCGCATATAAACTATTGGGTTCTACCCTCAATTCTAAGAACGCAGTTTACTCGGGGAATTCATTTTGTGCCAAATGCACCGATAGATATGACAATACGCATGGCTTGTTACTATCCTATCCTTAATTCAACTGGTCATAGTTTTCATCCAGACTAGTCGACATTTCAACGGTCCATTCAGTTGGCGTTAGAAAATTTAAAATTGAAGTTTAAGCGTGTACAAGCCAGTGAATGAAAGAGCGAATGAATGAACTATTTGAGCATTCGCAAGGGACGCATAAAGTGAGTCGCGTTGTTCTAGAGCATCAATCACGAACAGTCTAAGGCTATCATTTATTTAAATGTTTCCATTTACAGTAACACTGAACATATAGTACAGTTTAATTACCATTTTTTAATACATAATAACATAAGACCAGTACATACCATACCATACCAGCCCTGTATTATATACTGCCTACTGCTGAGCACGGGTCTCCTCTACAACTGAGAGGGTTTAGGCCTTAGTCCACCACGCTGGCCTAGTGCGGGTTGGCAGACTTCACATACCTTCGAAATTCTTATAGAGAACTTCTCAGGTATGCTGGACCTGTATATTGGAATATAATGTATCCTTCTCGTACGTCTTGATGGAACTACTCTTGTTTGCAATTTTTCAAAACCATAATATTTAAGGACTTTCGAGAGAATATTCTATTCTTACCTCATAGACTAGCGCTACGAAAATATTTCCGAGGTATTGTAAATAGATGTTTATGAGCGGTGGTGATTGTGACCATAAAGTGACTTACCAACCCGTCAAAAAACTCCTACTCGCAAAAGTGCGTTTACGCATGCATGCTCACGCCTTCTATCCCCGAAGGGGTAGGCAGAGGCGCAACTAGTGCACCCACTTTTCGCCAAGCGTATTCCGTCCCATGATGTGATAGGGGGCGAGCCTATCGCCATATCTTTTTTTTTTTTTTTTTTTTTTTTTTTTTTTTTATTGCATTTAATGACGAGACGAGCATGCCGTTCGCCTGATGGTAAGCGATACGACCACCCATAAACAGTAGCAACACCATCCAGCACCTTGACTAACAAAGTACTGTGTGGCATTCCACTGCGCTCGTCACCCTGAGACATAAGATGTTAAGTCTCATTATGTCCAGTAGTTATACTGGACATAATGAGATATCGGGCACAAATTCCAGACTCCAGGCTGATACTGAATAGAAAAATCCAATATCACTTTGCCCGACCCGGGGATCGAACCCGAGACCTCAGCCTTGCAGTCGTACCGTAATACAACTACGCCACCGAGGCAGTCAGGTAAAAGTCGCAGGAACACGCTGGAAGCAGTTTTTGACAGGTCCTTCTGAAAATCTTTAGGGGAGGCCTATGTTCAGCAGTGCACTTCATGTAGATGATGATTCGTATCTACTTAGATAGCAATTGCTGTAAATAATCCAGTTAAATTCTCTTAGGTAGGTAGGTTTATCGGCAAAGTTAGCATTCCTTCGATATTTTATCATTGAAAACTTCCAATGCAAAAAACGAATTTAATTCCTTTACGTACTAATTAAAGTTGTACGAAGCGAAATACAATACGCAGTTAATAAATGCCTCAAAGTTTTGATTTAATTCAGTTAATCAAAATTATATTGAATCACAATTAATTTGACGAATTAATCACGCCCTATGATTGGTTAACATGGTACGTGAATTAATTACATTATTGTTGTTTGATAAATAACTTTTGTATACATTTTGAGGTATTCTAGTACAGTCAGTAGTACAAAACGTTTTTGAGTTTTTAAATTAAAAGCATCTATATTTTATAATGCATGTCTAATATTTTATTTTATTGTAAAACGAATACGAAAATCTACAATAAAGTATGTAAAACTACAAACATATTTAATCAGATTAAACAATGTACGAGCTCTCTGTAACATGTTGTAAGCTCTCGACGTGGTCGCACTGCACAGGTTAACGATGTTACGAACGGCGCGTTTTTTCGTCCATTCGGTCATCGAAAATTGGCTATTTGAATTCAAACCAAATTTCTCGCTATATTCGTATGAGATTTTAAATCAACAAGGCGCAAGGGTTTTTTAATACATCAATGGCCGCAAGCGAAATTTTAAATTTCGAACAGTTTTTGGAACGAAGTTCCTTATTGCGCGTTGTGAAAGGGGGCTGGACGGAAAGTTGTCACGACACTTTTTGCTATTATCTTACTAATATGAACCTTAAATACAATGCGTAGAAGCTATAATTCTTGAAACGAGTATATTTGTATTTATTTTATTTATTAAAGTCTTTAAAACCATTTCTTACTAATCTAAAATGAACCTTAAATACATTGCGTAGAAGCTATTTCCCCAGCGTTGGCACGGCACGAGTACAAAAGAATCGAACGTAACATTCTTTTTTTAAATTTTGTTGATTTATTCTACTTTGGTTACTGACATTTATCAATAACAAGACTAAACGTGCTTTGCTCGCGTTTAAAAATCTACTTTATGTGGTAAGCGTAAGATCGAATTTGTGTTTAGTCAATCAAAATTTGTGATAAAAATGCTATGCAATAGCTTTACCGCGGTAGTCTCCGAGTGCCACACGTATTTATTTGTTTTTTTCTCTAGAAACTTATGTATTGGAACGGATATAGGAAAATATTTATGTATATACACACTCTGTTATATAAATAAAATTTTATTACAATTCCTTCACTAATTAATCGAAAGGAACTTCGTTCCATACGGGTGTCCCTTGACACCTCTCATTTTTTCGATTAGTTTTTTTCATTCTTTAGGTGATTGTTTAGACATTACGCATGCCGACTTTTTTTGTTATTTTTTTCTTAATTTTGATATTTTTTATGTCTGGGTCTGGGTAATTTTTCGCGACGCATATGTTGAGCAGTAAACATCCTATGGCTGATTATGTGATAATTTAACTTTTTCTGCACTTTTATTCGTGGTGTATATAATCCCAGTACAGAAAAGACTTTTATTACTAGTTTACTGTCTGAAACGTAATAGTCTATCTTGTTCTACCCCAAAATACTTTCAATATATAATATGAACTAAAAAACTAACCACAAAAATCCATACCAGCTCCTACCATTTAAACAGAAAACTAGATTTTATTACTGGAGTCTAGACTTGTCCATTAGCCGAGTCAGCAGTGCTAATTGCGTCTCTCCTGTTATTACCGAACACTGGGTCCGTGTGTCTGGGCTTTAATAAGACTACGGAGGGGATAAAGGGGTTAATAAATGTAAAAAAGAGTGGTCATTTTGTTGTCCAACCATTAGTATATAAGCTTAAAATACCATTTTTATCCAACTGACTGACGAGACGAACAAGCCGCTCGTCTGATGATAAGCGTTACGATAGTCGTATGGATGGATAAGCATTAGCAAAACCATCCAAACTTTGAGTAACAAAGTACTGCATTCGTCTGCCTCAATCAATCAATCAGCCTATCAACGCCCACTGCTGATGTAGGCTTCCCCAATTGAGAGCCACCATTCCGGGCTTGAACCTGCATCCATTCGCTACTCACCGCATTTTTCAAGTCGTAGATCCATCACATATTATTGTCTCATATTTTCTAGTAATTACATTGGCAACAATATCCAACAGGAGTATAAATGTGCTTGCACGGTGCTGCTTGGCAGTAGAAGTTAATTCTGCGGTGGTACCAGATTCTGGTCCACGAGATAATAAGATTATACACGGGCAGGTAAACACTTATTGATAATAATATCTGTTGTGGTCTAGTTTGGAATGGAACGGTCTGCCGGGACAGTGTCCGGAGGTTCAAAGTCAAAGTCAAATAATCTTTATTTAAATTGACTTTTTCCAAAGCTCTTCTAAATCGTTATGAATACCACCGCTTCAGAACGTGTTATTGCTGTGAAGAAGAAGCGGCGCAAGAAACTATACGATCGGCGCAATTTTAAGATCTGTGGAGATGATAAAAATATAACAAAAAATCAAAACCCAAGGCCCACACCTCTGACTTTTCTAAGTTACGAGTGTATTGTTTATCAATTATCGTTCACTTTAACGGTGAAGGAAAACATCGTGAGGAAACCTAACATACGTGAGAATCCTCCATAAAAATCTCAAAGGTATGTGAAGTCTGCTAACCCGCACTAGGCCAGCGTGGTGGACTAAGGCCTAACCCCTCTTAGTAGTAGAAGACGCTCGTGCTCAGCAGTGGGCAGTATATAATATAGGGCTAATTGAATTGCAATAATATTTTTTTTTTTTTCGGACAAGGCAAAGTGACTCCACTGCACCTGATGGCAAGGCCGGCCTTAGGTATTCGAGCGCCCCGGGCGAAAATTTTCTGCGCCACTTTTTCCGCTGTCCTTTTTTTTAACTCCTAAGTGTATGAATGCCTGTGGCACCCACCTAGAGCCTTTGCGCCCTCCTTAGGACCTGGCGCCCTGGGCCTGCCTGGCCCACCCTAAAGCCGGCACTGCCTGATGGTATGTGGAATAAGTTCCAGATAGAATGTCGACTGATGAGAGAATACTCCTTGCTAGTCGACACAATTATGCCAGCCTGTTTGCCGGATATACACAGGCTGATCCCGGAACTCGACACTATTACGTGAGCCATTATGGCTATTATGGGTTTTAACTTTTAACACCTTATTTAAAAAGTGGTTTCTATCCAAATGAATACAAAATATAACCTACCACCATCAAATCTATCTCTGTTGTATTCGACCAACCGCGTGGTCGATTCGACCGGACTGATATTCATTAGAAGACCGATAAAAATTCCAGTCCAACATTAGCGATCACCACTCACCCCATTACAACTATCAACGAAACAAATTAATTAAAGTTAGCAATAACAATTATACACCCGCCATAAAGTACGGCAATCCATCTAAAAGTTAACATTATTAACTAAAGTTAACGGACCGTTTGTGGGTTATGAAATACATTGTAATTAAAGTGGGTCTAAAGGATCATTTGTGTAGATAATTCTTACGTACGTCAATTTATCTGCGTCTGTTTCTTAGGTAGTTCGATCGTGGATGGATGCGTGGTGTTTGCTAAGCATTGCTCGAACTCAGCGCCGCCCTAATGCGCCGAAGAAGGCCATCAATACAGCCAGCGCCATAAGTATCTGAACAAATTCAAAATTTACGCATTAAGCATTAAGTTTAATAGAAACTTTGTTTTCCCTTTGTGTGAAGTAAAGTAAATTCGTATATTGTATTTTTACGAAGAGAAAAAATAATGGTAAGAACACAAAAGTGATTTGAAGTTTTGAATTTGAGCAGCTGCTTATGTGGCCGACTGTACATAATCTCTGCCCAGCGGTCGACTGATGTTTTCCATCACTGGGCAGCTTGACGTTGGGTAAGACCGGTATCCCCAACATCAAATCGGTTCTCAGGCTGGGTGGTAGTGGTAATTGCACTTTCCCACAAAATAAAATAATAGTTTAAAAAAACTAAAAAACACGCTTTATGGAAAATCCAACTAAAAAATAGAAAATAAATTTGAATTAAGAATAGTGTAAATAAGAAAAAAATGTATTTTATTGTAAAAAAAGCGTGGGGTGCTTTTTAAGATATTATCAAAATGATATATAATACTTCTACTCATATTATCTGTCAATAAAATATTTATAACTATTGACACCATGCACCCCACGCTTTTTTGTACAATAAAATACATTTTTTTCTTATTTACCCTATTGTTAATTCAAATTAATTTTATTTTATTTAGTTCTGTTCTGCTATTGTCCAACAGATGTCACTAAAAACGAAAGCGCCATCTTGTGACAAGTAGGATTTTTTACGCATAAGAGTAGCCAATTTAGTTGTAACGAGCTTTTGCCCGCGGCTCCGCCCGCGTGAATGAGTTTTCCCGGGATAAAAGTCCCGCTTTATATTTTTCCGGGATAAAAAGTAGCCTATGTGTTAATCCAAGACCTAATTTACCCGTGTGCCAAATTTCATCGAATTCCGTTCAGTAGTTTTTGCGTGAAAGAGTAACAAACATCCATACATCCTGACATCCATACATCCAGACATCCATACATCCATACATCCATACTTACAAACTTTCGCGTTTATAATATTAGTAGGATTCTACAATGGTCCAACAGATTTCACTAAAAATAAAAAAATATATAAATTGACAAAAATCTCATTTTGCAAATTGAATAATGGCATAATCTTATCAAATTAGTGTATTGCCATCGGTCCTCGACAAATCTACAAAGTTTGAATAAAATCTGACCGTTTATAGTGGGTCAAAATTGCCCCCAAAGTGGTCGGTTACAAACATACAAGTGAAGCTAATATAATGCGTGTAAAAGGTAGGTAACACGTATGCGATAGTCCACATTTTTTGCAATAGTCCGCCTTGGTCCACACGTCGTTTTTTCAACGGTGGCGTTCTGCAAGTGTTGTAATGCACGCTACCTTTTTTAAAATGTTGTATCCAATGTAAATACTAATGACTTTATCCATAAACAGTTTAAACACCTATTTTAGTTATCGAATGTTTTGTCTTCTTCCTTCACACACACAATTCAAAAATCAAAATATTTGATAAATAAAATAGGTTTATAAACGGTTTATGAATACGGCCGTAAATATTATGAGTATTGCTAAGTTTAATAATTATTTTATGTCTCAGTATAAAAAATGCAGAGCACTATCACCTTTAGCAAATATATTACGGGTATTAGTCGCACTCTTAATAAAACAATGACCTAATAAATCGTTGAGTTGTGGGAATCGTCACAAAAACTAACTGTATACCTTTTTTTATGTTGGGTGGGATACGAACATAAATTCAAACGATTTTGACCCTATTCCCAATGTTGAATAGACGCATTTTTTTTCTTAGTCGATGCAGCTTGCCCTTTAGGGTCCATATTTTGCTAAAACTCATCTAGCCAACATTTTGGATTAGGTCGTTTTATTAAGAGTGCGTTAAGTGAGGGACTATGTATACTTACCCGTTTACTAAACAAATATCACTATAAAACAAAATCAGAATGCTAAAACATTCAAAATAAATACGCAAAATTACAACTAAATCGCAATGAAGTTAAACATTTTATTCCGAGTCAATTCAAGTAATTCAAAGTATCCCGTTTGAACCCGCCATTTATTATTAATTATACGTATAATAAAAGATAAATTTCGATGTTTAATTTATAAAAACGCTAAAGGCTTGTTTGCCAGTTGAAGTTGGGACTAAGTAGCAAACTGTGTCGCTAAACTCTAATTACCGACGCGAGCGATCTCCATCGAGCTACTAACGGCTGTTCATGGATGTGGCATTTTAAATCTTTGCTTGTGGTATATCTTGTATCCGGATAACGACCACTGTAGGTGCTAAACCCGCCATAGAGGCCTACGTAAGTGTCGCGTTCCGGGATCAGCCTGAGTATATCCAGTTCAAACAGGCATAATAGGGTAGTCGACAACTTTTTTTAATACATCAATAATTTATGCCATCCAAAATCTAACGAAAAAATAGTTTTCAAAATTGCGCTATAATTAATTAGTAAGTTATAAGGCTTTGAAATTTGGTGGAAGGGGTTTGCTCCAACAATATTTCAAATATGAATAACTGCTTCATTTTTCAACCAATTTGGATGCTGATTTCACAGAAGAATTTCTTTTTCGTATTATTTTCTGTTACATATAAAATAATGTACAAAATAGAATATAGGAAACTACCCTATTGTTTACTGGCGAGGGATCATCTCTCGTCGACACTATCTACACCCAACTCCGCTTCCATCAGGTGAACTGCAGGCGCAAAAATCGATGGTATGATTGTGTACCCGACTGGCGTGGTGAAAAACCCGTCAAAATAAACCGGCCGCCAACAAAACGTGGCTCTGAGCAAGCTACAGCGGATTTTCTGTTATTATCTGATTTCAATGGATCGTCTTAGAGTCTAGACGGTTATTTGTAAGAGTATAATAAGAGTTACCCTCTCCCCTGATAATATTCCATTAGTCATCTCCGTATATTGTGTGTAAATAAATATACAATCGCCAACTATGATTGAATTTTGTATAATGATTTTTAACTTTGATTAATTATATACCTACATAGATGACACTGAACGTTTCAAACGCGTCGAAAAAAATAGAGGTGAACTGTTTCCCTCTAAGTGAGGTTCTAAGGAGTTATTTTTTGTTATTTTTCATGTATATAATTTTCTCCCCGTTTTAATAGAAACCATGTAATAACTGGTATCATTATGCGCGCACACAAGGATACGCAGAATGATGCAGCGATAGCGTATGAGACAGCTGTCACGCATACTAGCTTAAGAAAAGTTGGCCTGTGGGCTTAGAATGTGACGCGAAGACGCAACTCGTAAAACGATGTCGTTTAATTTTGATGTTTGTGATTGATCGAGAGACCAATACGTCAGTCACTTGTTAGTCTCTCAACCAATCCCAATAAAACGAAACGGAGACGTGACGTGTTTTTTTGTCACATTCTAAGCCCACTGTTTGTTTTAGTTTCATTGCAGCGCGTCACTCTATCTAGGTATATAATTAATCAAAGATTTTTAATATTCGATGAGATATCCGCTATATCATATTTGACGTGATTTTTTATACGACGTTCATAAGAGCCCTTTTACGTCGTATAGAGATAGACAGACTTCCTATATCGGTATTATCCTGGGTGCTTTTTGGATACTCTAAAACCATTATTCCCGTCCGTTGCCGTCCAGTGTTACTAAAATGCGAACTGTATTAGAAATTAATCTATGCGAATGCCACGTCTATTGTGCCATTATTTTCTACCTCAGCTACAAGCTGTTAAATAAAAGGAACAAGAAAATTAACTAGCTACAAATTCATTCATTGACAAGGAGCCGGCATCTACTTTAACTTTATAACTTGTACAATCTTGCGCCGTCGCTTTCCGTATCGGATACAATGCATTTAGTATTTTGTCTTCGTCTCGTTTCTGGGGCAGTGTATCTTTCGACGGCTAGAGTGTTTTCAATTGGCTGTTTGCTCGTGTTATAGTTGTTGAAAACACAAAATAATAGTTTAAAAAAACTAAAAAACACGCTTTACATAAATAAATTTGAATTAAGAACAGTGTAAATAAGAAAAGAGTTTGGTCACTGAGCAGTGATGTGGGTCCATAGTGACGTTGGAACAGCTTGGTTATGTTAAAGTTTTAGGAGCCTTCTTATGCAAATGATTAAAGAGATACTTACGCGTCGGCTTGTGCCTTTGAGTTGCCTTATGCACTCGGATTGTGTAACGCTAATGGATTGTGTTACGAACTTGGGTTGTGTTACGCACTTGGATTGTGTTACGCACTTGGGTTGTGTTACGAACTTGGGTTGTGCTACGCACTTGGATTGTGTTACGAACTTGTATTGTGTTAAGCACTTGGGTTATTTTATGAACTTGGATTGTGTAACGCTAATGGATTGTGTTACGCACTTGGATTGTGTTACGAACCTGGATTGTGTTACGCACTAGGATGTGTTACGCACTTGGGTTGTGTTACGAACTTGTGTTGTGTTACGCACTTGTGTTGTGTTATGCACTTTGTTTGTGTTACGCACTCGAACGAAACGCATATGAAATAAAAATTAACTGTAGACCTCTACATCATCATCATCACACCCTCAAATTGTTAAAAATACCTATTTTTAACAATTTGAGAGTACAGATGATTTGTCAAATCCGATCATAATTATTAATAATAATTCTTTATGGCACACTCATTTGCGCCTAGACTGAGACGTACGAAATGCTTTATTGTTAGATTTAAAAGTATAAAAAACCGCCTTCGGTTATAAAGTTTAATTAAAAATACTTTTGGGAATTATGGACAAGAGTTCAAGCAATCAAAAACAGCACAATATAGTGAATAATTACTCTTTGCCATGTTAAGTAAGTACTTGTACTTATTTAATTCAAATATTCACAAAATGCACGCTTACTGCTTACAAAACCATCACACAGTTCGTTCGTCACTGCGGCGAACTCGCGACTGTTTGTGTACTTAATGCGTACCAAACTCGAGGTATCAGTCGCGTTCGGACCGTTTGTATGAAGATATTCTACTGTATACTTAGTTTGTTTTTATATTACACTTTTTATACGAGAGATTTGACTACAATATCAGTCAATAAACGAATTTATATTTAAGCAAAGTAAATTTAAAATTCCGAACGTTATATTTTCGCTAAAATATTTTTTTCCCCCAAAGTAAATTAATAGGGTTGATCGGATGTCCTTAATATCCCCAATCTTCAACAGAGGGGCCAATTAACGACCCTTATCGACATTTAATTATGATTCCATTTTAAATCGTCAAACTTTTCCAACTCGGAATTAGGGATGGCACGTTCCGGTGCAGATCAGAAGACTAGTATAATTTGTGCTCGGCATTAGAGATTTTTTTCCGTGCAGAAGGCAAAGGAATAAGAGGTCATACGGGCATGATCAAAATGCTTACATATGATAGGTTCAAACGTTTTTGTGGAGAAATGAGAGAGACGTGTGTATAAAGGTATTTGGTTTATTATATTGAAATAGAAAGGTTGTGACGATTTATAATATTTCTTAGAAATAATTAATGTTTGTTAGAAATATACACACAAACAACTAATTAGATTTGGATGAATTTTAGTACCCAGATACCTAAACAAATTCATGGGCTAGTTTATTAAAAAAAATACAAACACACGAATTGATAACCTCCTCTTTTTGGAAGTCGGTTAATAAATGAGGGTTACTTATACCCATTAATAGCACTTTTTATCTATGAAAAGGGCACAGGTAGACTTTATTCCGAAAAAAGACATTAACTCGACCCGAACTGCGAGAAACGTTAATACTTTAAAAGATTACCGATATACCGCCCGTCTCTAATCGTTCGCAGTTTTATCAGTAAATCTATACGGTAAGCCGAATTGCTCCCAGTACAATATTTCGTGGCGGTTTCACTCGTACCGATTCGCCGCTATGAAAAGTTAGTACTGATAAAATTAAACTGAACTGAAAGACGAACTTTTGCAGATAGAGGCCAAGTTCCTATCGCGGCACAAGTTGGGATCCTTATTACGTTTCCAGACCTGAGTTACGACATCTATTTTCTAGGTTCGGTTTAGTTTTTGAATCTATAGTTTCTTGTAGTGTTACATTATATACACGCTATTAACTCAAGAGAATGGACAAGTTGCCTTCTGGGGCACTACCTCGGTTGCGTATGGTGGCAGTACGACACCGTACTGAGGTCCCAGGTTCGCAGGTCAAAGGTGATATTGTCATTTATTTCTTCTCAGTATCAGCCCGGAGTCTGGGATTTGTATGACGATAGGCTCACCCTCTATCACATCATGGGACGGATTACACATGCCGAAAAATAGGTGCCCTAGTTGCACCTCTGCCTACCTCTTCGGAGGTAAAGGAGTGATGTATTTATTGATAGACCATGGTTACAACTACTGCTAATACATTGTTTTAAAGCCTTAATCCTTCCTGTAATCGACTATGGTGATGTGTGCTATTTTGATCTGAATGCAGATCAACTCAATAAAATCGACCGTCTTCTTAATAACTGCATTCGATTCGTGTATAATCTTCGAAAATATGATCACATTTCTACTTATCGACAACAATTAAAATGGCTACCTATACGACAGCGCCGATCTTTGCGTGCACTTACCACTCTATTCTCTTTGCTTACTTCCCCTACTCCACCTGCCTACTTATCTTCAAAAATCCCATACCTTTGCAATAGCCATGATAGAAACCTTCGCTCATCTAGCAATCTTCTCCTTAAGTGTCCTCCCCACAGCTCTGACTTTATTCACTCTTCTTTCACTATTCAATCTATACTTCTATGGAATTCACTCCCCCTCGAAATCAGAACGTCTACGACTCGGGTTGCCTTCAAAATAAGGGTACGACAACTATTGCTGAATGGAATGGAAGAGTCACCTCCTTAACTCTTTATATATTTATATATATATATCGTATGTATTCTATATATTTATTATTGTTATATCTTTATTTTAGTTATGTCTACATTTAATATATTTATAATTATTTAATATGTATATCTATCGTATAATATATGTACTTTCTTGAACCTGTTTATCGCTTCAGATAACTTTGATGCACCTACCTTGTTTATCTCTGCACCACCCTAAGGTTGACTGGTAGAGAATGCCTACGGCATTAAGTCCGCCTATGTACATTGATTGTATATGAAGTGCATAAATAAATAAATAAATAAATTGTTGATATATTCGTCTATTAATTATAGGTTATCTATTAGGCAGGATGTGGATCTTATTTTTAAGAGTACAAATTGCAATCTCGAACAACTAAAATCTTTTGCTCAAATATCTTTGCCTATCACATCATGGGACGGAATTCATACAGCGAAAACTGGACGCACTAGTTGCGCCTCTGGCCACCCCTTCGGAAACAAAAGGCTTGAGTGTATGTAAAGGTGTAATTTAAGATGTAAGTCAGTGACTGCGAAGTGACATTCGACTTCTACTATACTCCATCGGTTTAGGTATTTAACTAAATGTAAACAAAAAATGACATATGATTCCCGGATACTCAACATTTTCTTACAAAAGTATTTACGAAGAAGTTGTGTCAATGAAAATACGGCGTACTTTGTTGTACGCCGTATTTTCATTCTTTAAATTATTCAATTCACTTTAGAAACAAAACAAATAACTAACAACAACAAATTATCAAAAACAAAGCGAAAACTATGATAAATAAATAAACTTCTACAATGCGGAAATGCATAGATAATTGGTGTCTAGTTAACCGATTAAATTGAATGGCGGTCAGTTTTAATGGCGTGCTACGTGACAGTCATAGAGTAACTTGAATATATGGTGACAGTCGTACTCTCAAATTTTGTAGGGTTATCTATTACGATCCATTGGAAAAATGTTTAGCGTGCCTGTCGTATTAGCTCTTTTACAGTTGACAGGTCGAGAGCCTTTATAAAAGTATTGTAATTTATGATAATTAATTGTGTTCGCGCTTATTAATGAATAACTATAGCTTTATAATAACCCAACAACTTTAATAAACGAGAATAACAGTGCTAAGTTTTGTGTAGGTTATAAAGAAGTTTATTTTAGAATGACATATTTTGTAAAGAGAAATAGACAGATAAAATACCTTATTTATGATTTGTTTACATTTAGTTAAATACCTAAACCGATGTAGTATAGTGTTATACTCATTTAAACACTATACTACAAAAGAGTAGTTACTATCCAAACAGATTCATGTCTTACCAAGCTAATAAAATAATCATTCCTCTGTCGCCATCTTAAAATAAATAAACAGCGTTGGTATTCAAGCCCCTCGGAGTTCAATTATTAAATTAATAACAAGACGCGGACAAATTTATATGAATTAAGCTAATTGTAACAAGAAACGCTTGTTAAGGCACGAATGGGTTAACAAATAATCTACTTTATAAGATTATATAAAGTCTCTAATAGATATAAGCTAATAATACCAGCCTTGTATTTATTCTGCCCACTGCTAAGGACACGCCTCCTCTGCTACTGAGAGGGGTTAGGCCTTAGTCCACCTCGCTGGCCTAGTGCGGGTTGGCAGACTTCACATACCTTCGGAATTCTAATGTAGAACTCTCAGGTATGTAGGTTTGCTTAATAGATACATCAATTCTACAAGTCAGAGATATAGGCGATATTGGCACTTATTAGTGTTGCTATGAATTATTGGTGATGTTAGGCACCGCGCAGACGAAGTCATCAAACATAAAATGACGGTAACCGTCAGTCAATGTTATATTTTCTTACAATTGTTATAACTTGTCAGTCAGTGCAAATATGAAATAATCAACACAGCTTTGTTTCAGTTGCATCAACAAAATTACTAATCTAATGAATTAAAAATAACTTGTCTAACCTACATCAATTTGATTCCCGTATCACTAATTAATTTCGACTCTAAATCGATTCTAAAACTCAGTTCGGAAGAATGACAAAAAATACACGTATTTTTGGTATTATTAGGAGCGGTTATAAAACAAGTTTCTGCTCATACAAAAACTCTGCTAGGCTTAAAGAGGGCTCATCAATAATGCGGATAAGTTCCGCCCACTCTAGTAGGGATGTTAGATGTTATAAAAATCGATATTATCCAAACGATTAATCGTAAATCGATTTATGACGGTATAATTGAATTTGACTCTATTGAAAAACTATTTGCCATTGCTTAACATATTTTGTCAAAGAGAGAGAAAATTATTAACGAGATGGCAATTTATTAGAAAAATAATATAAGAAACCTACATAGCTTGATGTCTAAGCTAAAGTATTTACGTGTTTGTACCGCAATTCCTGAAACTTATATTCACACACTCTCACACCCATGATCTCCGAAGAGGTAGGCATTATTCCGTCCCATGATGTGATAGGGGGCGAAGCCTATCTGCATATCGGGCACAAATTCCAGACTCCGGGCTGATACTGAATAGAAAAACCAAATATCACTTTGCCCGACCCGGGAATCGAACCCGAGACCTCAGCTTTGCGACTGCTTTACGACTGTACCGTAATACAACTACGCCACCGAGGCAGTCAAATTTATATTCCGATTTCAAAAACATATAAATCGATTCAAATTGATTTAACATCGATATAAAATCAAACTTAGCTCCAAAAAATCTCATTTCCTCAGTCTAGATTCTACGTGAATGGCTAGACGATAATAGTATTTTCAGGTACGTAATACGGCCGTCTGATAAAATAGCCCGCATGCCCCCGCGGTGTAATTAATCTAACTAACGATGGTACAGTATACTTTGTTAAAATAAGACGTTTAATGTTTGGTTTTACTTGTACTAGAGAACCATTTGTTCTACAGAATAAATATTTGTGGAAGTTTATGAGGATGTTTGGATGTTTGTCAAACATTTGGCCCAAAGATGGACACGTATTTGAGTGGTAAAATTTTAAACAGACTAATCTTTCACAGCTACGCACAAACGTACAAGTTCAATTGCGGAGATGGTAGTTGTACCAAAATAAGAAATAGCGGTTGAATTTTGTACTGTTTAAGATTGGTTACGGACATGTTTGATTTATTTTTGTTTTAGCTTTTTATTAAATATCAAATCCTGAAAACAAAAATGTATGGCCATGTTTGAAATGCAATGACATATTTAACAAACACAGAACTAAAGTGCACGTAGATAGCATCCAGTGTATTTACCATGTCATGAAACCTTGCTTACTTTTTCTATCCCACAAATTCACTTTCAAATAAGGTCCAAATTTGATCAATTGCTTTGTCATACAGACATAAATTAGTCAAACTTTTTATCAACCGTTGAAAATTTTAATTAACCATTCGTATTAACATTGTCGGGGTATTTGAATGTCTCGGTTGTTAATAATCGCACAGTAACACACTAACACAATTAAGCGATTAGGGTGTATGTACACGATGCTTTTAAATGGGCATAAATTGCATTAAACTGCCAACCCGCACTAGGCCAGCGTGGTGGACTAAGGCCTAAACCCTCTCAGTAGTAGAGGAGGCCCGTGCTCAGCAGCGGGCAGTATATAATACAGGGCTGGTATGATGAAGGCGCAATAAACGCAGTCCGAAACTGGAGTATATTTACTACGTTCTAATATTCTGCCATAGTAATCGATATAAAATATTTTTAGTAATCTATATATTTTAACTTTAACTTTTGATTGTATTCTGTATTCCACTTCACAAACTTATTTGAAACATAACTTCCTAATTTAACATTGAAGTTAGCATTATCAGTTACGTTTAGTTAATTTTACCTTTGTTATCTCGTTAACATTTATATTAATTCCGGAACACAAGTTTTTGGGTTATAATTATGCTAAAAACCTTCAAACATTTCTATATATAATGTGTACACGATTATAACCTGTGTGTGTAATAAACAAAATAAAATATAATAAGATATAGCAGTAAATCATAAATATGGCCACCTTTAACTGTCTTCTCGATTACCACGGCAGTGTCGTAAGGGGATCAGCCGTGACGTCTAGCGAAGATGAATAATTATCTCTCGTAAGTTAAAAACAATCTTCTAAAATTAATCTAGAATTCAGCTGAAACGTCGATTCAACCGCATCGTAAACGTGCGTTTGGGTAGCATTTAATCTGCTGATTTATACTAACTTACAATATAGAAATTTACGAATCCATACCTCTAGTGATTTTGACTTTTTTGTTGAGATATTGTTCATGATAAATTTTACTAATATTATAAATGCGAAAGTTTGTGAAAATGTTTGTATGTTTGTTAGAAGTAAACGTAGAAACAACTAAACGAATTTGGATGGAATTTGGCACACGGGTAGGTCATGTCCTGGATTAACATATAGGGTACTTTTTATTCCGGTAATTTGCTCTCATGGGAAATAATGGATATTTTAAATCTGATTCTTTAAGTAGATGGCGCTGGCGTTATACTGTTTTAGGGACTTTTGTAGTGGGAAAGGCTTTTCACGCGGACGAAGCCGCGAGCAACACCTAGTATTCTATAAGGCAATACGTAACCTTAAAGATAGACCCTTAGATTTAATAAGGTTCCATTGATACCATTCATATATCTTAAATCTTTAAACGAGCAATTCTTGTATACATATATTCTGAATCTCGGAAACGACTCCAACGATTTTCATGAAATTTAGTATGCAGGCTATTTCGGGGGCGATAAATCTATATAGTAATGATTCATTTTTAGAAAATGTCGGTTTATCCGTGTTTTCAGTAATTCAACTTAAACATTAACTAAAAATATGTCTCTTCCTGACATCTATTGCCGAGTAATAAAACTACTCCAGTAGATTGCGTTTTTAAGCACATAAACTGAAAAATATGACTCTAACTGCTTTAACGACACTACAACACTAAACTACTGCAGCAGGTGGCGTTGTTAAGAAATGAGTGTTTGGTTCGAGGTTAGACCAAGAAAATCAATTGTTTACTTATAAAAATATTATTCATATTTCATTAGTATGTAATTATATTTAAATACATAATTTCAAAAAAACACAATTTACCAAAAAAACATTCCGGGCAAAGCTCGGTCATCCAGGTACTTACTGAAACTTTAAAACGAGCTACAATTGCGCTACTTACATGCATTTTATAACGTTTATTCACGCTAATTTCGATACTAGCTCAAAAAATATACCATGGACGTTAAAGCGTGTCGATATTTCCTCTAAAACATGTGTACAGCCCCTAAGAGCGATATTTGACTAACCTTTATTAATATAGTTCCATGGAGGTCGTGATAGGTCCCACCACTGTGTCACGGTGCCATCCCAATTCGCCTACCAGCCCAATCGATTACATCTGCTGAGTAAATTAAACATGTCTGAAGGGTGAATAGGGTAATCTATTATGTGTTTGTTTTATGTACAGTATTACAATTGTAATAACGTCTTGAACGTTGTTGAGCGAACTCCGAGTGAACTGCAAAGTTCGATTCTTAGTTCACTGCTGTGGGATTAAAACTGAGTTACACTAGGGACGATAGCCTAGTTGGGAATGGAACGGTCTGCCGAAACAATGTCCGGAGGTTCAAAACCCAAGGCACACACCTCTGACTTTTCGAAGTTACGTGTGTATTGTTTATTAATTATCGTTCGTTTTAACGTTGAAGGAAAACATCATGAGGAAACCTACACCTCAGAATTCCCCATTAGAATTTCGATGGTATGTGAAGTCTGCCAACCCGCACTAGGCCAGCGTGGTGGACTAAGGCCTAACCCCTCTCACTAGTAGAGGAGGTCCGTGCTCAGCAGTGGGCAGTATATAATACAGGGCTGGTATGGTACGGTATGGTACACTAGGGAAACTATTGGTGGTACGAGATATCTTGTATCCGCCCGGATAGCTACCACCGTACTTAAGGTGTTAAAATTCAGTGGCCCACGTAAGTGTGTCGCGTTCCAGGATCAGCCTGTGTATATCTGGGTCTAAGAGGCAGGCATAATCTCTTTATCTGGACTTCTCTCCGCTTGCCATCAGGTTCTATGGGGTCACAATGCGATGCCCGTAAAAAAAAAGAGACTAAGATGCTGCTGAGGATACCAGGTATATTTAGTACCTAACTAGATAACTTGTGAAAAATTGGCCATAGAAGATACTTGCGCCGTGTTCAAGGTAAACATCCAATGGGACGTGTCATCATAATTACTGCGAATGTCGAAGGACCTACATCTCTTCATTATTGAAATTATGTTTTTGATTATACCTACTTATTACACTACAGATTAAATAATCATCATCATTTACAAACTGCCAAAAGTGGCCCATATCCAACGTACTAAATAATAAGACACTCAAGGCACTTTGCAGTTCCACAAAAATCCAACCCATTTACGAACACAATCAAAACAAATTCACTCATCACTGCACTACATCAAATAAGGGATCAAACATCTCACAATCCCACATTTTATACGAGATGATAGCTTTGAAAGACCTAATTCGTTGAGAAATTCGAGTGGATGCCGCAAGGAGCCATGTTAATATCGGGCGCGGCTATATATCTGAAGTGCGGCCTCAGACAGAGATCCCCTGGGCAGGGACGGGCATTCCGTATCGCATCCCTTCTTTGAGATTGCCCTTAGTGCCGGACATAGGTTTGTATAGGACAGACAGCTTGTTGGCTGGTAAACTTAAGAAATATTAGGAAAAATCGAATATGGAATTACTGACATTAAGCGGTTATAACACCGGCCTGCAAGCTAATAAGTGAGTCAAATCTTAAACGTCCATAAACCCAAGCCTTTTTTTTTTTAATGGCATTTGTGTTCACATTTTGCCAATGTCAAGTTTGATTTGTCTATTTTATTATCTGTAGTATGTCGAAGTAAAGCAGTGGCTACCTTACCAAGACTTTATCGAGGAGTTTTGGCGGCAACAAAAAAACACTTGATTAGCACAATTATTTCAATTCACTTCATTTGAGCTCTTTAATAGAACTATATTGGATAATATACCACCATAATTATGCAATATAACACTAAGTATCACCAAAATAATGAATTAAAACAAGAGCACCTCATGACACTTCCAAGTTCCCGCCAAAACTCAACCCAAGCCTTAAATAGCAGAAATAAGCTTTAGAAAAAGACGAAGGAGTTTTGGCCTCCGGAAATTCATTAAACGAAACGTGAGTGAGAGTCGGACAGGTTTCTATCCTGGTGGAGCCCACCAATTTCTGCTGTAGACAAATCTGTTCATAGATTATCACTGCCTCTTTATTTATGACTGCAATTAAATGAATGCCATAAGAAGAATAGCTTTAGTAGAGGTTAATTTCCCTCGTGGAGTCAAAAAAAATACTAAACAACTTATATTTTTCTAATAGAATAACGTACTGGTGGTAGGTCTCCCATATGTAAGATTCCGTCTGGGTGGGTACCACCGCAATGTATATTTCTATCGCCAAGCAGCAGTGTGCATGCACTGTTGTGTTTCGGTTTGAAGGATGTTGTAGCCAGTGTAACTACTGGACATAATGAGACTTAACATCTTATGTCTCCCGATGACGAGCGCAGTGTAATGCCACGCAGTACTTTGTAACTCAAGGTGCTGGATGGTGTTGCTACTGTTTATGGGTGGTCGTATCGCTTACCATCAGGCGAACGGCATGCTTGTCTCGTCATTCAATGCCATAAAAAAAAGTAAATGTTCATCTTACAAATGAAGCTTTAAAACCTGCAAATGAAAACCCAAATCTTCTTAAATTACAGACGATAATAACGTATTCTAATTGTAATAATCCAAACTGTTCAAGTAATTGTGTATTTTACTCTATGTTAAACAAAGTTTGAATTAGCATTACTCAGATTAAACGCAAACAAAGCAATTTCACATTGGGAAGTTTGTTCTTAAACACTCACGAATACTGAAGTAATACGATATTTCTTACGTCAAAAATTATTTTTTAATACATCAATGATTAAACACCATTGAATTACACAGGTTTTATATTCAAATTAGCTGATCCGGCAAACGTTGTTTTGCCATATAAATTCTTTTTAGACATTATTTTAGTAAAAAAAAATGAAGACGCATTGATCAGTTACCGACCGGGGTTAAAAGTTGTTAAATTACTAATATCTCTGTTAAAAAATGATGGAAGAAGGCAGAAAATTTAGGGTTGTGTGAATTTTTTAATGCCACATCATAAAAAAATCTGTCCGAAAAATAAAAATAAAAATTTGTGGTGAGCCACCCTTATAACTTAGGGGGATGAAAAATAGATAACAACAGACCTACCAAGCGTGAATATAAAATCTCATCAAAATCGGTTCAGCCGTTTCGGAGGAGTATGGTAACAAACACTGTGGCACGAAATTTTTATATATATATAGGTATAGCTAAGGCATCCTCTGCTCTGAGATAATCATCACCATCATTAGGTACATGATGTCCACTGCTGAACATAGGCCTCCACTAAAGATTTCCAGACGGACCTGACACTGCATCCAGCGTGTTCCTGCGTCCTTTTTCAAGTCGTCTGTCCACCTTGCAAGTAACATGTTTATGATTGAATAAATTTATTAAGTACAAGAAAATTCATCCTATTATAAACGTGAAAGTTTGTAAGAATGTATGTATATATGTTACTCTTTCACGCAAAAACTACTGAACGGATTTCGATGAAATTTGGCAAACGGATAAATCATATCCTGGATTAACATATAGGCTACTATTATCCCGGAAAAATATAAAGTGGGATGTTTATCCCGGGTAAACTTATTCACGCGGGCGGAGCCGCGGGCAAAAGCTGGTATAATATAAACTAGTTATTAGAAAGCATTTTATGTAGGTAATCAAAATGAATGCAGACGACATTTATGCTAGAAGTAATTAAATTTGTGTTCTTTAATTCTCATTGCTTTGAAGACAACTGAATCCTATTTTTAAAATATCATACACTTTCTAACACAATACAGATTGCTCATTCCGGGAGTCCGTGTGTCACGCATAGTGTACTAAGATAAGAACCGTCGAAGAAATTGAAGTAATATCGTCAGTTGTTACTTGTTTGCGGATAAACAGAAGGATATCCGAGCATCGGCATTCACCACTCCCGTTCCATTTCCATGATGGACTTGGTAATCTCGTGTAGTACGTAATGTGGCAGATATCGGATTTTTGTCGGATATGTTTTTTCTTTTTGCATTTTTTTAGTAACTTTAGTTTATAAATGGAATAAACTGCTGAAACGTTTGCTTATCCATTCATAACTCCAAGAAACTTCTGACGTATTTAATTAACTTGTGTATTGTTTGTTATAACTCATTGTCAATAGCTTTGAAATGATAGGCTATACTCAACATTTTAAGTATTGTAAATATAAATGAAAATCAATGGTCTTACTACGGGGAATGCTCAATCAAGCGTACTAGAAGAAACTTAGTAGGGCGAACCCTGGAGAGGTTGACTCTACATGGAAAGAAAATTATCAAATATGCAGTGGAATCCGCTTAGAGTACTCCACATATATTGACACACACACACGCCTTTTATCCCCGAAGGGGTAGGCAGAGGTGCAACTAGTGCACCCACTTTTCGTCGTGCGTATTCCGTCCCATGATATGATAGGGGGCGAACCTAACCTCATATCAGGCACAAATTCCAGACTCCGGGCTGATACAGAGTAAAAAAACCTAATATCACTTTGCTTTGTTTCGAATTAATGACATTGTTTATATCTGTTTTGGGCACTAAAGGACATTACGAAAAAAATTATTTGTGTGACGTCCGTTTACCACGTGATTTT
The DNA here is from genome assembly GCA_947568825.1 of Sphinx pinastri. Classification (NCBI taxonomy): domain Eukaryota; kingdom Metazoa; phylum Arthropoda; class Insecta; order Lepidoptera; family Sphingidae; genus Sphinx; species Sphinx pinastri. The sequence continues at coordinate 12,645,712 of OX387636.1, read as the reverse complement.
CATAGCCCTTCGATGTCATTGAAAGCGGATTCTACTGAATTGCAAGAATAATCATTTGGAAAGTATCATGTCTACCAACGCTCACATAGTAGACGAAATCTATACTAATATTATAAAGCTGAAGAGTTTGTTTGAACGCGCTAATATCAGGAACTACTGGACCATATTTAAAAATTATTTCACTAATAGGAACATTGCTCCTAAGTACTATAGGCTACTTTTTATCCCGGAAAAACTTTCCCACACGGTCGGAACCGCGCGCAAAAGCTATGTTTTAATAAAAACTATAATTAACAATGTGGACAGACGACTTGATTAAGGTTGCACGAACCCGCTGGATGCAGGCCGAATTTGACAGGTCTGTCTGGAAATCTTTGGGGGAAGCCTATGTTCAGCAGCGGACGTCGTGTAGCTGATGATGATGATAATTAATAATACCTACCTAATCGGCTTTACATCGATTGATGTCTAACTAAAGTTCATCTTAACGAAGTTACGACTCTGTAGGGGTCGGAAGTTCAAACTTCTATGGTTTGACCGTTATCTGCGTAATCCAGGCGACAAAAACTTTTTGGCAGATCCGATTATATTTTGGCAACCGATGTTTAAAATATATTATTGTTAGAAACTTGAAACGATTTTGATTTAAATAAAAATATCTACAGCGGCGATAGCCTAGTTGGGAGTGTAACGGACTGCCGAGACGAATGTCCGCAGGTTCAAAACCCAAGGGCACGCACCTCTGACTTTTCTAAAAAGTTATGTGTATATTCTTCGTGAATTATCGCTCGCTTTAACGGTGAAGGAAAACATCGTGAGGAAACCTGCATATCTGAGAAATTCTCTATAGGAATTTCGAAGGTATGTGAAGTCTGCCAACCCGCAGTAGGCCAGCGTGGAGGACTTAAGGCCTAAACCCTCTCAGTTGTAGAGGAGGCCCGTGCTCAGCAGTGGGCAGTATATAATACAGGGCTGATTGCATTGCATTGTATATCTACCACTGATTTTAAAGCAATACAGAGATATAGGACACTACGACTGAGCCAAGACTGAGACCGAAGTCCAGCACGAATGAGCCTGTACATCGATACGGCACCCTTTTTATACACCCAACTGTCACTTCCGCTACTAGTTTGATATCACAAATACCCTCACAAAACGTTTTATCCAACAGTATTCTATTTATCAATAATCATTCGCTTTAACAGTGAAACATCATGAGAACACCTGAGAACTTTGAAAGTATGTGCAATCTGCCAAAACCCTAGGCCATTTTTTGGTATCAATCTGGTAACGGGTAGTATACTATATTAATACCATCCCTGTAGGCTGTATTATATACTGCCCACTGCACGGGCCTCCTCTACTACTAAGAGGGTTAAGGCCTTAGTCCACCACGCCGACCTAGTGCGGGTTGGCAGACTTCACATACCTTAGAAATTCAGAGAATGTGCCTAGCATAGTATGTGTCTGTCTACAATTTATATAGACCCCAGTCCGCTTACCACGAGGTGCAGTGGATCACATTCCCGTGCCTATATAAAAGAATAGCTGTACAATATCTTTCCAACCTCTGTGGACCGACATGGCTCATACTATGAGACGAGTAGCTTATTCCTGTCGTCATGCAATGCAATGCAATCATTCTTATATTATACAAATCGGTCCAGTAGTTTCGGGGCCTTTTTTTTTATTACATTAAATGACGAGACGAGCATGCCGTTCGCCCGATGGTAAGCGATACGACCACCTATATACAGTAGCAACACCATCCAGCACCTTGAGTTACAGAATACTGTGTGGCATTCCACTGCGCTCGTCATCCTGAGACATAACATGTTGTCTTTTTTTTTTTTTTTTTTTTTCGCGGGGTAAAAACGCGTTATCGCTACCACCACTGGGGGGTGAGTGGAACGGTTATGTTGGTTTCACACATACCTGAGAATTCTTCATAAGAATTTGGAGGGTATGTGAAGTCTGCCAACCCGCACTAGGCCAGCGTGGTGGACTAAGGGCTTACCCCTGTCAGTAGTACAGGAGGCCCGTGCTCAGCAGTGTGCAAATCTTTTCTCTTTATAATATTAGTATAGATACTGTCCACTGCTGAGCACGGGCCTCCTCTACTACTGAGAGGGTTAGGCCTTAGTCCACCACGCTGGCCTAGAAACTGCTCCTCTCGTCATACAATTACAAAAACAGTACGTTCATTCTCATGAAATTCTTTAATAAGAAAGAGTGTATCGTTCAGATCGGTTTAGTATTACAAACACTTGGAACTTTTCATTGTACTAGTATTTAGTTAAGACTTGGTGTTGCCCGCGGCTCCACCCTCTAGAAAAAAATCTTGGTTAAACATCCAACTGTGTACTTTAGTAGAATAAAAAGTACACACATCAGGCTTTTCTATAGGCAAAGATGCAATTGCAGCACTCATTTTTTGTTGCGTGTGTTTATGATGTGATAGGGGGGAGCCAATTGCCATATCGGGCACGAATTCCAAATTACAGGTCGATATTGCGAAGAAAAATCCATATCACTTTGGTTGACCCGAGATTCAAACCTGAGACCTTCGAGTGGATGTCGTACCGCAGGGAATACACCACAGAGGTAATAAAAATAGCATATAAACTAATCCAGGGTATGGTCTACTTCTATTAAATTAATTAATTCTTCTATTCTTCTACTTCTACTTCTACTAAACTATGGAACCAATTGCCGCCAGCAGCATTTCCGGACAGATACGACCTGGCGACCTTCAAAAAAAGAGCGTATTCCCACCTAAAAGGCCGGCAACGCATCTCTGTGCCCCCTGGTATTGCAGATGTTCATGGGCGGCGGTGATCACTTACCATCAGGTGAACCGTATGCTCGTTTGCCCCCTATACCATAAAAAAATATATATTAGAGATACACATTCATACTCACTCAAAACTAGTATCACTTAGCCCGACCCGGGGATCGAACCCTAGAAATCAGCATTACAGTCGCACCGTAATACAACCACGCTACCGAGCCAATCCAATATTTCCAATAATCCAATATTTTTATCCAGGTATTTCTTTTACAAATTACATTCAAATCTGTTCCGCAGTTTCGCGTAGGAAGTTTCGAGTGAATTATTATTATTGTATCTCATGTCGTCTTTATCAGTCACGTCACTCGATATTGTTCTACAAATCCTAATTATGTTTGTCAAACGTGGTATACTTGTTTCTATCTTTGTCGAAATCCGATAGCTGAGCACAAAATAATTCAATTAAATAGATATTTTTTTGCTCAGACAGCTCTGTTCTATCTTTTCTCGGAATACTACAAACATTTTTCACTGGAACCGCATATTCATAGATAAAAAACAGTCTAGACGAAACGCTTGAACGTTAGGACGCATAAAAATAGAAAAACATCATTCAAAGATGATTGACAGATAATGCGTGGTATTTCGTTTACCCTTAAACAAGATTGCAAGTCGTACCTACGCTAGGAAAAAAATACCACTAATAAAACTTTGTTTGACACTTTAATTGGTAACCCCTCATTAATGCTATACTCCCGAGTGTCCATATTGGGCCGTAAGACCGGTGAAACCAACCGTTCCACTCCTCCAGTGATGGTAGCGATAACGTGTAATCCCCACAAAAAAACACCATCATTTGATGGCACAGCCCGTAACATAAAAGTGCCAATCAGCCTATCGCCGTCCACTGCTGAACGTAGGCCTCACCAAGTGAGCGCCCACCATCCCGGTCTCGAGCAGCCCGCATCCATCCGCTACCCGCCGCCTTTTCAAGCGGTCCATCGTGCAGCAGGGCGTCCTGCACTACGTCAAAAGTGCCAGTACCGTACAAAAATCATGAATACCTTTTATTGATCAAAGGATCGTGCGAATAAACAAAAAGAACAAAACTTTCAAAGTCGAAAAGTCCACAGTTCCAGTGTCTATCAAATCACTTCAATTTACCCAGAGGCAATAAATGCAAAGAGTTTCGACCTAAACGTTCTTTGCGGATCGAGCGTAATGTACTGAGCCAATCGACATGTCCCGTTTTCTTTTATTCATATGGGTTTTTGAGAACATTTTTATGTTGCAGAGATTCATTGTTAACGCACCGCGGTGATATACTGAGGGTTTAGTGGATTTCATTGTTTTTGTGTATTGTTTTCGAATTCAATGTAAAATGTGTATCGTAACGCCTGTGTTTAGACCTACTGTTCGCGCCTTTTATGATTATACTAGGTGTTGGTCACAGCTTTGTCCGCGTGTAAAGGCTTTCCCGCTACAAAAAATCCTAAAAATGTAGCGATTTATAGCGCCATTCGCCGCCTGTACGATGCCAGCGTCCCCTAATAAAAAAAACTGATCAAAAATTCCCATTATTTCCTATGGTGGTAACTTACAGGGATAGAAAGTGACCTATGTGTTAATCCAGGACATGGTCTCTCCGTGTGCCAAATTTCGTTCAAATCCGTTCAGTTCTTTCTGCGTTTACTTCTAATAATTACTCTGAATTTCGAAGGTATGTGAAGTCTGCCAACCCGCACTAGGCCAGCGTCCACCAGGCCTTAGTCCACACTAAGGCCTAAAACCCTCGCAGTAGTAGAGGAGGCCCGTGCTCAGCAGTGGGCAGTATATAATACAGGGCTGGTATGGTTACTTCTAATAAACATCTAAACATCCAAAAAGACGAACCATCCCACATTTTCACATTCGCATTTATAATATTACTAAGAAGTAAGTTAAGATTAGACGCCCAATGATGAGATTAGCTAGATAGTACCACGAATGTCTAAATAGTAGCTTTATCACTGAACTTACTACTAATTACTGTTACTGGTGGTCTCTCATATGTAAGATTCCGTCTGGGTGGGTACCACCGCAATATCTATTTCTACCGCCAAGCAGCAGTGTGCATGCACTGTTGTGTTAGGTTTGAAGGACATTGTAGCCAGTGTAACTACTGGACATAATTTCTGCTACTTTACAACATATATCTTTATGACATAGCGGATTGTTTTTAATATTCGCAACATCTTTTATATGCAGACGACAACATTTTTGCCGAATAAAGACCATTGCGGACTGCCTTCAGCTCCAATCAGATTTAGATAGACTAACAACATATTATCATAATAATAGAATTAACGTTAACACACAGAAATGCCAAAAAATTACATTCACTAGAAACAAACAGTGTATAGACCATAACTACTGTTTATGTAATGAAATCATACCTAAATCATCTCAAGTCAGAGACTTGGGTATCATACTTGATGAAAAATTCACTTTCAGTGCACACATCGATCACAATATTAGTAAAGCCTATAGGTCACTTGGATTTGTAATACGTAATTCTACACCATTCAAAGACATTAACTGTCTTAAAATGCTTTATTTCTGCTACGTAAGAAGCGTATTAGAATTTTCGAGTCCAATTTGGCGACCCTTTTTTAAAACCTATATTGACGATATAGAAAATATTCAAATCAAATTTATGAAATATCTCAATTACAAGGAAAAAAAAATCAATTTAACATATGAAGAGTCTTGCTATCATCATAAAATAAGCACCTTAGAGGATAGGCGCCAATTAACTGATATGTTGTTCCTGTTTGATGTAATTAACAATAAATTTGATAGTCCAGAAATACTGGCAAAACTAAATTTTAAAGTAACCAACAAACGTCTCAGACACACTCCCTTATTGTCTGTTCCATCGGCCAAAACGAAATATCTGAAAATGTCTCTTTTTTTTCGTATACCAGATATTTTTAACACCGAGTTTTCCTCACTAGACCCTTTCAATACCACCCGACACTCCTATAAAAAAACACATACTAATGGCTATGCTACAAAAAAAGGCATTACCATTTCAATCATAAGATCTCATATGAAATGGTCATAGCGTCCTTTGGTAGTCACCTTTAATTTTTTAATTTTAAACATAATCAAACATGTATTTACGCACGCACTCAACACACACACACACACACACATATTCATATCTATAGATCCTTTGTAACATTTTTTGTGTCTACTTTCGCTAATTAATTTGTATAAGAATGTGTACTTCGTAATTGGCGTATAGTATCTGTTATTTCTTATTTTAGTTTATTGTGTAAAATTTGTCAGCTGTGAAGGACCAATAAATAAATAAATAAAATAAATAAATAAATAATTTATTTTGTTCATGGAAAGCTTACAGACTTATAGAAAATAATAAAGTCAATTTAGCATTAGGTTAAGATTAAGTTGCTAATTACAAGCTTTCACCTATGACGAATAATATGTGAAGTGTGTATGTAAAATAATGAGGCTTAACATCTTATGTCTCAGGATGACGAGCGCAGTGGAATGCCACACAGTACTTTATAACTCAAGGTGCTGGATGGTGTTACTACTGTTTATGGGTGGTCGTATCGCTTACCATCAGGCGAACGGCATGCTCGTCTAGTCATTCAATAGATAATAAAAAAAAAAACATTGACTTAAAAAGCTTTGCATTTTGAACTGCAGTCATCCCAACTCCTGAACCATCCTAGTAAAGTAAATATATTTGTAAATGTGATCAGATGTTCGTTTCCACATCACGCACAAACCACTGATTACATTTTGAAGTAAAATGGTAAACTGATAGATCAAATATTAAATTAAACAACTATAGCCATTTTTAGGTAAAATGTAGTTGGGTAGGTATGTATGTACCTATCTATTATTTAATACACAAGAAATCTCAGCGGAACGTTTTTTAGGAAATTACTCATGCAGACGGTGTCGCATGCAGAAGCTAGTCAGATAAATAATTTACTCCTTTATTTTAGTATAATTGTACATTATCAAACTCACAAACGAAAACTTCGTGAGTTTAACAATTTGTGATATAGACATCCCACGCAACGCCTCAAGTAATCTCCGGACAACGTCTTTATCAGATTTTCAGTCAATTGGACGCAGTTTACAAAAAGGTCCAATCTATAATATTTCTTGTGTATTCTTATTATAATATTTTAATTTTCTATTTAAATTCAATACTTAGATGTTTCAAGCACGATTTTCCCAAAACTTTATTATTTAAGTATGAGGTCTATCTCGGTGGTACACTTGTAGTTTTGTGTCCGTGTAACGACTTTCGCTCTGAGGTCTCGGGTTTGAATCCCGGGTTGCGCAGTGTTATTGTTAATCCAGGACATAATCTACCCGTGTGCCAAATTTCATCGAAATCCGTTCAGTAGTTTTTGCGTGAAAGAGTAACAAACATCCATACATCCAGACATCCATACATCCATACTTACAAACTTTCGCGTTTATAATATTATATAGTAGGTTATAGTTTTGGTGTAGCAAAATACATTCAATCTGGGAACCAAACGAAGCGCCATAGAATCCATCTTTGAATCAAACCAAGCCCTAACATAAGCTATTTCATTCAAGCGCGCAATATGCATATTTCACATAGGAGTGAAATACGTACCTGTTCCAAGAATCGCTAATCTTCCCCTATTCCTTCTAATTCCCTCACGGAATAGAATTTCGTTAGCATATTATGCCGATTCGTATGCCGGTCCGAAAGAGCTGTGACGACCTTATTCTGATATTAATTTACTCGAGCAAAATGTCGTCTAAGGGTTATTAGAAGTTTGAAGTTTGTATTAAAGTAAGGGGTATTTTATTTAATCAGCAGAAACTGATAAGAAACGAATCATTATAGATGTAAAGGTGTTTAATGTTAATGCAGTCACTATAAATGTTGATAGGTAATTGATTAGATAGCACTTTATAACAAAGTTGTTGAATAGGTGCTTCCATAAACACTAACTAAAATAACTGTCTTGGTTTTGCATGACATTTTGTGTTGAAAGAACTGTTACGAGACTTGACGTTTTTTTACATTGTGTGTTTCTTATGGGATTCACTATTCATTACAGCAAACTGCAATATCGTTCTAGCATCGTATCGCGTGTAAATTCCAGAATACCCCGTCCAACCCAGTCGGAACTCATTAAATTTTCAACCGTTACCCGTTCCGAACAAGTCTGTGCAAGCGAATTATTAATTAATCCAAATACGTGTACCAAAACTCATTTTTCTTAATCCGTTCGGATACCTACGTTTTCACATTTATTATATGATTACTCGTGCAAATGTCCTTTTGCGAGAACTCGGTCCAACAAATTTATTATACATGACAATGACAACCTTATTATAATTTATGCCCTCTTACGTTTTGGACATTACCATACCATACCATACCAGCCCTGTATTATAAACTGCTCACTGCTGAGCACGAACCTCCTCTACTACTGAGAGGGTTTAGGCCTAAACCCTCTCAGTAGTAGAAGAGGCTAGGTCTACGCTGGCCTAGTGCGGGTTGACAGACGCCACATACCTTCGAAATTCTTATAGAGAACTTCTCAGGTATGCAGGTTTCCTCACAATGTTTTTCCTTCACCGTTAAAGCGATTTTAGATATTATCATATTATCAATAATTATAACTGAATGAACTTTGAGTTAAACTTAAACTGTACTAGTTTACTGGTTTCCGTATTAAAAAGTTAATTCCACATCTAAGCAACAGCTGAGCAAAATCTGTGTTTTCACAAAATACCCCAGTTTTTAAAACAACAATTGAACGCGCTGCAACATCTGTCGAAGGTTATTTTTATATCATTTAGTTCTAAACTACATATTTCCTCGGAACAGACAACGCTCGCCATAAAAACTCGATTAGGTGGAAGCTAAATCCCTCGACACAGTAAATTGATAAAGCGAAAGGTAAATCCGAAATATTTTTGTTTCGTGTAGTCTGGGATGTTATCCGCTATCTATTATTATAGAATAGGCCATGTTGTTTCATCTGTGGTCAAGTATAGTGGACGGTTTTATTATACTGGACGAACGTGCAGTGCCTTCGCCTCGCTGTGAATTCCCTAGCAATTCGCTACTTCGACAAAAGCCTTAACTATAACTGACCACGCGAGACACAACCCGGCCTTAGACTTCTCCTTTTAACATTTGAAGAGAAGATAGTAGACCCACTATTTTCTGCCTTATTTTAGGACTTAAAAATTCGTAATGATAGATTTAAATATAATTTTATATCTAAGTTGTAGATCGAAAAATCGTCTTAAACTAACAGCTTGTCGTAGCATTTCGCTTGTTTCGCGTGTAAATTAGACAATGAAATGGCATCTTCATACCTAGATGGTCTCTACCAAATCGTATTATTTACTGTTGCATATAAAATATTTTCGAATTCCTACTATTGCCACTTTTACTATAATTTTATTTGAAAGTTTTTGGAGATGTTTGTAGATTTTATAAAACTCAACACAAATTAAAAAAAGCTTCTATTTATTAGTTGTATTTTCTATAAAAGCATGTTTTAGTTTAAAATATTGAATTGTCATCAGTTCTTGATAAGTATGCCAAATTTCGATTTAATCCGACGTTTTGAAGGGGGTCAAAATCATGTTAAAAATTTCCGTTACATACGTCTGAAGCTAATAAAAGCGTGTTAACAACGTATATGGCTGTAATTTTACACGCAGACCAAGTCCTGGTTTTTCTTTTATACGGACACGGAAATATGACCCCACTGCACTTGGTGGTAAGCAGAGTGGAGACCAGATAGAGTGTCGACAGACAAGCGATGATTATCCCTCATCAGTCGACACAATCATGCCGGCTTGTTTGAACCGGATATATACAGGCTGATCCCGGAACGCGACTTACATGGGCCATTAGGGCGGGTTTTACGCCTTGTACGGCGCTCGCTATCCGAAGGGATATCCTACCACCAGCAGGTATGTTTATATATTATACTTGATAACATACCATACCAGCCCTGTATTATATACTGCTAGGATTGCCAAGCGTCCGGATAAAGCCGGACATAGTTAGGCTTTTGAATGCATGTCCGGCCAAACTACGGCTTGTCCGGCTTTGGATAGGCTTTTTACATTTGACCAGTGACTTTAGAGATGCTGCAAAATGCGTAAAATTAAACGGCCATGGAAATAAACTTGGGAACTAAAAAATCGTATTTATAATAAAACACAAAATCCATAATAATTTAGGGCGGCCGGCCTTTTCACCCAAATGTCCGGCCATACTGGCTGGTCTGTCCGGCTATTAGATTTGACGACCTGGCAACCCTATATACTGCCTACTGCTGAGCACGGGCCTCCTCTATAACTGAGAGGGTAAAGGCCTTAGTCCACCACGCTGGCGTAGTGCGGGTTGGCGGACTTCACATACCTTCGTAATTCAGAGAACTTCCCAGGTATGGAGGTTTCCTCAGGATGTTTTCCTTCACCGTTAAAGCCAGCGATAATTCACAAAGTATTTTAAGTATTTTTAGTATTATACTTGATAACTTAATCCGAATAGGTACACGTCGAGACTAAACTTTACCCGTATTCACAAACAAAACTACGAGGACGCTCATTGCGCCCGAACGCAGTGTCAGCAATTTAATAGTTTTCTTTAGCCTTGTTCACCTTGGTTTATCTAACAGCCAACTGGAGCAAAGTTATATGTCAATATTAGCCAATCACAGGGCACCTTTGCCTGCGCACTGCGAAGTCTGTCATACCGAAAACATTGAGAACAGACTTGTCATAGCATTGGGCTGTCTTTAGCTAAGTAAAGTTTGGGAATACAGGCCTTATATTTCAGAAGACTTTCACAGTCAAACAAAAGCCAACCCATTTACATTACTGATCGCACCTCCACTGTTCGCGTGGGAATTGAAAAGAATTGTTATTGTACAGCACCATCGATCTAAGTCTGATATGTGGGATGTTCTACCGCGACCACAACGCAGTGGTCTGAACTGTGATCCTTTGAAACGCATCCCACAGGTCAGGGGTGTATGTAGGTCATAAACTCAATCGGGTACGCAGAGATGTAAAGTAAAATAAGGAAGGCGTTGATAATATTGTATAATACCTGAGTAATTATTGTGTGTGATAGTAATTAACTTACGTAGTAATTTAAACTCTATGTTATTATGGATAACTTCTAAGATAAGCGAATTTTAGATGCTGAAACGAACTGCCAGAAATCGGAATTTATTTTAACCACAGATTATGTAATAGTTACTAATTATATTGAATGTTAACAACTTCTGAACAAAGGTATCATTTGAAAATATGTATCATCATCATCTTCAGCCACATGACGTCCACTGCTGAACATAGGCCTCCCCTAAAAATTTCCAGACGGATCTGTCAAAAGCGGCCTGCGTTTAGCGCTATCCTGCGACCTTTATCACGTCGTCTCTCAGGTCCATGTTGCAGGTGGACGTCCAACGCTGCGCTTGCACTGGCAACTGACCATGTACTGAAATGGGCTCTATAAAAATATATATTTAATCACATTAATATTTCGTTTCTTGCCCCGAATATGATAGTAAGTACGTATTCCTAAAATGAAACTCATCTATACTGTAATTAAAATTTGGAAGTTTGTTTCTCAGTTAATATTGACGGAATCTAAATACCGTATAACATTTTATGGGTTCGAATAAATAATTATTTCATTTAATTTCAGTCACGCCAGAACAGCTGAATAGATCTGGATAAAATTTAGAACAGACATAAATTATAGTCTGAAAGCACATAGGCAAATTTTTTATCCCGGTAAAATATATAGCGGGACTTTTATCCCGGAATAACGTTTGAACGAGCCTCGAGCAAAAACTAGTATTGAATAATCACTAAGAAAACTACCGTAATATCAATGTTGCTAACAATCAAACATTCCAAGCTTGCACGTTAAAGTTCGAGAAAGTTCGAGAACCTTCTTGTAAAGTACTCCTGGTAATTAGCAATGGACTGGTAACAAATCTCCCGCAAACGATCTGCCGAGTAATTACCGTTGTTTAAAGGCTTTATTAACCTACTTTATGGTTTGGCATGGAGGTCGTATGTTTGATTCCCGTATTGCCCCCCTGTAGCACATTATTTGTTAAAAACATTGAGTAGATTTTGTAAAAATTGGTGTTAAAAGCGTCTTCTATCATAGGAGAAAAATATATTCATGAATTGGAGGTGTTGCATTTTTGTTTAGGTCTCTCGTTTGCGAGGGGCCGCCTGGATAGGTAAGTACCACCGCAATGTCTATTTCTTCAGCCAAGCAGCAGTATGCATGCAGTGTTGCATTTCGGTTTGTAGAACATTGTAGGCTTTGTAGCCAGTGTAATTACTGGGCATAATGAGACTTAACATCTAATGTCGCAGGGTGACGAGCGCAGTTGAGTGCCACGTAGTACTTTGTAATTTAAAGTTCTGTGTGGTGTTGCTACTGTTTATGGGCGGTCATATCGCTTATCATCAAGCGAGCAGCATGCTCGTCTCGTCATTAAACTGCAATAAAAAAGTGGATATATGATCATTACATTAGGGAGATTAAACCATACGTGATTCTAATTCTTTGCCGCCTATTTAACAAACCATTCCATACGCTTTTTTCGATTGATCACGAGAACGGTCCAACCACAATGATCCTAAATCTGCTGTTTCATTGTAAAATAATAGCCTTTGCATGATTAAATCTATTTAAGAAAGAAAATTACATAAATATTCCCATTACGTTGATAAGACAATGTTACTAAAGAATGGACTTCGATCTTGGCAATTGTTTGTCATCATATCATGGTGATGACAAAAGCCATAGATTTACTAGATGCTCTTTAACCCTTTTGGGAATAAATACTTGAATATTTAAAATGCAGAAATGTAATGGAAACCGCTTCAATTAAGGATTGAGTTGCATTTCACTCGAGTCCGGGTAACCGATCCCGCGGGAATAAAGATTACCAACTTGTACCCTGAGTTTGAGTGGCAAAGTTTGCCAGTTATTCCTGAAATACTTTTTTTATTTGTATCCTTAAAAGTAGGTAGCTAAGGTTGGTATTTTTTCCATATAGAAATAGCGTTTTTGTTTACTTGTTGGGTCATGATCTCATTGGTTATGAGAAATAAATCAGCGGCCCGGCTCGACCGGTATAGTCCCATTCTCTGAGAAAACAAACAGTAATGTAAAGTGAGAGCTTATTGTTGCTTTTCTTACAATGAGTACAATTTTTCAGAGACCCCCTCACTTCGCTCCCATTCCTTATTCCTCTAATATAGGGTGTTGAACCCCAAATTTCAAAAACTAGGATTATGACTTACAATTCCAGGATAATTCAATTTAAAACCCCAAGACGCTGCTTAAAAACTGTCGAAGACATCCCAGAACACTACAAAAACTAGGACATGTCCTGTGAAAACAGGATTCTCGATTGTAACCAAGCTTTCAGAACTGTAGTCCATGAGCATATCTTTCCGCTTCCCAAAAGCTTAGCATTATTAATAAGTAATCATTTTACCTAATAATGGAATAAAAAGAAAGATCGCTCAAGGTTTACGAGGAAGTTTTTGAAAAAGGAGCACTCATTTCCTATCAGAAAGTAAGACCTAACAAACAACAGCAATCGGTCGAACAAAATATCTTTACACGAGCGAGATTAATGTTGTACGTGTCCAGATAAACTGGAAAGTTCGCAGTCGACAAATGGAAACTTTACTTGCTATGTTTTAATTGGATCTCTTACAATAGTTGCGGTGTTTTTGCTCAAATGAAGAGACTAACGAATGAAGCACGACAAAATCTATAAATATAATAAAACACACACACACACACACACACACACACACAGACAGACACACACACTCATGCCCTTTATGCCCGAAGGAGTAGGCAGAAGCGCAACTAGTGCACCATAGGAGTATATAAGGGGGGTTAAGGGATTCCTGACCTCCCCCCTTAGCTTACAATAAGCCACGCTACGCCACTGACCGCTGACATTTTGGGGATCCGGACCCTTAGCTTCTAAAATGATCGGGCTACCAAACATGTCCACACTCCATATTACGTGATGTTACTCCACATTATACGGTGTCGTAAGGCAAGAACTCACGTCACTAAATTTTTTATCTCGTAGCCCCCCCATTTGAAAGCTATAGCTACTCCCCGTATAGTGCACCCACTTTTCTCCGTGTGTATTTCGTCCCATGATGTGATATGGAGCGAGCATATTATACCATATCTGGCACAAATTCCAGACTCCGGGCTGATACTGAGTAGAAAAATCCAATATCACTTTGCCCGACCCGGGAATCGAAGCTGAGACCTCAGCATTGCAGTTGCACCGTAATACAACTACACCACCTAGGCAGTGAGTATAATAAATCATACATATAAGAAAATAACAGAATCCCGTGTGTCTGTATAATGGAAGAAAAGTAATAGAACACAAATATGTGATTTATTGAATTATTTTCTCTGTGGGTTAAATAAATATGTGATTTATTTTCTCTCTGTTATTCTGTTTCTTTGTTAACGCACATCTCCGAAGCTACTGAACGGATTTGCGTGTAGTTTTCACAAATGGACAGAGTATAATTAGGAGCAGAGCGTTACATTAAAATAGGATATCAGGAAAAGTTACCGTCATTTTAAGATATTCGCAATTTACTTTCAAATCTTTCAGATTCAGATAGATAAGTCTAAGTTCACACAGACGAAGTTGTGCACAACTAGAAAACAATATTGCAACATCATTCAAAACTCTACGAAGCATTGTATTGTACTGCACTGCATTCGGCAAACAAAAGATATTAAACTTCACGCACAAATTAGCTACGAAGTCCTGACCGGAACTCGAGCACACTGCTTTATGTCAGAAATTGCAATGTTACCAAGTATGGTGCCATAGTAATAAAAATACGAACAGATGACATTCATGATGACTGCCTCGGTGGCGTAGTTGTATTACGGTTAAACTGCAATGCGGAGGTCTCGGGTTCGATCCCCGGGTCGGGAAAAGTGATATTGGGTTTTTCTACTCACTATCAGCCCGGAGACTGGAATTCGTGCCCGAATTGGCGATAGGCTCGCCCCCTATCACAAAATGGGACGGAATACGCACGGCGAAAAATGAGTGCACTAGTTGCGACTCTGCCTACCCCTTCAGAGATAAAAGGCGTGGGTGCATGTATGTGACATTCATGAAATTTCCAAAGACTTAAAAAGCAGATACTGCGACAGTTGCAACATTGCTGGTTAATACGTGACCTGCACAACAATAACATGAAATTGTACTCTCAAGACAATATCTACTGTGACCTAAAAATAGCGCTCGACACGGAAGCAAAAGATGCAGGAATATTTGAGTTTTATAACCCACTGTGGAGATGTATTCTAAAGGATATTTAGTAATCAAGGACTAGGCGTAGGCGCCGAAGAAGGCCCCGCGGGTTTTGGTTGGTATGCCGGTGTAGGATGTACATAGTGTTAGGGACTCGGTCCAATGGTCGCTCGGATGATGCTATACTCCCGAGCGTCGGCATTGGGCCGTAAGACTGTGTGAAACCAACATAACCGTTCCATTGACCCCCCAGTGGTGGTAGCGATAACGCGTTTTTCACACGCGATAAAAAAAAAAGGACTAGTGCTTGCACCATAAACTCTTTTATTAACCGACTTTCAAAAAAGGATGTAGTTCTCAATTCTTGTGTTTGTATGTTTTTTTTATGTACAGTCATAAGCATAAATATATATACGTTGACAGCACGGAAATAACATCTACACCAACGATAGTTCAAAATTATTTGTACCAACCAAATGTTATAATTATCTGGTTACACGACGGAGTCATAATTATCCAAACATCAATACATTTGCCGAAAAAGGGATGAAAAATTACTCAATGACTCTTCCAACTATCATAACAGAATACGCATACCTTAGAGATTGAAATAAGTGTATATATCATCAAGTTTTTATACCAGGAGGTGAATAGTAATCATTTTTGTGGTACTAGTATATATAAAGGCGACCGATTTCAGTTATATATTCCACATTTACCCACCGGTTTTGTGTAAAATAGTAAATAAAGTATGTTATTCGAGCTCGCGTATAATATTCCACCAGGACCTGTTTGCTAAAAAGCTAGATTTCTGGAACTCTAACTTTTATTGGTAATATCTATTTATTACTAACAAAAAATAACAAGACCCAACTAATCTTTTTTTTTATTGCATTGCATGACGAGACGAGCATGCCGTTCGCCTGATGGTAAGCGATATGACCACCCATAAACAGTAGCAACACCATCCAGCACCTTGAGTTACAAAGTACTGTGTGGCATTCCACTGCGCTCGTCATCCTGAGACATAAGATGTTAAGTCTCATTATGTCCAGTAGTTATACTGGCTACAATGTCCTTCAAACCGAAACACAACAGTGCATGCACACTGTTGCTTGGCGGTAGAAATAGACATTACGGTGGTACCTACCCAGACGGCCTCTTACATAATGAGAGACCTACCACCAGTAATCCCAATACATAACGAAAAATAGTGATACTGTTTGATTTCGAGAACTTCCCTTCCGCATCTTCAAAGTCCAAGGTCCCATACTAATGAAATTAAAATGGTACCATTTCGTAGCTATATGCAATCTAACATAAAACATAATTAAATTCAAACAGGGGATAATAAATTATCTGGAACTAAGAATAAGCCACATGATGGACTTTCAGTCTCACAATTATTAAATTACAATTAATTAATATTCATCAATCATAAATCACACAAATATTAATTTTTAGTGCGGGAATCGAATCTACGGTATCTTGTTTCAGCCGGCTTATCGCCCACTGCATCACGGATGCTGTCAAAAATTAAAGCGCGCTAAAAACTCTATCCTGAATATAAAGCTGGTTCCCCACTTACGATACAAAACTAAACAAAAATCGCGAAGTGCGGGTGTTAATAGTTTCGTGGGTTGGTGACAGCACTTCGCAACATTCCTCGAACATCGTTTTTCTTTTTTGCCAAGTCGAATGCGAACATGTTACACGTTCCCTTTTATTATGTACTATATGGTATTTAGGCCTTAGCGTGCAATTATAATCATTTACATTTAAATTAATATAATATTATGTATCTTATTCAGATTACTTAACTTAAACTTAGTAAAAGTTGAAAATGTAGTAAATTGATTTTCGTACAGAGATTGTAAACGTTATCTTGTGAGTGTAAAACTGGCCTTATTAAAAGTCATGATGCCTTCGATAATAACTAGCTATTCGCCGCCGGTTACACCCGTGTATTTTTTTCGCTGATGTGTGGCAGCTTAAAACACTATGATAGAGGAAAAGCCGTTTGGTTCAATATTAATATAATATGTTTTTGATTTATAAGCCCTTTTAATTTCTTTGATAGTTTATATTTCATCTAGAAAAGAATGCTACGTGCTCACAAAAGTCCCGTCGTGGGTAAACCATTTTACAAAATTAACGTTGACAGCTACTAAAATTGAAGATGCAAAAAAACATAAAATTAAAGTTTTTTTCCAAATTACAGACAGATATTCTAACCTGTCTTATATGTATGGATTTCTCTAGTACCAATTAATTTAAAAATGAATGTGATTTGAAATACAATTGTCATAGATGCGCAATAATCTAAAAAACAAATGACACGTCTCTTACGTCATGCACGAAAAGACAAAGTAATATTGCTGCTATTCTATTTAACGAATATAGGAACGTCTCAGTCGTGATGTTGCCGGAAATATACGAGTAGGTTTATCAAGACAAAATTTATCTTTACAAAAAATTGGTATTATGCACAGATGTATAATTTGTTTATACACCTGTAGTATTGCGCTTATTTGCTTAACAGTCTTCTTGCTGGATCGTATCGGTTATATCTGTAGGTACTTCTTACAGCATCTTGGGCATCTTCAGGTCCCCATCAATTTCAATTGATCGATTAGGTACTCTCCTACGATTATACACAGCATAGTACTTTAGATTCAGTCACTGCACATTGGCTATTAATGACAGCAGATCGACACAGATTAGCATTATAATTCCTTAATTTAATGTCTCATAGGCTTTATGTTCGAGGGAAAAACCCTCGAACATAAAGCCTATGAGACATTAAATTAAACAAAAAAGACTTATTGTTATTCCCCAAATCTAGCTACCAGATGATCAGGTCGTGATTGAATATTCAACTATAGAAATATTGACTGGGTAGCATAGTTTTAGTGCGATGATGACCATCGTTCTGAGTTTCTGGTTTGATTCTCGATCGGGTAAGGTTTTCTGCTCAGTATTAACCCGAAATCTAGACTGTACCGCTAATTAGCAATAGCCTGACTTCCTCTTACGTGAGACCTGGTATAGCTGGTAATATGTGGGTGTTATACCCCTGTCTACCCCTGGAAAGACGAAAGGCGTTATGCTATCCATATATATATATATATATATAAACCGGTACATAAATGCGATTCAAAACTCAAATCAATCTTCCTTATATCGACTAGTAGCATAAGAATGGTTTCTGCTTACGCCCTGGTATAAAAACTTGATAATATACGTACCTATTCCCATCTCTAAGGTATTGGCATTCTATTGCGGCAGTTGGAAGAATCATTGAGTAATTTCTCATCCCTTTTTCGGCAAATGTATTGATGTTTGGATAATTATGACTCCGTCGTGTAACCAGATAATTATAACATTTGGTTGGTACAAATAAATTTGACTTTTACTTTGGCCCCGATGTTACTGCCGCCTTGGTGGGTACCGATACTTTTGCTTATGACTGTACATATGTATACTGATTTCTCTTAAAATAGTGAGCCTATTTTCGTGGTTCCTTTTTCATTTAGTAAATTAGGGTCTTGAAATGATCCCATTACAAAATATCAAAATTGGCTGTTGAAATCTTTTTAACCTTTAAAAAATTCCCAAAATAGCCGTAGTTAAAATATATAATCCCAGCTCCTTATCTTGTTGTTGAATATGAATCCGACGAGTGAAATACTTCCGGTGCCTTATATACTGCATTCATATTAATATATACTTCAACCGCCTTTTACACTTATGGAGCTTTATATACACCGCCTTTGTCGTTTTATTTGTTCGAATGTTTGTCCCTAATATGTTTAAGTGAGCGACTACATGTCTCAGGATGTCGAGTGCAGTCGAATGCCACACAGTACTTTGTAACTCAAGGTGCTGGATGGTGTTGCTACTGTTTATGGGCGGTTGTATCACTTACCATCAGGCGAACGGCATTCTCGTCTCGTCATTCAATGCCATAAAAAAAAATAAGCATTGTCTAATCTAAACTAATGCGCCAATTTAGCACCGCGCAGACGCCTCAACGCCATTGTGTCTCTAGAATCAGAAGGTATGTGTCTTAAAGCGGTCACTCTTCTACATAGAACAGTGTTTTTCAACCTGTGGTCTCGACTCTCGACCCCCAAGGGGGTCGTTTATTCTAGCACAGAGGGTCGCGGCAAAGCAAATAAAATTACAAAGTAAGGGATGTGTGACGTTTTATCTATATAACAATAAGTGTTAGTTTAGATTTTGATGTCACCTAATGCGCTTAAGTAGGTAATGTTATGTACAGTCAGCAGCATAAGTAGATGAACAAATTCAAAACTTCAAATTGCAGACACACTTTTGTGTTCTTACTATTCTTTTTTTTTTACAAAAATGAAATAAAAGAGATTTACTTTACTTCAAACGAAGATAAACAATGTTTCAGTTTAACTTAACGCGTATATAGGCGATTTGAAATTTTGATTTTGTACAGATACCCTCTCAATTGTAGAGGAGGCCCGTGCTCAGCAGTGGGCAGTATATAATACAGGGCTGGTATGGATGGATGGATGGACAGATATTTATGCTGCTGACTGTACACCGTTGTTGTCAGATACATGGGACAGGATACTGCTTTAATCTGTATGTTATGTAATTTACATGTATTTGACATGGTTGTGCTACAATAAATAAATCCTACTATCCTAATAATATTATAAACGCGAAAGTTTGTAAGAATGTATGGATGTATGTTTGTTACTCTTTCACGCATAACTACTGAACGGATTTCGATGAAATTTGACACACGGGTAGATCATGTCCTGGATTAACACATAGGCTACTTTTATCCCGGGAAATATAAAGCGGGACTTTTATTAGTAAATAATAAATGTAGTTTCTACACTGCAATAAAGATTTTCTACACACTTTCGAGACCTAAATTAGAAGAATGTAAATTACCAGTGGTATTATTTGCCTCTTTTCTCTTACACATCTCGCATATTCAAAAAGGTTGACAATTAATCTAGAAATCTAGAATCATTCTTCTTCAGTCGACACCATCTGGATATCGATAACCTTACCATCACGTGTAGAGGGGTAACATCGCCGAAACCGTTAAAAAAAAGTACGGGTTGCACTCCGGGACTGCCAGCAGAAGTGAAAACATGAACATTAACGTTGTGCATTTTTGAATATTTTGGAATGGTTAGGGAATAATTTCGCACGAATTACTTTATTTATCAGTATGAAAGTACTAGCATTTATGTGGTTAAATACAATATTTATTTATTACAATAGTTATGCCCTCGTGTTGGAATTTAAAATTTATTACCTATTTTGCGAGTATATAAATGAACTGCTCTAAACAAAAGTAAACAAATACTGAATTGTATTTTTTTTTCTCTACATAATGCATTGTATTTTATACCTTGAGCTGATTTTAAAAAGAGCAACTCTAGAGTTTCTTGCCCGTTCTTCTCTAGTGAGAACTGCTTTCCGAACTGGTGGTAGAGTTAATATTGACGGAATCTAAATAATGTATAACATTTTATGGGTTCGAATACATTATTTCATTTCATTTCATATTGCGCTATCGTCATGGATGTATTAAAAAACCCAAGATGCACAGTTTCTTGCAAATAACACATCAATAAGTGTCGTCGATAAGACAAACTAAAATAATCTCTTCCATTTGGAAATCGGTTAAAGAGAAACAAAAATAATGTTACGCTCTTTTGTACTTGTGCCGTACCAACGCTGGGGAAATAAATAAAAATGTACTCGTTTAAGAATTATAGCTTCTACGCATTGTATTTAAGGTTCATATAAGTAAGGGATGATAAAACCTCCTACGCATTTTCGATCAGGGTCACGTGATCCTGACGCGAGTTTAACATTTTATACCCATCCCAAAAAGTGCTCAACGCCGCTAAGGAAGTTTTCACTTCAAAAAATCTGCACCAGCATAATCTTAAAATAAAGCGCATCGTTTATAAAAAAAACCCCCAAACAAATTCCCAAACGATTACTGGAAGCCCCGTATCTGATGTACAATACCGAAGCACAAAAGAATTATGAATGAGAGCAAATCACAAAGGATGCTGATAACGTATCTCACGCTTATTATATTTGGGGTGAGCAGGACAATCCGATTTGCTTGGGTATTTTGCCACGACAATTTACGTAGGCGCTCTGACGTACTTCTTGAAAGTACTAGCGGTTCTCGAAAACAAAACTACGTTGTACTTTGTATTTTTTGACGTAAACGCATCTCTTGGTTGATATTTTACAAGCCCGTTGCATCAACATGCTTTCATTTATATTTGGTGTTCATAATAATCTAGCATTTGCTTGCAGCTCCGTCCAATCGAAAAAGGTTTTCCGAGATAAAAGTCTCGCTTTATTTTTCCCGGATTAAAAAGAAGCCTATATCCTTTCCAAAGGCTCAGACTGTATCCATACACCAAATTTTATCGAAATCTGTTTGGCAATTTTTGAGTTTATCGCATTCAAACAGACAGACAGACACGGCGGGGGAATTTGCAGCTCTATATTGCAATTTACACAAAATCTATGTAAACTATGGAAACATGAGTTTTAATTCTCAGGGTGACGAGCACATTGCTATACCACGCAGTACCATTTATTTAGGACCATAGGGTCCCAAATAAATGGTACTAAAATTAGTACTATTTACATTAGCTGTTTAATACGATAATTTGTCAAATTAAATTTCTTGAAACTTGTGGTTCAGGCCCAAGTCTAGAAATTAATTTAATTTTTAATGTTTTTAGTGGAACAATAGCTCAGGAAATATTGAATTAAATTAACAAAAAAACTGTTCCACTTTTGGTTAACACAAAGCGTATCTTTAGAATAATTGTCACCATTCTGCAATCAATAGGACTTACCTCTCAGTCAACACTGAACCTTGCCACAACGTCATAGAATTAAAATTACAATGCTTCATAGGCCCCAGCTGTCTGAATAGCCTGAAACGAGTCTAGTCTTTTGTCATACGTCCAAACAGATGCAATTTGTATGAATAGGCAAATAGATCTATGATAGGCCAGGCTTAATTTGGAAACTGTATCAAAGGCTATGGTCAAACCCGTTTGCAATGTTATGTTTGTTAATAATCCGCTGTTCTAATACTAGATTCGATATCAAAAGGCTTAACGGAATATAGACCTAAGCTATTCGATATGTAGTTAAACTATATGCTTTTAAATATTGTGATTAGTTTGGAGCAGTGACGTAGCTAGGGGCAGGGTGAGCCATGGCCCCGGAGGGCACATGAAAAAAGGGGCGTAGTATTCCGCAATTTATTTTTAAGTTTACTGGTGGTAGGATTCTCATATGTAAAAGACCGTCTGGGTGGGTACCACCGCAATGTCTATTTCTACCGCCAAGCAGCAGTGTGCATGCACTGTTGTGTTTTGGTTTGAAGGACATTGTAGCCAGTGTAACTACTGGACATAATGAGACTTAACATCTTATGTCTCAGGATGACGAGCGCAGTGGAATGCCACACAGTACTTTGTAAGTCATGGTGCTGGATAGTGTTGCTACTGTTTATGGGTGGTCGTGTCGCTTACCATCAGGCAAAGCACACTACTTTTAGCACACTTTTGTGACCTCCATGATGGACGGCAACGTGGCAGGTAGACCAAAGAGTTCTACAGCTAACTACACTGTTGAATGTCATTGCCTCACACTAATAAATAAACGGAAAACATTTTATCTTTTTCTACTGTTTCTCTATTTGTTCATCTTCAAAACAACTGAACCGATTTTGAATTGAATTATGACAAGTAGAATATTTTTGGCTATATACAAACTTCAATGCAGATAAAGTCGCAAACAAAAACTAGCAATATCCGCCTCACTTGACATTGGAAAAATTGTCCTAAAGGACAGAGCCAGATAGAAAAAAAAAGTAGCAAATAATTAATCCTGTAGCAAATTACAAGACAAAAATAAAACAAGGTGTTATTATTCAAGTTGGGTTTAAAGTCTCTTACATTTACAACTGTAATAAAACTTTTATACCTAGGATTGACAACTAAGCTAGGTCGTTGTAAGTAACAACAGTATACTATATGTATTTGTGACATCAAACTTACTGGCCTGGTATATTTTGTACAAAATTGGATAAATTGCCATACATATTACTGCCTGATAAGTTCCCATTAAGCTATCAAATACTTTATCAGCATGTGGTGAAATCGGCCCACATAATTGTAAATGCGACCAGATAAAAAAAAAATCTTATTAAAGTGAGTTTCTATGGTAAAACTCGTTTTCTCGCATAACGAGGTTATCTCGGCTTTCATTTAAGTTGGAGAAGAAATATGGCTCGTTGAAAACTTGTCGATATTTTTATTTCGTCTGTAGTATCTATTCTTAATAATCGTGAGAATAATGTTTAATTACCCATGGGGGTAAGCAGAGGTATAGCCTGTGCATCTAGGGTTTGCGAAACTTATTTCCTTCTCATGATGTGATAAAGGACAAGCACTTATCATTATAATAAAAATTATTTATTTATAATTAAATAATATACACTTACACTAACAGCAGTGGCGTGCCTAGTGTTTTGGATGAGGGCAAGCCAAAGCAGACCTAAAAAAAAATCGCACCTCCGATACATATAAAATGTGCAACTATAAGAAAGAAAAGCAATATCTAAAAATAAAAATGACTACCCGTACCGGGATTTGAACCAAGGCCTCTAAACAATGTTCGAACCGTGTACGCAATACAACAACGCCATCGAGTCGACTAGTTACCTTTTCGAAATTAGGTACCTTTATTTAAAAAGATTTTGACCCATCGCGACTTCTAAACGAAGCTTTTGTAAAGATAAATTATTTACATAGATTTAACTTGTACCAAGTAATTTTAAAAAAGTAAAAACACTACAATAATCATTATTACTGTCGACGCACAAGTTTTGTTTAGAAATTTTCAAATTTCGTCACAGCTACTGTACCTATTTAATTGGACGAGATAATCAGGTTACAATTCGCTGTTTACCGAAATTATGAAATGAAAATGCATTTAACATATGTTTTTGTGAATTGGAATTACTTTTGATAACACTGATTAATTAAATCATTTTACTAGCCAGATGTATGTACCTACCTATTCCAAACACTTGTTTTGTCCGAGAATAATATGAAACACCAACAATACAACTTAATACGTAGTCGTATAACGTATTAGAGCATCCAATAAGACGATAAGCTTTGTTGTATATTGATCTAAATACCTTTTATGATTCTTCAGACACATTTCGCGCCATTCGCCAGCTCGTTAAAAGTTGTTTTTTCCATCATAACCTAACAAATTTAACTTATTCTCGCCGATAAAAACTTTCACACACTTTAAACTATTACAAGAAATATATTCACTCATCTTTATTGTGCTTAAAAGTTTAAAATAACTCAAAAACCACTTAATAAACACAAATACTTCACAATGTAGATCGCCGGCTCAATCAAAACAAATAACTGATGTTGCCTAGTTGGAATCAAAATTACTCCACAAAATGAATGCTAAAATTGTGAAAAAAACTTATTGATAAATAAAATTATAGTACAATACCTTAAATAATTATAATCAGATATGTAATTTTAATTATATTATCACTAAAATCTTTACATATTCATGATAAATAAAAAATACACATTAAAATAAGCAAAATAATGCAACCATATTAGAGGTAATTCTTTTAATTGGCAACCCTGTATTTTGGTATCTATGGATGCATTAAGCCTGGATTATTTTCTAGTACTGATTGCTATAGAAACTTACTATAGCTATACGTATGTGGTATCAGTTTATCCATTAGTGCGAATGAGAAAAATATGTCGGCGAAAAGCCAGGTAAAATCCAACGAGAGAGAGAGTGATGAGTATATTTTGTGCGCATCTAGCTGTTTTGTATTAAATATGAAATGAGTGTACGGCGCGGATGTGGTTGTGTGTGTGTAGGTGTAGTGGTGTGTCTTTAGGTGCGCTCGAGGCGAACCGGTTCAGCGAACCTTAGCGCGGGAATTTAAAAAATTTAAAGAAAATTATTTCGAAACGTTTTGTTACCGTAAAATGTTGGTCATTGTTTCATATTCGATTTTGAGTACTTAGGTAAATAATTTTAGGGCAAGCCAGGCTTTTCGGCTTCTATGAAAGGACCGCCACTGACTAACAGTATTATAACTAAACATGTAAAAATTCAAAATTACCTAAAATTACCTCTTAAATTTTTTTAGGTTAGGTTAGGTTAGATTTAAAACTTCAAAACACCTTTACACATCAACTTCAATCGATTTCTTGTTTTCTTTATCCAAAATGAAGTAAACCCTTTGAAGTTCATTTAGTGAAGAAAAAATATTTGTTGATAAGGACAACTCACAAACCTTTAAAGTTGATTTGAAATTTTTAATTTGTTCAGCTACTTTTGTGGCTGACTGTACAATAAAGTCCCATTTGAAAATATCACCGCATTGCCTTTTCGTAACGTTAAGCAGACAGTATTTATATTAGATTTAAAATAGATAGCCAAAACATCTGATAGTATACTGAACATAATGAGATTTAAAATTATTTCAGGAATTTTTCTTCGTATACGAGTGTTCTCGACTCATTCATATGGTTCATTTTTTTGCAATTATCATCATCATTATCAGCTACACGACGTCCACAGCTGAACATAGGCCTCCTCTAAAGATTTCCAGACGGACCTGTCAAAAGCGGCCTGCATCCAGCGTGTTCCATTCATCCATCCATTCATGTTTGCAATTATACCATTTTAACTGGAAGCAAATCAGTACAATTGATATATTATGTCATTCTTTAACATTAACAAAGTTATATTTTCGTTTGGATATAATTGTAAAAAACAATTGAGCCAAAATTACTTAAATAGGAAGTAACACCCTCAGAATCAAAAGCCATGCAGAGAGCTATACAAAGAACATCTGATGCCCAAGATAAAGAACAAAATTCAGTACTATGTGTATTCTAGATAGTATGGCAACTATTTATAAGCGACGCTTATCATCAAAGAGATTAAACATCCCAGCAGCCATGCGCCACGCGGAGAACAGAGCGGCCTGCATAGCACTAGTGACAGGAGTTGTTAATAGTGGTCACGACCCTCAGCCTTGAGGAATCGACTAAGAAGAAGATCATCAAGGGATTGGCTTCACCGTCTCGTCATTTACTCAGTTATAGCAACCACCATACAAGGTTTAGAACCCGTTAAGTGGCCCACGTAAGAGAGTGGCGTCCGGGATCAGCTTGTGTACAGTCAGCAGCATAAATATCTGTACAAAACCAAAATTTCAAATCGCCTATATACGCATTAAGTTAAACTGAAATATTTTTTTCTTCGTTTGAAGTAAAGCAAAAATCTTTTATTTTATTTTTGTGAAGAGAAAAACAAGATTAGTAAGAACACAAAAGTATGTAGACAATTTGAAATTTTGCATTTGTTCAGCTACTTATGCTGCTGACTGTACATCCGGTTCAAACAGGCCGGCATAATTGTATCGACTAGCAAGAAGCAATCATCTGTCTTCGTTGCCGTCAGGTGCAGTGGCGTAATTTTACAATGCCCATATAGAAAAATGTATAAAGAAATCTTCTGCAAATCAATAGAAAATATGAACTAAATTCAATACTCAGCAATTCTGGATCTAATTCGCTGGATTATTGCGTTCGATTCAATTTGTAAGTACATAGAACGATTCAAGTCTAGGATTGATAAAACTATTTCAAATCAGAAAAAGATCTACTTAGCGTCGAATCAAATTTTGCTGACAGCGCAAATGCAGCGGGATGTGCAGATTTCGAATCTTGGATTCAAGTAAAAAATAGGAATGCATTTACTATAAACAATCTAGGTTTTAGTCTAGGTGGATAGTTTGTTACACAGGAATAGTTCTTACTGCCTTGACTGACTATCTTGGTGGTGTAGTTGTATTAAGGTATGACTGCAGTACTGAGGTCTCGGATTCGTTTCCCGAATCGGGCCAAAAAAATAAATATAATAATTTGTATCAATGACTATTTATAGCATAATCGTGTAATTCGCGTTTACAAAAGATGTCTGAAAGTGACGGAAACTAAATTACATAATAACTAGATAGAAAGGGACTGAAAAGGTCTATTCATAGGAAATTCTTTTGTCAGCGACAGTTTCAATATTTACTAAGTAGATTAAATTATAAATTACAACATAATATTTGTTTTATTTTTCATTATAATCTTTAAATACTATTAATATGTATTTAAAGATGCTATTATGTAAAGCAATCTTACCACAACTCATGGTTAAATTTTATCAATCCTTTTTTTCGTTGAATTGAACATGTGGTATAAGTATCTTAACGCGAACGATATGCGAAACGACACTTCGCGTGTGGCATCTACTTGAGTATCCTCACTATTATCAAACCACTTTTATTGTAAATGTAATATAATACCAATAATTCAATTAGCAAACAATATTGAATATACAAGTTTACAATATTATTATTATTATTTTTTTTTTTTTTTTTTTTTTTTTTTTTTTTTACTAAGTGTGTGCTATTTTTTTATGAATAAGGCGCTACTTGGCTACCACGTGAACTTATAGGTAAAAACTTATAGTTAAATTTGCAGTAGATATTTTTGCAATCGCTGCTTACCCAACAGCTTTTGAAAATATTATGCTGGCGTGTTTAGTGACCGAATCGACAGAGCTTTTTATATTGTTTACTTGAAAACTATCAATTAGGTTAACCGATACGGACCTAAGCTTCACTTTAAACATACACAGTCAGAGAGGAAAGTTGGAAATGACTTTTTTGGGTGTCTAAAAATTGTAGTCATTTCAGACAACGGGACCATCCACCTAGATCGCACCAGCCCATTTTTATAGTAGATGAAACTGGGTACAATCTGTATATAATATTATATTTATATAGGTATTTAATTAAGAGCATATTAGCAAGTGGCTCGGTGGCGTTTTTGTATTACGGTACGACTGCATTGCTGAGGACTAGGGTTGAATCCCCGGGTCGGGCAAAGTGATATTGAATTTTTCTATGCTGTCTCAGCCCGGAGTCTGGAATTTGTGCCCGATATGGCGATAAGCTCGCCCCCATCACATCATAGGACGAAATACGCACGGCGAAAAGTGAGTGCACTAGTTGCGCCTCTGCCTACCCCTTCGGGGATAAAAGCCGTGAGTATGCGTGCGTAATATTAGCGATCCTGAACTATCCAACATTCATAATTATAATATAACTATTTCACCTAAATTTTCTCATTCCAAGAACTCTACCCTAAAACCCGCATTCACATGTTACAAGGCCTGAAAGCCCCGGACAAACCTCTAAGCAACATAGCCCGTAACTTAAACAATAATGTTTGTGCCCAACCTTTGCCATATATAGGCTGTTGCGGTGTATGACCAAAGCACTCGTCGACAGCTGGAGCTTGGACAAATGTTTGCGCCAATAGCAAACATGGGTACATTGTACTTCAACCGTGGTAAATTAACTCTTGTGCTTATGATGTTTTGAAATTGACAAACCTAGTATTTTGAAGTAAATGTAAAGATTATTAAATTGACGGCCTCGGTGGCGTAGTTGGTTTATATAATTGTTTTTTTATCATAGAGTGGAGCATTGGGAAAACTGTCTAACAAAAATTTTGAGCCTGTTCGTCAGGAACTCATTCTACAGTGAAATAGCATAACACTTATGTAAAATGCATTAGAACATACTTTGATATGATCGTAATGCGCCAATTAGCATATTTTCTTCCAAAGTATTGATTTCTTTACTAAATTTAAGCACAACGAGCTTTGATTTATAATTTTTCTAATAACTTTTGGATAAAAATTTGGTCCTGATTAGATGATCGACCAGAGTCTATAACTAACTATGCCTACTGTTTAATGTCTTTGGTTTTTATAGTGTTTGCGGTATGACTGTCGCTCTAAGGAGTTCGAATCCCGGATTAGGCAAAGTCATATTGGGTTTTTCTTTTCAGTATTAGCCTGAACTCTATAATGTATGCCCGATATGGCGAAAGGCGTGCTCCCTATCATATGCGACAGAATACACACGGCAAAAAGCGGGTGCGCTACTTGCAGCTCTGCCTACCTTGGGGAGTAAAAGACATGAGCGTGAATATATAGCCTTTTTTCTCGGAAAAGTACACAGTGGGACATTTAAGGCAGGAAAGGTCTTCCACCCAGGTAGATCGCGAGCAATACTTCCTACCAGGATAAGCGAAATTTGTTGTAGCGTCGAAGTTCTGGGTAGCCTTTTCACTTCGTAGGGACAACAGACTTGCATCAGATGATATACTTGCTTATCTCAATATGGAGTTCGATAAAAAAATCATAAAGGCAAAGTGGTAAGAACTTATACAGGGTTATTTTGACATTGCGTTATAAAAGAAACCGCATACTCGTATTTGTCTCTGCTAACATTATACCAAAAATCATCCATGGATAACAAATATTTTCACTCAAAATCTCAATTTTACTTTCCTGATTATTGTATTATTTATAGTTTAGTGCGAACATGGCGTGTGCGTGAGTGTTTTTCTGGTTGAAAGTGTAATGTCGCCGCTGCGACGAGTCGTCTTTGAGTAGTAGCAGTGCCATTAGGGCGTGTAAACTTAAAATTACTTTTTCTTCTTCTTCTTCTTCAGCCTTTAGAAGTCCACTGCTGAACATAGGCCGCCCCCAAAGATTTCCAGACCAACCTGTCAGAAGCGGCCTGCATCCAGCGTGTTCCTGCGACCTTTACATGGTCGTCTGTCCACCTTGTAGGAGGACGTTACTTTTTATTGATATTTATTTTGTTCAAAACTTACCCTTTTTTATTTTACATCTATGGTTAAAATAACTCAATGGAAAGTGTTATTTTCAAGGAGATAAGTATGTGGTTTTATTTAGTAACGCAATGTCAAAATGACCCTGTATATCATGCAAAATAGGGCGAAATAACAATATTATAATTTTTCTTTCATATTAGGAGACGTAAATTTATAGAACAATTTATAATATATCAAAATAGCTTATTCGATTTATCTGTCCCTTGGAGATAAAAAGGGTACACAGTGGATATTCATCCATTTTATCCTTTTATAAATATTATGAAAGTTTGTGAATACGAATAAATGCCAATCAGGCATGTGTACCGTTGAATGGATTCTGCTGCCTTTTTGAGTGCCTCGATGGCGTAGTTATATTACGTTCGCGATTACCACTCTGAGGTTCGAATTCGAATCCAGGATGGGGCAAATGTAATAGTGGTTTTTTTTCTGCCCAGTAGCAGCCCGGAGTCTCGAATTTGTGCCCAATGGCATTGAGTGAATGGATTTTTGAAATTTGAATTAACTCCTATGGGACCATTAAAGGTTTGAGTATTTTTAAGGTCCGAGATTACAAAAATCTTTCTCAATACATATTGTAGGGAATGTGACCCCAATTTGATTTAACTTAACACGACTTTGTATTCAGAGTCTATTGTATCTGATGGTAAGTGGAGTGGAGTCAGATTGTGTCTACTGACAATGATTATCTCTCGCCAGTCGACACAATTATGCCGGCCTGTTTGTTAAGGATATACACAGGCTTACTGGTGGTAGGTCTCTCATTATGTAAGAGGCCGTCTGGGTGGGTACCACCGCAATGTCTATTTCTACCGCCAAGCAACAGTGTGCATGCACTGTTGTGTTTCGGTTTGAAGGACATTGTAGCCAGTATAACTACTGGACATAATGAGACTTAACATCTTATGTCTCAGGATGACGAGCGCAGTAGAATGCCACACAGTACTTTGTAAGTCAAGGTGCTGGATGGTGTTGCTACTGTTTATGGGTGGTCGTATCGCTTACCATCAGGCGAACGGCATGCTCGACTCGTCGTTCAATGCAATAAAAAAAAAAGGCAGATCCCGAAACCTGATACTCTTACGTGGGTCACTATGGCAGCTTTTACTATCTTGTGTACGGTAGTCGCTATCCGGGTGGAAAAAAAAGGTGTAGATGCGTTATAAACAATCTCCAAATGGCACACGAAAATTGAGCTAATGAGCACAATCGGCCTTTGTATCCTCACAGAATCTGTTCAAGTTAGACGTCAAAAGAATGTTCGATAAAAATTTCTATATGATTATAATGTTTTTTTTTTTTTTCCTACCTGGCTCTGTCCTTTAGGACAATTTTGCCAATGAGAATTATGATATGCCGTAATTCTTTCACATGTCATATCATAGTTTGTTATTGTAATATTAAATTAACTATGTGTGGGATAATGTGCCGTTTTTGAGAGCCGAGTACAGTATAGGTGCCGTATCTACACATTTTTATTAAAATATCTTTGGGGTGGACACAAAATACATATCCTACCACTAGCAAACACCTCAAACTTTGACTTCAACAATGCATTTCTAAACCGGATATGACACAACTCAAAAATCTAATACAATAAAACAAATAAAGACAATAGGCACAATGACAATAGGCCAGACGCGTCTGGGAGACTGGTGGGGTCCGTGGGCTGGTGATGGTAATGGTGCAGAGTTCCCCGGCATTTGTTAGCACCGGCCGCGAGCGGACGCGGCCCGCGTCTGACTCGGCGATGTATGGCGTGGAGTGCGAGGGATTAACTTTAAACAACTTGTAATTTTTTTTTTTATATTCAGGAAAGTGACCTATTTTTTGCTAGTAGATAAGATTTAGCAGTGGACATCCTAAGACTAATAATAATAATGCTTCATGCACATAAAATCCCGAATAAGGGTTTATATCGATACAAGAAATGTAAAAATATGTGGTAGACATATAAAGATACCTTTAGATGCATCATGTCTACACTCTACAGTAGCTAACTCCATCTGTGAGTGTGTCTTGGGTACTAACTACCACTACCTCTTAGAAAATCGAGAACGAGAGCGTGATGTTGGATTTTGTATGATGAGTAAGATTCAAGGAGGGAAGATTACTTCACATCAAATGTGACGCTCGTTCGTTTGACGGCCTATGCAAAAAGCAAATAATAACGTGTAGTACTTTTTATCGTTATCTACCCAAACTCACCCCTGAAAGTTTGCTACTTCTCATCCGTTTTCTGTAAAATAATGGTACCAATCCAGTTAGCCGGCGCATTTATACCGTAGGTAAGTACATGGCAGCCCGTGGCATCAAACTTAGATTTTCGACAATCCTCATCATCATCATCAGCCACATGACGTCCACTGCTGAACATAGGTCTCCCTTACAGATTTTCGACAATGTATTACACAAAAAACAGTAAAAAATAGTAAAAACTACAAAGCGTATCCCTTGTACCAAAGGCAAACGAATTAGTGAACAATAGAGCGCTGTTGACTGGCAAACTTGCGCGTATAATGCGGAACTTATAACGCCACTGTATGGAGTGTGGCGGCGCCGCTTCCCCCCCCCCCTTCGCCGCCTCCCCTCACCTCTCGCCCCTTCGCAATTGATGTAACCCCCTACATGACCTTACGTGGTTATGGACCAATTAAATTATAGGGTTAAATGATATCTTTTTTAAAATGTCGGCGACCCTGCAGTCAACACCGGGGGAAACCTGCGAATGGGATACTGGAGTCCCCCGGCTTGACGACTGCAGGGGCCTGGGAAGGAAGTGGAATAGGATGATGGAAGGAAAGGTGGGGAAGGGAGAAAGGTTCTTAGGATGGGTGGAAAGGAAAAGGGTGCCAGGAAATGTTCGCGGGCCCTTTTAGGCCTCAATGTGTTATACAACCAAGAGGTATACACACTGACTGTGTGCCTCGGCCCGCGACTAATGTTCCCCCGCGCATGTGCGTGCATTGGGTGTGAAGACCCAAAGCACAAGAATTGCCTCGGGGGGCGGTTAAATGATATCAGGTAATGTTTTCCTATGATGAGTCTTTGCGATTGATTAAAGAGAGGAAAAAGTTGGTTTTAAATGGTCACGCTTGCTAAGGACAGTAATAATAGGGAATTAAGGTTCTGGTTTCGATTACCAGGTTTGGCAAATTTGTTAGTCTTTTACGAACATGGTTCAAACAGGTGGAACAAACAGAATTTGCGTCTGATAAGACAAAAACCGATGCAGGCCACAGGTCCGCCTGGAACTTCATATGACTGATTATGATGATGAGAACAAAAGCCTTGCCCCCTTTCACAGCATGAGACTGACATAAACTCGGCGAAATGTAAGCAAGAATGGCGTTCTACCCTTTGGGATGGAGGACTGGAGGACGTAAGCAAACGCAAAGTCAACGCACACAACCGTTCGTTAACCGACTTCCAAAAGGAGGAGGTTATCAATTCGTTTGTTTGTATTTTTTTTTATGTATGTACACTGATTTCTCTGAAAATTGGGAGCGTATTTCCTTGATTCCTTCTTTATTTAGTCATTTTATTTCAAAGTTAACAAAATTCGCAGACAATTCGGATTGAAGGTAACGCACACCTACTGTGCTAATTACAAAGTTCAAAACCCCATTTCCTTTGCGAAATCAGTTAAAAACAAACTAACAAGATAACTTTGCAGTGATATAAACTCTGCGGCATTTTACCGTTCCTGGGCGCGAATTAGGCGCGGGTACGTGTGCGTTACGTCACGGGACGGGACGTGGGATACAGTGACAATATCTTTGAAGTGTTTCAAATAAGCATGAGTTGCAGGGGACTGGAATTTATTTGCACTTCATACAGATTATGTTAAAGCAGACTTTATGGCTAACATAGTGTTAGGGACTCGGCTCGGCGGCGCGGTGGCTCGATGTTTTCTATCTTTCTTAACGTCGGGTCGTAAGGCACGGTGAACCAAATATAATCGCACAGTTACTGAAGTACATTCTCCGCTAAATAAAAAATAGATTTCTTGGCAAAGGAATTCTGTACCAGTCAACCTGGGGTGGTGAAATTTGTGTTGGATATGGGTTTTCTAACACGAGTTGCCTGGAATTTGATCACAGAGATTAGATCCCCAAAATATATTAACGACTCACAGGCCGGTATAAACTAAGACAAATTCTATCTACTTGTTTACAAAAGTGTGTTACGCTGACCCCATGTTGAAGTAGGGTAGGGGCAGGTGGAAGAAATGACCTCTCGATTAATGAAAATAAGCTCATGCACAAAATGTGACGCTCTGCCTACCCTTTATAGCATGCTGTGTGTAAAGTCTCGTTCATGAACCACAAAATAGCCACTACGCTGTTCTGTAAACCCGTGGAGACCGCACGGACTTCTGCGATTTCGTGACCAAATTCCCGGACCACGTGAGTTATTGACGTTTATTGGTAAATAAAGTTACGGAGAGCAAATTCTGACTTCTGAATAGTTTAAAGATGTAGTTTCAATATATTTTAAAACAATAAATAACCAATCACATTCTTAGAAGCTAATAACCTCAAAGCAAATAACTTAATACTCAAAGACGTTAGTTATAAATACTTACTTTTTTGCTTTGACTTACTACGCAATAGGCGTATAGCTCCGACGATGTAAAGGTTTCTTATTTCCGGAAACACAATGTTTTGCCTAATATTTTGTAAAATCTTCTAAACAATGAAAATACCCGTTAGATTCAATTCAGTTTATTCGAAAATTAAAAAATCAAAAAATAAATAAAAATAAAAAATATTTAATGTTTATTTTTGATATGAGCTTAGGAAATATCTTTAAGACTACAGACACTACAATTTTATTTTTATTAAATTTCTTTTACTACACACGACTTAATTTTTTTTTTTATGGCATTGAATGACGAGACGAGCATGCCGTTCGCCTGATGGTAAGCGATACGACCGCCCATAAACAGCAGCAACACCATCCAGCACCTTGAGTTACAAAGCACTGTGTGGCATACCACTGCGCTCGTCATCCTGAGACATAAGATGTTAAGTCTCACTATGTCCTGTAGTTACACTGGCTACAATGTTCTTCAAACCTAAACACAATGTGCATGCACACTGCTACTTGGCGGTAGAAATAGACATTGCGGTGGTACCCACCCAGACGGCCTCTTACATATGAGAGACCTACCACCAGTAATACCTCTCCGAATATTTATCCTCGCAAATCTAGATTTCAGTGTGACGTCACGTCGGGTGTTGATTACTTACCCTAGCCTATTAGTTTTATTTCAGATAATATATGTAGGCGAGACAAGGACAAATGATGTGCGAGCGGGACAAATACAGAGGTTTCTTCGACGACATATGTAGATGTCAGATTAACGGAAAACCTGAAATACGCCAGAGTTAATTTAAGTTGTAGGTGGATGTACTGTTGTGTGCAAAATGTTTACGATAAAACTATGTAGTAAAACTTACGGCAATACTTTTATCTCTTGTAAGAGTTGTGTTTTATAATGATTGTACTCGGGCTTTCTCTACAAAAGAGAAGGGTAACGTTTCTTTCACCCTACTTCGAAGATCTTCGAAAATATTATATATTCTTAGTTATATAGATTTCTCTTCCGTTATTACTAAAGCCAGCTTATTTTTAAATTGTATAAATTACACTTGAATTTCCCAAAATTATGTTAGATTTGATGATTGTATCCTAAATTATGATGGGACTAAATTTAATACGTACCTCGGATACATTAATTGCCACCTCCTAAGTCCACCTATTAATGCGTATTATTTTCCTTTACAACTATTAATTACAACAGTGCAAATTACTGCACAACAAAGCCTATTCTAGACTCAGCCGGATAATTACCAATTTAATTACTAATATGTACGCTGGTAATTACATTCGGAGACTGCTCAAACTATCTACGAATGGCTTCGTGTATAAATTTACATAGATATATTATACTAGCATTGCGCGCGTCTCCGCCCGCGTGGAAAAGTTTTTCCGGGATAAAAAGTAGCTTATAGCATTCAGTAGTAATGTAGCTTCCTATTAATAAAAGAATTTTCAAAATCGGTCCAGTAGTTCCTGAGATTAGCGCGTTCAAACAAACAAACAAACTCTTCAGCTTTCTATCTAGATTATGAGAAAACTGAAAAACTTCTAGAACAAAAAATATGACATTAGTAGTATGTAGATGCAAATACACAACACACAGACACAAACGCAAGTAGATTACAAATATTGTATTAAATATAATTAACTAATTGCTCACCGGTTATTATTTTTAAAAATATTTAGATATAAGGAAGGAACTCTCTCCTAACATACAGGTATAGGAGATTGTACCACAATGTAATCTGTATCTCTAATTTCTGGTGCTCAATGAAGTTTATAAAGTTTAAAATATACGCAATTGCGACTATAATACAATATTATTTATTGTACGTGCTTATAGATGAACCATCTACTCATATCCAAAAATTTATGTAGAGTTAGTATTTTTGCCTCTTCATAAAGACATTAGTGAGTAGTTTATGTCCAGAGTTCGATTCATAGGTCGAACAGTGTGTTACACACACACGCGCTTTTATCCCCGAAGGTGCGGGGAGCGGCGCAACTAATGCGCCCACTTTTTGCCGTTCGTATTCCGTCCCATGACATGATAGGGGGCGAGCCTATCGCCATATCGGGCACAAATTCCAGACTCTGGGCTGATACGGAAATAACTGAATAGATAAACCCAATATCACTTTGCCCGCCCAGGGATCAAATCCAAAACTTCAGCATTGCAGTCGTACCGTAATACAATACGCCACGTAGGCTGTCAGTATTTTAATTAATTATAAATAAATATTATAATGTCAGCTAGTAACTAATATAGCTCGAAAAGTACTATACCACAGACTTGCAGAAAAATCATATCTGCTAAGCAAAACATTAATGAAAATAATTAGTTCGATGCCTTAAATCAATTAAAAACACTTTATCTATAAGCTAGAACGTTGCCATCTTTACACGACTTTATTGTTCTAATTTTGAAACCGATATCATATCACGTAGTAAACTCACCATTCTGCCATATAACTTGCAACATAAAGAATTATAAACAATTTTCAGTGCGAACATACTTGGCGTTTAACCCGCCGGTGGCGCCCCCTTTTTTTTTTTTTTTTTTTTTTTTCCGCGGAGAAAGTGACTTATTACTACCGCCCAGCCTTCAAGGGGGGCGACTGAGCGGTTATGTTGGGTTCACCGTGCCTTACGACCCGGCGTTGAGCCGCCCGGAGAGATGTAACCATCGGGCGACCGCCGGGCCGAGTCCCTAACCTATGTACAACGCACGGCATACCAACCAAAACTCCGCGGTGGCCATCTTCGGCGCATTAGGGACGGCTGTGGGCTTCCTCTGACGGAAGTGTCTAAGTTGTCGTCCGCAGCCGCCCCTGCGCGGTGCCGCCTAGTGCGGCCCGTCTCCTGTTTGGGGGGGGGGGCTCAGAAGCCCCCGCACACCGAAGGACGCTCTCAGCGTCAACGGCAACGTGAGGCCTACCAGCCACGCTGCCGTCCATCACAGGGATCGCAACAATGTGCTACACAAAATTAAAGACGGACAGCCCCCTGCCGCCCGCCTGCGACCCCCGGTGGCCCCTATTAGTCGCCTTTTACGACAGGCAGGGGATACCGTGGTGGAATTCTCCAAACGCCCCCAATCCACAGGGCGGAAGACGCCGGTCAGTCGTCCACCCGGCGCCTCCTACGTCTTGTCTGGCGGCGGGAGGGATCTCCGCGCCTCCGATCCCTCTCGGCACTCTCCTTCCGCGAGAGGACCACCTCACAGAAGTGTGCCGGTGGCGCCCCCTAGGATTCCGAAAGTCGCTGCAACTTCCCAGCACGTGTGCGCTTGCTTTAAAATTTATTATAATTGTCACATCCTAGAGTCCACAGTTTCTGAATTTCAGTTCTTTATCTTGGATCTTTTAGTTCAGATCTGAGTTTGCTGCATAAGTTGTGAAGAGCATTTATTCTTAATTGGTCCTGGGGCCATAAATGACGCTTTTCTACAAAATGGTAGTTGCCTATATTTGAGTTTGTACATTCTTTATAATGAAAATAATACGAAGAAGAAATTCTTCTGTGAAATCAGTATCAAAATTGGTTGAAAAATAAAGCGGTTATTCATAAATTCATCAATTGAATTATTGTTATGAGCAAAAGTGGGATATCGCGCTCTCTTTCGCACGCATGTGGCTTATGGCCGGTGAAACTCGGTGACGTCACAGTCTGATGTTACTGTTATTTGACAACTACCCCTTCCACCAAATTTCAAAGCTTTATAACTTACTTATTATAGTGCCAATTTAGAAAAATATTTTTCCGCCATATTTTGGATGGTATTTAAGAAAAGTAGCCAACTACTATCGTCAACGCCAATCGCAAACAGAGAAATGTATGGAAATGACATAGCCGTGTGAATGACTTATCGATCATTCGCTTACATTTTTTTATCTATTGGCGTTAACCCTTGTAGAAAAACGTATAGGCTGCGGCCTCTGATTGTATTCGTATCCATTTGAATTGGTATGATTGCTGTATCTATTTTTTATGTCTTATTACAGTTTAAAGGTTATTATGAGATTAATCATTAAGGGACTTACCATATTGTTAGGAAGCAGTGTTATTGTTAAAAAGCTTTGAATTCTGGATAGAGTTTCTGATATCCTTATTAATTTTCATTTCTAAATATGTTAATTAATTTGTATGTATGTGTGATGGTTAAGTCCCAAAGCATGTAGAAATATCAAGGATCACACGAAACAAAACTGGCAAAGTTCTGTAACACAGTGGCCGTGGTATATGACTGGTGGTAGGTCTCTCGTATGCGAGGGGCCGTCCGACTAGGTACCACCGCAATGTTTATATCTACCGCCAAGCAGCAGAGCATGCACTGTTGTGTTCCGGCTTGAAGAACATTGTAGCCAGCGTAATTACTGGGCATTATGAGACGCAACATCTAATAACTCAGTGCCGAGTGCAGTGGGGTGCCACGCAGTACTTTTAAATTAAAAGTTACGTAATATGGTGTTGCTACTTTTTATAGGCGGTCGTGTCACTTCCCATCAGGCAAAGGGCAAGCTCGTCTCGTCATTGAATAGCAGCAACAAAATTTATTATATTATGCTCTTTGAACCGTGGTACCCAGTAGAACCGAAAATACAATAGAACATCGAATCATTATTTGCAATTTGCATGACAAATTCCCACGCTGTACGCAATTACATTCTTGTTTGTCAGCCTCACAAAAACTACTGAAAGCGTTTTATGAAATAACATATTATTCTGTGTGGACGTGAGCTTGAATAATACTTTTTTCATACAAGTTTGTCGAACAAAATTGTAGCTTTTTTGTAGTACAGGTATGGAATATTGCAGATAAATGTCATGTAGGTTTGTAAAGCGTCGTATATTTTGATGATCGTCAGTATTATCCCAGTCTACATAATTATTACTTAAGAAATACATGGCAGAGCATTTACGCTCGTCACCAGTATAAATCTAATAAAGCCCAGTAAATAGCTTAGTGGTAATATACTACTAGAGTTTCTTGCCCGTTCTTCTCTAGTGAGAAATGCTTTCCGAACTAGTGGTAGAGTTAATATTGACGGAATCTAAATAATGTATAACATTTTATGGGTTTGAATAAATTATTTCATTTCATTTCATTTCATTACAAACCAAGACAGTGTTTACAACACACATACATCATTTTTATAACGTTTTTTGGACACTGAAGTAAGTCCATGAATTTTCAATTTACTATTTATCTTGTGGCCTGAGGAACCATAAGACGTCTTTGTAGCCCGTCTAAAAAAAAATCAGAAAACTCCACCCACACATTATAGATTATCTTAGAGTGCAAATAAAAATTACAGGAAAGCTTTCCAAAAACTTGTCTACGCGTAGTGACGCTATCCGACTCATCCGGTATCTATCCGGTCGATCCGGTATTTAAGGAAGTCGTGACGAAGGTTGATCACGGCGCGCGCGAGCGATAAGTCACGCTCTCGATACCGGCCACTATTTGTGTTTTTGCCAGGTTATTATCCGGAACAAACAGTCAGTTCGGATAATTACGGAAGTCTCGAAAAGTCGGTTATTTGTTTTGAAAACGTTTGGGGATTTAAAAGTTGATCGGATTATAACTCTGACATGGTTTGCAGGGGAAAATATTTAAGCTTTAAATAGATTTAGGTTATGCCTCAAATTCGATAAGAAAAAAACGGGAAAAACTCCGTAAATTTAAGGTTCATATTATGTTGCAAGTAGCAACGACCTGGCGCCATCAGGTACATAAATTGTTAAATATATTATCCTTTATTTTACATGTCCCACTGGTGGGGAAGATCTTGAAACTTAATGAAATGACTGTGGCTTTCACTTTAACTACCGCCAGATCTTGTTATAGTAGCTTACATAAAATCCTATAGGTTAGTGCGTAATATGTTAAACGTTTAAACTAAATTAAGAAAGATTTATATAAGTCTGTACTTATGAAATTGCCGTTTAGTATACAGAAAGTTAGTCATTTTTTTATAAATAGTTTTTGAATTCTTTCAATTAAAATATGCACCCATGCCATCGATGCGTTTCTCGCAGCGCAATGGTAATTTTGCAATGCCCTTCTTGAAGAAGTCATGAATACGGGCGCCTAAAAACTCTTCAAAGGCATTTTGTACTGCCTCTCGGGTAATAGAGAAATCCTACAACAGACGGTCGCTAAGCTACAAGGTTGGAAGTTTTGCATATTCCACCGAAACAAATTTATTAACCGAGAGGCAGTACAAAATGCTTTTGAAGAGTTTTTAGACTCCCGTACACCTGAGTTCTTCAAGAAGGGCATTGAAACATTACCACTGCGCTGGCAGAGATGCATCGATAGCATGGGTGCATATTTTGATTGATAGAAATAAAAAATATTTATAAAATGATGACTTTAACTTTCTGTATACTTAACGGCAATTTTATAGGTAAAGATCTAATATTAAGCGGCTCTTTAACAATGTTTCAGAAAATGTTATCCGCCAGTAAACGTACCTATAAGATAGTAAGAGTCTGTTTCACAACTTCTAAGTAAATGCTACTTGTCACATAAATTACAAACCGACCAAATACAAAAGTCACACTCCATTAGTCAGTCATCTACGCCCCCAAAAAAAGGTAATAACATATATAAAAAAATAGAAACACACGAATTGAGAACCTCCTCCTTTTTTGGAAGTCGGTTAATATGATTGCTATCTACATTAGCTGTTTAATATGGTAACTGTCAAATTACTATCCACATTAGCTGTACGGTAACTGTCAAATATAAACTTGAAACAGGCGCTTAATCTGGAATTTACTCTTTTGTTTACCATTCATTTGGGAGTACGACTACTGGAATTGGTTGCCCTAAAATAAAAATAAATAAAATACTTTATTCATCACGTAGGCGAACATAGTTGCACTTATGATAAGTCAAGATACATTAAATAGATTATATTAATAATTAATAATTATATTCGACAATTACCGTTTACTCACACACATCTAAATTCAATAACCAAAGGTTCTAGGGTATATGACCTTATATACCCTATAAAAACTCGTATGAAATAAAATTAAATCTACGAATCTTTATACATATGGCTAGTGGGTCTTCGTAAACGCATCCCCTACGTCCGGACAATCCAATAAGACTGGCCGAAAATACGTTCGCGACACATAAAACTTTCTTTTTGTTTGAAAATCGTATAAACTTTACCTGTGAAGGGATATACATTTGACTGCTCGGGTTATACCTTTGGGTTATACATTACGTATCGCATTTTTTTATTTTTTATTTTTAGTAAAAAGGTACAGACACAGACAACAGATTGAATTTTAAACAAAATTACATTCGTTATATACGTGTAATCTGCCATCTATTTACTACTGTACACAACATTCCAGTTACATAGCTTCGTTATAAAAAAGAGAAGTTGTAATAACTTTAAATACATAATAATTACTAATATAGACAATAAATTTAAATTTAATACAATTTTGAGATTTCAAAAAAGAAAGTAACGTGGCCATATAAATGAATGGTTTGGATATAACTCTAGCATTATCTTGCACTCTTGTTGCATCTGAAATGTTTTTTAAAAGTGTTCAAGCTATCCTGAAACATATCCATCTCCGAACAGACAGTATTATATTGACTACACATTCTAATGAGTGGATTATTTTGTGAGACATTG
This sequence comes from Sphinx pinastri, assembly GCA_947568825.1. Classification (NCBI taxonomy): domain Eukaryota; kingdom Metazoa; phylum Arthropoda; class Insecta; order Lepidoptera; family Sphingidae; genus Sphinx; species Sphinx pinastri. The sequence goes on along the minus strand of OX387636.1, from coordinate 12,603,366 downwards.
TTGTTACTTGCAGCTAAAGTAAACAGTTGTGGTATACGCACAGATCGTGTTGATATTTTGAAATTTAATTGACATAAAAGTTGAGCATCCGTTTTTTTTCTAAAGCTGAAGAACTTTTTAACTCTAATCTAGTACTAACTTGAGCTAAAGGTGCGATTATAAAAATACTACCACACTTCGCGGTCAGCAGTAAAAGTCAATAAAAAAATAAAATAATCTGCATTTATTTTCATGAATTGCTTTATTTGACCCGTTTATCTAATTATTTGACATAACAAAATGCGAAATAGTATTTACGTAATTTAAATTTACTATGTTTATTAGTAAAGAGGTTAAATGATCTGCTCTATTCCAATTCATTTCCACATTATACGTACAAATTTGTGTGTAATCATGAAAAATAACCGCATTATTCCGCCCGGCGTGGCATAAATGTATAAATTTTCAATTCCTCACCGAGTGACGTCTTATTTCAGTATCTTGTGCACTAAGCTTCTTTCCTCGCTGTACCGCGCTACGTTTTATATAAATATAAGCTTTATTGTATGCTTGACTTGGTATTAATACCCGTATTTTATGACCTCAGGATTTTCTTGTTCATTCAAGTATTGTTATATAAAAAATCTAAATAGGGTAGTTGACTACTTTTTTTATATACAACGAGCTTTCGCCCGCAGCTCCGCCCGCGTGAATGAGTTTTCCCGGGATAAAAGTCCCGCTTTATATTTTCCCGGGATAAAAAGTAGCCTATGTGTTAATCGAGGACATAATCTACCCGTGTGCCAAATTTCATCGAAATCCGTTCAATAGTTCTTGCGTGAAAGAGTAACAAACATCCATAGATCCAGACATCCAGATATCCATACATCCATACATCCATACTTACAAACTTTCGCGTTTATAATATTAGTAGGATTATGAAAAATGTCTGCTATTCAAAATTGAATGGAAAAAGATTTTTCAAAATTGGCGCAATAGTAAGTAAGCTTTGAAATTTGGTGGAAGGGGTAGCTGTCAAATAACAGCAATACTAGGTTGTGACGTCACCAAGCGCCGTCGGCCATAACGCTGAGTGCCCGTTTTTTCAACTGTAGTTATCTTTTTGTCAGGGTCTTATTAAACTGGACGCGCTCGCAGCACCTAGAACACTCGAAGCGAGAGCGAGCGCGTCTAGCTTAATAAGACCCTGACAAAAAGATAACTACAGTTGAAAAAACCCGGTCTTAACATCTCGTGTCTCGGGGTGACGAGCGAACTGAAGTACCACGCAGTATTTTGTAATTCAATGTTCTCTTACTACAGTTTATGGGCGGTGGTATAACCATCAGGCGAGCAGCATGCTTGTCTCGTCATCTGCAAAAAAAAAACAAAGTATTAGTATACAGGTAAGTTTATTTTTTATATTTTTCAGAAACCCAATTATACACGGGCGAAGCCGCGCGCACAATCTAGTAATATATAAGATATACACGATAATTAAAGCTATAAATTTAACCTCAGTTAATAAGTAATCGACTAAAAGTTCATATAACTCGATTTAGTTAACTAAAGGCTTCTTTATGACTACGCTAGCAAGTTGAAATTAATAACGTGTGAATTCTGAACTCTAAACTTAGTCAGTAACAATTCGTTAAAAGTTAATTCGTTTTTAATAATTGCCTTTGTATGTTATTCGTATTTAATGCGTTGAAAGTTATTTTTGCTAGTTTTTAGATGTGGCTTCGCTCGCGTAGATCAACGGCGTAAAAGTCATCAAATTAAAATATAATACAGCCAGCTAAACTGAAAGATAATTTGTGTCTCTATTAGTAAGAGCTTTCTAAATCGGATTCAGTAATTTCAGAGATACCCTTACAAACATACTTACAAATTTTACCTTTACGCCAGTTGAAAAGTATGGATAAAGTATAAAATTAATTCAGCTCAATTTAATTTTATTATGTTAAGTTTAAGATCGGCTCATTGGTCTTGAGACAGCTTACACGGGCTGTAAATCGAAGAATCCGAGGTTCAATCTAGGGCAAGAAAAAAAGTAAAGTTTCGGGACACACTTAACCAGCTGAACCACCTTACACGTGGTACAAAACTCATTGCAGTGGCTCATTCTGATGACTACTCCTCCAAAGTCCGTCAGTATACTTTACATCCAATACAAATCGACATAATTCTGGCAACCGATGAGTCTCTGTTTGGTCTGGTTGAACTACAAAGCTCCAGTGTAATTTCTCCATGATAAAAATAGTTACATTGTAGTTTTAAAATAAATGGACTATATTAATTTTAGAGCTGCCACTTATGAATTAAAACAGGCTGTTATTTTACACCACCTATAAATCCAGTCTCAAACATACATACATAGAATCAAGCCATTTCCCGTTTCAGGGGTAGACAGAGGTGTATCACAACCACATTTCGCCAGCTATGTTAGGTTGGGGGCGGGCCTACTGCCATTTTCCGGGCACATTTCCAGACTCCGGACTGATACTAAGTAGAAAAACCCAATATCACTGCCCGACCCGGGATTCGATCCCGCAATCTAAGGACTGCAGTCGTACCGTAACAACTACACCACCGAGGCAGTCAAACATACTTAAACGTTAAAATCTCCCAGATGTTTTAATATGAGTGTAAAAACTTTAAATAACGCCTTATCTCGCTATACCGCAATGGGACTCTCAATTGACAACATTTCAAAATCTAAACGTGCCTAAAACAAAAATACCGTTTCTTAATTTTTCAATTCTGAATACGATTATATTTTTATATATTTTTTTTAATACTTAATTTCGGAGATAAAAAATAAAAACCGAAAAATGATTGATGACGTCACACATACGGTCGAATGAAGTAGTTGCTTGGCTATTCATACTATTTACGTAGATATGTAAGTACTGAGTACTGGGTATATCGTATATCGCCAACTGGATGACAGATTACAAAAGTAGTTGTTGTTGAGTTGTCACTTGTCAGTTTTTTGTATTGCAAATCAAAGGCTATTACGTCTTGAGCCGTATATATGACGTCATTTGGTGCTTACGACGCTTTAGAATAAGACAAAATTCAAAGTGAAAATCATGAATGAAAATATCTGAAGTATGAAAAAAGAAAAAATATGGGTCTCATAATTTTAGATCAAGTATCATATAGTATAAACATTTGAGTATATTGAAAAAATGAAATGTTGTCAATTCTCTTTAAAAGAATTTTCGATGTTGCCGCTCTCCGTGCTTTCTGCAATTTTAAAATCGTTTTACATGCGATTAAAGTTCTTATTGCTGTGTAATAAGGACGCCAGGTGGTGTAATAGTATTCTTGTCACATCCGATGGTGAATTATACGGTCGAGAGGGTAGTTCCAAGCGGAGTGCGACAGCCGACGCGCACCTATTTTATGACGGTCCACTGAAAAATTTCTCACGTTTTGTGAGAAACTAAAATCGATTTCAATTTTACAACGTGCAGGTTTGTTTTTGTAATAAATTTTGTAGCAGTTGATACTTATATTGATAAAGGACCATATGTCGTGTATATAATAGCAAATGTCTTTATTTAAACCGAATGACGAAGTGAGTCAGTTTCTCACCTTTGATTAATTATATACCTAGATAGAGTACGCGCTGCAATGAAACTAAAACAAACAGGCCAAGTTTTCTTAAGCTAGTATGCGCGACAGCTGTCATACGCTATCGCTGCATCATTCTTCGTATCCTTGTGTGCGCGCATAATGATACCAGTTATTACATGGTTTCTATTAAAACGGTGAGAAAATTATATCCATGAAAAACAACAAAAAATAATTCACTCGAACTCATTTAGTGGGGAACAGCTCGCCTCTATTTTTTTCGACATTACATGTTAAGCCTAATATTTTCAATTACATTATATGTTAAGTCTAATAATGACCAGTACCTTAAGAGTCAGTATACGATATTGCCGCGCATGAAAATAGGTATTTATCGGGCGGCGGGAGCAGTGAGCATCACGTGTTTCACGAGTCACAACACGGACAGCCGATGCGTCCGCGTATAACGGTGTTGATACTTGCATTCTGCAACTCTGGCAGCGCGTGGCGCGGTCTGGCGAGCGCGCGAAGTGCATCTCCTAATATACCGCAAGATTTGCGTATTTGTACGACTCTGTTTAGTTATTTATTTGCTAATATATTAATTAAATTTTACGCACACCAATAGTATAAGATGTATAGATTATAGTGCTATTTTTATTTTTAGAAAAAATCACTGATTTTACTTACATTCGGCGTTACTTTTGGACGTATATTCTCGAAAATTTCACGACTTTAACACTTTAATTTTGTATGATTTTACATTGAAAATTAAGAAATTGTCTCGTTTATTTTTTAGGCGACTTTTATAACAATAAACAGTAATTTTCGTTAGTTACTTTAAAGCACGATTTTGGTTGAAAACGGCAACAAGTTTGAGTCTCCGAACAACAAAATTTCTGAAACAGACGTTGGAACTTGGTGAATAGATTGAAATTAAAGAAAGATATGAAAAATGTGGCTCGTTTATTTTATTAGCGTTGAAATAGCCTTTTCGATGATGTATTAGAAATTAATCAGATCAGTTTATTTTTTGAATAATCACGATGAAAAGTTGACTGAAATAGTTGAAATTTCGTATACGGCCTCTTAATTACACGTGAGTCCTTATAAAATAGTACATATTTCCAATTGGTGCCAGAAGCAAGCAATTCGGTGAGCGGCTCCAGGCAGGAAATAAAAAAAATCATCACAATCGGTCCATTCACTTAGGAACTACGACAACAGACATACAGATACACACCTTAAACTTATTAAACCTCTCTTTTTATGTCAGGGGTTAAACAGGTCGCCGATTCCAACAATATCGTAGATTCTACGCTTTGTTGCTAAAAACGGTCCTCAGCTAAGGCACCGCGCGAGGCCCCCTTATTACGCGAGGACCGTTGCCCGGTTCATGTTCGGACGGTGACACCAACTCAGAATTCTTTTCGGGTATTCTCGTTTTAGCAAACGATTTGCAGCAATCTAGAGAAAATCCTGGTTGTTATTAATATTCATAAATAGGTAGACATTTGCCTCATAACGAATCGAATATTTTTTTTAATGTTATCCGGTCGTACAGGGAAGCCAAAAATGTAGAGACCAAGGAAAAAGATTTATTTTGTCTCTAATAGCGTTATATCAATATATCCACTCTCACAATAATTACTTATTTTCTTTTTATATTACCTATGCTAATTTATGTAGGTAGCTAAGATTATTTTTTTATAAATACAAAACCTTTACTGCCTCGGTGGCGTAGTTGTATTACGGTACGCCTGCAATGCTGAGGTCTCGGGTTCGATCCCCGGGACAGGCAAAATGATATTGAATTTTTCTATTGAGTATCAGCCCGGAGTCTGGAATTTGTGCCCGATATAGCGATAGGCTCGCCCCCTATCTTATCATGGGACGGAATAACGGCGAGAATGGGTGCACTAGTTTCGCCTCTGCCTACCCCTTCGGGGATAAAAGGCGTGGTTGTGTGATGAGACAAAACATTTATAAGTTTCAATCATGAAATGAGTGATTGAAATAATAAAAAAAAAATAAGTGTAACCGCTGATATATAGTTATTTAAAATTATTCATTATTAGTTCCCGTCGCAAATGATTCCATACAAGTTAACCATTAAAACAACTCTAAAAGAATAGCTCCATTAGTAGAGAAAGTTTTCAAGAATGCGGGCAATCGCACTGAGTTTAATGGCCTCAGCTAAGTACCAGCCCGAGTTACGTCAAGCCATTGCCGTAACCAGGATACGAGACACTCAAACAACTCTATCTTAATATATATAAATCTCGTGTCACAATGTTTGTCCTCAATGGACTCCTAAACCACTTAACCGATTATAATAAAATTCGCACACCATGTGCAGTTCGATCCAACTTGAGAGATAGGATAGTTTAAATCTCAAATTATAGTCGCAATTTTAATTTATTGCTAATTATTTGTCTGTTATTATTTGACAGTCACAATTATCTTAACTCCAAATGATTCTAACAGATGTCGATACCTTTCGACTGGGTTGAGTAAGTAATCAATAGATGGCGCTGCTATGGTAAATCTACGAACGTGTCATATAAGCTACATTTTAAGCGGGACTTTTATACCGGGAAAACTCATTCACGCGGGCGGAGCCGCGGGCAAAAGCTAGTACTATAAAATAAACAAGTCGGTATGAATAGATGGATTTACACCTGGGACCATAGATAATATGCGTTTCCACAATCGTTAATGCTAAGAGAAAGGGAAAAGTGTGGGATTGACATATCCTAACTATAAGCCGCGGCCCCCCGAGGCAATTCTTGTGCTCTGGGTCTTCACACCCAATGCACGCCCATGCGCGGGGGGACATTAGTCGCGGGCCGAGGCACACAGTTCAGTGTGTATACCTCTTGGTTGTAAAACACATTGAGGCCTAAAAGGGCCCGCTTGTTAAGAGTTACTTTTGGAACATCACTAGTAGTCTACACATCACTAGTGGACGCCAATATGGCGATACCGGTCTATTGTGCGTAATAATGTATAAATTAGAGTTTTGGCGGGAACTTGGTAGTGTCATGAGGTGCTCTTGTTTTAATTCATTATTTTGGTGATACTTAGTGTTATATTGCATAATTATGGTGGTATATTATCCAATATAGTTCTATTAAAGGGCTCAAATGAAGTGAATTGAAATAACTGTGCTAGTCAAGTGTTTGTTTTGTTGCCGCCAAAACTCCTCGATAAAGTCTTGGTAAGGTAGCCACTGATTTACTTCGACATAGTACTACTACTACTGAGGATAACAAAGAAACAATATTATATATGTAACTTACAAAAACTTTGACACTGGCAGATGCGCAAACCGCGCTTTGCCAAAGAGAAAAAAAAATGTATAAATTAAAATAAACTGATAAAAGTAGTACAAGCCTAAGTATATTTTACTCTTTGTGCACAACTCAAACCGCAACAGGTTATGGGCCCAGGCACACCCAAAACCAGACAGATCCAGCCAGGACTCTTAAAACCAGACCGCACATGTAGGAGTAATATACTACGCAGTACGTACGCACAATTGAAATAAGGAATAAATATACAAGTGGTCAAAAACAAATATAATACATAAAAGTATAAAACCAGTAATACAAGAAAAAAGGGAGACCAGCTATATTCCACGAAACGAAGAACGTGTATAATCAAGTACATAAAGATGGCCGACGATATTAAAATAGAAAAATTAACAAACAGTGAGAGTTTCCTGCTATGGAAATTCGAAATGAACATATATATCAAAGCATTAAAATTAGAAGAAGTGATGTCGCACACAAAAAGCGAGGATAAAATCACTGATCGTGACGCCAAAGACGCCAAGGTACAAAGGTTAATCATAAGTCCCATCGACCGTAAATTAAAAGGACACATTCTAGGATGTAAAACAGCCTTGGAAATGTTTAGTAAATTATGTCAAATATTTGAAGGCTCCGAGGAGAGAAATAAAACTACATTACTACAAGATTTTTTCAACTTCAAAAATGCGAATAAACCATTATCTACTATTATAACAGAAATATAAAATTTGAGGCTCCGTCTAAATAACTTAGGACAACATATAACTGATGAGGTGGTCATATCTAAAATATTAACATGCTTGCCGAATAATTTGAACCATTTTATAACGGCATGGGAATCAGCTCCAGACGACCAAAAAACACTTACAAATTTAACGAATAGACTCTTAAATGAAGAAAACCGTTTAACAGAAAATAAAGATAAACAAGTTGCATTTAAAGCCGAAAAGAAAAACCATAATTATTTAAAGTGTTTCAAATGTAATAAACTAGGACATCTAAAAAAGGAATGTAAAATGTGTGGTATATGTAAGAAGTACAACCACACAGAAAATGAATGTAAATTTAAATTCAAGAAATGCAATATATGCAAGAAAAGTAACCATAAAGAAGAAAATTGTTTTTTTAAAGACAAAGAAAGAAAAAAGGATACAAGCATTTTTATCAAAACAAGGAAATATAACAGAAAATTTAAGTTTTATTGTAGACTCTGGCTGTACATCTCACATGACAAATAACATTGATATATTAAATAAGTTTGAAGAACGAAATTCAATTGTTTCTGTAGCAAATGATAATACAATACAAGTAAAAGGTCAAGGAACAGTAAGTGGCACAGACTTTAAACTAAATAATACACTTTTTATACCTGAGCTCGCTCAAAATTTATTATCAGTTAATGCAGTCACAGAAAATAGTGGTACAGTTGTGTTCACAAAAGATAAAGTAAAAATCTATAAAAATTCAAATCTAATAATACAAGGAAAAAAGGAAAATGGATTATTCATAGTAAATATGCAGAAAAATGTAGAAGAAGGTAAATCACTATTAATAAAAGAAAATGGAACAGCTTTAGAATGGCACAGAAGACTCGGACATCCTGGAAAAAGAGCACTAGAAACAATTTCAAAGGCAACGGAAGGTATTAATGTACTAGGAACAAAAACTTTAGAAGAATGTGAAATATGTATACAGGCAAAACAACATAGACTACCTTTTAACACAATTAGAAACAGAGCGGGAAGACTCTTAGAAATTATACATACTGATGTCTGTGGACCCTTTGAAATACCTACACATGATGGATATAATTATCTACTCACAGTGATCGACGACTACAGCAATTTCATAAAACTATACCTATTGAGACAAAAGAGTGAAGTAAAGGAAAATATTATAAATTATATAGAAGAAACGGAAAGAGAAACTAAAGAAAAGGTATCATGCATACAATGTGACAATGGAGGAGAATAGCGGAGTTTTACCTACCAATAAAACTCATATTATGTCCGGAGCCTTATTCAAGGCCTTTAAACAACATTTGAGATGACGTACTTCCGTTTTGTGCCGGATATTGCTTGTGAATTTCGAAATTCGATGAGTAAATCAGAGTGGGGGACTTCCGGTTGTCGAGTTTACCGGGTGACGCTCAGCCATTTTCTTCATTGTGTCTCAAATAGCTTAAAATTGCTTAAAAAGAAATATATTAATACCAGGCAGAATTTACTGTAAGGCCTTGAATAAGGCTCCGGACATAATATGAGTTTTATTGGTAGGTAAAACTCCGCTATTATGTCCTTCCGCCGTTATTCAAGGCCTTTAAACAACATTTGAGACATTGTTTGTTTTCGCCTGGTAAACGAGACGCCAATGTGATAATTTTAAGACTTAAGCCATTAATATAATTACAATAATAATAAAATATAAAGAACTATATTAATTATTACCACATACCACAGAGAATAAATTGTCTACAGATCGATAATTGAAAAAATATTACACATAATAGTTATTACTTATTACCTACGGTAATGGCTCAAACCGAGGCGCAAAAGAAATACTTCTATACCTTTAAAATCAAAAATATGATCTGATATGAAATAATAATGTTCTGAAATATGATTTGAGATATGAATCTCAAATTAGTCCAAACCAGTAATTTATCTATAGCTTCCATACCTTACCATACCCTGAAAGCCACAACGGATCTAACAATTCTAGGAGATTCACAGCTTCTCGCAAAAACTGATTTTGATGAAACCCCGATTACAGTTCAGAAAGCCGCTTTAGCTGTTCCACGTGCGATAAATTCATTATCTAAAGTAGTTTCAGATTTTAATCATACTAATTGCTAAGCAATTTTCTTAGATATATTGGCCTACAGGATCAGCTGTAAGACTTTCTAGGTTTGAAAGCAATTTCCGACGTAATTGGGCACATTCTGAATCTGCTATGGAGTTTATAGAATCTACTTTATAGAAGAAAACAAGTTTCTTTACTAACTTTCTGTATAGAAATCGTTCAAAGCATATATAAAAATCATATGCACTATGCAGCTTGATAAAAATTTTGTTTAAACACTTCCATAAATTTTGTTTGTTAAAATAAATGTAAAGTAAATACGTAGTTAGTAAATTTGTGCAACTAGGGTATGTGAGCTAAGTTTCACATGGTCAGTACTATAAAGCAGTCTAAATAACAGATTTATGAACTAAAAGTTCTGTTAATAACTTTTCAAGTAGAAGTTATTATCTGAACCTGAATGGTTTGTTGCATGCAAATCCCACACATGATCTCGCCGGTTCCAATAATTATAATTACTGAGGGTAGATTTTTTTGCTACCCTGATCGTAATCATATCTTTGGTTGCTCATGCCTTGAATACAGCTTACGATTTAAATCCACCCCAATTTAGATTTAAATCTGTCACCTTAAATTGTGGAAAACATTTTTATAGATTTGTCATACTACTTAGACTGGGAATGGTGAAAGTCGGTCCTATTGCAAGCACGGATTTTCAAGCTAAGGCCACTTAGGTGCTACAAGCGTAGCTTCTCTAAGTAATCTGTAGGTGCTACGCATTACGATAGTTACACACACGCCTTTTGCTCGATTGAGATCCATGAGCACTTACATCATCCGATTTGGAGATGAATAAATAAATAAAATTGAATTAGCAATTGTCAACACTTACATAGGTTACTTGTCTATGACATGTATCCGGGTTAAACACGTCTTATCTACCTCCGGAAAAACCCCATTTCGGAAATTAGACTGTGATGTGAGATTATATGAGAATGTTTCAGAACTGATATCTGAAGGATACAAAGTACCAATTCCGCCTTCGTTCCTTAGATACGCCACAACAAATTAGTTATCTCATTGCAGTAACACTGATGAATGTATTGGTTAGCATATCTTTGTTTTGAATTAAAATGACCCACTTCAGTTACCCAATCGCCTCATTTAAAACTCATTTAATTCTGCTTCGCAGCCGCTGTCGGCGCAGTTTGTTCTAAGAAAGTGTGACTAATGGGGTAAAGTAGAGAATACTTTAAGCAGTTCACCACCCCCTACTTGAGTTCCCTGATTACTAGAATCGAGAGGAGAGATTTCTTTTATGATTTTTGTAGTTACTAAAATAACTAAACGATAGTTAATAATTCGATCCAGTGGGTCCTACAGTGTACATGACAACAAAAGCAGAGTGCAATTCAAAGTCCCGATGGGGATGTAAATTTCTCGATGCGATACCGCTTAATATTTCAGCAATTTTGATTTCATAATTTGTATGCTCTACGCTTTATTTACTGGCAATTAGACACTTATCCCAATCTAGGCCGAGATAGTGTATAGATGTCTGGAAAACCAGCATAAATTTTATCCCAGGGAAGTGAGTAACTAGCTGTAACATGTTTTAACTGCAACAAATATTATCTTTCACTTTTGTTTCCGTAGTTTTAAATAATATATGGTTCAAATAAAGATTTATTTATTTATCAAACTTAGTAAAGTTCGTAGTTGTGAAATTGAATTATAGCCTGTTCTTTGTGGATTAGCTTTGAGCTGTCTCAGAAAGCAATTATTCGATCAGAAAAACGTATAAATACGAATACTTTGTTCTCTCAGTATCTTGGCAGTCCAATTAGAAAGGAAGCAAACACTTTGAGTGCTGTTGCCAGCCCAAAATACAAACAGGTAATAAGTTGATCTCTGTAAATCAACCGCATGAAACATCGACGAGATTGTGGTACAGGTACGTTGTAGTATGCCTGTGCTACGTCGATTTTATCCTTGTTTAACATACATTGACTGTAACACCACAAATCAACTAAACAATAGTTTAATTGTATAAAAGAAGATTTTGAAGAAATCAAATTTTTTTTTTTTTTTTTTTTTAATAATATGCAAAGATTTCTTTGTCAATACTTTCACTACTTGAGCGCATTGTAATAGCTCGCAAACCCTGCAATTTTTTCAAACATTTATTTGTCAATTCTAAATCAATAAAGCCATCTAATCGATTGAGTAAAAAGTCTGGAAAAACGACGGGTTGCGTGACATTTCGTTACCCTTACAAATTGTTGAAAGTCGAAACGCATGGCCCGTAGACACGGCATGGACTCAGTTTGTTTCAGGAGTTAGTCTTAAATATTTTCTAACATTTATTTCAGCATTTGATTCAATTGAGTAGTTGAACCGGATAAATTATGAACTCAGGTTAGTTGAGCCAGAAGTTCGAAAGGGATCTTATCAACCTGTAAATATTTTCAGTAAAGGGCTGGGTGCGCCTTTTCAAGTTAAATTTGAATATTCCATCAATCTGCTCTTCTGAAATATCTCGATAAAGAAAACTTTTCTCTACCCGATGTACCAGGTTGGCGGTGTTTTCAGATAAACATATTGGAAAATATAGAATTTGTAAAGAATTGTGCTCCAAGCAGAGATTAAATGCAATCACCATTCGTTATAATTTGCCCAGGCCATATACTTAATCATAATTAGGATAAATTCCGTAATATAGCTATAATCTATTTGATTAATTGTTAATATAGCAAACGGTGCCGTGGGGCGACCAGTTTGACAATACTTTTAATATCTTTGGTAATTGTTATATAGCAAACGGTGCCGTGGGGCGACCGGTTTGACAATACTTTTAATATCTTTGAGTAATTGTTATATAGCAAACGGTGCCGTGGGGCGACCGGTTTGACAATACTTTTAATATCTTTGAGTAATTGTTATATAGCAAACGGTGCCGTGGGGCGACCGGTTTGACAATACTTTTAATATCTTTGAGTAATTGTTATATAGCAAACGGCGCCGTGGGGCGACCGGTTTGACTAAAATGTATAAAATAATAATAATTTGGATCTACGTTACACAACCTGAGAACCAGTTACTCTCTTCTCTTGTCCAGAGAAGTGTGGCTTATAAAATTTAAAAGCAAAACTCATTTCGTTAGGTAATTATTTTAGATAAATTTCATAATAATAGTTTAAATGCTATTGAGAGGCATTTAAGATTATAGACTTCTTAAAATAGGTAGCCTAATAAGTCACATGCAAGGGCTGGCTCGGCGGGCTCCTCATATTTCCAGAACAAACATTTGCCAAACTATCCGAAAGTAAAATATTGTAATCTGTTTAAAAATTGTAAATGCTCTTGCGAAGCATTTTAGATTGTAGGCTCCTTAAAATAAGTAGCCTAATACACTCGCAAGCAAGGGCTGGCTAGGCAGGCTCCTCATATTTCCAGAATAAACATTTGCCCAATTTTTCGAAAGTAAAAAATTGTAATCTGTTTAATAATTATAAATGCTCTTGCGAGACATTTTAGATTGTAGGGTCCTTAATTTGGGCACCCAAAAATTAAAAAATCGAGCGAAGGGGCCGACTCGGCGGGCACCTCATTATTGAGATCCAATTATTTTCAGCATAACACATGGCACACTATAGAGTGGCCCTGGAGGCGGGTAGCACTAAATAATTAATTTCACTGACCTGCTAAGGAAGATATATCAAACCTTTACACTCCTTACGGGTAATTTCTGAAGAATCACTATTCGAAGCGTATTTACTTAGCGCTGTCGAGTTGACGGTGTCATCACACCACCAACAGCAACACTTGGAGCTGCTGTAGAAAAACCGTCTTCGCTTGGCGAAGAAGACGAATCATAATTTTCCAAAATTATATTTAAAAAATACTATAGAAAACTCATTTTGTACGAAACGATCTTCTGAAAATACAACCATCTATTTATCTACTTATGTAAATAAGTCTGCAATTAAATAGGTAAATTTATAAGAAAATTTTACTGAATATAATTATACGAACGCTAACAGCGTTAGATGTTATCGGCACAAAATCAAAGACGCCAAATGAAGAAAATGGCTGAGCGTCACCCGGTAAACTCGACAACCGGAAGTCCCCCACTCTGATTTACTCATCGAATTTCGAAATTCACAAGCAATATCCGGCACAAAACGGAAGTACGTCATCTCAAATGTTGTTTAAAGGCCTTGAATAACGGCGGAAGGACATAATATACCAGTAATGCTCTTAAAGAATGGTGCAAACAAAAAGGGATTAAGTTGGATTACACAGTGCCTTATATCCCTCAATTGAATGGCAAGGCAGAACGATTAAATTGGACACTTCAAGAAAAGACCAGAGCATTGTTATTTGATTCAAAGTTAGAAAAAGAGATGTGGGGTGAAGCCATGTATTGCGCTGCTTACATCACAAATAGATTACCAAGTGAATCACTAAACCAGAAAACACCATTTGAACTATGGTATCGCAAAATACCAAATATTGCAAATATACAAAGATTTGGATGTGTTGTTTATGCTAAACAGCTACAAGCAAATTTAAAGAAGCTAGATTCCAGAAGTAAAAGACTCTTAATGATTGGATACACTAATAATGGATACAGACTTTGGAATGAAAAGGAACGTAAAATAGAAATTGCAAGGGATATTGTTATTATAAATAATGAAGAAATTAATGAAAATGAAAAGAAGGAAATAACTACACCTATAAGACTAGGAAGCACAAATAACTCACAAAATGATACACCGAGTACTATAGAAAATGATGCAGAAGATACTGAACAAACAGTAGAAGAAATTGAACAGGAACAAAATGAGACACAAATAATACAGCAAGAAAGTCACAGCTCTCTAGATATTAACACAGATACAGAAAATTTTGATAATACTAATGGTGAAACAAGTAATATTGAGCAACGGAGAACAAATAGACTAACAAGAAAACCTACTTATCTACGTGACTATGTACTATTAACATATAATGAAGCAATTAACTCTGTGGAAAGCGAAAATTGTAAGAATGCTATAAATTCAGAGAAGGAATCTTTAGATAACAATAATACATGGGAAATAGAAGATATAAAAGAAACAAAAGAGAAAGGAATACTGTACAAGAAAGGAGGCGATATTTCTATATTGGATGCATACTGTGATGCAGACTATGCAAACTGCACTACTTCAAGGCGCAGTAATACAGGTTTTGTAATTATGTCTTCACAAGGACCAATTTCTTGGTGCTCAAAACGCCAACCTATTGTAGCACTGTCATCGACAGAAGCTGAATACATTGCAGCTGCTGATTGCTGTAAAGAAAGCTTATATCTAAAATCATTAATGAGTGAATTAACAGAAGATAAAATTAAGATAGTATTACATGTAGACAATCAAAGTTCAATTCAATTAATTAAAACAGGTTCATTTAAAAGATCAAAACACATTGAAGTTAGATATTATTTTATTCATGAAAATTATATAAAAGGTAACATTAACGTTAAATATTGTCCAACAGACATACAAATTGCAGATATGTTTACTAAACCATTACTGAAAAATAAATTTGAATTTCATTGTATAAAAATAATTAAGTAAAAAACTTGTGTTTGTATACTTTTATAAGGTATGCTTAACATTAACTAATTTGATTAAAATTATGTAGGCAAAAGTAATGTAAACAGGAATAAAGTAATAAATAAAAGAAAATGATAAATGAATAAATAATAATAATAAAAGAAAAAAAAGCTATAACAAAATATAATAGTAAACATTCAAAATGAAAATAATTGTAAAGACAACTAGTGCTGTCCTACTCCTAACATAAAATAAATATTAAAAATATTTTCAGTTCATGAGTAAAGGTAATTTTAAATTTGGTTTTATAAATTGTAAAATTAAGGGAAGGTGTTAAGAGTTACTTTTGGAACATCACTAGTAGTCTACACATCACTAGTGGACGCCAATATGGCGATACCGGTCTATTGTGCGTAATAATGTATAAATTAAAATAAACTAATAAAAGTAGTACAAGCCTAAGTATATTTTACTATTTGTGCACAACTCAAACCGCAACACCGCTAACATTTCCTGGCACCCTCTCTTTCCGCCCATCCCGGGAACCTTCCTCCCGTCCCCCACCTTTCCTTCCATATTCCTCTCCCACGTCCCCTCCAGGCCCCTGCAGTCGTCAAGCCGGGGGACTCCAGTATCCCATTCGCAGGTTTCCCCCGGTGTTGACTGCAGGATCGCCTATCCAAAAAAAAAAGTATAAGCCACGTGGTCAAAGCGAACAAATAATGGAAAAGAATATAAACGTTTGAAACTTGTCTAATGCCTCTGGTATTATCATACACATACAACAAAAAGTGAGTGCTCTTGTTGTACCTCTGCCTACGCCTTCAGGGATAAAGGTTAAAGCATGCATGGCATTATGTGTCTGTGACTGTATATAACATTTAGTAGCCAAATTCCATAGATTAGAATGCGCGATGCTTAGCCCATTCTTGCTCTACCTCTGATAATATTCATTATATTGTGTAAATTGGGAAATAAAAATAAATCACTTTACATATTCAATAAGCTTTATTTATGAATAATCATGTTTTAACGAAGATATTAATCAGATTGAGGTTTTACGTCCACGTCTTCGATATTAGGTACGCTGGAAGTGAGACCAATGAACTCCGATATGTTTTGCCAAGTTGCAGTATCAATGGACAACAGCAAATCCGATTCTAAATAAGCTGCTTCCACTGGAAATGATAAATATAAATACAATTCCCTTAACCCTACAGTCACTTTGCTAACCCCACACTATTATAAGATACGAGTGTTGTCGTAGATAAAACTGCGAGGGGCTTTGGTCCTAGACTACCCATTAATAACATAAAAATAAAAATTAGAGCCACAACTTTAATCATGATTTGCATTTGCATTGCTTTCAATTTTACCATACTCTTGTTCATTGTCGTAAACAGGATAAAACTTTTGTGCAGATAACTAAATAGTACCGCTGTTGCGTGTAAACAAATTAATAATAACTAGTGGTCGTCCAGTGGTCGACATTTGACCCTCGCATTTAATATTTTTGTAACACATTTTACTCATAAATTTTAATTTTCTGCCAAATCCTCCAAATACTCCTCCGTGCAAGAATTGAGCTTAAACAGTGGTACAAAGTCTTTCTTCAACTATTAATATTATATAGATAATACGCGAAACAGTTCTAGCCATAAAAACGGTCAAATCACCTCTCATTTGATTTATGTCGTTTATAATTCTTTTCAACTTGGATAATTCTTTTTCGATTCCTGTTTGAATGTTTTGAATAAAATCTGGATCATCGAAGTCATGGCTGATCTTTAAATCGTCTTTATTTTCCATTGTTGTAAATCTTTTAAAGTAAAAATTATTAGCTAAAACAAATAAAGTATTATAATTGTAAACAATATTTTTTAAAATACGCTATTTAACATTAATTAATTATTTTTATTTTTTTTCTCTTTGGCAAGGCGCGGTTTGCGCATCTGCCAGTGTCAAAGTTTTTAGAAGTTACATACTATATAATATTGTTTCTTTGTTATCCTCAGTAGTAGTAGTACTATGTCGAAGTAAAGCAGTGGCTACCTTACCAAGACTTTATCGAGGAGTTTTGGCGGCAACAAAACAAACACTTGACTAGCACAGTTATTTCAATTCACTTCATTTGAGCCCTTTAATAGAACTATATTGGATAATATACCACCATAATTATGCAATATAACACTAAGTATCACCAAAATAATGAATTAAAACAAGAGCACCTCATGACACTACCAAGTTCCCGCCAAAACCTCTAATTAAAATTTAAATACTAGGTTATAATTTTATTTGGCGCGCTAAACTACAGACAACATGGTTTTTTTTATATTACTACGCACATAGAAAGTTGATGCCTACCTCAAAACAATAAACTTCTTATTAATTTATTCAAAATACAATTAAAACTTTCAACAGCAAACTGTCAAAACAAACGTGAGATAAGAGTTAGGCGTATTACATAATATCGATAGGGCGATATTTTGCAACTGAATTTAATAAATCAAATATCTTACACATATTATAGAACTGCACTGAATTCTACCCTCTCAAAAATGACCATTTTACAGAAAGAGACAAAGTAACTTTTCTGCAGAGTCTAACGTAAGCATTCTTTATGTTTCTAGCCTGAACGCTTGCATATCCAAACATTGTTACGACCCATTCTCTAAGGACATGGATGGCCAAAACACATAAATGCTTTTTTTAAAGCAAAAATGTACCGATTAACATTTATTTTTAGATCTACTGGAACTAGTTTATGGCGAAATAATACCTACCACTAATTGCCTTTTACAAGTCATTACCCCGATTGGTCATTCAATCCGTGTTGATAAATACTGTTCACTATCTCGAACTCATTCGTTCCAAAAGCAGTTCAAAGACTATTTTCTTTAATTATGATGATCAAAACTAGATGGACCGTTCTGAACACCAGACAACGTCAAAATACTCCTCCACGGTTAATGACTTCGCGGCGTAATTTTTTTTTTTTGTGTAGTAGCATTTGGCATCCGGTTTCTATCTTTGTAGTTTCCGACAAGAGTTTTTGAAATAATCTAAATGCTTATTATATAAGTTATACCGTAGTATAATTTCCAGATATATTTTTATAGGATCTAACCCCTTTAGGGAGAGAATTTTCAAAACCTATTTTCTTAGTGCTCTATGCAAAATTTCAATGCATCTAGCTACCGGTTCAAGCTGTATGTGCGTTGTGCCAGCCAGTAATAAGATTTATAAATAAATTAATTTTATTAGTATAACATCGTTAATTTGCATCTACGAACGAGTTAGTATATTTCAAGTGATGAAAGAAATTTTACTACTAAAAATTCTCTTAAATTTAACGACTCTGTCGCGCGACGCAGAAACTCGCCATCGTAAAAGCTGCCTTAAATTTCTGAATTGGGTCAAACACCGCGATACGCGATAGACATTAAAAGTTAAATTATTAACTGTGAAGGAAATGGGAAAACACTTATTTTTTGGGTGATAAAAACTAAGTTTATTGCCGTTTGTAAATATAAAAAAACAGGATCGCAGAATGTAGAGACATAAAGCGCTACGGATTACTATTACGTGTTTTTCTTTTTTTAGATGCAAATTATGGTCATTGTACTACGATTTAATAATAATATTATCATTGTGTACAAGATACAATAATATATTATATTTATTATTTAGCACAAAAACTATGAAACAATTTTTCAAACAGGCGGCCATGTGTGTTATCAGATTTCCCGCCATAACGCCGCTTATTTTTTAAAATTGTGTTGGCAATGAACGAAATGAATACTCTTTCTGTTGAAAATATACAAATATGTATTTTATGAATGCAATGGTATGGAATAGTTAATATTTTTGGCAAAAAAAGCTTTAGATATCTGTTTATCAGAGTGTGAATAATCTACACAGTTTCGAACTACAATAAAAATGTTGGATTTGTTATACAAATATTTTTTAGGCAGATGGATATTGTTATCATTTAATATCATGACTTCGTCAAGACCTGAAAAATCAATGAACATCATTTTCCAAATATGCTTACCAAGTTCTGTCCTGTTCTAGGATAAAAAAAACCTTTAACACGCAAGGATATTTAATGAAGGTAGGTACATAGTTCTTAGACCATCTTATGAGAGAATTTTCTAAATTAGATTCGTAGTTTCGGAAATGAACACTTTCAAACAATATAATGATTTCTTATGTACACGCGAAAGTAAGACATTGAAATAAAAGTATGGATTAAAAAAATATTATATAATATGTATGTGTGCAACTAATCCAAACCGCACTAGGCCAGCGTGGTGGACTAAAGCCTTAACCCTCTCATTTGTAGAGGAGGCCCGTGCTCAGCAGTAGGCAGTATATAATACAGGGCTGATTGCATTGCATTGCATTGCATGTATGTATATACGGGCAATCGTAATTAGTCTTTCAATGATACCTACCCAAGATATTTCCCCATGATTTGATTTGATGTATTGATTCACTGTCTCCCTAGGGTCTCATCATTGCTGGTGGCAGGATGTATGTATCCGCCCGGATAGCGACCACCTAGACAGGGTATAAAACCCCGCCATAGTATCCCACGCAAGTGTATCGCGTTCCGGGATCAGCCTGTGTACATACTATACATATCGACGGTAAAAAGCGATTTTGTCGTATCTCGAAATATCCAACTTTACACGAGAGCCAAAAAACGATTTAAAAAATTCATAACTCGTAAATTTATGAAGATAGAAAGTTGAGATTTGGAACATATTTCCAAAAATCTAAACCTTACTTTTCACGGTTAACAGAAATATCCTAAAGTTACTACTTCATTGATTTTGTACTAGTTACAGCAGTCGATGTTTTAATGTCGAGCAGCAGAAATGTTTTATCTGTGAGGTGAAATGTATGACCAACTAAGATATATAAAGATTTCGATGCGACGGATCTGCTGTATCTCAAATAAAAACCATGCGAATCATGTTTATTTTGCTGTATATGATTTAATCGAACTAGATTATGAAAAAAACACGTCTTACATACAAGCAGTATCATAAAAGTTATAAAAATAAAATGCTGTATCTTTTACTAAACGCTTTTATTTTCTTTTTAAGAATGTAAGGACAAAAAAAAAACAAATGAATAAACTAAATAAACAGTAATTTTTTATTCAACTCTAACTATATTCGTCTCCTGTTGTTGGGGGGGGGGGGTGGGGAGGGCTCAGAACCCCCCAAGCATCGACCTTCACACCCGCAACTGCAACTCTTGTAAGCCAGGATCAGCAGTGGCACGCATTTTATTATACCGAGCGGTGAAGTTCGGCGAATCTCAGGGTACACTAATCTGTCTTTAACCCGCAATGAAATCAATCAAATAGAAACATAGGGAGGAGTTGGAAAAAATAGGCGTCAAGGGCAGCGTGAGGCCTACTTTCCACGCTATCTTCCATCACTGAAATCGCAACATTGCACTAAAAGATAATACAAAATTAAAGACGAACTACCCTGCTTGAAGCGGCGATAGCCTAGTTGGGAGTTGAACAGACTGTCGAGACAAATGTCCGCAGGTTCCAAACCCAAGGGCGCACACCTCTGACTTTTCTAAAAAAGTTATGTGTGTTTTCGTTGTAAATTATCGCTCGCTTTAACGGTGAAGGAAAACATCGTGAGGAAACCTGCATACCTGAGAAGTTCTCCGAATTTCAAAGGTATGTGAAGTCCGCCAACCCCCATTAGGTCAGCGTGGTGGACTAAGGCCTAAACCCTCTCAGTTGTAGAGGAGGCCCGTGCTCAGCAGCGGGCAGTATATAATACAGGGCTGATATGGTATGGTATAGTACCTCCTGCCGCCCGCCCGCCGCCCCTGGTGGCCCCTATTAGTCGTCTTTTACGACAGGTACCGTACCGTACCGTGGGGGACTTCTCCAAACGCCCCCAATCCATACGGTGGGAGACGCCGGTCAGTCCTCCACCTAGCGTCTTCTACGTCTCCTCTGGTGGCGGGAGGTATCTTCGCGCTCCTGATCCCTCTCGGCACTCTCCTCCTGCTAGAGGACCACCTCGCAGAAGTGGGCCATCGCACGCCATGACCTCTGGCTGCCGACCACGGAACCGGCCACGGCCGGCAGTGACAGGTCTCCTCCGACGACTGCTCTGAGAGCGCTGCGCTCCTCATCCCAGGCTGACCAAAACTCCAATGTGTGCTGATCCGTGTCCAGCGGGCAGTTGTCACAATGATGACAAACAGCCGAAACCTCTGCGCCTACTATTCGACACAGTTACTCACCGAAGCAGCTATGGCCGGTAAGTATCTGTATCAAGTGAAACGTAGCCGGGCCATGGCGCTTGTCCAGCCACGCAGCAAAACCGGGCGCACTACCGCGACAACCCTGAACCCCGCTGTCGGGGCCTTCATGTCCGGATGCCTCCTCCCACCAATGAAAAGCATCGAAGAGGGCGACCAGATCTCATAGCAAGAAACCGGTCAACAAGCAAGCCCCCTCGAAAGAAACTGTGCGGTACGCCCTGATCACCCGCTACGCCAAAACTATGGGTTTAGCAAGAGAGCGATGCAGCGGTCGGTCAAGGAGTGCTTTGGAAGTCGAGAAGCTGGTTCGCAATGGCGTAGGTAAGGCACACGCTGGGTTAGGAGCGAAGTGATGGGAGCGGGTCTGGCTAGAGTGACGTATTGACAAAGTATTAATCACTGAAAAAAAAAACAATACTCTGTTCCTATGACGTAAGTGGGATTTTCACTATCCGATTCAAAGTTTGAAATGTAGTAACTATTCAATAATTATACGCACATCTCTGGCAACGTAAAATTATGGGCCGACAGAAATGCTGTATCTCCGAAAATCAATCTCCATAATTGAAAAATAATGTTGTAACAATTATTTACACTGGGCGTATTGTTGTATCTCTTTTATTTTCGAAAGTAACGTTTTTTTCTCTATTTACAGCAAATTTTTGTATAAACTGTACAAAAACTAGAAAAAAATCGATGGCGTATCTTAATTTTTTTTCGTCGTAAGAAGACGAGACCTAGACCATTCGACGCGGCTTTTTTTTCTGATCAATAATATAGTAATAAGTCATTTTGGCCATTTTCCGAGATACGACACTTCCGCTTTCTACCGTCGATATACGGTTTCAAAGAGACTGGAATAAATTTGTCGACTGGCGACCCTCTATTTGTACCCCACGTGACTTACCATCAAGTGCAATGGGGTAACTTTGGCGTGTCCGTATAAAAAATAAAACCGAAATAGTATCGGTGAACCGCGATAGCACTCTCTCTGCTAGTACCACTTCGGTAATACACGTGGGGTTATGTTATGCTAATTAATGCCATTCGTCTGATGCGTAAATTGTTCTGAAAGATTATTTTCAATTTTTAAATCTAATATAAATAAATATGATATGCAGAGTAAAAATAGAAGATACTTGTTTGAAAAATAACATTTCGTTTACGCCCAGAAAAACTATTATTCAATGTGTAAAATGTATTTTGCAGGAACATTTTGTGCGCTCCATGTATAGAAATAAATATAAACTCGTTTAAGCTCGTATCATTGTTTGAAAGGTTCTGGAAATTTATGTTTTACATTTAAATACGCACAAGCATAGATCTATGTTTTTTCATATTAAATCTGTCTGTAGAGTTAGCTGAAAAAAACATGTAAAAATTACGTAACCCTACACATTTTAAATACTGTATACATTTTGTAAGAAATTTGCATCTTTACATCTTGGCTCATGTACATGTTTGATAAAAAAACATGTTTTTTTATCTAATTGTTTTCATCAGAACAATAAACAACGTGAGTAAATGTTTATTGCATTTTAATTGCGAGCACAGTCGAACAATGATGCCAATCATCTCGTCGGCACTAAATCTGTTTTTGGATGAGTTTTGGTATGTGTGTCGCGTCACAGGCCGAATGTCATTGGATTTATAAATACGATCAGCTCCAGAAATAGGCAGCTAACAGGTTTTCCAGGCGTACCGACCAAAATAAAGTAGCCTGGATCCGTTAACAATATCATTGTCTTGGACGGCGGTTGTGGCGGCCATTGTGAGTGGGTTTCCCAAAGATTTCGCTTTGTTTTTTTTTTGTGTTTAGTGCGATGGATAATGACGATGTTCAACAGTTTTCATTGCGATGGCACAACCATCAGGTAGGTGAGTATTTTTTTTAATCAACACACGGGATGCACAGGTACACTGACACTTTATCTAGCTGTAGATTACGCTTCCATTTGTGTCATTTACAATATAAAAACGTAATTTAAAAATAAATAACTATAATCTATGAATTAAATTTGAAAATAGAATGCGGGTTTTAAAAATATTACTTAATAAATTGATTTTAAAAGTTACAGCTTATAAATAATAATAAAGTTTGCAAGCTATGTGGTATTTCTTGAGATAGGAGATTGAGATCATAATATATTGGAACAGTTGTGAACGTCCTACGCTTTTACCTGTACATATCAACACATCGCACACTGCTTATCAGATTCTTGCTTTATTAGCTGATGTTGCGTGGAAATATTCTGAAGACATTCAAATTTTACATCTCTCGTGGTTGTGTTTTATCAATATTTTACTCAAATTTAAAACTATATGTTTTAATTAATTAAAATAATTTTAATTAGTATATTTGTCTTTTTTACTGATGTCGGCAGAAATATGACCACCTCGATGTTTTATTTTTAAGCCTATCCCATAGCTTTTTGTGTCAGCTCAATTATACAAAAATAATTTTTTTTTTCACTGATAAACACAAAAAACACTAGGTTTTACTTAATTGTTTTTTAAATGTTTAATACCAATAGAATAGAACAGTTATAAATTGTGTCAACAATAAAGAACAAAAATAAAAGTAGAAAACTCAGCCGTAGTTAACATCTTTGATTGATGGTTTTAAATAGCAAACACGTGTATACAAATTAGTATGTAGGAGCAATACGAAAGATAAAACTATTACAGCGCAGAACTAGTTTTACATATTCCATCAATGCAGAATGTAAGAATTTTCTAATAAACACACACCACGTGGACTTCTAAGATAATCTTGAGCTATTTTTCCGAGTCATTTACATTTATTGTATACAGCGACCTAGTTTACATTTTTTTACATATTAACGTTGTTGTCGTTTGTTTCTTTGGAATAAAAACAAAACGCAGTTGAATTAAATTACTTTTAAATGCAGCCGTAATTAAATTAAGTTATATTGCTATGAAAAAAAAAATGTCTTGAAATATTAAATTATACCTACTATTATTCGTTTTATTTTAAAATAGATTGCCTGTTCGAATTTTAAATTTAAATTACGAAGATGGGTTAGAAATATTTTATCGTTAGAACCCAAAGTAATATAAGTCCTTGTATGGGCGTATTTTCGACAGAACAGCGTCATAGGAGCATTGGGACGCATGCTGAATACCGGAGCCCTAACCGACGTGACCCTCAGCGCAAGCGGGACCTCTGTGAAGGCCCATCGACTCGTTTTAGCATCATGCAGCCAATATTTCGCGCAGTTGTTCAAGGTGTGGTGACAAACTTTTAATTACTTGTTATTGGTCCTTAGGCATCTCATATTATGAAGAATATTCATCCACAACATTGTCTATGGCCTATATAAATATCACAAATTCGTATTTTCTTTAAAGTGTGCGTATGCTAAACTGGCTGCACGCAGTAACCGTCTCTTCCTCTATACTCAATTTTATCCTCTCGTATCTTCAGGAGGTGGAGGCTGATAACACCCTAGTGGTGGTATTAGGATGTGATGCAGCGGAGCTCAAGCTCCTGCTAACGTTCATGTACACTGGAGAAGTGACAGCATCGAGGGTCATTCTGCCGTCGCTCCTACGACTGGCGCAGACGTTAAAGGTGTCTGGACTTACGGACGCTGATGCGGTAAGTGACTTCTTGAAGTATTGGAATCTGTAAACTGTATGTTAATAATGAAAATAGAAGACAACGAGTTATTGTTTAAATTCGTTAACGATAAAAATATCTGACCTAAAATGTTCTTGTAGATTTTGATTTTCATGAATGTGAGTATTACTTATCTCTCGGGATTTAAATAATTATGCTTTTAGATTCGTCGTCCTAATGTTGGATTTTGGCCCAAGTAGGTCTTAACTGTAAGCTACAACGCAAAAATGACTGATACAGCATTGCTATAAAAGTTTACTTTACCAGACACAAAAAGCTTTCTACTTACAAAATGATTTGTTATTTCCAGCAAAACACAACACAAACCGACGAGCCAGACGCCAACCAAGAGGAAACAAATTCACCAATCAATCTGGAAATAAAAAACGAAGCGCCAACCCCAAGCGTGGCCAACGAAAATTCAGACAACTCAAAATTCACCTACGACGAGATCCAAACGAATGATGTGAAAGAGAGAACCGAATGTAATGACGACTTTATGCACAACAGCGAAAGAGACAGACTGAGCAAATTGGATCAAATTGTGCAGAACTTGTATAAAATAGGAAATCCGACGACGACTGCAAATGTACCGAGTATTGGTGAGTTGATTTACCGTAATGCTGGGATCTGTCTGATTACTTCGGAACAATTGTGAAACGCAATAAATATTTTCCGTTGTTACATTTTTGCCTGAGTTTTTAAGGAACGAATACAAACGCTGGTCTTTATAAAGTTGATATTGTATATTTTCTTGTTAACTATGTTTTTTTTTTTGCATTGAATGACGAGACGAGCATGCCGTTCGCCTGATGGTAAGCGATACGACCACCCATAAACAGTAGTAACACCATCCAGCACCATGACTAACAAAGTACTGTGTGGCATTTCACTGCGCTCATCATCCTGAGACATAAGATGTTAAGTCTCATTATGATGTTATGGTAGATGTTTGAGGGAACCGTTAAACTATATTTGCAAGTAAAATAACGCAATACCTATAACCATTTTTCTTGACAAAATCGCATGTCCACTCCTCCAAATACATTCTCAGTTCCAGAACCAGACCCGTACGACAGAAAATGGCGGATGGGTAGCTCAGTATGCACGATATGCAACAAACGCCTCAGCAACCAATACAACCTGCGCGTGCATATGGAGACGCACGCGGGGCGACGTCACGCGTGTCGCGCGTGCAGTCACGTGTCACGCTCGCGCGACGCGTTGCGCAAACACGTCGCGTACCGACACGCGCCGCACCAACCGCGGCCGCGCGCTGATCTGTGACCCTAATAACCCTAACACGCACTAATCCCGTGTTTCATCTGTGGTCAAGTAAAGTTAACGATATTATTACAATGTTTGAGCGTGTAGCGCCTTTGCTCGCTGCGAATTCGCTTTCAGTTCGCCAGTGTGATAAGAGCCTTAACTTTACCTGACTACGGGTGAAACAACCCGGCCTAAGTGCTCAGCCAAATTAGTGCCAAAAATGTGAACAAATGCGTAATTAGTGACGTTACACATCTATATCTAATAAGCATTAAGTCAGTGGCAAAGTAAACACGTACTGCGCTTAACAAAAATACAGCTTAGAAGTGGGGTTTAAATGTTTTACCCATAGACCCTGTGATTGTCAGTATTTATCACGTTCTAAATACGCGTTGTGCGAACACGTCAGTTTTTTTATACAATGGCTGATTAGATCCATCTCGTTTTAATAGATCAGACCAGTAATATATTTCTAAGATGAAACCAAATTATACGCTCCAATCTCCAGTTATATTTCGCAACTGTATGCCAAAATATATTTTGTAACATTCTAGTCTGTATTTTAAAACTAAAGATAATTTGCCTGTCACCTGTAGGTCGTGTAGCTATTTGTCACGTCGCGCCGTTGTGTAAACACGTCGCGTAATATAAACATTGGTTTGCAAACACTTATTACGAGAATAGGCTGTCAGTATAGGGTATTAATTCTCACAAACTGCATATATTTATTACCATTTAAGCTTTATATTAGCATTGGTACAATTGACAACATTTCATTTTTTCAATATACTCAAATGTTTATACTATATGATACTTGATCTAAAATTATGAGACCCATATTTTTTCTTTTTTCATACTTCAGATATTTTCATTCATGATTTTCACTTTGAATTTTGTCTTATTCTAAAGCGTCGTAAGCACCAAATGACGTCATATATACGGCTCAAGACGTAATAGCCTTTGCTTTGCAATACAAAAAACCGCCAAGTGGCAACTCAACAACAACTACTTTTGTAATTTGTCATCCAGTTGGCGACATACGATATACCCAGTACTCAGTACTTACATATCTACGTAAATAGTATGAATAGCCAGGAACCTACTTCATTCGACCGTATGTGTGACGTCATCAATCATTTTTCGGTTTTTATTTTTTATCTCCGAAATTAAGTATTAAAAAAAATATATAAAAATATAATCGTATTCAGAATTGAAAAATTAAGAAACGGTATTTTTGTTTTAGGCACGTTTAGATTTTGAAATGTTGTCAATTCGACTAATCGTGACGTAAAATATATAATGCACTTGTCATGCATCGTTGTATGAACACGCTAAATAAATATGCAGAGCGTGCAGGTTGCAACATCACGTTTTTTATCATTTATTCATTATCTCCTAACATCTAAAAGGAACAAATGATGCGTACGAATTCTAGTCTATTCTACGTTTACTAGTTTAATTTTTAATATATTTTCTTATGTTTAAGTATAATTTTACTATTGCTCGATTCAAAGGATTAATTTGACATTATTTTGTTTATTTTTCCGGCTATTTATAATAAACCGAAAATTCATTTATTAAGATAGAATAGAAATTTCAAGATTAATATTAGCTAAAAAGACATAATCTAAAACATAGCGAACAAAAATACATTATACTTACATACTTATGTATTTATACACCCACCGAAACGATGTTTCGTAACTATAGAAACATATAAAAGACATTATGTTGTGTTTTGTATTTATATGTTTTTTTTATTTATATTGAATTGTAGTAAATTGTTAAAAAATATAGGTAAATATTATACGTAATAAGTGAATATTATGTACTTTTTTTGTAATACTTACTTTAAGATTATAGAAATCATATTATGATATTCTTGCCTTGGTGAATTGAAAATGTATTGTTGTAAAATTACACAACGGCAAATTCTGGTTATTCTAAAAATACCTTCGTTTGTTTTATGTGGCCAATTAAAATATTGCTACACTATGGATGTCAAACTGTGATAAAATACCCAAAATAATCAAACTTCGAAATATGCTTTGCAATATTTTGCGTGACCGATAGATGTCGCTATAATAAATTTAATATTCAATAGAAAAAAAACTACCCTCATATAATAACAGCGTTCAAAGCATTAGTCAGATTTTTTTGTAATTTTAATGGATATTAAATTTTATACGGAACAATAATATTACCAAAGACTTGGCTTACTTCATGCAATGAAATATATAATAGTTAATTACTATGGTTCTTATAGTCTGGCTACTGAAAGTTGATACTGAAAAAGCGCGGCAAATTTAAAAAATACCAGTAGGGCAACCCCATTATTAAAAGAACATTTGGAACAACCTAATTTGATACTTTGATATTTTTATATTTAAATTAATTTATGTAAAAATATATGGTATGTAGGAAGATTTTTTAAGCTACTAGGAAATAGTTCTTTATAGGTCGGTTTAGTGGATACTACGTTTAGACTGCAAGGTGTGACACAGGAACATATATAAAAATAAATAATAGTTTAAAAACTAAAAAACACGCTTTATATAGAAAAGCAAACTAAAAAATTTTGTGTGTCTTTTCATACTGTTTGTTGTCTTTTGTTTAATTTTCACATGATTAACATGATTTATGACATGATAAAGCATAGCGTCCCTACCCATTGTTTACAAAGTTCTGAGAATTAGTTTTGGTTGTATTATAATTTACATATGTTTCTTTTCAGAAAATCTCGATAATGTAGCGGGGGTTAGTGAAGTATTGGAAACAATTAAAAGACTAACTGATTTAGAAGAAAAAGATACTATTAAAACTCAGAACGAGTACTTGGAAGAAATATCTTCACTAACTGGTAAGGTTTTATTTAGTAGGTACTTGTTATATAATGGCTTTAATTATCTATCTCAGTCATTCTTGTGCACAGCTAGTCATTTCTTCATGTTAAAAACAAAATTCACTCAGAATGTTACTTTTGTAGTCATAAATGGAAGACAACAAGATACATGTTATGTTTGCTGCATACGAAAATGTTTAGTGACTGATATAACCATGAAATAAATTTATTTATTAATCATAATTATTTATCATACACATTTGATTGTATTTTTACAGGAACCAGTATTGCAACATTAAAAAGAATTAAAAAGGAAGGTGTGGTGAATGAAGGTGTCTGGAGAACTCCAGGTAAAAAAAGACCACACCAACAGAAATTGTCAAACTTAGATAGCTTTGACATTGATGCCATTAGAAATAAAATTAATGAATTCTATATTGTGAGAAAACAAGTTCCTACACTAAGAACTTTGTTACCAGCTTTAAAAGACAGCATTGAGTTTAGTGGATGTCGTGAGACTCTTCGCCGTATACTATTAGCCAATGGATTTGAATTTAAAAAAAACAACAATGAACGGTCAATCTTAAATGAAAGATATGATATTTCGGCATGGCGACATCGCTTCTTGCGAACAATAGCTCTGAAGCGTGCAGAGGGAAAGCAGATTGTTTACCTGGACGAGACTTATATTCACAAATCATATAAACCAAAAAAATCTTGGCAAGGCCCATCCACAAGTGGTGTTATTGAAAATATTGCAATGGGAAAGCGTTATATAATTGTCCATGCTGGGTCAGAGAAAGGCTCTGTTCCAAACTCTTTATTAGTTTTTAGTACAAAATCTAAAATGGCCGATTACCACCATGACATGAATGCTACTAACTTCAATAAATGGTTACAAGAAAAGCTTCTGCCCAATTTAAATGAACCAAGTGTAATAGTTATGGATAATGCATCATACCATTCTGTCATCGTAAATAAAGTACCTACCACACAAAATCGCAAGTCTGAAATAATATACTGGCTTACTTTGAATGATATTTCATTTGAAAACTACCACACAAAGGCAGAGCTTCTATGTTTAGTGAAAAAAAACACTCCAGAGCCAATCTATGAAGCTGATGAACTTTTGAGGCAGAATGGTCATGAAGTATTAAGACTTCCCCCCTATCATTGTGACTTAAATGCGATAGAATTAATATGGAGTTTGGCAAAACGCAAAGTGGCAAGCAGAAATGTAAATCTGACTTCCGAAGAATTTGAGAAAATCATAAGAGACGCCTTTGAAAGCACAACAGCAGATGATTGGAAGAAAATGACTGACCATGTCTTACATGTTGAAAACAAATACAAAGAAAGAGATAGGATTACCGAAAATAGTTTGGAAAGATTTATAATTAATGTTAGAAATGACAATGACACAAGTGGCTCTGACGAATCTCTTGAAGCAGAATTTTTAGATTCTGATTTTGATTATAATGAATGAATTAATAAATGATAATTTTAATATATCTTTTTTCTTGTAGATACAGATTGCTCTTAAAATCACATTTTATAAATATTACTAGAATGTTTTACACTACCCTGCCTAACGAGGGTAATGTTTGTTATATACATGCTTTATATTAGCTTCACTTGTATGTTTGTAACCGACTTTAAACGGTCAGATTTTATTCAAACTTTGTAGATTTGTCGAGGACCGATGACAATACACTAATGTGATAAGATTATGCCATAATTCAATTTGCAAAATGAGATATTTGTTAATTTATATACCACTAGCATTTGCCCGCGGCTCCACTTGCGTGAAAAAGTTTAAAACCATACTAAAAAGTAGTAAATAATAGTTAAAAAAAAACACGCTTTATAAAGAAAAGCAAACTAAAAAATAGAAAATAAATTTGGATTGAGAATAGTGTAATTTTTTTTAATAAATATAAATTAAGAATAGTGTAAATAAGAAAAAAATGTGTTACTGTAAAAAAAGATATTGTCGAAATGATAATCCTTCTTCTCACATTTGTCAATGAAATGTTTATAACTATTGACACCTTGCACCCCACGCTTTTTTTTACAATAAAACATTTTTTTCTTATTTACACTATTATTAACTTATATTTATTAAAAAAAATTACACTATTCTCAATCCAAATTTATTTTCTATTTTTTAGTTTGCTTTTCTTTATAAAGCGTGTTTTTTTTTAACTATTATTTACTACTTTTTAGTATGGTTTTAAACTTTTTCACGCAAGTGGAGCCGCGGGCAAATGCTAGTGGTATATAAATTAACAAATATCTCATTTTGCAAATTGAATTATGGCATAATCTTATCACATTAGTGTATTGTCATCGGTCCTCGACAAATCTACAAAGTTTGAATAAAATCTGACCGTTTAAAGTCGGTTACAAACATACAAGTGAAGCTAATATAAAGCATGTATATAACAAACATTACCCTCGTTAGGCAGGGTAGTGTAAAACATTCTAGTAATATTTATAAAATGTGATTTTAAGAGCAATCTGTATCTACAAGAAAAAAGATATATTAAAATTATCATTTATTAATTCATTCATTATAATCAAAATCAGAATCTAAAAATTCTGCTTCAAGAGATTCGTCAGAGCCACTTGTGTCATTGTCATTTCTAACATTAATTATAAATCTTTCCAAACTATTTTCGGTAATCCTATCTCTTTCTTTGTATTTGTTTTCAACATGTAAGACATGGTCAGTCATTTTCTTCCAATCATCTGCTGTTGTGCTTTCAAAGGCGTCTCTTATGATTTTCTCAAATTCTTCGGAAGTCAGATTTACATTTCTGCTTGCCACTTTGCGTTTTGCCAAACTCCATATTAATTCTATCGCATTTAAGTCACAATGATAGGGGGGAAGTCTTAATACTTCATGACCATTCTGCCTCAAAAGTTCATCAGCTTCATAGATTGGCTCTGGAGTGTTTTTTTTCACTAAACATAGAAGCTCTGCCTTTGTGTGGTAGTTTTCAAATGAAATATCATTCAAAGTAAGCCAGTATATTATTTCAGACTTGCGATTTTGTGTGGTAGGTACTTTATTTACGATGACAGAATGGTATGATGCATTATCCATAACTATTACACTTGGTTCATTTAAATTGGGCAGAAGCTTTTCTTGTAACCATTTATTGAAGTTAGTAGCATTCATGTCATGGTGGTAATCGGCCATTTTAGATTTTGTACTAAAAACTAATAAAGAGTTTGGAACAGAGCCTTTCTCTGACCCAGCATGGACAATTATATAACGCTTTCCCATTGCAATATTTTCAATAACACCACTTGTGGATGGGCCTTGCCAAGATTTTTTTGGTTTATATGATTTGTGAATATAAGTCTCGTCCAGGTAAACAATCTGCTTTCCCTCTGCACGCTTCAGAGCTATTGTTCGCAAGAAGCGATGTCGCCATGCCGAAATATCATATCTTTCATTTAAGATTGACCGTTCATTGTTGTTTTTTTTAAATTCAAATCCATTGGCTAATAGTATACGGCGAAGAGTCTCACGACATCCACTAAACTCAATGCTGTCTTTTAAAGCTGGTAACAAAGTTCTTAGTGTAGGAACTTGTTTTCTCACAATATAGAATTCATTAATTTTATTTCTAATGGCATCAATGTCAAAGCTATCTAAGTTTGACAATTTCTGTTGGTGTGGTCTTTTTTTACCTGGAGTTCTCCAGACACCTTCATTCACCACACCTTCCTTTTTAATTCTTTTTAATGTTGCAATACTGGTTCCTGTAAAAATACAATCAAATGTGTATGATAAATAATTATGATTAATAAATAAATTTATTTCATGGTTATATCAGTCACTAAACATTTTCGTATGCAGCAAACATAACATGTATCTTGTTGTCTTCCATTTATGACTACAAAAGTAACATTCTGAGTGAATTTTGTTTTTAACATGAAGAAATGACTAGCTGTGCACAAGAATGACTGAGATAGATAATTAAAGCCATTATATAACAAGTACCTACTAAATAAAACCTTACCAGTTAGTGAAGATATTTCTTCCAAGTACTCGTTCTGAGTTTTAATAGTATCTTTTTCTTCTAAATCAGTTAGTCTTTTAATTGTTTCCAATACTTCACTAACCCCCGCTACATTATCGAGATTTTCTGAAAAGAAACATATGTAAATTATAATACAACCAAAACTAATTCTCAGAACTTTGTAAACAATGGGTAGGGACGCTATGCTTTATCATGTCATAAATCATGTTAATCATGTGAAAATTAAACAAAAGACAACAAACAGTATGAAAAGACACACAAAATCAGAATCAAAGTATCAAAACATTTGAGGCATACTAACCTAAGAAATTTACGACAATATGTAA
The DNA here is from genome assembly GCA_947568825.1 of Sphinx pinastri. Taxonomy (NCBI): domain Eukaryota; kingdom Metazoa; phylum Arthropoda; class Insecta; order Lepidoptera; family Sphingidae; genus Sphinx; species Sphinx pinastri. Next base: position 12,569,645 of record OX387636.1, on the reverse strand, counting down.
ACAATCCTGTTTCTGCCGGAATTCAGAAGCTTTTTTCTCTTGTTGCTCTTTAAATTTACACATCATTCGAAACAATAATTCTCGTACTCCACTCTTAATAGTTTTGTTCATTTTAACACTCAGAAATCCAAACAAATACAACTTAACTCAATCTCAACACAACAACGTCAAGGCGCCATCTTGTAAACATTAGATTTTAGTGATGCCATTGATCGATTTTGGTTCCCCGTTTTTGGGAAAAGTCCCGGAATTTTATTTTATTATTTATTATATTCTCGAAACATTTTTTGTTTACTAGAATGAGCAATTGTATTAATATATAGTTCTATATAGATATAAAGTTTTCTTGCTTTATTGTTTAAAAAAACAATAAATTGCATGTCGTACACAAACTCATAGCTACGTTGAGTTTGTGTACGCCTAGTTGATAAATACAATAATGGTTATTATATAATCAGGTTCATGTTTATATTTCATTATTATAACATTTTATTTATTTTAACCCTTAAAAATACTGTGACATCAAGGGAAAATTCTGAACGTTGGAACACTTAAAGTATTGCCATGTGAAAAGTTTGCAAATAAGTTCAGTATCAACTTTCTGTAGCCAGACTCTAGCAGTTTATTGAAGATTAGACACAAAAAAAATTACGGGAAATTTACTTCAAATAGCCTCTATGCAATTTTCTTGTACAAAATGAATTCATTTTTACTTTTTTATGGTATTAAACAGGAAATTGTCCAATCTCGGGAAAATGTTATGTTGTCAATTGTCCAATTTGTTAGTGTAAGTGGGATAAAAAAGACATTAGTACGTAAAGACTCGAGGATTGTGCAATATTTATATGACTATCCACTGTTTTGATGTTTACGGCAGTTATAACTGAGCATTTTGCACTATCCTCAATTATTAAATAATTTAAGTTTTAAACTTTTGTTTTATTTCATTCATCATCAGCCTATATTTAAGTCCACTGCTGGACATAGGCCTCCTCCAATACGCGCCATTTTTCCCTGTCTTCGGTCTATCGCATCTAGTTTCTGCCAGCTAACAGCGTATTTCATTCTTCTTCAGCCTTTAGAAGTCCACTGCTGAACATAGGCCTCCCCCAAAGATTTCCAGACCGACCTGTCAGAAGCGGCTTGCATCCAGCGGGTTCCTGCAATCTTTACAAGGTCGTCTGTCCACCATGTAGGAGGACGTCCCACGCTGCGCTTGCCAGTACGTGGCCTCCACTTGAGAACTTTTCTACCCCTTAGTATTTCATTAACGAGTGGTAATTAGTTTTAAGGTTCCGATAGAAAAAATGCTTACAAGTGTATTACAATTTTATTTATCATTTCTTCGTACATCAATTTAGTAATAGAAACACGTAGAAACTAGGGTAAAATATATATATATATATATATATATATATGAAATTAGTATAAAAATACTGTTCAGAAACACCTAACTATAGATTCATTTGAAATGACACACTATTAAGACAATAACACTCGACTAAACCGAATTCGGCTTTACTGTCTACTAAATAAAGAAAAAAATAAGTTGTGCGTACGAGATAACGCAGAAAACATTGTTAAAAAATAAAATGCTACATATACTGCACTATTCTCCGTACTGCAACATTTATGAAAGGACTAAAAATACATGTTTAAGCCAAAAATATAGTTTTTATTATTTCGGTTTTAACTGTGTTATTTCCATTTTGTGCTATTTTGAGGATGGAAATTAGTTTTATTACAAAAAACCAAATTCGGCCTGAGTCAAGTGTAAACACTTCTTCATTTGACACTGAACACATCTCTATGAAGTTAGTAGTCTATCATTTCAAACAACAACATAATTTTGCTCAATTTCATAAAGACATATAAATGCGCTTCCACACTACATTAGTACGCGTTTCATATAAAAAGATCGCTCAGATCGGTTCTCTTCTAACACAAAATAAAATATAATCACAATATTTGCGCAGGAAATTAGGACTGACTTGAAATTAAGTGCTTTTTATCATAAAATTATTAAGCACCGTGGGTAGTTAGCAATGTAGAGGTTATTTAAAAACAGCGCCATCTAGTTGTTGGGATAGGAACTCGATCTGTGATCAGACGTTTCCAGCACCTATAGAATTCTTTAAGCCAAGCACCAACACTTTATCGGACATAATATACACACGAAAAAGAGACTTATTACCGTATGAATAGAGTAAAAAATTCTTTTGCTATAAAACCTAGTCATGCCGCGTCGAACTTTCGAGACTATGGTAAAACATACTATGTTAAATATTGAAGCAGTCAGCCCCAAGATAGTATATTACGCTCATTAGTATTCTGTAAATAAATTATCACTGAGAGCATTTCATATAAAAAAAATCCTTAAAATTAAAACGAAATAAATATGTTAGCAATTTCATTACAATCGCCTAGTTTTTAATAGTTTATTTTTTTTTTCATTTAAGTAAATCGCTAGCGGGGAAATACTCTGAGTATTGGGTTCGTCATTTATTCATCTTATTTGTAAATAATACATAGTTTTCAGTTTTGACACTAATAATACTTTTTGTAATTATGAAAAATATAAAATTATGGATAAAAATATTTTTATGAATTTTGATTCATTTGTGTAAATTACGTATTGGGAGTACGATTAATCTTTTTAATAAGAAAAATAATTTTGCGTTAACGTACAGTTCATAATCGGATGGGTATAGAATCATCTATTTAATAAATTAAGCGTAAACTCTTGGTTAAAAAGTAACACCCTATTTCAAAGTGACATTATACAGCGTGATTAAAAATCTACAGCCAATCAACTGTTTCAAAATGACATATACAGACTGATCAAATCGATCCATAGACAATCGCGTTATTTTTACAAATGGACTGCGATTCCCCCGCTACGGCAGTGTTTAGGCCTTAGGCACATTCCACACGCGCGTGTTGGCGTCCTGACCCACGGACACCACGGTCTCGTCGTCGATCCACGTCAGACCGGTGATCTGGGACTGCGGATGCGCGTCTGAAAATAGGGTTATTTGGTAATGATTTTGAAGTAAGTGAGACGAATGAAAATAGACTAGATATTTCTATTTAAAGTCAATTTTCAAATTAACGATACAATTATTACCTAACTAGGCAGTAAAATATGTCGATTCAATGGGCATAACAAATAGCTTTTTTATACTATTGTTAGCATAGAATAGTGAAGAAAGGGGGCCAGCACATCACGTGATCGGAAGATCGTTCGGTGGTCTGACAACTGACGTCATCGAACGAGTCGTGGAGGAAAGGCGCGCGAGCCGTTATTATTCATTCTGTATCGAGCACGCGCAGCGTTCACTTGTTAGCCGAAACTCTTGTCGAATTATTGTATTCAAATATTAAGTCAAATAAATAGTTTGCATTATATATTTTTGGTATAATAGCTAAGATTTATTCTAAATTGTGATTTAAAATTATATCGTTCGTATTTGTAATTGTTTTTTTTTTTAATAGAAAATATAAGTGTTTGCTAACACTATTATAAAAAAACTATATTGAATCAATTAAAATCAATATTCTTAGTAGGCTACAGTATATGTCCTCAACATTGCCCATAAAAAATGGGTCTCATGGCCCAATCAACGTTGTAATGTAAATTGACTTACTCTTAATAATAGTGTGCTTGTTGGGCTGATCGACGTTCCAGATGATGATGGTGGTGTCGAGGGAGCCCGAGGCGACGCGCTTGGAGTCGGGGCTCCACGCCACGCAGTTCACGCGCGCCGTGTGGAAGCCCCACTCTTTGTTATGGGCCAACTGTGAACACACGTTTATTCATTATACCTAACTGTTTTTAAAGGATTTTATTGATCCTACTAATATGCGCAAACAGTACACGAACACTACTGAACGGATTTTGATGAATTTTGGCACACGGGTAGATCATGTCCTGGATTAACACATAACACATACTTTTTATCAAGGGAAAATATAAAGCCGGACTTTTATCCCGGAAAAACTTTTTAACGCAGGCGGAGCCGCGGGCAAAAGCTATATTAGTATGACTTACACATGTTTTATGACCTATGCATGGGTAAGGCTAATTTGAAACTTCCAAGCAGCTGGCAGCGAATATTTTCTTTCCCATGTCATGAGTCATGACATTATATCCTGCGTTGCGTAGTTTCCATATATATTTTGTTTACGTCTACTTTTAAGTTTTACGATGCCGCGTAATTTAATTTTATAGCTAATTATAACTGGATATTACTTATTACTGCCAGTATTATTATGCCCGCGACACAGAGCACTGTATGGATTTGCGCCGCTGCACTGTGTACTGACCAGCGTGCGCCTGCGTCGGCTTGCGCGACGCAACTGAGCACCTAACTTATTATCCACGTAGTTGTGTACGCGTAGTCGACAGGTCCGTTTCCTATTTTGTTTATATTTTTTTATTTAATTTTATTTTATTATTATCAGTTAGCCGGTTTGACGCCCGTACGTCACTTAAGGTGACCACTGAAAATCAGCGTTGTGTTGTGGTTGCACCACTTCACAACATTATGCTGAGTGGTCACCTACCTGTCACAGCCATGACTAGCCATTGTTATTATTAATTGTTATTATATGTCAATTGTATCTGTTTGTTTTGTGACTGTGACAAATAAATCGTTTTTCTTTCTTTTCTTTCTTTCTTTCTTATATTTTTATACATTTCGTGGTAGCAGGTCTCTTGTATGCGAGGGGCCGTCTGGGTAGGTACCGTCACAATGTCTATTTCTAACAAGTATTGTCGGCTCCTGGGGGATGCAGGATCTCCACGCCCCGGCTCAGGCTCGTGCCGGAGAGTGTATGCGTGCACTTGTTGATGCAGTACAGTACAGTACAGTACCTTATACTCGTCCGCGGCGGAGTACAGTATGAGCTTGCGGTTGGCGTCGCTCGCCACCAGGTGGCGCGCGACGGGGCTGTAGCGCGCGTCCGTCACCGCGCCCAGGTGCGACAGCTCCACGCCCGGGCTCAGGCTCGTGCCGGAGAGAGTGTATATGTGCACTTTACTATCGGCTCCTGGGGAAGACAAATTATATTTCAAATATAGAAATATCGGAGGCTTCATGGTCCCGAGGTGGCCTAAGAAGCCTTTGAAACTTTGAGACAAAATCGCGATACAATCGTAACATAAGAATAATGGACACTACTGGACATAATGAGACTTAACATCTTGTGTCTCTGGATGACGAGCGCAGTGGAATGCCACACAATACTTTGTAACTCAAGGTGCTGGATGGTGTTGCTTCTGTTCATGGATGGTCGTATCCCTTACCATCAGGCGAACAGCATGCTCGTATCGTCATTCAATGCTATAAAAAAAAATGTACATACCACCCACAGCGACGTGTTTGGTGTTGTTTTCTATCGAGACGCAACTGGGCTCGTAGTTGATGGGAGTGACTGACTGCTTGCTGCCGCCCACGATCACCGCCAGCTTTAAACAATATTACACATTTAAAAATTTGAGTCCTAAACAACCTACTCTAGACTAACAATCTAGAGGACAGTCCTCTCATAAGCAAGAGGTTGGCTAGGTGACTATCTCGCAGTGTTGAAATCTGTTGTGTTCCAACTTGCAGAATACCGTTGTCAATGTAATTACTGGACACAATAAAACATAACATTTAACGCCCCAACGACTAGCCTTTTTTAATGCCACACAGTATCCCATTTAAATGCCACACAGTGTTCTATAATTCAAAACTTGCATGGTATTTGTAATGATTATGGGTAGTCTAGCCGCCTACTATCATCTATTTAGTCAATATTAATGTCCCGCTGTATATTTCCTCGGGATAAAAATTAGCCAATGTTACTCGCTCATAATGTAGCTTTATATTGGTGAAAGAATTTTTCAAATCGGTCCATTAATTTCAGAGCTTATTCAATGCAAACAATCTAATCTTTCCTCTTTATATTAGATTTATATAGATTATTTAAAAAAAATAACTACTGCTTATGCCCATATACTGACCTCCTTAACAGTGGCGACGATGGTGATGTCCTCGTCCACGACGTGGTCCATGGCGCGCGGCTGCGAGCCCAGCGGGATGGAGTTATCCGTGTACGCGGGCACGTCACCTGTAAAAACCTTTGAAGTTAATTTTTGAAGTTATACTTCTTTTGGCGCGTTAGGGAAAAATGATGAGAGTAAATTTTTACGATGCGTGCGAACACCGTCACGAAAAACCGACACCCTGAAGTTAGCTATAGTCAACATTTTAGTTTTGAATTTTGAACGTAGAATATGGCGATAGAAAACCGACCCTCTGAAGTTAGCTATAGCCAACATTTTTGAATTTAGAACGTAGAATATGGCGAAAGAAAACCGACACCCTGAAGTTAGCAATAGTCAACATTTTTGAATTTTGAACGTAGAATATGGCGAAAGAAAACCGACACACTGAAGTTAACTATAGTCAACATTTTAGTTTTGAATTTTGAACGTAGAATAAGGCGAAAGATAAAAAAATTAAAAAGATTTTTATCTTGTTACGCCAAAGAAGTATAACTTTTAACGCGTGTACACAAATACACACACACACTTTTTTTAAACTGTCACGGCTTAGTGACTCCACTTCATGGTAAGCGGAGAACGCCAGATTATCGACCGAGCGATGATTGTCCTTCGTCAGTCGATACTATTTTATTTTTTATTTTTATTTCATTTTATAATTATGCCGGCCTGTTTGAACCGGGTATACACAGGCTGATCCCGGACCGAGGCACACGTGGGCCACTAGGGTGGGCTGTAACACCTTATGTACGGTGGTCGTCGGGCGGATACAAAATATATTCTGCCACCAGCAAGTAGTCCGACCTTTAGACGCCGTGACCTTGAAAGAGGGGTGACCTTGACCTTTGACGAATTAGGGCAACCTTGACATGTGTTGTGTTGTGTCTGGTCGTAAAAATACCTCTTTTCATGACCTTGAACTTGACACCAAATGGCATTTGAATAAAGTTTAACTACGATTAGATATTATTTGCCCGCGAGTCATCAATTTCGATTTAGCAATTCTGCTTCAGTTGAGGAGGCTCGTGCTCAGCGGTGGGCAATATATAATACAGGGCTAGAATGTTAATTCTGTTTCATAAAATTAATTTTTAAAAATCTCCAGTATCAGCAACAAAAAATCTCAGCCTACCTTCAGCCGGTGGAACGGCGCGTCGCAGCGTGTCATCGATGCCGATGGTGAGCAGACTGCCGTCCTTGCTGGCGCGCATGCCGTTCACCTGGTTGCCGTGACCTTGACCGGGCACGTGGCGACCCTCGCCTGAGAAACAACATGGATTTAATATAGAGAGTTCGAAAATCAGATATACGATAAACTCTGCTGTTGATTAAGATACCCACTTCCACCCACCCCCCAGTAGTGGCAGTGATAATGCGTTTTTCCGATAAAAAAAAATAAACTTCAAACCAACAGGGTATCTTACCCTATAGCAACTCCAAGACGGGGTCGCTTGACATTGGAGAGAAATATTTAAGAACTCAATTAATATTAGTGGTAGGTCTCTCGTATTTGAAGGGCCGTCTTGGTATGTACAGTCAGCAGCATAAGTAGCTGAACAAAATGAAAATTTCAAATCGCCTATACACGCGTTAAGTTAAACTGAAACATTTATTTTCTTCATTTGAAGTAAAGTAAATCGCGTTTATTTTATTTTTGTGAAGAGAAAAAAGAGATTCGTTAGAACACAAGTATGTAGGCAATTTTAAATTTTGAATTTGTTCAGCTACTTATGCTGCTGACTGCCACAATGTCGCATACATGCGTCGAGGATATTGCGCTACTGCTATTTAAAACTGACATTTTGTGCCAATATGAAAATCTTTATTTTTTTTATTGCATTGAATGACGAGCTGAGCATGCTGTTCGCCTGATGGTAAGCGATACGACCGCCCATAAACAGTAGTAACACCATCCAGCACCTTGACTTACAAATTACTGTGTGACAGACCACTGCACTCGTCATCCTGAGACATAAGATGTTAAGTCTCATTATGTCCGGTAGTTATACTGGCTACAATGTCCTTCAAACCGAAACACAACAGTGCATCCACACTGTTGCTTGGCGGTAGAAATAGACATTGCGGTGGTACCCACCCAGAAGGCCTCTTACATAATGAGAGACCTACCACCCGTATAACCATCCTCTCATACCAGTTTCAACGTTCCACTGCGTAACACATCCATCGTGGCTTGCGGTGTAGACAGAGCTCTTGTTCTGCAGCGCGAGGCACGTGATGGGCTTGTTGTGGCCCATAAGCACACGCAATGGCTTGTCGGGGTTGTTCACGTCGAGGTAGTTAATCACTCCGGAGAGGGACACGGAGAGCAGATGATTCCCTTGCCAGAGGCAGGATACCTGGATAGGAAGATGTTTTTGTAAGTGTAAATACATGAATGAAGTGGACGATAGCCTAGTTGGGAACGGAACTGTCTGCCGAGACGACGGAGGTTCAAAACCCAAGGCACACACCTCTGACTTTTCGAAGTTACGTGTGTATTGTTTATCAATTATCGATCACTTTAACGGTGAAGGAAAACATCGTGAGGAAACCTACATACCTGAGAATTCTCCATAAAAAAATCGAGGGTACGTGAAGTCTACCGACCCGCACTAGGCCAGCGTGGTGGACTAAGGCCTAACCCCTCTCAGTAGTAGAGGAGGCCCGTGCTCAGCAGTGGGCAGTATATAATACAGGGCTGATTGCATGCAAATACATAAATAATACGTAACTTACTTACGTTACATAACTTACGTGAGAACCTCGTCTTTTTTGTAAAAGCCGATTAAAAGTATTTTACTTATTTTTCAACAACTGCCTCGGTGGCGTAGTTGCATTATGGTACGACTACAATGCTGAGGTCACGGGTTCGATCCCCGGGTCGGGCAGAGTGATATTGGGTTTTTCTAATCAGTATCAGCCCGAAGTCTGGAATTTGTGTCCGATATGGCGATAGGCTCGCCTCCTATCACGTCATGGGACGGAATAACGGCGGAAAGTGGGTGCACTAGTTGCGTCTCTGCCTGCCCCTTCGGGGATAAAAGGCGTGAGTATGCATTCTTTTTTTGATAACTATAACAATGTCACTAACCTGCTGGTTCTCAACTGCGGTGCCCATGTTGAAGAGTGTGGCGCGCTGCATCGTCTCCACATCCCAGATGGCGCAGGTCTTGTCTCCGGAGCACGAGAGGAGCTGCTTCCCGTCAGGGGACCAGGAGATGCCGTACACCCCCCCCTTGTGGGCCGGGGAGCCGATCTGTGAAAGATACGAAATGCAATGATATTCCATATAACAAAGAGGTAGATATGTCATCAACACGCGCAACCTGAAGACTCCAAATTGTCTCAATTGAGATACCATACCAGCCCTGTATTATATACTGCCCAATGCTGAGCACGGGTCTCCTCTACTACTGAGAGGGTTAAGGCCTTAGTCCACCACGCTGGCTTAGTGCGGGTTGGCGGACTTCACATACCTTCGAAATTCTTATGGAGAACTTCTCAGATATGCAGGTTTCCTCACGATGTTTTTCCTTCACCAGTTTTATTTAAATGACAAATACTAGCTTTATTGTTCTTACTGGTTTAAATAAATCAACTCTTTCACATACGTAATGTCAAAGTTGTGCGTGCAGAATACTTTTAACCGGCTTCCAAAAAAGGAGGAGGTTCTCAAACCGTTTCCTTTAATTTGTTAGGGTATGGAGTAAATATATTTTTTTAAAAATATTGAGATGTGAATAGTTTCAAAAAATAAAACAAGGGGTTTGGTTTAGAAATGTAAGAAACCGAGGAAATTAGAAAATAGGAACATGGATTCATATACTATCATATTTTCGGATGAAGTTCCGAAAATTTAACAAGAACCTTGAAATGGTAATCATTTATTTTTTTGTGTAGCGAAACATGTTCTCTACAAATGTACAGTCAGCTAACATAAACTTCACGGGGTTTACTTTATTTTAGATAAAGAAAAAATAATATTTTGACTGATATTAATGTGTAGAAGCGATTTGAAGATTTTAATTTGTGCAGCTACTTTTGTGGCTGACTGTACGTCCAAATAAAACATTCTTTATAAACCTAATAACAAAGGTTAAATCGGCAATACAAAATTAGCAATGATAATGATAGGAAAACCAATGTATACGATATTAAACCCACCTCTCCCTTCAGCTCGGAAGTAGCGCCATCATACAGAAAGATCTTGCCGTCGAAGCCGGCCGACGCGAACAGGCTGCCGTCCGGGCTGTAGCGCACCGCTTGCGCGAAACGGGTGTGCTCCTGGGAACAATAGAATAAACAACCGTTCGAGCCACGATTACCTTTTCACTTATTTGAAACTAGAAAGAAAGAAGTAAATATTTTTTTGATGGTACAAATTACAAATTTATAAATTTGCTCGCATCTCCGCCCGAGTGAAAAAGTTTTCCGGGATAAAAATACCGCTTTATATTTTCCTAGGATAAAAAATAGCCTATGTGTTAATCCAGGACATGGTCTACCCGTGTGCCCAATTTCATCGAAATCCGTTCAGTAATTTTGGCGCTGCTGTGTGCAGTAACAAACAAACAGACAGACAGACAGAGAAGAATAACAAAAATCGCTGATTGGTTTTCCATTACTCTTCTTTAGTCGCCCCCTTTCTTTTTTATCACATTTGTTTAAATGTACAGACACACCGGTTCTACTGCTTTGTTGTATATATAGATAGATAATAGACAAAAATAACTAACAATTGGATCACCAGAGTGCTAGTGATCAAATCTTTAATACCAGAGCAATCTTAAGCGCATTGCCGATGTTCCTGGAATTATAACTCACGGAATTTTAAAAGGGTTGAGTAAAAATAACACTTTTTAGAGCGTACTGCTGCTCATTTTATACATGTAGCTTGTGGGCCAGATACACTCAAAAATCGTACAACGCCCTTCGCATAATGTATAATAATGCCTTCAGAGTGATGTTGGGGCTGCCACGTTTCTGTAGCGCTTCTGGTATGTTTGCCGAAGCTAGAGTAGACTGCTTCTTTGCCACTATGCGCAAACGATGTGCATCCCTAGTGCGCAGGATCAGGGCTAGTCCCAATAGCATTCTGGCCATGATAGCAGACAGATTTGACTGTTTATATATAAGTCACTGTTGCGCTGTCTCACATGGACTAAGGTGTTCGCCATTTTCAAAATTGTAATTGTTACTAACATAGCTTAAGTTTTCATGTGTACCTACTAACAATTTGAGTCATAGTTACTTGAAAATAAATGAATAATAAAAAAAAAAAAATAATTAATCAATTTGTCGATTTTTTTTTCACTCTGTAATATTTGACCACAACTGCAAATTTCTAACAAAATTAGAATTAAAACATCATTTTCAAATGAGTATAAATATTTTGTTATCTTGTGGGAGATGTAATTTCATAAATAGAAACCTGTCTCTACTCCATGGCGACGATTCGGTTACATTTCTGGTAGCATCTTTACCTGCTTGGTGCACTTGAACTTGAACGGTGGTCCTTCGAACACGGCGATGGTGTTGTCCTCGGACGCGGTGACGATGCGGAACGGCCTCGTCGGTCTGAAGTCCACCGAGTTGATCGGCTTCGATTGCCCACTGATCTCGCCCACCGACGTGCCCGTCTCCGACATGAACACGTGGCCGAATCTGGGGACAAGATTGTAAAGCTATAAGGGGAGTTTTGGCGGGAACTTGGAAGTGTCATGAGGTGGTCTTGTTTTAATTCATTATTTTGGTGATATTTAGTGTTATATTGCATAATTATGGTGGTATATTATCCAATATACTTCTATTAAAGAGCTCAAATGAAGTGAATTGAAATAATTGTGCTAATCAAGTGTTTTTTTTTTTTGTTGCTGCCAAAACTCCTCGATAAAGTCTTGGTAAGGTAGCCACTGCTTTACTTCGACATACTACAGATAATAAAATAGACAAACCAAACTTGACATTGGCAAAATGTGAACACAAATGCCATTAAAAATTAAAAAAAAAGCTATAAGGCCTCGTTCAGAGTCAAGGCGCGGTGACCAATACTGTTGTCGTGGAGACTGCATACGTGGACACAGTGCTTCGCATATTGTTGTGACTATACGTTGTTCCTAGAGAGTTCTACGCTTGCTAATCAGGCCTCTCAGCACGAGGGCAAAAGGGTAAAGATCTTACGTCTAATAAATTAACACCTACCGTCGCATCAGCTGCTTTCCCTGCGGCGCCAAAACAATGAACTATCCACTAGTGCGGCCGCCTCGCACGGTGCGTGTTGTCCCGCACTGGCGTTTGGCGGCGCTACGCGAGTGAGCGAGACAATCATAAAAAGTTTTTTTTTCAACACACCAGGTGTGTGCTCTCCGCACGCGTCAAAAAAAACACACCTATTACGTGAGCCGCAGTTAACACGTTAATCTGGACAAAGCCTAAATAAGTTTTATTATATACGCCATCTTCATTATGTTTCTTGGACTACTGCTTATGTTTACTAAACCACAGCATAAAATAACAATGAATATTTATTCAGCTGCTTTTACGTGATGGCCAAACAACTGAATGGCGCTTGTAACGTTGCTAGGAACGTTAACGCTCTTCGTAAACGATCTATCGTTTACGTAGCTTTAACCTTGACTTTAAAATTGAACTTCCGCTGTTGTCTCGTATTGGCTGTTAGGTTGTCAGTCGTCTGCGAGGTAGTCCTCTCGCGGAAGGAGAGTGCCGAGAGGAATAGGAGACCCCTCCCGCCGCCAGACGAGACGTAGGAGGCGCCGGGTGGACGACTGACCGGCGTCTTCCGCCCTATGGATTGGGGGCGTTTGGAGAATTCCACCACGGTATCCCCTGCCTGTCGTAAAAGGTGACTAACAGGGGCCACCAGGGGTCGCAGGCGGGTGGCAGGGGCTGTCCGTCTTTAGTTTTGTGTTTTTCTTTTTAGCACATTGCTACGTTCCCTGTGATGGACGGCAGCGTGGCAGGTAGGCCTCACCCTGCCGTTGACGCCGAGGGCGTGCTTCGGTGCGCGGGGCAGTCTTTCGTGACTGGGTCTCTCACTACTTGGGCCCCCTACTGACTGCGGTCGGACATCGGTGACCCTTGCCACGGATCCCGCTACACTCCAGACCAGACCAGTTACCCGATGCAACTAAGGAAGATTACATCTAGTATGGGTTAACAACAGTGGAGCAACTATTCCTACCCACCATCTCAGACGGCGTCACCAGACATCGCACCGGAACACGGCCAGGTCGCTTGACGGTGCGGCTTTGTATGGTGGGTGGTAACTAGCCGCGACCGAAGTCTACTACCGAAGTCTATCAGTAGGTTGTCATCTGATTGGCACTACCCAGGGACCACGTGTGGGGTAACGGAATAAGGGTATGATCTCATGGACGAGGGTGACTCAGTTCCCTAAATTTTTTGTTAAAAAGTTTTTATTTATTGCTTTTTTGTTGCTTAGTTATGAAACAATACGATTGGAGCATTCGTGGGTAATCTGTTGTTAATTATTGAAGAGTTCCATTGTCTATCTCCGAAGATCTTCATCAGATCCTAATAAATTATATACCTACTAAAACCTTCCCTGAAAAATATGAAAAATATACATTTGAATAATGAAAATCCCATCCAAATCGGATCAGCAGTTGAGAAAATCGCGGACATACAAACTTACATACACACATACGAATACAGAACTTCCTTTTTTTAAGTCGGTTAACAAATACATACCTCTCTCTGCCCTCGCCGACGACGACCATGCGCTGGTTGTCAGCACTCCACGCGATGTCCTTAATCGGACCTCCGATTGGTTGGAACTCATTCTTCAGTATGTGCTCCTTGTTAACAGTGTCCCAGATTCTCACCTTGCCGGACGCGTCTGGGAACAAAATCAAATCATTTTTAAATTACGCTATAATCTATAGATCAGTTGTTTGAAAAATGCTATACTAGAAGCACATCTTTTATATGTAAATTGTCTTTGTCAAGCGCTATAGGGGTGTATGCTGTCATACCAGTCTATGAAACCTTAGCCAAAAAGATGATACTTGAACTTGGATGATACACAAACTTGAGGAAGGAAAATGCATTCAAGAAGTGCTATAGAATACTATCATTATTATAATGCAAATTTACAAAAAAAACGTGGATTAAGAAAAATTCTTCCTATTAAAAATGTTAATGACAATAACGATTCTTTTAAATGAATTTGTTTAAAACAACGTGCACAGTGCAATAAAACGCTAGCATTGTCTCCTATATTGTACACTAGCATTGCGCGCGGCTCCGCCCGCATGGAAAAGTTTTTCCGGGATAAAAAGTAGCCTATAGCACTCAGGAGTAATGTAGCTTCCTATTAGTGAAAGAATTTTCAAAATCGGTCCAGTAGTTCCTGAGATTAGGGCGTTTAAACAAACAAACTCTTCAGCTTTATAATCTTAATATATATAAATCTCTTGTCACAATGTTTGTCCTCAATGGACTCCTAAACCACTTAACCGATTATAATAAAATTCGCACACCATGTGCAGTTCGATCCAACTTGAGAGATAGGATAGTTTAAATCTCAAATTATAGTCGCAATTTTAATTTATTGCTAATTATTTGTCTGTTATTATTTGACAGTCACAATTATCTGTTAACTCCAAATGATTCTAACAGATGTCGATACCTTTCGACTGGGTTGAGTAAGTAATCAATAGATGGCGCTGCTATGGTAAAATGATTCTAACAGATGTCGATACCTTTCGACTGGGTTGAGTAAGTAATCAATAGATGGCGCTGCTATGGTAAATCTACGAACGTGTCATATAAGCTACGGGTAGATTATGTATACTTTTTATACCGGGAAAATATAAAGCGGGACTTTTATACCGGGAAAACTCATTCACGCGGGCGGAGCCGCGGGCAAAATCTATATTAGTATAGATTATACATCAAACATAGCAGAGTAGATTGAAATCGCTCGATCGTCTTAGGAATGTCAATCAAAGGAGGGACTAAATCGTTAAGCCGTCTAAGAATTTCAACATGAGCTGGGAAAATAGATCAAACCTTTACAGAATAGTCTATTTTAATAACTAAATACAACCAATTCTATAATAAATCCTGAAACGGCATGCTATATTCAAAAATTGTAAATCCATGTTTACAGATTCGTCATTAGACGTAGTATCATCAATGACGTCACGCAATGTGGCAAATTGCGAGAGGTTATTACAAGTTTCCCTAACAAATACTCAGAAGTTTATCAATCTATAGCCCAATGGAATTAAACTTTAAGCGACGAGGTTTCATTAACCCCAATAATCCTTACGGCTATCCCACGTAATGTAAGGAACCTTTGGGTAATATTTCAAGCTGCTAGAGTCACTGATTTAAGCTCTATGTTGCCTATAATTTAATAAAGTAAACAGAACATTTCAATTTTAATTATCTCGATGTTCATATCCATAGTCAAAGTCCATAATCATCAGGAATATTTTTAGATCCACTATCACATCCACCACTGCAACTCCTATAAGCCAGGATCAGCAATGGCATGCATTTCATGACAAGGAGCGTTGAAGGTAGGCGAGTCTATGGGACCACTAATCTGTCTTTAACCCGCAACGAAATTAATCAAATAGAGAGAAGTTGGAAATATTAATTGTCCACTTCCCTCCATAGCAAAGCGGGAGACAAAATAATTAACTAAGGATGCATTTTAACCTCATGTATAGGGACGATTACAACTAGAAAAGTTATAAAGTGAATATTTATAAAGATACTAACTGACCCCACAAACGTTGTTTTGCCATCAGTTACCGACGGGGGTTAAAAGTTATTAAAAAAATAGGGATTGATCGTAGAAAGTTAAAAATTTAGGGTTGTATTAATTTTTAAATGCTGTATCAAAAAAAATAAAAACAAATAAATTAAGGGGTGGACCACCCTTAACATTTAGGGGTATGAAAAATAGATGTTGACCGATTCTCAGACCTACCCGATATGCACACAAAATTTCATGAAAATCGGTCGAGCCGTTTCGGAAGAGTTTGGCAACAAACACCGCGACACGAGAATTTTATATAGATGCCTATAATCTTGCACGCTACTATAGCTTATAGCTTACATAATACGACTGCATTGCAAAAAATACCGTTTCAAGTAATAAGAGTCATCGAACCGAATATAGCGGCAGATTCGCCAGACGCCTTCGTTTAGCAGTATTTAATTAGAAACATTTACAAATCACACTGCATGGACACACAGCCATACGCTTCCCTTTTCAGGGGGTAAGCAGAGCTGTGGCACATCCACATTTTGCCAACTATGTAGAGACTAAAGAACCATGTAAAAGGAGTCGACCCTATTGCCATTCATCCGACAAAATTCCCGACTCCCGACAGATCCTGAGTAGAAAACTCAATATAAATTAGTAATACTGGCCGGCATAATTCTTGCAAGCATAGAAAAAAGGAAAAATTCCCTTGCTGGTCGATTTAAAAAAATATTTAAACTGCATTTTAACAGTTTACAAACGCGTGTAACTAATGCGTTCAACGCGCGTTGACGCGTATCATCACGCTCTAAAGATGTCAATATCAGCATAAATACAAATTTAGAAACAATAATACTAACGTGTTTCTATTGTTTATAGAATTATACACTCTATTGCAAAGGAATAAGAGTTGGATTTGCGTAAGTACCTCGCTGCATCAGAACTAGGGCACCGAGGTCGCCAATATAATCAATGCGGTCTGCATTAATATTACGTATTAATACGTATATTTTCATGCTGCTTATTACCACTGACATAGAGTTGAAGATACGATGCTCTTCCGTAATGGAATACGCAGAACCTAGATCATGGAATCTTTTACATGGACCATTTCATCACAGGCTATAGCCTCGTCGTTTGCTGCATCTCAAGAGCTGTTTTTGTAATACGTGCCAATGGCATTTGACAATTTCTTGGTGTTTTAAACCAACTAACAGTCAGCCACATAAGTAACTGAACAAATTAAAAATATCAAATTGCGTTTAAACTTTTGCATCAGTATAAACAATAGTTTTTCCTTCACTAAGATAAACTTCACAGGGTTAACTTTATTTTAGAAAAAGAAAAAAGACTATTTCGACTGGAGTGAACGTGCAGAAGCGTTTTGAAGCTTTTAATTTGTTCAGCTACTTTTGTGGCTGACTGTACAAGGTGTAAAACAATAGTGACCCACGTAAATGTGTCGCTTTCCGGGATCAGCCTGTGTATCAAGTTTCTAACAAGCCGGTATAATTGCATCGATGGGTCATCTCTCATCAGTCGACACTCTATTTGCTACTCCACTTACCAATTGCAGTAGGGTCACTTGACTATGCCCGTATGTATGCAAAATTTGCTGTTCGTACGATAGGATTTACGGGGACCTAACCCGCTCAATTTTCCAATCTCGATTCCATTCCTTAAAAGCCGTTATCTAAAATTCTCTCTTTTTTATTTTTATTGCATTGAATGACGAGACGAGCATGCCGTTCGCCTGATGGTAAGCGATACGACCACCCATAAACAGTAGCAACACCATCCAGCACCTTGACTTACAAAGTACTGTGTGGCATTCCACTGCGCTCGTCATCCTGAGACATAAGATGTTAAGCCTCATTATGTCCAGTAGTTATACTGGCTACAATGTCCTCCAAACTGTAGGACAACTGTCTCTCTCTCTTCATTTAACAATTATCATCAGGATTCTTCGTTTGCCACCTTGTGCTATAAACAAATCGTTGCATTTGATACATTGTATCGATTTCCGTGGCCGACACAATTATAACGGACGCGAGAACGGTCAATGCCGCGCGACACGCTGGTTATCTCCTCGATTTTTGAACTAAATTAATTTCGACATGAACAAGCTTGTTTTATGATAAACTCTACGACTATGCTGAAACAGTAAAACTATCCGGATTTTATTTCAAAGTACTGCAGAACACTGTATTGTAAGTAAAGACTGCTGTGTTTCAGTTTAAAGGATTTTAAAGACAGTGGCAAGTATGAAACTTAAAAGATGTCTCGTGGCGATTGCGAGTGGCAATGCATACTGTGTGTCAAACGTTTGTTATGCTGTTTATGGACAGACAAGTTTACCATACGACAAGCGGATTGCTCGTCTCGTCATGCGTTTGGTTAAACATGTTCTCAAGGCCACCGACTAAAATTCGTACGAGGCATGTTTCCATTTACAGAAAATAAGAGTTCTCTAGACATTGTCCCTTTCTGAATTGGCATATTGACAATCTCTAAACAACACAGAACACTTTTGCATGTAAAAGAATTACTTAACACAAATGCAACATGTCACAAACATTATCTGCCGAAATCTAGAAACTCTGGTTTAATTCTGGAGATACACGCGCGACGGCTGGCGCGATTCCAATCCCTCTATTATATGTTGAAATTATAACGTCGGTGCCGCGACGGTTGTCCAAATTATGGTGCCGAGTTCTGCAGGGAACTGTTTCGCAAGTTCACACTTCGATTCGTTTCTTCTATCACAATTCATGCATAATACTGTAAATCAGCTGTTTGATGTTGAAAATTTTGTCTTATGCACGTGAACACACAATTCATACCTGTTTGGTATAGTATATTGAAATGGTACGGTTTTGCTACTTGTACAGGGCGCTTAGTTTTCTTACACAGCCTTACAATTACATGTATCTCTTAACTATTAGTTATTAAAGATATCTCTGATTTCTGCTACATTGTTAAGGGTCTCCAATCTACATTTTGGGATGGTGCGGACTATTCGAAATATCTACGTAGACTTGTATTTCGTGATACCGGGAAATCACGAAATAATAATAAAGAGAAACGATGTGGATAGAAACAAAAGTGTCTGAGCTATACATTTAAGCTAAACGTTAGAGATATTTGATGATTTATTAGCCATGAGTAAAGAAATACTTTTATTGCTTTAAATAAAACCCCGACCTCTGGTCATAAACGCACATAAACATGCGATATTTTCAGACAGCGGCATAATGTATCTCTGGCAGATAATAGACATCCTTTATTAAACCGATATTATTATTATTATGTACATAAATCCATATATTAATATATGAAAAACACTATATAAAAAATCAAGTCACTATATTAAAAAACAAAAGCAATCAAGTTTTCCGTTAATCTATTTAAAAATGCTGAACAGTTTTGAACGAATCTTGGAAAAGCGATAGCTCACGCGCTCGATATCTTGGCACAAATTTCATTTAGTTTAGAAACAAACTTTTTACGCGAAACATAGTTCACGCTAGATACTCGTAGGTGGCCGGAGTATAATAATATTTACATTTATGCAAACTGGTTGAGTCATTAGATAAGTAGAATGAAATGTAAATTATAAACGCGAGAAATCATGTTATTTATAACGTCTGATTCAAGGCGTTTTGATTAGTGTGTATCCTCTTGTTTTTTATCGCTAAAGTCCGTTAAAGGAGCTATTGAGACGTATCTACGTAAAAAATCTGTACTACCTGAATGCTAAGAAATAAACGATACAATGTAGCCTTATAGAAAAAAAAATGGTAATTAGAATAGGGGGTACATTTTTGGGTTTCCGGCAATATGTTAAACCGCCAATGAAATGACAGGATTGTCCAATTATAATAAAAGTGTCTAGACTTCATAACTCACAGCTCCGAATCCTTTAGATAAAACAGCAACAACTTTTTAATACCGTTTATTAAAAAAAAACATTCAAGAAGCAATTTCTTTTTGTAAAATAAGACTACCAAATGAACCCAATATAAAGCCACAAAAAATTACCACTTAAACAATCCAATATTTTAACTGAACAGTCCACGTAAAGGGTATACGAATGCTGCCAGTTTACGCCATTTGTTACGAACATTGATCTTCACGGTTTGCTGTACTCTATTGTCATTAAAAATAATGTATTTCACCTTTACAAAATCAATTGTAATACTGTAATAATTTTACGTGTATATTCCTCTTAGTAACATTTTTTTGGTAGTTTTTGTGTACCTAATATTTTAAACGGAACTTTGTTGGCCACAAGTAAGAAGACAGCTGCCAGTATAACGACTGCACAATAGCTTTTTATAAGTGATAGGAGAGAAGCCCCTCGCCTGATATTAAAACATCCATAAGAAACCAGATGGCCAGTCTAAGGAGTCTTTACAATACATTTTTAAACTCATAATTTAAGCAAAATACAGAGGAGACTATGACTCATGGCTATTGTGATGTAGATTGGGCAAGCTCAGAAGATGACCGGCGTTCATGTACTGGTTATGCATTCTTGTTCCAGGGAGGAATAGTTGCGAGTGCCTAAAGCGCTCACCCCAAAGTCCGGTTTGTTTGTATAAGCCGACCCTCGTCAGGCTAACAAACGATAGTCAGGTTAAAAAAAAAAAAAAAAAAGGGAGGAATAGTTAGTTGGAATTCCATACGTCAGCCTACAGTCGCTCTGTCTACAACAGAAGCTGAGTATGTGTCTTTATCAACATGTGTTCAAGAAGCTACATGGCTAAAGCAATTTCAAGAAAGTTTTTGGGAACAACTAAGGCATGAACCTATGATAATATTTAGTGATAATCAAAGTTCTATCAAACTTTCAGGTTCCGATGGTTTTCATTCTAGGACCAAACATATCGATGTCAGGCACCATTTTGTACGCGATAAAGTCACTGCCAAGGTTATTGATGTCCAGTATGTGCAGACAGACATGATGGTTGCTGATGCCCTCACCAAGGCAACGTCGCTTGCAAAACTGGCGTACTGTTCGTCGAAGATGGGATTATGTTTAAGGGAGGATGTTGAAAGAAGATTAAACATAATATAGTAAAATTATTGTTAGTGGCATAATGTTATCTGTGCCTTGTTGTCTATGTCAATTTTGTGTTAATTGTCTACTGCTGCGCTCTGTGGTTTTATAACCTGTAAATTCAATTTAAATTATGTACGTTAATAAAACGGTTCGTTGCATCTATCCGAATATAATTTCTACAGAGATGACCAGGTGCCTCGCCTTATATAGAATATTACAAATCTCTATTGATGTAGCAACATTGATTTACAACTGTTTAAAGCACTGTGTAGTACTACACAGTACACTTTTTTTTTTTTATTGCATTGAATGACGAGACGAGCAAGCCGTTCGCCTCATGGTAAGTGATACGACCACCCATAAACAGTAGCAACACCATCCAGCACCTTGACTTACAAAGTACTGTGTGGCATTCCACTGCGCTCGTCATCCTGAGACATAAGATGTTAAGTCTCATTATGTCCAGTAATTATACTGGCTACAATGTCCTTCAAACCGAAACACAACAGTGCATGCACACTGTTGCTTGGCGGTAGAAATAGACATTGCGGTGGTACCCACCCAGACGGCCTCTTACATAATGAGAGACCTACCACCAGTACGCTCATCATTATGCCACATGACATGATAGGTCTCATATTGCCCAGTAATTACGCTGGTTAGTGGCTACTATGTCCTTCAAACCGGAACACAACAATGCTGGCTCAGTGTTGCTTGGCGGCAGATGTGGACATCGCAGTGGTACCTATCCGGTTATTACAATTTATACAATATCCTTCAAATTGGAACATAACAATGCTAACATACAACTCTTTCCAGTCCAATCTTATTGTAACAGAATGGCAAATCATCGATGTATAGAAAGATTCCAAGATAAAGTTCATTAACTTCTTTTATTTCTTTCCATCAAGTACAAACGGAGGAATTCTGTAAACAACGAAACTAATATTGTAAGGGCGGATACACAAGCCGCCAGTGGCCGAAATAATTTCTCTACATCGCTACCACATATAGAAATATCACCGAATGTTATCAGCCAAGCCCACCGTAAATAAAACTAAGGTACGGTTCCGATAACAACGGCAACTGCGGACTTCGAGTCGCGATACGATGTGCGATTACAGAAGATAATACCAGTCTTAAAGGGATTAATGCGGATTAAACAAATCGACAGTTCCATTGCATTATTTTACTAGTACTTCACAACTGATTGACTACGAGTATATTGATTCATCAAAACAATAATTCACATTATAGGGAATTCACTAACAGCTAATATTAAGCAGTTTGTCAACATGCTTGTCAATTGCTAAATAAGCCATAACAACAAAATTCACTCAAATTCCTAAAAACCAATCGGTTCAATCGTATTTCATAGCTTTTCACTATATTTTAAAATATATTACTGCGGCTGTGTTGGGAATCGTACCTTAACACAAACGTACCGTAGAACGTTACTTATCAAACGGTGAATCACACACGCCCTTTCAGTGTTGATAACAGGCCAAAAGTGAACACATTGACTCATAATTATAATCAACTGAATGTTGCGTAGGAGACAAGGAAAACATGTAAATTATTTCACAAGAGTCCGTCTGGGTGGGTTCCACCTCAATGTCTATTTGTACCGCCAAGCAGCAGTGTGCATGCACTGTTGTGTTTCGGTTTGAAGAAAATTGTAGCCAGTGTAACTACTGGACATAATGAGACTTAACATATTCTGTCTCAGGATGACGAGCGCAGTGGAATGCCACACAGTACTTTGTAAGTCAAGGTGCTCTATGGTGTTGCTTCTGTTTATGGGTGGTCGTATCGCTTACCATGAGGCGAACGGCATACTCGCCTCGTCATTCAATGCAATAACAAAAAAAACATGTACTGAATAATGTCATGATGCGTGGTATAGTATTCCCAGCGGTGGGTTTAGATGGCAAAGTCCCGGGCGGGAGCAAAATAAAAGGTATTTGATTTCAACAATTTCTTATGTAAGATGCTTTGCTTGATAAAGTGGTAACCTAAAAAAATGGTCTTCAACTGAGCACTGCGCGAAGCTCCCTTAAAGCGTGAAGCACCAGGTGGTTGCGAGGTTCACCCTCCTTAAAGCCCCAAATGAGTATCATCATCTTTTTCAATGAGTTAAAGGTAACAAGCGGAGTAACAGCTTTTGTTTTCAGTTTAAAATGTGACAAGGTTCAATAAGATTGTAATAACTTTAATGAATGTCCAGTTTATTTATTCAAGTGTTGTAAAGTTATTGCCGTAGGCTTTACGCTGGTTGCAAACTGAAAACTAAGCCAAAATAGATTAACTATGGTCATATAGCAGCATTTATAAGCAAGGTGAATTCAACCCTAAACTTACTTAGCCTAGCTTTCGGTCAGCAAATAGCATTGTTATAATTATAACACGCACGCATACTCACGCCTCTTATCCACGGAGGGGTAGGCAGAGGCGCAACTAGTGCACCCACTTTTCGCCGTGCGTATTCCGTCCCATGATGTGATAGGGGGCGAGCCTATCGTCATATCGGGCACAAATTCCAGACTTCGGGCTGATACTGATTAAAAAACTTCCAATATCACTTTGCCCGACCCGGGAATCGAACCCAAGAAGACCTCAGCATTGCAGTCGTACCGTAATACAACTACGCCACCTTTTTTTTTTTTTTTTTGTTATGGACATTACGGCCAGTAGCCTGACGCGAGTCGGCTTTTCTGACCACACCGGACTTTCGGGCGAACGCTTTAGGCGCTCCAACCCTTTACATTTAAACGACCACGCTGAGGGCACCCCCTAAGTGGGGTACGAGCCTCGGCTCAGGGCAGTCGTTGGAAGATGATTGACACATCAGCGATTAGGGGATTTTAGCGGTGTAATACACCAATCTATCCATTGTTTTCATCGGCACGCGGGCCGGAACTGCTAACTGGGTCGGGACATCGGGGGACGCGGCGAGGTCCTCGACGGCGAGGACGGTACAGCGGTCTTGATGAGTGTGAGAGTTTTAATAACTCGTGCTTTCTTTGGATGGCCAGAGTGATGGCATCATCTGGGTCGATCAGGACTGAACGGGGACGTCTCCATTTCGCGCGGTCAAATGGACTACGCCACCGAGGCAGTCAGGCAGTATAATTATAATGTATATTGTAATTATGACTATTGCCCAAAGGTTTTGATGGTTTCTTTGCCATTGAACTTTGTGACTCAACAAAGGCCTGATTTCAATAATGTGTCTCATATTAGATCCATGTTAATTTTATGCATCTATTTTGTCCATTTTCACACACAAGACAGTCTGTATGATATTATCTGGCATTGACACATCGTCTATTTGTTGTCAATTGGCAACCGTATGACTAATACTGTAATATGTCATGTATATAAATAAATGTTTAATAAATAAGGATGCCCACCTGTGTTACATGTAACATTTGTAAATCAACTTTTAATAATAAACCAGATTTTGAAGTAAACCGCCGGTTCTAGTCATAATAATAAAAATAAGACTTGTGGCAGTAGATTTAGACTGCAAAAGTGTTATTACGTTTGTGGAATTTTTGAAACCAAAATGCCTAATTAAATATAGACAAAAGATTATTTTACTTTATGTATTTGTTTAATATTCTTGACTGCCTCGGTGGCGTAGTTGTATTACAGTACGACTGCAATTCTGAGATCTCGGGTTGGATTCCGGGTCGGGCAGAATTATATTGAGTTTTTCTAAACAGTATCAGCCCGGAGTCTGGAATTTCTAGCCGATATGGCAATAGGCTCGCCCCCTATCACATTTTAGGGAGCATTCAGGATCTTCGTAATAAAAACCAGCGCGTACAATTTGACTAGTTTAATGTCCGATACGTAGCACTATGTTATACGTCTATACTAGTACATAAGCGGAGCGGCACAAGCGTCAAGCGTCCCGCGTCAGGTACAAATTGCGACTCGTGCATGCGGTCGGCGCGAGTGTCGCCGATGAGCGGGGGGCTCGATACCGTTATGTTCCCCGCCGCTTGAACGGAACTAGCGGTACATCACACATGTTTTATTATAGTTTTCATTTTACTTTATATTTAATATTTTAAGTATTAGTGTGCTATGTGGATGTATGTAAGTGTGTATGTACAATGTAGTAACACTGTAGGCTACAACATTATAGGACGGAATACGCACGGCGAAAAGTGGTTGCACTAGATGCGCCTCTGCCTACCCCTTCGGTGATAAAAGGTGTGAGTGTGTGTGTTTGTGTGTATTCTGCTGGTCATATTTTTAACCTATATTTACTTAATGCATATATAATATATATCTTTAAAACATAATCATATTCCGTGAACAGTTTTGGTCATTTATCAAAATATTCCAGTTATCATGGTGATAAGATTACTAAATTATAACTATGGTTATCACATAATTACATAGTTGAAGAGTTGTTAAATACTTGATAAAGTATGGCTCAATTTCATATCAGCAAGTTAATAGCTTCAATATAGCTTTAAGTAATGTTTTTTATACAGGCATGGCAAAGTGATTCCACTGCACCTGACGGTAAAGTGAACCTGAAGTGGGGTCTAGATAGTGTAGGGGCTTCTGAGCCCCCCCACAACAGGAGATGGGCCGCACTAGGCGGCACCGCGCAGGGGCTGCTGCGGACGGCAACTTAGACACTTCCGTCAGAGGAAGCCCGCAGCCGTCCCTAATGCGCCGAAAATAGCCACCGCGGAGTCTAGATAGTGTTGACTGTCGAGAGATGTTTATCTCTCACCAGTCGATACAATTATGCTGGCTTACTATACAATATACTCATTGGAAGCAGACCACTTTTGACAGGTCCGTCCTGAAATCTTTAGGGGAGGCCTATGTTCAGTGGACGTCATGTAGCTGATGATGATGATTATCTATACTAATATTATAAAGCTGAAGAGTTTGTTTGTTTAAATGTGCTAATCTCAGGAACTACTGGACTGATTTTGAAAATTCTTTCACTAATAGGAAGCTACATTACTCCTGAGTGCTATAGGCTTCTTTTTATCCGGGAAAAACTTTTCCACATGGGCGGAGCCGTGCACAATGTTAGTACAATATAGTAATACAGACTGATCATGGAACGCTATGTATGTATGTATGGTCAGTATACAGGTGGATTTAAGTATCCCACCATCAGCAGTTTATGCATGAAACCCGATTTTAGTAAAACATCTATTTTTGTGCATAAAATTATTAGTCTATTTGGAAGCAATTATAAATAAACAGTCAGTGGGCGTCTTGTATTCATTGACTATTTCTGGTGCCAAGCATGCAAGCATTGTTATGTTGCAGTTAAAACAATATTGCAACTAACGTAATTACGAGAATTTAAAACATTTATTTAATATCTTTATCAGGATGACAAGCATAGTACTAGCCATACAATTTATTTTAATTCATAGTACCATATGGTTTTGCTATAGGTTATGGATATTTGGACTGCTTATCATACAACAAGTGGCATGCCATTGCTATCAGCTGGATACAATGTAAAATAAGAAAAAATCTTAAGGAATATTAAAAACCCATCAGAGATGGACTCCAGTCAACTGGATCATTAAACTTGCAAAATAATTGTGCACACAATGAAAATGAATACAATAAACAAAGCTGCATTGAGACTACAATACAATACTGATAAGTGCTATTTAACAATACATATCAACCAAGATAAATTCTCGTAATTTGTTTATTGGAATTAAAACTGATTAGATACCAAATTTATAGTGGGTTTGAGTTTTGACCCAATCAGAATTGTGGAAAAAGTGGCAGTGTCCATGGGCCAATCTAAATGAGAAAAAAATTATATATGATCAGTATTCAGAAACAATACTTTAAAGATGCATAGCGCCCTGAACGCAGTGTTGGAAATTTCATAACTTTATTTGACTTTCTTTATCTGACAGCCAACTAAAGCAAAGTTGTATCTCAATATTAGGCAATCACAGCACCCCTATGCCTACGTACTGTAAAGGCTGTCATGCTGAAAGAACTGAGACTCAGACTTATTATTATAGCATTGCTTTGTACTTAGCTAAGTACCATTTACACATATAATAAAGCAGTTGAACCAGTGTGTCTGTACATTTAAAGAAATGTGATAAAAAAGAAAGGGAGCGACTAAAGAAGAGTTATGGAAAACCAATCAGCGATTTTCATAATTTTTTCTGTCTGTTTGTTTGTTACTACACATCTCCGAAACTACTGTGTCGACAATTTAATGTGAAAACCTTGTATGATTTATGTAATTTCTCAATTTGAACCCAAATTAAAAGCAATATTAAGAAATAACCTGAAGGTGGATTTAGGGTCAAAAATGTCATAGGGGTTGTTTAGATATTATTTGCAGCAAGTAATGCTGCAAGTGTGTTACTCATTACAGTGACTATAATCTCATTACTCAACTCTTCACATTCATTTCATCACGATAACAAATGTTACGAACTTGCAAGTGAATTAACCTAGACATAACCTTACCTCCAGAGGCGATGTAGAATCCACTCGGAGAATATTTGGCGACGTTCACTTGGCAAGAGTGCTCCGTATACACATCAGAGATGGCGGGATTCTCTATATCTCTTATTATAACCGAGTTACCATTGGTATACAAGAAAGTTTTCCCCTTCGGGTCACCGCCTAGTACGAGTGGTGTACCGCGCTGGGTTCTCGGTAAAGCCGCAAAAGTATACTCTGTTGACAAATAATCACTCAATGAAACCATAAAACAAGATACGGAACTGAGTTATCAACGTTTTGTGACGGCCTGAATCGGCGACACCCTTTGCAGAAATATATTCAAGTAACACTTACTATTTGAATAAGACATTTTATTACTACACTTCACTAACTAACCACTAATATGTTTACACTAAAACTATGTGTTATTTAGTACTTTAAATTGTTTTTAGTAAAAACACAGTCAGCCGCTAAACCCCATAGCCTTCCAAAAAATGACGTACAGATTTTTTCTGCTATGTTGGCTCTTCTGTCGTTCGTTGACATACCCATATATGGACATAAGAAGTACTATGTACAGTTATTATTATATTTAGTTGAACAGATATTAAAAAAGAGCATTTCTAAGCACTGGAAAATAATTTTAATGAAAGTTTTAAAATTTCTAGGACATATTTTGTAATATAAAAACTCATTGAAAATTATAGGACGCTGGAAAATATTATATAGTCTGGATAATTTTTTTTTTTTTTTTTTTTTAATTTTCCCTTTATTTTGGGAAGGCAAAGGGTTCAAGCCCATACAGCCTCGTCATAAGTAGTATTCAGATATGAAATTCTGTGCATTAAGGCCTAAGCCAAGTCTTCATAATATTGTAAATCCATGTTAGTCTTATATTTAGGCAAGAGCCAAGTCTTCATTATATTTTTTACTTCATTTTATTTTATTAGTTTTCATTCATTTAGTTTTCAGGCCGAAGCCAAGTCTTCATAATATTGTAAATCCATGTTAGTCTTATATTTAGGCAAGAGCCAAGTCTTCATTATATTTTTTACTTCATTTTATTTTATTAGTTTTCATTCATTTAGTTTTCAGGCAAAAGCCAAGTCTTCATTATATTTTCCTTATTTTATTTTTTCAGTTTTCATTCATTTAGTTTTCAGGCCGAAGCCAAGTCTTCATAATATTGTAAATCCATGTTAGTCTTATATTTAGGCAAGAGCCAAGTCTTCATTATATTTTTTACTTCATTTTATTTTATTAGTTTTCATTCATTTAGTTTTCAGGCAAAAGCCAAGTCTTCATTATATTTTCCTTATTTTATTTTTTCAGTTTTCATTCATTTAGTTTTCAGGCCGAAGCCAAGTCATTAGACTTCTATCAAATTCATTTATTTTTCCCTAAATATCTATTACCGTATTACATATATATTCATAAATAGCTTTGTATGTTTCTGGTCTTTTAAGTATTTCTTCCATAGAGCGCGGGACAAGCTCAGATTTGCCGTATATGTTAATTAATTTATCAATAAATATAATTCTTTGTATATTGAAGGCAGAGCATTCAAACATTATATGATTCATTGTTTGTTCAACATTCTGATCGCAATCTGTGCATATGGGGGACGAAATAATGCGCATTCTGTTAAGATGGGCTCTAAAACGACCATGTCCAAATCGAAGTCTGTTCAATATAGTGTAAAATTTTCGTTGCTTGTTGAATTTGGATCTACAAAACCAAGGACACTTTCCCACATTCATATTGATTGCTGCATAATAAGTACCTTTTATCTTTATTGTATTCAACCAATATTCTCTCCATTCATTAAGAATAGACTCTCTTACTAATAACTTTAAGTCCGAGAATGGTATGGCAACTTCATCAACAGCTGTCACACTGTCACTGTCAACAATTGACTTAGCTAAAAAATCAACTTGTTCGTTTCCTATTACTCCCACGTGCGCAGGTGTCCAAAGGAATTGTACTTCTTTGCCTTGAGTCTTCAATTGAAACCAACGACTCTTGATGTTGTATATAATGTAATTAATTTTACAGTCTAAGTTATTACTCTGTAAGGCACATAGAACACTCATGCTGTCCGTTATAACGAGCCAACGTTGATCATTTGCTTGACCAATATATTGCAATGCGAATAATATTGCCAAAGCCTCAGCGGAAAAGATACTCAACTCACACGGAAGTTTGCGACCAAATCCAAAACGTAGATGAGGAATGTAGAACGCCATCGATACATTTCTCGACTTGGAACCATCAGTAAATATTTTTCTATATTCATTATATTCGGCTAAAACATTGTTTACCTCTTCTTTATGCTTCATATTACTATTTATATTTATTTGTATTGAAGTAAATTTGCTTTCATAATTGTCAGTATAGCAAGCCCAGTTCTCAGGTCTATGAATTTTATATTTTTGATCAAGGTGAATCATAAATGAAAAATCATGAAGTACATAAGGTACATTAGTAGTGGAAACAAGGGAACATTGACTATGAAAATGTTTAAATTTTCTCAATAATAAATTATTATCTATAGATAATAATTTGAGAAGAAAACAATATTTTAGATATTTGAATCTATATAACAAAGGAGGAGTATTGCAGTCTACTTGTAATGAATTTATAGGGGTCGTCCTCATAGCACCAGTAACTAATCTGAGATTTTTATTTTGCAAAATATCCAATTTCTGAACAAGTTTGTCATTAGATGCAAAACACAGAAATCCATATTCAAAGTGACTACGAACAAGTGATTTATACAACATGAGCAAAATTTTTGGATCAGCACCCCAAGATGTCCTTGCAAGTGATTTTAAAATATTGAATGCCTTACCTGCCCTTCCGATGATATAATCAACATATTTTTTCCATGAAAGATTATTAGTCAAAATTACCCCTAAAAATTTAACTTCAGACACCTGTGGAATTTCTTTTTGATCATAAAATAGTTTAATTTTAAAGGGACGAATTTTGTTAAATACCACCATTTTGGTTTTGTCAATATTAATATCAAGATTGAGATATTTAAAGTAATTGTGAAGCTTAGTCAAAGCTGCATTAAGGGTTTTAACTATGACATTTACATTAGACCCTGATGTATAAATAACAAGATCATCAGCAAATTGTAAATTTCTAACATCTGAACCTAATATTAAGTTAAGTTTATAAATATACAATATGAATATTAGAGGGCTTAAAATTCCTCCTTGACACACACCTTTAAAAGACATTCTAGGTCCAATAAGTTGATTTTGAAATTTGACATACACTATTCTACCATGTAAAAAGTCAAAAATCCATTTCACGATTTTTTCAGGAATACCAATGGTCAATAATTCAGAAGCTAATATATGATGATTGACATTATTAAATGCTCCAACAATGTCAAAGAAAATACCTATTAGAACTTCATTGTTCTTGAATGCATTGAAAACATCAAAATGTAAGTGACAAATACTTTCACGACAAGAGCGACCTTTGCGGAACCCAAACTGGTTTGATGGTAAAATATGATTACTTTCTATAAAAAATTCTATTCTTTGTTTTAACAACTGTTCAAATATTTTTCCCATGCATGAGGTTAACGCTATTGGCCTATAAGAATCAGCAAGTTCTTTCTCTTTATTGGGCTTTAAAATTGGTACTAAGCAATCAATTTTCCAACTTGAAGGAATGATTGAATTATTCCACAACAGATTATAAATATTTAACAAAACATGTTTTGAATTATTTGATAAATGTTTAAGGACTTTATATGGGATTCCGTCGAGGCCAAACGCTGTATCACGTCTAGAGGAAATGGCTGAATTGAATTCTGCAAAAGTAAATGATTTTGTAAGATAATCAGAACTGGAAGCAGTAATGAAATTATTATTTAAGTTTAATTCAGCCTCAACAGTGGAAGGTGTGTATTTTCTAATAAAATCAAAAATCCAATCTAATCTGTTACAGGAGTTATAGCTTGTATTTACGTTTTTAAAAATTTTCATGTAGTACCATATTCTAGATAAAGGAGTAGTTCTATTAAAGCTTTCACAAAGATTTTCCCAACTTTTTTGCCTTTCTTGCTTCAAGGTCAACTTTTTAATAGCTTGCAACTTTTTGAAATGTAAATAATTGGATTCAGTTGAATTACATCTAAAGTTTACATATGCATGTTTGGCCTGTTCAACAGCAGAAGCACACTTGGCATTCCACCAAGGTAGAGGTCTTCTATTTTTATTAAAATGAGTGCTAGAGTGACTTTGAGAGTTAGGACGAAGCCCAATTGACGTAGACAACTGAATAGCTGTATCTAACAGACTCATTAGTTCTTCATATGATTTTAAAGGATTTTCTTTGTTGTAATGAAAATTATGCAGCAAACTATCTGTAATGGTTCTAAATGTATCCCAATTAATTTTACGATAGTTATGTTGTTGAGGATATTGCTTACTATCAGGTAATAAAGTTTGTTTGTTACCAGAAACATTTCTAACAAAAACTTTTGTTATTACAGGTAAGTGATAGCTTCCTAGAGGGTCATCATGCACAGACCAATCGCAAGAAACTGCAAGATCAGGAGAAACTATTGTAAGATCAAGCGCATTTTGTCGCCATTTATGAGAACCTACTGTTGTCATTTGACCATCATTCAGAATTACTAACAAATTATCATCTATACATTCTAATACTTCAGATCCACGAGTATCAGAAGTCATGCAACCCCAGCTATGGTGTAAGGCATTAAAGTCTCCAGCAATAAGCAAGGGCTCAGGTAGACTTTGAATTAGGTTATTCAATTTATGTTTAGAAAAAGGTGGAGAACATAGTTTGGGGCTGTAAAGGGAAACTATGGTCAGTTCCTTATTATTACCATAATATAAACGAATTGCGCTATTTTGAATGGAGTTATCGCTAAAAGTGTCTAATTTCTTAAAATTAAGGCTTTTATGTACTAAAATAGCAACGCCGTTATGATCGTTGCCACTGTCTAATCTCGACATCTCATAATTTTTAAAACTAATATGATGATGTGGCTTCAACCAGGTCTCGCATATAATGGCAATATGAATGCTTTTCTCATAAAGAAAATGTGAAAAAATATATCGGTTACTCATTAAACTCTGGGCATTCCATTGTACAATATTTATATAATCCATAAAAGAGAGAAAAAAAATTTAAGGGGAGGCTTTTTGTTCTTGTTGTATGTTTTGGATGAGAAATTCTTTGATAGTTTTACTACAGATGCTAGTTTCATTTGCTTTGCTCATGGTGATAATTTTTATAACTGAATCAACTAGTACTTTCAAAAAGTGATCAGAGTCTAAAAGTGATATAAATAGTTCATTAGGACTTTTTTTCCTGCCACCTAGTGGAGGAAATGATTTTTCATTGACGACATCCACAAATGATCTTTTAATTAACTTTTCTTTGTTCTGTTTAATTTTATCTTGTTTTACAGGGCACTCTGATGAAATAGCAATATGGTTTCCTTTGCAATGAATACAACAAGCATTAGTTGGAGCAATAGTGCAATTCTTAAAATTGTGGCTGCCGGTACAAATTGAACATTTTTCCGAGTTCTTGCAAAATTTAGCTAAATGGCCATACCGGAGACAACGCAAACACTGTTTGACTGGAGGTATGTATGGTGAGATCTCAAATCGCCAGCTATTAAGATTAACACTGTCCGGTAAAGTTTGACAGGAAAATGTAATACATATAGTTTTGGTGGGTTGTAAATTAAAGGTGTTGTCAACATTTTTTATTCTTCTCATGATTCTTCGTATTGAAATGATGTTTTTTGTTGTTGTTAGTGCAGTATAGATTTGCTCGTTTGATAAGTTAGTTGGAACATGATGCATAACACCTGTAGTCTCGGTAGCTGCAGCCGGTATACTGGCTTTAAGCTTATTCATGTCTAGAAACTTTTTATTTGATAATGCAGCATTTGCAAGTGTTGCACTGTCAAAAATAGCGCCCACCTTATACTTGTTCATGCGCACTAGTTGTTTTATGCCCTTATTATATCTTTTCAGGTTATTTGCTAGAGACATCATATCTCTGTCCCCCAGTGGTTTATTGTTTTCGATACTTTCTAGAAATACAATGAATTCAACATTACCTGTATTTTCTGCATACAGTCTTTGATAATTCGGTATTTGGAACGTTTTATACTTATCCACGAGATCCAAGGATTTTTGAGATGAAGAATCGCTCGCCTCCAACTCTGCCTCATCACCCCCTGGCTCATCTTTTTTTTTACGTTTCCTTGTCCCCCCCATTTTGGACAAATCTCTTCTTTATGTATTAAGATATAAATATGTACAATTGTTTATACTTTAATCGTTTAAAAGTTATTTTTAATAAATAAATTAAAAAATTGCGCCTTTTCTTTTAGACGTTCCCGCGCTTTTTTTTTCTGACCCTAGTCTGGATAATTTATGTTATCTGGACAACTGACATTTTTGACCAGCTAGCGCCGCGCATATTTGACGTTTAATTCCCGTAAGGATGTCGCTAATATAGTTGTTTTAATATTCGAATGATTTAATATATCAAAATATGAATGTTCACATTTCATGAAAATCCTTTTTATCCCATTTCAAAATGGAGGAGGTTCTCAATTCGTCGGAATGTTTTTTAAATCAGTTCCCCGATTACTTGAAGACGCCTGTACCGATTCGAGAAATTCTTTTTTTATATAAGGGTGTATTTTACTAACACAAAAAGCGAATGTTTAAAAAAAAAATATTAAATTCCAGCAAATCATATTTAACATTACCTATATCATCATCATCATCAGCCACATGATGTCCACTGCTGAACATAGGCCTCCCCTAAAGATTTCCAGACGGCCCTGTCAAAAGCGGCCCGCATCCAGCGTGTTCCTACGACCTTTATCAAGTCGTCTGACCACCTTGCACGTGAACGGCCAACGCTGCTCACCTATATACTGACTACTAATTTTTGAGTCGAACCCTAATTTAAATTATTAACTAAGCTAAATAAGTACATGAACAAATATACGGAAATAATTTTGAGCAAAGGAAATAATCATTAAGTTTAACTTCAGTGGCCTAGTTTATTACTGTACGACTGCAGAGCTGAGATCTCGGGTTCGATTCCCGGGTTGGGTAGTTATATTGGGTTTTTCTACTGAGTATCAGCCCGGAGTCTGGAATTTGTACCCAATATGGCGATAGGCTCAACCTTTATCACATTATGAGACGGAATACGCAAGGCAAAAAGTGGGTGCACGAGTTGCGCCTCTGCCTACCCCTTCGGGGACAAAGAGCGTGAGTGTGTATGCATGTAAATGTGTATATGTAATCTCCTTATGGACTCCAAAACGGCTGGAGAGACTTCAGATTGGTCCTGCGGGTGATCCTGTAAAGTTTTATAGCAATCGGACCAACATAAGTCATCTGGCTATAAATAATTAATTACTGCTACCCACGCTAAGCTGGAGTGGATCGCAGGTTACATTATTAACACGATAAATACATATTATATCACGATTACATGGGACCTAACATAGCTGGCGAAATGTCGGTGTCTCACACTTCTGTCTGCCCCTGAAAAGGGAAAAAGGCCTAATCCTATGTGTGTGTGCATTAATTGATTTTAAATTCACTACGGCTAATAAATATTGGTTCGGCTCCACTAAGGAACCATTATTGTCTTACATATTAAAACCAACTTTAACTCACAGCTTGCCATCATGTTTCCTTTTGTTATTTCATATTTCTCTCCCTCTTTACTTTGTAAATCATTTAACATTGAACTTTTTGCTTGTTGGTTGATTTTGCCATAATAAACTAGCAACAGAATATGGCTGCAATGTACACACAGGTATTTGCGAGTATGTTATTTTATTTTTGCCTTAAACATTCAACGGATGACTGGGAAATAAGGCCAAAAATTTGCGATAAGTCCAATTTATAAGTACCTATTCCAATGATTTCAATCAATGTTTTACTGACTTTCACGCAAATATTCCATTTGGCAGTTTAAAGTTATAACACATATATATCCTATCAAGCCAAAAACCTATTTAATCCAAAAATTTTAGCTCACAAAATTACAGTATCGTCTATTATTTATTATAATGATTTGTTTTATATTTATTTTATTAAAATGGAATTTGTATGTAATGTGGACGATAACGGACTGGAATGGTCTGTCAAATAATGTCCGGAGGTTAAAAACCCAAGGCACACACCTATGATTTTTCGAAGTTACGTGTGCACTGTTTATCAATTATCGTTCGCTTTAACAGTGAAGGGAAACATCGTGAAGAAATCTACATACCTGAGAATTCTCCATAAGAATTTCGAGGGTATGTGATGTCCGAAGTAGTGGGCAGTGTATAATACAGGGCTGATTGCATTGAATTGCATTTAATGTACAGATTACCCGTGTTCTATTAAGTTATTATGTAGTTATACACGTTGTAAAAAACGAATAGCGATATTAAATGTACAATCGATATGTTACAATATCGATTTCATTAAATGTATTGTACATCCCTAGGTAAAGGTTCTTCTTGAAGCCTTTCTTTTTTATGAGCATTAATTGTCAAAAATGCATTGAACGAAGTGGCAGCGTCATGTGATGAAATAAAATTATTTTTTTACGAAACCTCCTCTACGTTTATATGCATTAGATAGAAGTAACGGGTGATGTTCACGATCGGGATATTGGTTATTGTCGGAAATAGTGTTATTGTGCCACTATTTTGCGATATTCGTTGACACTAGTTTCCACGTGGTGAACGTCACAATCGGTCGACGTGTAAAACTTGTCGCCGTATTTCTTGTGCCTGATAAAATTATTTGAAGTTATGGAGACCTTGAACATGGCGAAGCTGAATTTGTCAAGTGTGAGAAGCAATACCTCGATGGACAAAGGTCCCAAAGCGGAGACATCTGATGCCAAACCGGAGCCAATTGTAAGTTGTTATCATGCGTTTATTCCTGCATTAAAGCTGTAAATCATGAATAAAACACTGTTAAACAACTTTTCGATGATATCTGAAGTAGTTTATAGAATGTTCTAGAATAAAGCTATCATTTTAAAATGTACCATATGATACATATTGCATTCTGTTTCGTTGCCGCATTTTATCGAAGCAGATCGGTTTTCACATGACCAAATAAAGTAATACAAATCAAACCCGAACAATAACTTTATTGAACGAAAGTTCTAGAACTATACATAATTTGTGGTTAAAGTGAGAAATTTCATGAATACATTTTTATTTTCAAAAGTGATGCGTAAATAATACCATGTGATGTGCATTGTTATCTGTGAGGTGCAGAAATAATTGTTTCAAAAGATTTTAATACAACCTGTAACATTTCGGTATCAGTTCCTGGTAATTAAAATATTACCCATTTGAAAGTTTGTACCATATGTCTTGACATTTCAACAGATTTTTTTATTTATTTATCATCTAGATTAGGTACAGAATGTAAGCATTTTCTCATACAAAGTATATGAATTATGATGTTGTTTATTTTAAACTACCAAAAAGAAGCTTACAACTTATACTTAAAGGAGATGTTTACTTTTTGTATGGGTTCTGGGCCTCAAAATCTAATCAGGCTCAAACTTTAGGTATATATATTAAAGGTGCAGAATATGGATCTTGGATCCATTAAAAACATATTTTTAGACCCCTCCATTTATAACAAACTTTAAAAAAAAATCAATCATTTTAAGTGTAGTTTTTATGCAAAATAAAATTACATAAATCTCAAAATCTGAGGGCTTTAAAATAATTCGATCTATTGTTAAGCCCTTGTTTTTGGGAGTACTATCCAAATATATCAACAGTTTGCGGGCTAATTGACTTACACATTTTTTTTTTTTAGTTACATTGAGTTTTATGCATTTTTGGAATTAGAACATTTTCTGCCATTTTTTAGGGTTCTGGACTTCAAAATGAAAAAAGGAGCCCTTATAAGATCACTTTGTTGTCCGTCTGTTGATCTGGACACTTTTTGTCAGGAATGCATAGAGATATCAAGTTGAAATTTATATCATGCTAGTATTGCTCAAGGCTCCGCCAGCATGACAAAAGTTTTTCCAGGATAAAAATATTTTCCTGGGAATAAGAAGTAGCGTACAGCACTCAGGAGTAATGTAGCTTTCTATTAGTGTAAGATTTTTCAAAATCGGTTCAGTAGTTCCTGAAATTAGTGTGTTCAACCAAGTAAACAAACTCTTCAGCTATTAACATTATATATCATAAAAGTATAGATACTCAGTTCTACGGTCTCTTCCAGTTGTAAAAAAAAACAAACTTGTAAGCCAACGCAATTGAAAGATATGACCATTTACTTCATTTATTTTCGCATATTTTGCACTTTCCCGAGAGAATCAAAGCCTATAGGGTACTTCCCGTTGACCTAGAATCATGAAATTTGGCAAGAAGCGAGGTCTTACCGCATGTGTAAAGAAAAATTCTGAAAAGCGTAAATATGTTCTTTAACCTGTCAACAACCGCAGTGGACACCAGTGTCCATTTATATAAGGAACTTAGCTTATAGCTATATTTAATAGGGTGTTGACGGATTAATTACAAAAAAAAGCGAATTTACAAACTTTTAAACCTAATTAATTAATTTGTGTGAACTATTGAACTTATATACTTAGATGCCATACATACAAGTTTATCGGAACCCTCGTTACGTGAGTTCTAATCACACTTGTCGGGTGTTTTGAATATAGTTTAAATTTTTCGAAAAAAAATGTTGCTTAAGTCAATTAGGCCACCAACCGTTGAGATAAAAGTGTCTTGGTTAGAATATTATATATGTCCTTTATTAAACAAAACAAACATTTTGAATAGTCAAGAATATAAAATGTTGTAACATTGTTGCAATAACAGCAATAATGATGCAAGAACAGAATACATTTCATTGAAAAACATTGTGACACATATTGGCGTGGATATGTTGTTATGCCTTATAGGATTTGTTTACTATAGTTTGTTGACATTTTATATTGTGTGTAAATTGTACTTTTAATATAATATCAAAATTTCAATTTGATGCTAACATTATGAATATAAAGATTTGTCAAGATGTTTGTATGTCAATGTAAACAGAAACCTCTGAAACAATTTGGATAATATTTACCACAAAATTTGTCATAGAAATGTACACATTAAGATATTCGGGGAATATATCTCACATGTAGGAACAACATGCAACACCTAATTCTCTACAAAAACTTTATTTTAGTACAGTACTTCTAATAAAACTAGATAATATAATCTACATCATAATCTTCAATTATTTTCTTACTCTAGTAACAATGCACGTAGGCTGCGAAATATTTAACTTTTGCCACTTATTTCATAACTAGCTGTTGCCCGCGGCTCCGCCGGCGTGAATGAGTTTTCCCGGGATAAAAGTCCCGCTTTATATTTTCCCGGGATAAAAAGTAGCCTAAGTTACTCCTTATTACATCACCTACCTGCCAATAAAAGTCCCGTCAAAATCGGTCCAGCCATTTCAAAGATTAGCCGGACCAAACAGACAGACAGACAAAAATTAAAAATATGTTATTTTGGTGTATGTACCGTATATATATTCATATACATGTAGTAAAAAACGGTTATTCAATATTACAAACAGATACTCCAATTTTATTTATATGTATAGAGTATAGATAAGAAAACGGGCGCGGCGCGGTGCAGCGCTCTCCCATTGCGTCTCTGTCCATCCCTTCGTGTGCAAGCGTGTTCGTATGACACACTGACACCGCTAATTAGGTTGATCTCATAAGAATTTTAAATCTTATCATGTATGCACATTACTCATGTCCAATTTGACTGTTCCAGTTTTTGTATGCGTGTAACACTTTATATTGCAAACTGGGCCGTGCTAATCTACCCCAAATTTTGCAATCTATGAGTACTTTGTGCAATTTAGGCCTGCTTAATTAAGTTGATACTTTTTTTATTATAATCTAATGACACATGCATTGCAATGGCACTTAAATTTTTCAGTGATCAATATTTAAAGTAGGAACAAATTAATGCAAGGCAGAGTTGAGTATTTAACCAATTTACATAGGTATTTACATGATATAATTGTTTATTGTTCATTAATTATATGTGTAGTCACTTATATATGTAATCATCATTTTGATTCTTTTTGATGGATCTGACTCCCTATTCCTCCTTTCAAATGAACGGAAAAAAGGACAGATATTGGATAGGTATCCATTCTCATTTTTAAAAGCTTTTATTTAACTTGCCATGTATGTATGTTCGGGTCAAATCTTGCAACTGATTTTTTTATCTCCATTCTATGTCTATATATATATATACCCTTTCTAGCCGATTTCGGCCGCGGCGGCCAATCTCAACAGAGATCAGCCAGATACGCAGGAGATATTATAGTGCACAAGTGTGTGCGCAATACACAGGGTGCACTCGCTATTCCTTTACTCTCTTAGTCCGGTGAGACGGCAATCCGACATGACCGGAGAGAGATCAGGCGCAGGACCAACGGCTTTACGTGCTTTCCGAGGCACGGGAGTATCACACCGCCAACTTCCTGACTCCGAGCTGCGACTGAGTAATTTTAAAGATGGAAAAACCCAATCACAATCTTTTTGGCCCGACCCAGGATTCGAACCCAGCACCTCAGCGCGCAAATCATACTTGTAACGCGTACGCAATACAACTACGCCACCGAGGCAGTCATTCTATTCTATGTCTACTCATAAATAAATAAAATTGTTGCTGTTTTTTTTTACTTGCAAAAAAACTGTTGACTTAAGTTACTGCCTTGTAATTAATATTCTGAAATAGGTGGCTCGAGAATCTGAATTACAATTTGTTGCAGACACTTACTGACCACGATGAGGACTATCACTGCGAGTACGTCGACGACATATGGAAGAGTCTGCTCGAACAGGAAGCAGAAAGGACCACCATCCATCTACAATCACCACAGGTAGATAAACAAAAACAGGTCTTTAAATTTTCTTCTATCTCTTTAATAAAATAGATTGATTAAGAAATGCAATCTTGTGCTTGGCAAACAATGATCTCGCGGAATAAGTCAGGGATCGAGATTGCGCATGTATGTCGAAATTTGGATTAATCTCGACTAAAACGAAATTGAAGTGGACGATAGCCTAGTTGGGAATGGAACGGTCTGCCGAGACAATGTCCGGAGGTTCAAAACCCAAGGCACACACCACTGACTTTCGAAGTTACGTGTATTATTTATCAATTATCGTTCGCTTTAACGGTGGAGTAAAGCATCGTGAGGAAACCTATATACCTGAGAATTCTCCATAAGAATTTCGAGGATATGTGAAGTCTGCCAACCCGCACTAGGCCAGCGTGGTGGACTAAGGCCTAAACCCTCTCACTTGTAGAGGAGGCCCGTGCTCAGCAGTGGGCACTATATAATACAGGGCTGATTGCATAGCAAAACAAAATTTTGTTGAAAATGTTATTTAAAATCAAGGCGGGTTCCTTACCTACATTTACCTATTTTTTCTGTAAAATTCTTTTGACTCCATAATCTATATTATTTCTACGGTTTAACTTTTTTTCAGCGCGAGGTTTTTCCTTTCGTTTAATAGTTTTCAATTGTGAACGTGGTATCACGACGTCCTTTATCTGGCGTGAGGGTGGGCAGGAATGACCTCGATTGTAGTCGCCCATTTTCTGTCAATTTAGGATTCAGATAAGGTGGTCCTATTTTGATGTTGAACGCGAGGAGGTGGTGGCTCCTCTGACGGCAAGGGCCACTCTGGCCCATAATAATACCAATAGTAGTAAATTCTAATATGTTTAGTGTTTTTTCATGTTGTTTTTCTTTGCATAAAGTTGTGTGTTAATCATTATTATATCAGCTGTTACTATATAGTAATGTTTATAATAATGACGGGCACTCTAATAGTAAACAGAGGCATTGTAGAAAATATGAAAACAATAAATATTATATTTGATATTCTAAAAGGACCTTACCACAGTATTAAAATAATGATTAATTTAGTTGTATAAGATATTGTAATATGAAATTAAACAAAGATATACAATGAAGGATTTATTTACATGTAATTATGATGAAAGTTGCAACAAAATGACGCACAAACTAACACCGTTATTCGTTTTCAATTCCGTATTGTACTATGAAGCGATCTAAGTTATTGCATCATTCGTGTTGCCGTTCGATTTTCACTCACAACACTTTGGTGTTAGGTCCAGTGTTGCGTATCACTGTCATATGAGGGTTATAATGATTCCCTTGGTGAGACGCAAGGCCTCCGTCCGCAGTAGGGTGTATAGAAAACAGGGTAGATGCAAGATTGTGCAATTAAGTCTTGCATAATATTTTTTAGTGTAACATTATATTAAATCCTATTAGTTTTGTAGATGTTAGGCTTCGCCTCCTATCACATAATGGGTCGCTGAAAAGTGTGTGCACTAGTTGCGCCTCTGCCTACCACTTCGGGGTAAATACGCGTGAGTGTGCGTGTATAGTTCCTTGATTGACTTCTCTCATGCTAGGACCACTCTAACATGTACTAGCATTGATTGAGATAAAGCACGTGGCCAAGGTTTATCGTGATAGATTTGGAATTGGAACGGATGCGGATGACATTCATTATATTACGTAGTTAGCAGTATTATATAATTAAAAAACGAGTTTTTTCACATGAATTGGGATTTACATTCGTTTACGTCTACAAGTTTGAATCAGATATGAAAATACTAAATAGTGATCTCCGGCAAAAACTTACTCCATGTTTAGAACATTGGCTTAGTTCTTGTCTAAGTCGTGATGCTCAAAAGTCCTGGGTTCGGTCCACAAATTAGCAATTAAATGAATTTTCACATTATTTTAGATGTGAAGGATGGGAATAATTTGAACCGACTTCCAAAAGGAGGAGGTTATTAATTCGTGTGTTTGTGTTTGTTCTATACATATTGTTTTTTTTTAATGTATGAGGTAAAATCGTGAAAGTTGTAACATAATACAATAATCGTATAATTTCTTGAGGAATCCTTAGCAGTTAGCGGGCGTTGTTGATGTCTGTGTCCAAAACCGCCTACCTGACTTCGACCACTTTTGGGAAAATATTTTTTTATTTACATAATATGTCTACATCTTACAAACATGATGTAACAGTATTATTTATATATGCTTACCAAATTATTACGTCCTGATATTCATAAACACTTATTGCGAACAAAAATCTTAACGCATCACGGGAAACAGTTGTGCTCACTTTGGGAATCGAAAATCTAAGTTCCTCGGTTTTGAAAATTGTGCCTGATATGGCTTAGGTTTGCCACTTATTACATCATAGGGAGAGATTGGGCCTTAGCTATCCGAGGGGAACTGCTTGCGCCTCTGCCTATCACGCTGTTGATAAGGTCTGAACTTATGTATGTTCATTAACATAATATAGAATTCCGCACTGTGTGACGGTATATCTACGCAGATTGTTATAAAATTTCCAATTTTACCATCCAAACCACGTTTTATTGGTCCAAATATTATACTTTTACATATTACTAACTACAGGGCTCAAACCTCGACTTTGTCATTCTACCATTGACCCACTTTTGGGTAGATTTTTTCAACTTTTTTTACGTGAACGACCTATTTTGCCTACGTCTGCGCGGCTCAACGCATCGCTTATATTAAAGTACTGCAGTATATTGCGAACATGACCAGATTATTTGAACTGCCTTATATATACACATATGCATATAGATTACATTTCCCCTTTTCAGGGAGTAGGTAGACATGTAACACACCCACAATGCTTTGTAATTTCCTGCAATTATTAGCTTGTTAATAAAGAAATAAATTTTCCCAAATAGCATTTATTTAAAAAACATACGCATCAAGGGTTTTTAATACATCAATGGCATCAAACAAAAATGTATATTATATACTATACTAATAGTAAAGAGGCAAGATTTGATTGTTTGTTTGTAATGGATAAACTCAAAAACTACTGAACCGATTTTGAAAATTCTTTCACCAATATAAATACCCATTATCAGCGAGTAGCATTGGCTACCTTTTATCCCGGGGAAACTCATTCACGCGGGCGGAGCCGCGAGCAAAAGTCTAGTAGGTATAATAAAAGGAAATAAATGTAATGAATCGGCTGAAGTTAATCTAATTGTCCCAAATTCCCACCTCTTGATATAACCTACACGAAACTGGGCTGCGTTTGTTCAGGGTTTATCGGTAGCATCTTAACTGATAACGATACTGATCTGCTATCTGATTATTTG
Source organism: Sphinx pinastri (assembly GCA_947568825.1). Classification (NCBI taxonomy): domain Eukaryota; kingdom Metazoa; phylum Arthropoda; class Insecta; order Lepidoptera; family Sphingidae; genus Sphinx; species Sphinx pinastri. The sequence continues at coordinate 12,525,994 of OX387636.1, read as the reverse complement.
TTTTTGTTATCAAAGACATTGACCGCAAAGTCGGCTGCTTTCCGGTACAAGCTATAATTGAAATTCTGTATGGATTTTTTCTACTATTAAGTAAATTAATAAATAAAATTAATACCCTATTTGTCTACCGAGACGGATGACCGCAGGTTCGAAACCCAAGGCACACACCTCTGACTTTTCGAAACAATTTTCGTGCTCTTTAAGGTGAAAGAAAATATCGTGAGGAAACCTACCTGAGAATTCTCCAAAAAGAATTTCGAAGGTATGCGAAGTCTGCTAACCCGCACTAGGCCAGCGTGGTGGACTAAGGCCTAAACTCCTCTCAGTAGTATAGGAGGCCCGCTCAGCTGGTTCAGCAGTGGCCAGTATGTAATAAAGGGTTGGTATTATTATTATAGTCAAGTAGTAGATTTTTAAGATAACTCGGCAATTAGTCTACTATCGAATCTGATTAATGACAACAACATTATCATTCGTTCAGTCGACAAAGCTGTGTAATTTGAAAACACAGAGATAATGTGGCTGAAATTCCAGAAATCAAAGCATACAAATCTTTTGCCTTAAAAATACTGTACATAGTTCCGTATAGAAAAGGTGCGCGTGCGCTGACAATCCTCGGTTTGTTGTTATACGTTCATTGTCATTCCGAATGCGTGACTATGCGGTTAAACGTAGCAGAAGTGGTTGAGTTCCGGCATGAAGAATCATTATGTAACCTTTCTTTGTCTTATTCAATTGTAGTAATGTCTTATTATGGTTTCTGTATGTGCTACCTTTTTCCCGCGACTCTGTCCGCGTGGAACATCTTCCCGGAAATCGGAATAAGTCTTACTGTGCAATTATTTTTTAAACTCTTACTGCGTTTACGTTTACCAAATATCTAAACCAAACCTACCAAATTGTCGTATTTAAAAGTCTATTTTTCTCGCCACACTTTTTCGCGGGGAAATAGTTTTTAGACCCCACGCCAGTCCGAGGAGCCGAGGTGGGTGGGGTATACCGGCCTGCTTTGCGTGCTACGGTACCGACTACAACCCAGCGGTAGCCTTCGCTGTCTCTAGAAAATGTTCTCTCCCGGAACAAGTCACGTAGGTGCAGTAGGTACAGTTAGCAGCATTAGTAGCTGAACAAATTCAAAATTTCAAATTGCCTACATACTTTTGTGTTCTTACTAATCTTTTCATGCTCTTCATGAAAATAAAATAAAAGAGATTTACTTTACTTCAAACGAAGAAAAGTCCAGTTTCAGTTTAACTTAACGCATATATAGGCGATATGAAATTTTGATTTTGTACAGATATTTATGCTGCTGACTGTACATTTTCGAGGAACAAAATGTACTCTTCACAATAGTCCAATAGGTAAACCATCTCAATGCAAATACCATTAAGTTATTTGCGTCGTTGCATTGCTGCGTAAAAGGACAAATAGACAAACGCATTCTCATTTACATTTACACAAATTGCGTCGTAGGCGATGATTAGTAAAGTGTTTCAACATTATGTTTGTTTGTTTTGATTTACATGATTAAAATTTATTGTCTGTTAAACAAACTATCATGCCGCCATAGTTGTGTCTCTGATACTCTATTGGGCAAGGGTGTAGCCAGATTTCACTTTAGGACAGGGTAAAATCTAAAATTTAGGGGGGGTGGAGTGGCTAAATGAAAATGTCATGTAGGTAATATACAACAAAATTGGTAATTTTGACTAGAACATTTTCCAAAATTCTTTGCATTACTACTCCCACGAGAAGTTTTTTCTTAAGAATGGGCACTTTCCTTAAGTTTACCGTATAACATAATTTCCCAGAATTTGATCTTTATAAGTATTATAACACTATGAATTGGTGTAATAATACAGGTGTGTTATTTTTTTACAAATTCAACAGGTTCGATTCCCGGGCAGGATAGTTGGTTTTTCAAAAATCTAATAATGCAGTTTTAGTTTTGATCAAAATCGGTCTCGAATCTCCTTTGAGCATCTTTCGATATTCCTTATAGTTTAGGAGTTGGCCATCCACGCCCACTTAAAAACTCACCTGTATATTTGCTAAATCTTTTAACTCTGATTCATTATATTTTATTTCTCCGAGCCGTGCCGGCCCGTACAGATGTATCCTTGATCTAGTTTCTGCATTATCTGGGACGCCCTAAGCCCCTATGTCTCTGCTAGTGAAGGCCATAGTTCAAATCTAAATAAGATATATTGACGCGTAAAAATAGATAAATCTGATAATTGTATTATATATACTAACATATTCTGCTCTTGATGCTAAGAATATAAGCCTACATGTATTCCCGAAGGGATGGACAAAGATATAGATACGCACCAATCACCACTGCGTAGCCCTGTTACAGTTAAGGAATTTGTGGTATTCCTTGGTACGATATCGTATCGTAATACGATGTCGCATCGTGCAACGTGTTATGACCCGTAGCCTCAAGCCCAATCTCGCTAAAAGATCCACGTGCCCAGTACTGGGTCTAAGAGGACCAAATTCATTAACAAAACAGTCATCAAGTTCATCACACTATTTCTCCTTTTGTCCGCAGCTAGAGTTCCGCGGTACGCTGGTGCAGCAGCTGCGTGACGTCACAAAGAAGCTCGGGCTGACGATAGCGACGCTGCACTCTGCAGTGGCTCTGCTCGACCTGTTCATGGACGCGCATCGTCTCCGAGCGGATAGACTGACGCACGTGGCGCTCGCGTGTCTCAGCCTTGCTGGTGAGTGACTTGTACCGTAAAACGTAGGTAATAGAGTTCAAAGTCTGAAAAGAAGGCAAAATTATACCAATTTAAGTTAATTTACCTGTAATGGATGTAAAAATAAATGTTCTACTACCCATCCGTAACGAAATTGATGAATTGGAACACAGTTTAATAGCTTTATATGGTAATTTGATCTAAATTTTGTTCATTTTCACCCCCCTTAGTTACTATTAATTTAACCCACCCTTATTCCAGTTCATTTGTGGTGAACACAATGAACTGAAGACGCGCCATTCTTAATACAGACGCTTTTTACGCATATTCAGCGCGTACATTTGTATGTTTACTGCGCGTTTCTGTTGCGTTTGAAGAGCGTTTCAGATAGTTTAAACGTCGTTTGGCCTTTATAAGTACACTAGCTTTTGCCCGCGGCTTCGGGATAAAAAGTAGCCTATAGCACTCAGGACTAATGTAGCTTCCTATTAGTGAAAGAATTTTCAAAATCGGTCTAGTAGTTCCTGAGATTTGCGCGTTCAAACAAACAAACTCTTCAACTTTATAATATTAGTATAGATATAGACACACACACACTCACGCCTTTTATCCCCGAAGGGGTAGAGGCAGAGGCGCAACTATTGCACCCACTTTTCGCCGTACGTATTCCGTCCCATGATGTGATAGGGTGCGAGCCTATCGCCATATCGGGCACAAATACCACTCTGGGTTGATACTGAATTTAAAAAACCCAATATCAATTTGCCCGACCCGGGAATCGAACCCAAGACCTCAGCATTGCAATCATACCGTAATACAACTACGCCACCGAGGCAGTCCATATAAATAATTTAATTCACGTTCGAATGTGTTTACATACTTATGTCATCCGACATTGATATTTTTTGCGCGATGACCGATTGTACACTCGTAAAGGGAACGACCGGTGCCATTTCTCACTCCCACTGAAATGTCAAGGAGTTTTCTAAACGGGAGTGATTGCGAACGCCAGACAGTGTGGGATCAAGCGCCAAATATGCATATACAGTTAGATCATTGGTATAACCTTTGATATGCTAGACAGCCTCGGTGGCGTCATTGTATTACGCTACGACTGCAATGCTGAGGTTGCGGATTCGATCTCCGGGTCGGACGAAGTGATATTGGCTTTTTCTACTCAGTATCAGCCCGGAGTTTGGAATTTGTGACCGATATGGCGATAGGCTTGCCCCCTATCACATCATGGAACGGAATACGCACTACGAAATGTGGGTGCACTAGTTGCGCCTCTGCCTACCCCTTCGGGGATAAAAGGCGTGAGTATGTATGTATGCTAGACTAATGGAGGCATAGAATAATATCAACATAGTACCTAGGTTTTGTCTGTGCCTTTGTACGTGTGTAAGTCTTCCAGAGATATAAGAAGGTATCACTGTATATGTCCGAGCTAAATGTACCTTATTTGTAGTCCAGGAATTAGTATTTTTTTCTTGGTAATTTTTCACCCAAATCTATTTGGCTGACTGGTGATTGGTTTTGATATTAGGGAAACAATAATCTGCTGGTCACGAGTAACCAGGATCAAGACAATGGAGGTGTAATTCACAAATATTTGTTTAAACTCTAGCTTAAATCATAAAAAAATACCTCTTAATTGACTCCAACAAACTCTGTTTCATTGTCCCACATTAAAACTATCTCTTGCGTCTATTAACCCCATCAATATCATTACAGCAAAAAGCGAAGAGAAGTTCAGCAGAGCGCCAACCCTAAAGACATTAGCCAAGATCAGCGGCATACAACTCTGCGGCAAGACGTTCAGGCAGCTGGAGTGGATGGTGGGCCAGCATGTGCGGTGGAGGTTACTAGCTCCCACCCCAGTGACCTTCGCAGCGCTTCTGGCGCGGTATGTGGTCACTGATGCGGACCTTACCACCAGACACCCCAAGTTTGTGAGGCGCTTCAAGCGGGACGGCGCCAGGATGCTCGAGGCGTATCTGGATTTGACGCTTTCTGGTGAGTTTTGAATTTGGAATTACTTTTAGTTTTTTTTTATGGCATTGAATGACGAGACGAGCATGCCGTTCGCCTGATGGTAAGCGATACGACCACCCATAAACAGTAGCAACACCATCCAGCACCTTGACTTACAAAGTACTGTGTGGCATTCCACTGCGCTCGTCATCCTGAGACATAAGATGTTAAGTCTCATTATGTCCATTAGTGCATGCACACTGTTGCTTGGCGGTAGAAATAGACATTGCGGTGGTACCCACCCAGACGGACTCTTACATATGAGAGACCTACCACCAGTGTTTGCGGAGGTTATGAATAAAATATTGTCGATTGTTCTTTTTGGTTATTTTGAAAATCTGTTTACACTTTAGTATAGTACTTGGCATTAAATATTACAAGTCAATTAAACAGATTATTGGCATGTAGACAGAATTTAATATAGGTAGTTTTTTTTTATGGGTCAAGTTTGGGTTGTCTTTTTTATTATCTGTAGTATGTCGAAGTAAAGTAGTGGCTACCTTACCAAGACTTTATCGAGGAGTTTTGGCGGCAACAAAAAAACACTTGATTAGCACGATTATTTCAATTCACTTCATTTGAGCTCTTTGATAGAACTATATTGGATAAAATACCACCATAATTATGCAATATAACACTAAGTATCACCAAAATAATGAATTAAAACAAGAGCACCTCATGACACTTCCAAGTTCCCGCCAAAACTTCATATAGGTAGTTGTGTGTCATAAACAAAGATTTAACCCGTCAACGCCCGCTTATATTATAGATATATACGTGGTTGCCCTATATACCCGGACACCGGTGTCCGCCGCGGGCGTTGACGGTTTTATCTGACACATCCATGTGACGAGACGTCTCGGTATGAAAATATTGTAAAGAAAGCAATATTTTGGAAGGAAATATGCCAATTGCGCATTACGATCATGTCAAAGTATGTTTTAATGCATTTTAATTAGGTGTTTTGCTATTTCACTGTAGATTGAGTTACTGATGAACAAGCTCAAAATTTTAGTATGGAAATGTTCCCAATGTCCGCTTTATATAATGTTTCTTTTTTTATTTATTCGGGATAAAAAACAATCGTACAATAAGTTTTACATCGCACCTTTAGGACGAAAATGACGCAATTCAGAAAAATCAAAAATTGGGTTATCGTCATAAAATAACTTAAAACTGGTCCCTTTTTTATGAAAATATAATTAAAAAGGGACCGATATAATAGATTTGTCCTTTTCCCACTTGAATATGGCGGTGTTTGAACTATTTTTGTATTAAAAATTTCGTTTTAAGTAATTTTATGACTGTAATTCGATTTCCGTTTTTTTTGAATTGCGTCGTTTTCTTTCTAAAGGTGCGATATATACAGGAGATAATTGTACAACTACCTACATTATCCACAGTTTAATTCTAGAAATGTTTGTATCAATATATATTTCTGTGTCGTGTAGACGTGCGTCTGAAGGTGGTGGAGGGCGTGGAGGTGGGGTGCGCGGTGGTGGCGTGCGCACGCGCAGAGCTGGGCCTGTGCGCCTGGCCCGCCTGGCTCGCCGCGCGCGCCGGCCGCCAGCCCGCCGCCGTCGCGCCCATCGCGCGCCTGCTGCAGCGGTTAGTACACAACACTACACACAACACACACCACACAACACATCTCACACCATGCCCGGGATTGGTCAACCGTGGTTAGGGTAATACTCGGTGTCATTAAGTTCGACGCGCTCGCAGAGCTTCGAGTGTGTCAGGCGTGAGACGTGAAACGTAAGGCGCTGCGAGCGCGTCCAGCTTAATAATACTCTGAAAAAAAAAGTGTGTGTACTTATGTACACGCTTTAGAAGTTATACTTCTTTGGCGTAACAAGATAAAAATCTTTTTAAATAACGCGCCAAAAGAAGTATAACTTCAATATCTTTCGCCTTATTCTACGTTCAAAATTCAAAACTAAAATGTTGACTATAGCTAACTTCAGGGTTTTTTTTTATGGCATTGAATGACGAGACGAGCATGCCGTTCGCCTGATGGTAAGCTATACGACCGCCTATAAACAGTAGCAACACCATTCAGCACCTTGAGTTACAAAGTACTGTGTGGCATTCCACTGCGCTCGTCATTCTGAGACATAAGATGTTAAGTCTCACATGTCCTGTAGTTCCACTGGCTACAATGTCCTTCAAACCGAAACACAACAGTGCATGCACACTGCTGCTTGGCGGTAGAAATAAACATTGCGGTGGTACCCACCCAGACGGTCTCTTACATATGAGAGACCTACCAAAAAGGGTGTCGGTTTTTCGTGACGGTGTGCGCGCGCATCGTAAAAATTTACTCTCATCATTTTTCCCTAACGCGCCAAAAGAAGTATAACTTCAAAAATAGAACCACGGTTGACAAAACGGGGCCTAAGGCTGGTTTTACAGTCACGCTGTCCATCGGCGCTGACAGCAAGTCGTTTGTCAGCGCGAGACGTTCCAGTGTCGTGCTGATAGCAAGAGAATACAGATGCACATGTTGTACAGTCAGCAGCATAAGTATTTGTACAAAATCAAAATTGCAAATTGCCTACATACTTTTGTGTTCTTACTAATCTTTTGTTTTTCTCTTCACAAAAATAAAATAAATAGTATTTACTTTACTTCAAACGAAGAAATAATATTTCACTTTAACTAAACGCGTATAAAGGCGATTTGAAATTTTGATTTTGTACAGATATTTATGCTGCTGACTGTACACGCTGACGGCGTGCGCTGGGCTCGACACTAGAACGCCTACTGAAGGCAGAGGCGCGCGTGCGATGGTCTGAGCCAACACTCGTCAGCGCTGAGCGGTCGGTCTTATTCTAAAACTCTTCTATAGCAGTTAGCATACGTATTGACCCGTCAACAACCATGGTCAGCATGACAATAAAACCAGCCTAACAGTATACAATACAAGGTGTTGCTCACGGCTTCGCACGTGTGAGAAGCCTTTCCCGCTACAATTTTTTTAAATTGGTGTCACTATATATTCTTTGTGAATTATTGCTCGCTATAACGGTGAAGGAAAACGTCTTGAGGAAACCTGCACACTTGAGAAGTTCTATGAATTTCGAAGGCGTGTGAAGTCTGCCAACCCGCACTAGGCCAGCGTGGTGGACTAAGGCCTAAACCCTCTCAGTTGTAGAGGAGGCCCGTGCTCAGCAGTGGGCAGTATATAATACAGGACTGGTATGGTGGTGGTGGTAACTATATATTCCGCCATCTGTATAAAAAAACTAAATGAAATAAATATTTTCGTATTCAAATCATCGGGATAAAAAGTAAGGCTATATGCTAAACCAGAACATGGTCTACCCGTATTCCAAATTTCATCCAAATCTGTCCAGCTGTTTTTTCTTTTTACGTCTAAGAATCTAAACATTTTCACAAACTTTCGCATTTACAATATTAGTAACATGATGATCAAAGGCCGAAAAGACGCTTGATAACTCGAGCATCCGCGGTCGATATCCCAATCGGTTGATGTCCCCACCGTGGTTATAACACCGAAGCGAATATTCTGATAAAAATCACCCACGAACGACCCCCAAACGTGACCCTAACAGTACTCAAACCCACGTTTATTACGCACAGGATGATGCAAATACTCAAATCACGTGACTCGACGGAATCGGAGGTAGATCAAGGATACAGCAGCGCGAGAACCTCACCAAACCAGACCCCGTGCACTTCACCAAGTCTCCACGTATCACCAGCTTCGAGCACTTCAAGCCATTCGTCCAGAAACATCGACTACCGCCAACGACCAATAGAAAGAACAGAAAGTACGTACTCGATACTAGATTTGGACGAATCGAATTTGCCGAACGTGAATATACAAGAATACTTTAGGATACCAACCGTGGATCCATTGCAGAGGGTCAATAATCCAGTGGAGTACAGGTATTGTAGGTCCCGTAGACTTATCGACGCTAGTCTAGATCCTGTGCCCACCACCAGTGTGGCGGTGAAGCGGGGGCTAGAGTCCAACGCTGAACTAGAGAGGAAACGGTATCGATTGACAACGCAGATGTCTCAAGTTGTTCTATGATTATCTAGTCGGTGTCACATTCGTGGATTGTTCATTCCGTTTAGGTCGATGAAGACCGTTTGCGTATAGGAAGCGTTTGAATTATCGATAAGGCGGTAAGTTGATTTTTCTATGTTTCAAAGTCTGGTCTGATCTATCTGGTTTTTACGAAAATATTTACACTTTTGAATTGGCTTATGACACAATATTGACAGCCTTCATAGCGCAGCTGGGTCATCGGCTGTGTAATTATAAGCTACGGGTTCCAAACTTACTGCCTTTGAGATTTATAAAAAATTCAAAACTCAAGTATTCGCGAATGTGGACACAGTCCGTGTGCACTTCGAATGTTTAAAATTGTATATTGTATTCTTTCGCTTAATTATTTAGTCCCACGAAGTGCACACAATAGTTTAGGCTACTGCAAAATTCCATTATTAAGGATTATATTGCGCCGCGATTAAAGATTTGCTTTCAATCGCATGTACGTGTGTAAGGAAGAACTGGCAACACTAGAAAATTTAAATCCTCTTGGTATCATTTATAAATATTGCAAATTCTACGTTCTAACTAGATTTCTTAATCTTTTCTGAAATATTTAATTTGAGTCGAATTTTTGGGACCAATCGAATATTATTTTGTTCTTTTTTATTCTGTTTTGCATGAGTCACATCTATCGATATTAAAAATTGTCCCTAGTTCAATAAAATTTCTGTTTTATTCCATTATATTAAATACTTTTTATAGAAATTTCGATTATTACTGTACAAGAATTTTATCCATAATGTTCTTTCTTGCACACATAATAATTTGTATTGTAGCAATAAACAATCGAGACGTCGATAAGTTATGACAGGCTGTGCATGTTTAATTTTCGTTAAACGAAATACGAGTAAAGTTCAATATTTATTGATTTATCGTAGGTGACATCTCGATTGTGCATCTTTACTACTTTAGTATGTAGTTAGTTAACAAATTGATGGGGTCGAATTCGCCGGTCGAGACTCGAATGTACAACGTTTTTTGACACCTGTTTGACATGGAAATTGACCTCTACGTAGCTATATATTAAATTTAAAATCGTGTGAACATACATGTGACCTCCCCTATATTGTCAATAATCGATATTTCAGTATCGATAGTCTGGTTGATTAGTGAATTATGTTATCGAGATTTTAAAGTTAAGCAGCTATAAAGCTTAATAATTAACTTTGTAGTTACTATGATAATAGAGTGTATGCGAAAACGATGGTTTAAGAATATGTATGATTTTATCGATAACATTATCAGTATTAAAACGCTGACAACCAAAAACACATCGAATGTGCGCCATCTTTGTTTTAAGACTAAATTCATGACAGTCAATAACTAGAACATCCCCCCATCTTTGAAGGTCGGTAACGTACCAATTCATGTATTATCGATATTTTATATCGTGTTTATTTACGACGATATAAAACTAGCCTGCATACCGGCCTATTGCGGATTGCCATACAATTGTCACAAAATCTGAAAAGCAAAGATAGCTCGCGACGTATAGGGGAAGTGTTTCACGTTTGTGTTCAACCGTATAATGACTGCCTTATAAAGGAATGACGAATGACGATGATGGCCAAAGCTGATTTTGACGATCATTCATTTCCTCGTACGTTAGATAGCTATTTTTTTATGTTCGTTAAGGCGGCTCTAAAATATCTTTGTTGAAAAATATCTTCTTTCTGAAATTTGTCGTATTGTAATTTATGCAGAAAAAATATTGTTTTGTATAACTTGTGTCATAGAAAACCTCGTTTAGACGAGTCTTTTTTTTTATAATATTTACATTGCCTCGAAATAGAGTCGCCTTAACATTTTAGTGTTAATTTTTTTAGAAAACATAACGAAACGACTGTTACGATAATCGACTGTTCGAATATCGTTAATTGAATTTGTTTCCTACTGAAAAATGCTGTTATTAATCGCGTTTGGTTGTGATTTCGTTCTGTTTAATTATATGTTGAAACAAATCTATGCAAACGTTACTTTTGCGATGATTTCGAACAGCTAATCTCATTTTTATGTCATATCAACTGTTAACCGCAATTCGAATGAAAATGACACGTGTTACCGATATTTGAAGGTTATAAAAATATTTCCATCTTTTTCGAACCACAAATTTTTACTCTATGTACAGACGGTTTTTCTTTTTTTCTTGTTTATGTCACATTGGGTCTACGTATAAAACTATTATCGGTAACATATAGATTTACATTTGATATTTTTACTTTATATTCTGTTAGGAAATTCTGTTTAATAAGTAACAGCACTTTCCATTTTGTGTTATAGTTTTAATAATAGAATTGTGAACGACACACATAATCGTTGCCGCGGTTTCCTTAATATTATTTGCGAGTAAGGTTGCGTTATGGAATAGAATCTTTTAAGCTATTGCTCATGTTAGTCCAATGTTTAGGTGATTTTGTTAATTTATTTTTTTATGAAATGGAAGATTCCGTTCCATTACTCGATAGTTCTGGTGTTTCCAGTTAGAGAAAGAGATAGATGTATTATGATTTAAATAACGCTCCGTACTTAATTATAGTAAGGAGAGGGACTCTTAGTACTTAGAATGTACAAAGCGCTATTACGCTATTACATTGCGATATTTTGTTACTTCATTCGATAATAAAAGCTTTATCATATATATTACCTGCAGCTTATAAAAAAATCCTTCCAAGTAATTTTACAACGTTTGTTACTCGAATTCTATTTTTTATTTTCTACCTCATGTTTTATCGATAATCTTAGTTACTTTTATCGATATTTTCGTAACACTAAATATTTACATGGTTTTATCGATACGTAAATTGTTGACGTATAATTTATTTAAAGTTGTTTCTTTTTCTTTCAACTGGAAACAAACAGATTTTGTTGTTATGGAAAGGTTGATAATGTATCGCATTCTACCAAAATTAATAAAAGTTACCACTTAATTTTCGAGTACATTGAGTCAAATTAATGCCAATTTTACATTAATTTAAATATGTTAACGTTGGTTTAAAAGAAATGTATTTAGCAGTGCTTCCTTGTATTGTTATCTTTAAATGAATTGCCCACAAATAGTATCGTTTTCAAATAAAGTTCTCTGAATATCACGTCCCTGAAATCTGTTAAATCTAATCTAAATATTCTATTAATAAAATATGTTATGATTTAGTTAAATTCTTTGGTGTATGATTATTATCGAAATAGTAAGTGTCCTATGTTATTTTAAAGTATAACCAGTATATACAAATATAGTATATCTTTTTGGGGTAATACTTTTCGAGTAAAATTATGCGCCATGTTCCTAAAAAATTCTGAACCGCATTAATGTGTGTCAACTGAAATTGAACCTAATATTTAGTTGTTTTTGGTATAAATTAGTGATTTTAAATGCTGGATAATGTAGTGTGTGAAATGTGAAGACTGATGGCATTGTGAATGTTGCCAGGAATGGTGTTGAACTGAATTGAAATATAATTTTGTACTCGAAAAAAATAATTATAAAGACGCATTATAAACCTTGAAATAAATATTTTACTTCTGTATTTCTGTGGTTTTATTCCTTGTTTTGATTTTAAAAAAATAATCCGAGTGTTGGTTCGTCAAAAAGTTTATATAATAGTAAATGGGACCTGATAAAGTGAATTGGGGATAATCAATTAGTAAAAAAAATTGCATGACATAAGTATATTATAACAAAAAACTTGCCAAAGCTATGAAGTTATAGTGTTGGCAAAATTAATTGTTCTAATATCGATTATACATGCGCGGGGGGACATTAGTCGCGGGCCGAGGCACACAGTTCAGTGTGTATACCTCTTGGTTGTAAAACACATTGAGGCCTAAAAGGGCCCGCGAACATTTCCTGGCACCCTCTCTTTCCACCCATCCTGCGAACCTTCCTCCCTCCCCCCACCTTCCCATCCATACTCCTCTCCACTTCCTTCCCAGGCCCCTGCAGTCGTCAAGCCGGGGGAATCCAGTATCCCATTCGCAGGATTCCCCCGGTGTTGACTGCAGGATCGCCTATATAAAAAAAAAAAAATATCGATTATATAAATAATTATTTGACTGACATAGTTTATAATTTTTATTTAATTTTAAAATCGATCAAATAATGGTTTTAATGAAACACCAATGCATAGTTATTATGTACACACTTTATTTACACACACACGTCAAAGGAACTAAAATTTGTGCCTGCATCAAATGGTCTTTGAAAAAGAGTGCTACTAAGGCAGTCGGTACACTGATGTGTCGTCTGGAGAGAGAGTAGGCAAGCGCGGTGGACGACGCGGAGGGCGGCGGCGCCGTCGGGGTCTGCACTCGCAATGTAAGGCGCAGAGACCGATCCCAGCACAACCAGATAAAAACAGGGGCAAAGCCAATGTACGGGTCACTGTAGCCACCTGTTCCCCTCGCGAAAAGCGCGGCACCACCACAGTCGTGTCAGCCCGCGACCAATAACAGGGATATTTAGCCCCTACGTAACCGTAACTTGTCGTAAAATTGTCGCAGTCGACCGCAGGTGGGTATCCGCAGCCCTTTATATTAACAAACAACACAGCGGGACGCCATTCCTCCGCGTAGGCCTTGTATTTCACATGCAGTTGGATGCATTTGTAAGCGTCGCTCGTACAGCCTTCCCTGCAGGATGCCCACGTGCAGTTGTCTAAGCCGAGGCGGTCGTCTCGTCGTTCTGTGACACACTCCGCGGGTATAGGGTCGAAGTCAGCAGCTAGCGCGCTGAGAGCGGGGTCCGCGTACAAGGGCACCAGGAACAGGAGCGCAGATCCTCCGCCACCCAGCAACGCCCCTAGCGTTATAGTGATATACCGTGTTAGTTTGGCGCGCGCTTCGCCCCGGCGTCGCGATGGTCTTACGACCAGGCGCTCTGAACTTCCACCCCTCATTTTTGAAGCACTGCGTCAACCCATGCTGAATAAATCTTGTTCTAAATTGCCAGTAATAATACGCATGCGCCTATTTGGAGCATGCGTGGTCGTGATACATTCTTGCATGCAAATTGATAATAGAACAGCGCTAATAATTGTACATATAGCTAGTTATAAATTGTAAATCTTCTAGAAACATCAGATTTTTTTGTCCTGCTAAAATTACCTACAACCAAACTACAATTTTAAAATTTATAGCTTTGAGTTGATGTTTGGATTGAGTAAGGGGTAATTATAATCATTTGTTTTTGTATCATATAAGAATTTATTAGGTTTCGTTTAATAGAAAGATTCTTGAATAAATATCAAACAGTCAAATTGGGTTGTACTCTGAATACTACGGAATATGTGCGTTAATGTTCTATGAAAAAGTTTATGTCCGGTAACAACCGGTACCTACTACATCACGCCAAAGGAAAAGGAAACTGCTTGAAACCTCAGCCATATCCATAATATTATAATTATCATAAATCTAACGATAGATCCAATGCTAATTAAATAGGTTATGATATTACATCAGATTACATCCCTACTCATGTCACATACATTCAGTGTTGCCAACAAGATTTTAAAAAATCCGATTATTTCATTGTATATTTCCGTTAAAAATCTGTTAAAATTTTTATTCGTCAATAATAGCCCTAAAAATTGTAAAGTTCTATGTACAAGGGCGTAGATATAGCTTTCACATAGAGGGGGGGGTGCGTAGCGTGGGTTATTACCGCCTAAAAAACCTCCCTTTCAACAAATAAGTCACGTATACAACAGCCCTCCCCCCGGCATATACATTTGAGACATGTAAAAGGCCATATTTCGCTGAAGGTAGATTTCCCGTTAAATATTCCGTTAGTCGTAAGAATCAATTTTTCCCGTTTTCAACGTATCCAAATCCGCTAGATATGACGAGAAATCCGTTAAGTTGGCAACGCTGCATACATTTAAAGTGAGCTAAAAGTTATTCTTTGTAATCTGTGGTAGTATATAGAGCATTCAATCGTTCAATTTCCTTTGTTAATCTGTGCAAATGTCACAAATGTCATCCTAGCAGTGTGTATGTGACCCACGTCTTTTAAAAATAATTCATAAACTCGATGTTGTACAATAAATAAACGCAATAAAATATTGTAGGTATGTCAGTAACGTTATTCCGATTATTTGTTAATAACTTGAGACAGAATTTGCCGCGGCATCCTGTTAGAACAGGTAAAATATGCATATGGAAAGATATGACCTGTGAATGTGTTTTTAGGATATATTTGTGGAAATCGCACGTTATGACCTTTATGTCACCGTGTAATTTGCAGCCTGAAGCTTATTTTCATTCTATATAACTACTTTATACTTTGAACTAAAGAAACTTCATATGCCGTTATTTTGATGAAATACCGCATTTGTTGTGTAGCAGGACAATCACCATTTGTCTCAGTAATTTGTATTCAGATTGTGTATCTGTGTGACTTTAAAGTATCACAGGATTCACAATTTATGAACTCCAATTAAAAAACAAAAATTTAAGCCACAAATTTTTAGGTTAGTTTTCATAAAAATAGATCACTTTTTGAATATATATTTTTCAAGCCTACAAAATTCGGTCCATCAAGCACACCAATTTTTATTTTATTAATAACTAGGTTTTGCCCACGGCTCCGCCCGCGTTAAAAAGTGTTTCCGGAATAAAAGTACCGCATTCTATTTTCCCGGTATAAAAAGTAGCCTATGTGTCAATCCAGGACATGATCTACCCGTGTGCCAAATTTCATCGAAATCCGTTCAGCAGATTTTGCATGAAAGAGTAACAAACATCCACACATACATACTTACAAACTTTCGCGCTTATAATATTAGTAGGATGTATTCAACTCATTTCCCATTTAGAAAACAAAGTCAATAATATTTATGAAACTATGTTTCAGTAATCCCAATTCGCGCCATGTCAGCCGCAGATGCAGCAGTGGAGACAAAAGAGCCTGAAGAATCAGACATAGTATTAAATAAGAGAGCAACCAGGTACAAAAAGAGGTTTATGAAACGCAAATGGGATGACGAAAGGAAAGTAGAAGGTGAAAGCACTGAGAAGAAACCATTTGAAAGGATAAAAAAGAAAAAGATTGCAATGGTACTTGGTTACTGTGGTGTTGATTACTTTGGTATGCAAAGGTAAGTTATAATTTTAGCATTTCATCAAATATGATATAGTAAATGAAAATAAAAGTTTTATTGATGTTTCAGGGGCTAATTGACTTAAGCAATATATTTATAGACATTGAGTTTTATACATAATTCGAATCAGCACATTTTGCTCCGTTTTTTGAAAATGGTAATTTTTTTTATAGATTCATGTTTCGTAAAAATGGAATGAAATGCGTCATGTCAATGTTATGCTATTAAATATTTTTACTAAATGAGAATTTTATTAATTTATTTAAAATTTTATAATATGCTTCAGTTTGTGAAGGTGTTTTATTATTTAGGAAAAGTAAACACCTAAACCATTTAACAAATTTCTAAAATTTAATTAAACAATTATAACTTTACAGAAACCCAGGAGTACGAACAATAGAAGAGGATCTCTTGAAAGCATTATTTGAGGCAAAGTATATAACAGAGGAGGAATTTAACACTGCACAGAGCACACAGTTCCAGAGGAGTTCCCGGACTGATAAAGGAGTGTCGGCAGCCAGGCAGGTTGTGTCACTTAAACTGCGTTAGTATTTTTCAAAACTTATTAAACTGTAGGGCCCTATTCTGGTGAGTAGTTTTCGAGGTAAAGGACAGTTGTCTAAGTTAGGTAGCCTAGCATTAACCTGGTGAATGTCGAAAGATGCGTTCTGTTATTAGATATTATTTTTCAGCTGCAATGTATTTACCACTAAGGCATAGACACTTTGCCAAGGAAGGTGCAATGTTGATGGGATGTTCCATCTTTCCACTTACCTGTTATTTAAGTTTCGGTCCAGGTTCAATTTCCCTATTTATTATCCTGATCTTCCAAAGTTCTATGGGATGACATTGTAGCCTTAGGCTTAGTATGTTATTGGTTTATAAACAAATAATAATATTTTCTCCACAACTCCTAAACAACTTTGTAATAAAACCATTTGGCTTACAGCATTGCAGGTAGATATAGAGGAAATAAACAAAAGGTTACCGGAATGCATAAAAGTGTTCGGCATAAAGCGTGTTACGAACAAATTCAACTCAAAATCGAAGTGCAATGCTAGGACGTACAGTTATACACTGCCAACTTATGTGTTCGAGCCAAGCCTTGAAGATGAAGTTTCAAGGAAACAATACCGAATATCATCAGAGAAGTTAGATAAAGTAAACAATGTACTAGGAGTGTATAAAGGGACAAAGTGTTACCACAATTTTACAGAGAAGAAGTAAGTATAGTTGTGTGACTTTTCCCTACTTTATAATTTTAATGGATAAAACAGATTATATCAGGCATAAAACTGATATATTGTCCAAAAGGATTAAAAAAGAGTTTGATCGGCCTGGTGTTAATCCTGACATATCATAAAACAAAACCCCTGTCGCATCTGTCTGTCTGAACGCGATAAACTTAAAAACTACCAATCGCCAAACTGAAATTTCGTATGGAGAAAGTTTGAGTCTGGGAAAGACTACTTTTTATCCTTTATTCGATAACTCTGTCACGTGGGCGAAGCTGCGAGTAATGAACTTTTATTGGATGTAAATCACATGTTATTCGTGATTCTTGTATTTTTCAGTACTTTATTAAGTAGTGATTATGAATTATACACAAACACACATTCACGCCTTTTATCCCCGAAGTGGTAGGCAGAGGCACAAATAGTGCACCCACTTTTCGTCGTGCGTATTCCGTCCTCATTATGTGATTAGGGGGCGAGCCTATCGCCATATCGGGCACAAATTCCATACCCTGGGCTGATACTGAATTTAAAACCCAATATCACTTTGCTCGACCTGGGAATCGAACCCAAGACCTCAGCATTGCACTTATACCGTAATTATATACTAAGTTAATTCTGTTTCAGACATTTCCAAGATCCATCTGCATCAAGGTATATGATGGGATTTAGTGTGGACAGAGTTTTTGTCCATTCAGACATGGAGTTTGCCGTCTTAGTAGTTAAGGTATAAAAAAAATCTTGCTGCAAGTAAATTACTAACTAAAAAAGGAATGTGAAAAATCTTTTTTCTTTCTTAATTTTTTATTTTACAGCAAAAGTTATGCATTGAATTACTAGCCTATGGGTAGTCATGTGCTTAAGATCAGGCGAGGACCAAGCTCGTTTGAATATTCTATATTTAAATATGAAAAAAAAACAGAGTATACTGTTTTTTTATAAAACTATACTATTCTGAAAAATTCTTACTATAGGTATCGATTAACTGGTAGGTTACTGCGGTAATGGAAAGGAGTAGGAATGCGCTACATACATACGTAAAAACGCGAAGGGCTTAGTGACGTCATGGGAGACCCAATGACGTCACTAAGCCCCTCCCATTTCCATACCACAGGAGATTACTCCGTTATATGATTGCACCACAATATATCTTTCGCCAGGGTCAAAGTTTTATGCTTCATCAAATAAGGAAGATGATCGGTCTCGCGTTAGCCGTCCTCCGTGGTCATGCCGAGCCTTCGATCATGGACAAGGTTTTCGGAAAGGAAAAGGTCATGATACCTACTGTCCCTGGACTTGGTTTGGTTTTGGATAAGGTATGTACAATGCAATGCAATCAGCCCTGTATATACTGCCCACTGCTGAGCCCGTGCTCAGGCCCGTGCCTCTTCTACTCCTAAGAGGGGTTAGGCCTTAGTTCACCACGCTGGCCTAGTGCGGGTTGGCAGACTTCACATACCCTCGAGATTCTTATGGAGAATTCTCAGGTATGTAGGTATTCTCATGATGTTTTCCTTCACCGTTAAAGCAAACGATAATTGATAAACAATACACACATACCTTTGAAAAGTCAGAGGTGGGTGCCTTGGGTTTTGATAAGGTTTGTAGTAAAAGTAAAATACTTTTACTAATAGAAAAGTAGAGATTGCCCTTTTGGTCTTGGTTTAAAAAATCTATTTGATTTATTTTTGACACATATGGCGAAACTGCCTTGTTAACATTCCAAGCCATAGGAAATCTTATTCAGTTAAGGGTTTGACGTTTTTAGTTGATAGAAATGCTGCATTTGGTTAAATTTAGATCTTTGTTCAGTGGATTTAGAAGACTGTTGTGCCAATCAATAGTTTGATATCCTTCTTGCGAGGGTCGCAACATCTTTCGTTCGTATTACTTTTCCGTAATGTAAATACAATTATTTTGCAGGTTCATTACGATAGATACGACGCTAAATTCGGGATGACACATGAAAAGTTAAATTGGGATGATCAGGAGGACACAATACAGAAATTTAAAATGGATTACATATACCCAAATATCGTGAAAGGGGAAATTGAAGGTAACAACTTTGCCGTCTGGTTAGAAAAACTAAAGCTACACTCTTACGAGCCTTCGGATAATGTGCCAAATGAGGTGGAAGAAGCTGGAGATGATGATGATGATGACGATGCGAATGATGAAGATGATGACGAAGACAATGACAAGAAAAATGGTATGAATAAACCAAACAGAGATGTCAAAGATAAACAAGGGACAGGTGGCATAACTGAAGCTAAAGTAGTTGATGTTCCAAAAGATGCCGGTGAAGAAAAATTTGTTGACTTAGCTAAAAAAGATGATTCTGTAGAAATTAAAGCTGATGATCAAGTCAAAAGTAATGATTTAAGTAGTGACAATGCAAATGAACAAGTAAAATTGGATGCTAAAGATGCATAAGTTGAAATAGAATTTGCGTAATATGAACGATGTAACTTATAGATGATAAGTCTAAGTGAATTTTAGCTATAATTTCATATTAATATATGAGCAAACATTTCCTAATAAACATTGAATAAAGAGCTGCATTTCCATTTATGTTTTTTTTTTATTTAATTAAGGAACTAGATTTATTATATCGCATCTAAATTATCTGTTTTAATAAAGGCAGGTGGAAATGCTATCTTATGTCTAAGCCTACTGTATAGTAATAAATTCGAATATTGCGAGTCTAATCCAAGATTTCTATATAATTTTATGGAAGTTCAATAAAATAAAATAGCTGTAGAAATTATAATACTTAAAATTAATACACAATTTATCTATTTATTATGAAGTCCCTGCATTATTCCTTCTTGTACATTTATGATTCCGCTGCAAGACTTTCAATAGCCATTCGCAAGGCTCCCTCCCTGGTTTCGTTCCCCCCAATAAACCCAGTGCTGTGACAGAATATGCATCCTGGTATTCCAGCCACATTACTTAAGATTTCATCTCTCACTCCCCACCATTTCTTGTTCAGGGATTTTCTGAAAATATTAATACAATTTTTTAATAAATCTTTTTTGGAGTTATTACATCTTAATATGTCTTGCTCGCTCCCTATCTGGTTCCCCGGGTCAGGCAGAATGATATTGGGTTTTTCTAAACAGTATTAGCCCGGAGTCTGGAATTTCTGTCCGATATGGCGATACGCTCGCCCCTTATCACATGGGACGGAATACGCACGTCGAAAAATGGATGCAATTGCAAGATGCAAGTGGGTGCACTAGTTTCGCCTCTGCCTACCCCTTCGGGGATAAAAGGAGTGAGTGTGCGTGTGTTTGTCTTACTGAATACTAAATATTATAAATGCGAAAGTTTGTGAAAATGTATGGATGTTTAAATGTTTGTTAGAAAAAAACACAGTAGCCTCTGAACGGATTTGGGTCAAATTTAGCACACAGATAGACTATATCCCGATTGGCATATAGGCTTTATTGCGGTAATGTGTTCCCGTGGGAAATATTGGAACATTTGATCTGGTTTTTAAAATAGGTGGCGCTATGGATTGCTACAGTGATTATCGATTTTTGTAGTGGGAATAGGCTTTTCATGTGGGTGAAGCCGAGAACACATACTGCTATATAAAATAGTATGATTTTTATATTATTGGCTTACCTAGTTATAAAGCTTGTAGGGCTAACAGGCACTGCTTGAACCCTCCATGATTTAGGTTTATCATTGAAAATCACATAGGTAATTTCATCCTTAATTTCCATTTCCTTTTCCAGGTCAAAAAGATGCTCCTTCCATGGAAATCTCTCAGTAAACTCAACAATTTTACCTGAACTGTGTATATTCAAGCGATTCTCTAAGCTTTCTTTGACATAAACTCTGGCTGGCAACCAGACAGAGAGAAAGTACCGGATTGTGTACAAAAATTCTTCACTGACCAAAACCATAGCCTTTTTAAAAATTTCATTTATATCAATCTCTTGTTTCGAATTCCATTCTGGGTTGAGTCTGCCCACTCTGTTACTTAAGTTTGTTCTTATTTTATATCTTGGCTCATCATCAGTCATCGGAACTCCATTGTCTATAGCATCTATTTCTTCTATGAAATTTTCATAGATTTTTTTATATACAATTTTAAGATTTGCTTCCGTTAGGACTATATCCTTTGGAGCTAATTCTTTTATTACTTCTTCTCCATAGAATGTGTATACAAGACCAGCGGAACTTAATCTAGAAAAAAACATTATTAGAACTATGATAATATCTTGCATTCTGTTAGTGTCTCCAAGCATTACTGACCTTTTCCTATTGCTTGTGATATTTTTTAACAATAAATCTCAGTATATTTTGTTTCCAAACCTTAGATTTTAACTTACAACCTAACCAGTTTTAAAGTGCATGACCAATAGAACTAAAATGAGCAAACACATCATGTTACATTTAATAGATACTATAGTAGGGACAAACTAACCTGGCCGGTATAACATGACACGGTTTTGAATTTTTTGGGTAGACGTTCTCACAGAGTTATCGCGAACAGAAAAAAATTAAATTGTCATACCGGCCATCTTAGTTTGTCCGAACTATACTTACTTTATTTTATACTTATCACCAAGTTCGGGTTTTAGAGTGCTCAATGTCTCATTAAACTCTCTCTGATGATGATCATATCTCTTAGTATGATGATCAAACACAGCGCCAACATCAACAACTATATCGCAATCGTTGAGCTTGGCCATGTCTCTGGTTCGGACAATCTCTGCCTCTTTGTACTGCGGTAGACTTTTGAGCATAAAGCATGCAAGAACTTCATCGCAATGGAAGACTCCATCGTGGGTGCCAATCTGCAGAAAGAATAACATAGTTAAGATAGTTCTTTTTTATATCTGTTTAAATATTTTGAAGATGTTATGTGAAGATTGATTGCTTGATTCTAAGACCGGATTTTATCAACTGTAGTTAGGGATATCCTCGGTGTTATTAAGTTGGACGCGCGCGCAGCGGCTGGCGCACTTGTAGCTCTGCGAGCGCGTCCAGCTTAATAAGACCCGGAGAAAAAGATAACTATGGTTGAAAAAAATGGGGCCTAAGTGTTGCATGTGTGTCCCAGTGGACTAAGGGTGAAATAGTTCCAACTGGGTGAACTGATCACCCATCTGTGCAACTGCATACATCCCCACTAAACATGCAATTGTTACATACAGAGTAAAACTCTATTCAGAAATTGCAACTATGATATCTTCGCTTAGCTAACAATACTGTGTAAGACATTTTTAGAGTTTTGAATTGAGTTAAAAGGTAGTGTCTTACAAAATGGGAAGGAAGGAACAACACTTTTCAATTGAAATTTTAAAGAGAGTAGGATTGTAATTATATGTTAAATAATTTATAATTAGCTGAGTAGGATGGTGCCGAGCAATAAGTGCAAGAAAAGTTGCTGTACTATTTTTAAATTTTGACTTATGCGGTGTTGTCAGTTAAGCCACGATATGTAAATATGTAACTAATTTTGGGTAGTATTAACTCATTTCCTTTCTACTTCACTCTCAAGAGGCTACCAGCAGCCTTTTAAGAGCAATCTTAATAGGCATGAAGTGACTATTTTTATCAATTTTTTTTAACAGCCCAAAAGTTAATGGGTAAATGGGAAGGTACAATACATTGACTTGATCCACAATGAATCAAGTTTAGCATAATGCTAATTAGCATTTCAAGTAACTATGGTAAATAATATTAAATAATAATCTATCAACTTGTTTGGTCAATTACATTTCTTGATTGCGCACTCAAAATATTTTAGATAAGGAATTATAACCGAAATTATTATATGGAACCGACTTTTTAAGCATTATGATTACGTATGGAGGAGTATATGTGTCAAAAGAGATGCCCGCTTTCTGTATGGGTGTTGGGCTTCAAAATCTAACCAGACTCACATTTTATGGATATGAAAGGAGCAAAAATATGCAACTTGGATCTTCCATTAAAAAAAAATTTTTAGACCCCTCCATTTATAACTAACTTTTTAAAATATATTCATTTTATATTTTAAGCAAAATAAAATAAGTCTCAAAATCGGAGGGCTTTAAAATTGCACTATTTATTTTTTGAGAGTACTATTCACTATACTACTTTATATATATATATAAAGTATCTTGGTTAGAATTTTAAGACCGCTTTTGGACATGTACTTTGGAAGTTCAACGAAAAAAAAAACACATTTTCGTTGCTGGCATTCCTTCATTTGCGTGCATTTTGGTAGGATCTGACTAAAGGGTAGTGGCCAAAGAACAGTTTACTTCTTGGTAGGAGTAAAACAGGCGCACAGTTTTAACACAATCAACTAACGTTAGTAAATTTTAACCTTAGATCTCACGTTGCGACGAGACTTGAGCACACGCATGTTTACAGTCTATAAAAACATTTTTCCATCGAAATAATATTGGAATAAGTTAAAAAAATATTTTACATGGTTAATTCTTTACACATACGGTCGTTCCACGAGGAGTTTCTGTTACAAGTATATGAAAATACAAACCTTCATATTTCTTGATAAAGTTGTACAAAATTGGCGATGAAACCCAAAATGATTTGTTGGTTTCAAAGATTTAAAACAAACTAAACTATTTAAGTTAAATAAAAATCTTCTTATCATTACATATTCTTACTAAATAACTTTTGCTTAAGGTTATTCACATAACACATTTCACAACAAAAAACAATATTAACGTTAGAACTTTAGAATGTTGCCAATTCTTTTTTGACAAACCCGCAATTAACTACTTCAAAAGTTCAAACCACTAGAAACTACACTACTTAACAAAGGACTTGTCCAAAAACGGGCCTGAAAATTTAAACAAGAAAGTTTATATATATTTGGATAGAACTCCTAAAAACTAGCCTTTTACAATAAATAGTTTAATTTTAAACACCTCCGATTTTAAGATTTATGTAATTTTGTTTTACCTATAATCACAGTTAAAATTAGTTGTAATTAACGTTTTCAAAATAAAAAACTTCGTATATTGGAACGCACACCCAAAAAAAGTAAAGTTGACAGTTGTCACTTGTCAATGGATCAACTGTCATGTCTGATATCATGAGGTTTTTTGACATGGCGACAACTTCTTATTTCTAAGAATTTATAATTATTGTTTTGTATCTGCTATTATTACTTGACATTGGCGAAATCACCGATAGTTAATCGGTGGAAGCCATAATAAAAAGAAGAAGAAGAATGATGTCATGAGTAGCCGTAGCCCGCGTAGGATTGTTTCGCGTGTTATCGTCTTTGCAGTCTGGTCTTTTCCAATAAGCGATCGTCACCGCTCACTATACCCATATATATAAAACAATAAAAGAGTTTAAAATATCATAAAAGTGTTTAATTCAATACATAGCTATTCCATTGTTATGATTTTAATGGGTATGTATTGTATGTTCATCTGTTTTGCACCTGATAATTGGGAATATTTTTTTGGTATATTACTTAGGTACACGTAAAACAATAAACCTACACATAAAAAATGAAATGGGGCTCAACCAATACTTTATCATGAAATTATAACCCCCAAATTATTTCAATAATAAGTGAGTTCAAAAATTAAACCCTGACAACTAATAATTATGCTTTAAAAACTATGAAACAAGCAAAATATTATCATTTAAAATTGTTATGCAAGTACAAACTATTTAATGTTTATCATCTATTAAATTAAAAAAATACAAATAATATTGTTATGATGTATTTAATACACAATATTCATATTTAGTAATGTTTAGGTAATATCTGTGGTTGTATGCCACCTACAGAAACAAAACTATACATTCTAACAGTAAGAAGAAATCAATTAAGGGCAGTGGCATATTATGACCATGGCTATCATTATGAATATATATTAAATACATTTAAAACATATTATAATACGTTAGTTATTCATTTAATAGATGATACAATTCTGAAAAGTTTGTACATAACAACTCCAGATGGGAATATTTTCTTGGTTCATATGTTTCAGAGCATAATTTTTTTAATTGAAATAAGTCATTCTTATAGTTTATGTACAATTATCTATTCTATTTCAATGTCCTCTGGAATCATTATGCAATCTAAAACCTGCGCAGGTGGAATAATATTGCTTTGATGCCGAGCCCATCCAAGATACCAAATAATGGTCATAACATGAGCGCAGCTTCCGACTGTCCTACCAATTATGCAGCTACAATAGTGGCTTATCAAATCACTAGTCTACTAGTCTAATCAAGTCAAATATCGAAATATCGCCGAGGAAATGCACGTCGAAGTCGAGATGAAAAGGCGATGCTATCGTAATTCATAGCTCGTGTGTAATATCGAAGGATCTGTTGTTTGCCAAGTCAGTTTAAACAGAAATAGGTAACAGATAAATTCAACGAGACATGCATAGATTATTATTAATACTAGAGAGACATGAATCGAACATCGAAGCAGAATAACCGCGAATGCAAAGAGCGCGAATTTTTAGTATTATAGTCTCTTTGGCGCGAATGTTTTTTTTTTTTGTAATTGTGCACAGACATCAATGAAGTTATTGTAAGTTACTCTGCCACGACATTTCTTTATTATATTTCTAATAAATGGAGGGGTCTAAAAATATTTTTTTAATGGATTCAAGATCCATATTTTGCCCCTTTAATATCCCTAAAGTTTGAGCCTGTTTAAATTTTGAGGCCCAGCTCCCATACAAAAAGCGGACATCTCATGTTTAGGGAACAAGCCAAGTATATCCATTTATTTATGAACCTTCTTTAAAAAAGTACTGGCCACTAAATTTAAAAATGTAGGTTGAAAGTGCAATAACAATTCGAAATTTAAAAAAATCAAACCAAATCTTTTCGAAATATGGAGGAAAAAAGGTAAAAAGTTGAGAGTTTCTTGTAATTTTTCTGACTCGTTATGTCATGTCGTCATGTACGGGAAGAGGTGCTTAGGGCTATAGGAATGTTGGAAGCTGGTTGCAGTCAATCCGAAATCGCGGAGGCTGGAACACGCAGCCAAGCGTAATTTGCCCATTATGGGCAAGCTACAAGGCTACAGGAGATGTAGCCGAACGTCACCGAGGAAGAAACAGGGTCACTACCCAGAGACAAGACCGTTTTCTGCAAAACGCTGCAAGGAGGCAGCTCCAGATTACAGCTCGCAAGTTGGTAGGAAGACTCCAGTCACAGCACCAAGTGGTTATCAGTGACCAAACTGGCCACAAGAAGGTTACATTAAATCAATATTCACGCTCGCAGACGGCTAAGAGTTCCAGCCCTTCGACGAGGAAATCGATGGCGTCGTTTATTGTGGGCTAACACATATTTGCGATGGACCGACCATCAGTGAGCATGTCTTCTGTTTTCGGATGAGCCTTGATTTGGATTTCATCCCGATTCAAAGAGAGTGCGTGTTTGGCGAGTTCCTGGTCGCGAAAGTCGACTCCAGAATCTTCAGGAAGCTCATCCTTACCAAGGCGGAACGATAATGGTGTGGGCTGTATTTTCCCCAAAATTTGAATACGGACGACGCATACGCATACTCACGCCTTTTATCCCCGAAGAGGTAGGCAGAGGCGCAACTAGTGCACCCACTTTTCGCCAAGCGTATTCCGTCCCATGATGTGATAGGGGGCGAGCCTATCGCCATATCGGGCACTAATTCCAGACTCCGGGCTGATACTGAATAGAAAAATCCAATATCACTTTTCCCGACCCGGGAATCGAACCCGAGACCTCAGCCTTGCTGTCGTACTGTAATACAACTACGCCACCGAGGCAGTCGACGTGAATATGGACGACGAACTTTTTTACACTTTTCCAGAATATGGAGCCTTATTCCAAGGGCGACAATTGATACTTGATTGATGGCTTGCTTATTATATAAAAAATAATTAATAAATAAGAATTTAATTTGTTATTATAATCGAACAATCATCAATAGTGGTCGAACAAACGATAATTGATCAAAATTAACTAATCTAAGCGATAAAAATAAAGATATCTAGTAAGGGGGGCCAACTTAAGGGTGAGCAATTGTTTAATTAATTATAAACAAATAAAAGACGAACAAATAATTTTTACATTCGAACATTAACGAATAAACGACGAACAAATAATTAAAAATAAAAAAAATCAAAAAGAGTGGGGCCAAAATAAGGGTGTCGAGTCGTCGCTAATGCCTTAAAAGGTCCAACGGATTATTAAAAAGTTAGGAATATTCTTTTTAATTATTTTTTACTTATGCTTTATTTATTTTTTATTTACATGAACTTGTTTTTTTGGTTCTAGCTCTATGTTAGTTTTTTGTAATATTTTTTTTACTAACAAGTCTTTATACCCACGACGACGCACGATAAAAGCTGATCCTATGCAGAGCGAGACGATACGTGTGCGGTTCCATATTCTCTTGATTTAATAAAAACTACACAAGTACCCACACACACACACACGCACAGAGGCACAGCTAGCGTATTCTGTCCCATGATAGGACTGGAGACGAGCCTATCCCTATATCAAGCACAAATTTTAGAATCCGGACTGATACTGAACAGAAAAAACTCAAATATCACTTTGCCCGACCCGAGATTAGAACCCGGGACCTCAGAGCGGCACAGCGCACACAATACAACTACGCCACTGCGGCAGCCACCAGTACCTACTTTTAAATAAAATGCTTTTTGATCGTCACGGCATTGATTGTATTAGGGATAATAATATCAAATCATAATTCGATACGTTATGATTTATGTAAGTACCTATTTCGAATCAGTTGATACGAAGCACGACGGCAATTCGATCTTTTTTATTTTCACTTTGAAAGAACATGCATTATTAAATTTATTAGAAATTAGAGTTAATTATTTTGTTATTACTTATGGGTATCTATCTTATATATTGTTAAATTAAAATGAATATTAAATTACGTTTCTATTGATGTATAACATCTAAGACAAGAACATATTGAATTTAAAATAAACACTATCTTTCCTTGTTCCCTAAACTTTGTAGAGTAGTGTATTAAAAGCCTGTTTTTTTTTATTGATTTAGATTTTTTTATTACCTTTTTTGTTTGGTCCAGTAGTATATAATAGTACTTTCAGCATTTTCGGCGACTTTGTACTATTATTTTTGCCAGGACTAGCTACATTATATGTCAACATGTGTCTATTTTTTTAGTAGTTTTAAGTCTTCCTCGCACGTGTTGTTTTTAACTAATCTAATAATAAAAGTAAAAATAGTATTTCTCTTCTAAAAAGGAGAGGGAGGGGGGCTAAACCACCAATTTTAGTGATAAATCCACTAATATGGCAGCACTGGAACTTAGATGTCACATCAAAGCACCCAATATAACTTTAAAGAGTTGTACACGAAATTAGATAGTATTACATAGTCGATTATTTTCCTAATAACTTCACAACTTGCTATAATTCATAAAATTAAATTATTTATGAAGAAGTTGCATTATATATGATGAATTCATAATAACCTAAAAATTAAGCGGAAGCTTATGTTTTATGGTTTATTATAAACCTTATAATATACAAAAGAGGGCGCTTAACTATTAGCATGACCGTTGCGTCGTGATATTGTGTATTTTATATTAATTTCGAAACATAATTATTTAAACGTTAATCTTTAATAGACAGTATAATTATAAGAAAACCGGCATTCATACAAAAATATAAGATGTAATTCCAATCCTTGATAATATTGTGTTTTAACGAGATACATTTTTTCAAAATCCTTCCAAAAGATGGCGTTGCATGTCTATGATACAGTTTCGAGCACTTCCCAGTAAACGTTGCAACATGAAATCAAGGAAAGAAAAACATTTAAATTGAGTCACTTTACATTCAATATTAGAGTTTGAACTTAAGGTCATGACTACACCTCCTTTGATAGCTAATGGGCTCGGTAAGACCAGATTCATGGGCTAATTAGACTAGAAAAATGTGGACCTGCTTTTCTGCGAATTGCGAAGCAATTTCCAAGATTTGATAAATTGTAATTAGGAGTAAGTATCTATGTCGATTTTTACATTGAATAATACATTTTATTCTTGCGTGCTACGTGATACAACGCAGGTAATTTTAAAACTGTTGGTTATTAACAATGTTGCTAATTTATGAATCAGTGTTCTTTGGAATAAGTTAACTTTAATTAGTATTAAAAGTAACAGTTAAAACAAATTTGGTTGAAGCGGTATAAATTCGGCCTTTTGAACAGTTTAATAAAAAAAACACTTAACAATAACTTCGATTTTTCTTTTGTATTTGGGTATTGGTTTTCGGCAAAACTTTATAGGAAAATGTGTATATTTCTATCATTCTCGAAAGAACTCAATGCTAGACAAATCCTACTGCACGAGCACCGTAAGAAAACTGCATAATGTGGAACCTTCTAAAAACCCTACATCAATGTGTGTAAACCTCTTTTAGAGTACGTGCAATGTGTATTACTTTACACTTCACTTAGAAATAGCATTATAACCGATATGTGCCCAACAAACACAACAGTGCATGCACTGTTGTGTTTCGGTTTGAAGGACATTGTAGCCAGTACTGGACAACACACCTACTGGACATAATGAGACTTAACATCTTATGTCTCAGGATGACGAGCGCAGTGGAATGCCACACAGTACTTTGTAAGTCAAGTTGCTGGATGGTGTTGCTACTGTTTATGGGTGGTCGTATCGCTTACCATCAGGCGAACGGCATGCTCATCTCGTCATTCCATGCTAAAAAAAAAAAACTTCACGTACGATATTGATCTCTACCAGGCTAATAAAGTCGATTTGGTATCATAAGCGGCATCAATACCAACCCACTTTCGCTTAACGAGTTTTTACGCATACAAAGGACATCCAAATTATTAAATGCCAGACATTGTGTCGCGGTAAGTTAATTATAAATTAATGTGTAATAATTTTATCGAATAAAACACGTTAGTCGTATGTAGAGTGGATTTTGTACTCGATATGATGGTCTTTTCATTTAATACCAGCTTTTGCCCGCGGCTTCGCCCGCGTGAATGAGTTTTCCCGAGATAAAAGTCCCGCTTCATATTTTCCCGGGATAAAAGTAGCCTATGTGTGTAATCCAGGAAATAATCTAACCGTGTGCCAAATTTCATCGAAATTCGTCCCATCATGTGATAGGGACGACCCTATTGCCATATAGGGCACAAATTCCAGACTCCAAGCTGATACTGATTAGAAAAATCCAATATCGCTTTGCCCAACCCGGGGATCGAACCCGAGACCTCAGCATTGCAGTCGTACATACAACTACGCCACCGAGGCAGTCAGATACAGAATGCGAAATGATTATTCTAATTGACAGAGTTTTGTCTCCAGTACCTAGAACAATAACTGTACAGTATGAATTATGTTATCGTTCACTTAAACGGTGGAGGAAAACATCGTGAGGAAACCTACATATCTGAGAATTTCGAGGGTATGTGAAGTTTGCCAACACGCACTAGGCCAGCGTGGTGGACTAAGGCCTAACCCCTCTCAGTAGTAAAGGAGGCCCGTGCTCAGCAATGGGCAGTATATAATACAGGGACGATTGCATTGCATGAAGTATGAACGGGATGGTTTGAGTAGCTTGACAGAGCTTTAGTGCGGTTCTTTTCCGTGAGATTTCTGTTATATAATAATTATGTCGGCAAAGCACTCAGAATCTCGTGGAAAGTTATAAGTCCAGATAAACCGTTTGTTGTACTATTTCTCCTAAAAATAGGTTAGTTTTTCCTCAAAAGACATTCCTAATTCAAATTTATCCACAATCGAACATTTACGCGTGTTGAATGAGCTTTTAAATTATAATATTTAAAACGAATACATTATTTATTTACGTAACATAATGACTAAGCATAATTAGTACTAGTAGTCTAATGGCACTGTAATTTGTTTGTTTAACTGTAAAATATAAGTGCTCTCGTATTTAGTATCGGTGCAAATATTGGGATTCATTATATATATTTGTTTTGAATCCCAATGTGATCTCTTACTTGTTAGCTTTGCTACAGATATCAACTGCTTCGATTTTTTTTTTATTATTTACTGGCTTTCGCTCGCGGCTCCGCCCGCGTGAAAGAGTTTTTCCGGGATAAAAAGCAGCCTATATCCTTTTCCAGGCTCTAGACTATCTGTGTACGAAATTTCATTTAAATCGGTTCAGTAGTTTTGGCGTGAAAGCGCGACAGACAGATAGACAGACAGAGCTACTTTCGCATTTATTATATTAGTTAGGACAGCTCTCTAGTCCCTATTATATTTTTTTGCTTTATTGGGGTTTCGGTTAACCTAGTAGTGAAATCATCGAAAACCGTTCAACTGTAATTAACGGACTATTATTATAGAGTTCCATTTTCAAATGGGATTAGGTTGCTCAGATTCACACATGTTCTATAATTAAATTATGTCTATTATATTATTTATTGATAGTATTTATTGTTACATGTTAAAAAAAAGTGTGTGTGTACTTGTGTACACGCGTTAGAAGTTATACTTCTTTGGCGTATCAGGATAAAAATCTTTTTAAATAACGGACTATATATAACTATATATAAACTATATAAAAACGAACTATATATAACGGACTTCGCCTTTTTTTCTATCTTCAGTTGTTTGGATATAAAATTAAGTTTGATAAATCTTTGTACATCACTATATTTTTTTACAATTGACATACAATCGCGAAGTCCATACAAACGTAGCAGTTTCTGCACTCACAAAATAAACAAAGCTCTATTTTTGTAAACATCGGCAATGCATGCCTCTAGTATTGAGGGTCTTGGGTGATTATTTACCATCTGCAGAACTTCTTAGTTTTATAAAGATCTTCCATAATGGGAAAATAGTCCCGTGGCCCGTTTAAATCCAGATATTAAGCCAGGATCTATTATCTAAATCTAAAAGGTTGTAACAACATCATTATACATACCATGGCAGTGACATCAGAAGCCGCACCGCAAAATTGTTATAGTTATGACCCAAGCATTAAGCTTTATTTGCTAAAATGAGGAAAATAAACAAAAAATATGGCGTAATCTTGTTTTGGAAGATCGTTCTTTATATTTATAACCTTTGTTTCTAGAAATCGTTTGTAGGCTGTAAGGTATTTGCGAAAATACAAAGCACTACGTGGCACTGGATGTGTCTACAAATAGCAGAAGAATGATACACACACACTCACGCCTTTATACCCGAAGTGGCGCAACTCTATCTGGACTCTACTTCGCAAAGTCGCTTACCATTTTTTTTTATATCATTGACTGACGAGACGAGCATGCCGTTCGCCTGATGGTAAGCTATACGACCACCCATAAATAGTAGCAACACCATCCAGCTCCTTGAGTTACAAAGTACTGTGCGGCATTCCACTGCGCTCATCATCCTGAGACATAAGGTGTAAAGTCTCACTATGACCTGTAGTTACACTGTCTACAATGTCCTTCAAACCGAAATACAACAGTGCATGCACATTGCTGCTTGGCGGTAGAAATAGACATTGCGGTGGTACCTACCCAGACGGACTCTCATATATGAGAGACCTACCACCATCCGGTGCGGAGGATCACTTTTCCGTGCTGGATTAAAATAAAACGTGCAAAGCCAAAATTTTATTAACCAAAGTGAGTGTTATCTATTTATGGATCCAAAACATTCCACACCAGACAGCAGACAGTAATCGCGGATCAATATTGGAACAAGTGTGCACAGGCTGTTTGTGTAATACGTAACGCGTAGGTTGTTACTGCCTCGACGTAATTGTATTGCGTGTGCAGTACGACATCTCTCTGAGGTTGGAATCCCCAGTCGGGCAAAGTTAGATTGGGTTTTTCTGTCCGAATTCTATAATTTTTGCCCGATAAGGCTCGCTCCGCATCACGGGATGGAATACACATGGCAAAATATGGGAACCCTTGTTGGTGGTCCAGTGGTGGGCGATGTGGGTGTATGTTTAGTTCTTATTTATTTATTTATTCGATTAGAACGATTATAATAAACCATTTACACTACTAGTTCTTGTTACTAGTAGAAGATATTTTTATAAGTAGGAATAGTTTGGTTTGCCTAAAGTACTGCTGTTTAGCAAAAAAATGGCGTAGAGTCGATAGAGAAGCAGTTTTGCTACGTTTCGTATGGCCAGTAAATTTGCTTGACAGCAGAAAGTGAAGATTTAGTTTCTTTTCAACTACCTACATTCCTTTCGAAGTTAAAATTAGACAATATTATATTGATATAGATGTTCCTGGTAATGTATAATTTACTAGGTTACAGACATGTCCTTAAAGCCCAGTTCGGCCTACGCTAGTTTTTTGTCGTGTAGCGAGTGATTTAGTAAAAGTTTGAGAACAACGCAAATTTTGACGATTAGATTAGTACAGATGCGTTTAGTTACTCAATTACTCGCTACTCTACTAAAATAAAAGGTTAATATACCAGGCAACATCCTGAAATATATTGAGGCTAGTTTTCATCGGTGTTAGTCAATATGAGTAGCCTGTGAAGTCAGTTTGGTTATCAAAGATTCTGATTACGACACTCAGAGCCGAAATTAACATTTACAAATCATAAATTATTTGTGGGAATTGAACCCGAATCTTTTTGTATTTCGTACATTACGCAAGATGTAAATCTGAACATTCGTAAGCTTGGTTTATTTCCAATTAGGTAGGCAGAAGCAAACGGTGTCCACATTTTGCTAAGCCTGTTTCAGTTTCATCATGAAGACACCATCATCATCATCAGCCCCATGACGTCCATTATTGAATATAGGCCTCGAAAAATTTCTAGTCATACCTGTCAAAACCGGCCTGCAATCAGCGTGTTCCTGGGACCTTTATCAAATCGTCTATCCATCTTGCAGGTAGACGCCAACGCTGCGCTTATAAAGACACCAGCCTGTCGTCAAATAAATATTTATCATAAACTGACATAAATATTGAGCTGGAAATCGAACTTAAAACTTAATTACGCAACTACGCCACTAAGCCAATTGTACATTGTGAGTCCATAAAAAATATTTCTATCGAAACAGGCGTAACGAGCTCTCTTTATGACTATACAAAGGTCGTTCCTATTTGTTATCAATATGAACATTTTTATAGTCAACGATATTAACGTAAGCAACAATAATAGTTTGTTTTAATTATATTCAACAACGTAGAACTTTTTCTCTTTAGTTCGCTATAAGTTAAAACCAACAAGTTAGATTTAAAAAATCAATACGAGCAATTAGCTCGTTTATATTCACACTTGTCCCGGAACAATAGCAATACTTCCAACAGAATTAAAGTAATTTTCTATTATTTAATAGAGCTTGAGCACATTGGCGCAGTAATTATTATTAAATGACTACTCGAATGCCTCGGTAGCGTAGTTGTATTACGGTACGACTGCAATGCTAGGGCCTTGGTTTCGATCCCCGGGTCCAGCAAAGTGATATTGGATTTTTTTATTTAGTATGAGCCCGGAGTATGGAATTTGTGCCCAATATGTCGATAGGCTCGCCCCCTATATCACATCGTGGGACGGAATGTGCACGGCGAAAAGTGGGTGCATTAGTTGCGCCTCTGCCTACCCCTTCGGGGATAAAAGGCGTGAGTATGTGTATGTGTGTGTCTACTCGAGCTAGGATTCAGACCCTGTACATTTACATTAAAAAATTGCTTGATACCGCACGTCATAGTTTCCATCAGAGAGTAAAAATAATACCAATAAAATTGACCTTATTAGAATCTACGCATGCTCACGCCTTTTATCCCTGAAGGGGTAGGCAGAGGCGCAACTAGTGCACCCACATTTCGCCAAGCGTATTCCGTCCCATGATGTGATGATAGGGGGCGAGCCTATCGCCATACCGGGCACAAATTCCAGACTCCGGGCTGATACTGAATAGAAAAAATCCAATATCACTTTGCCCGACCCGGGGATCGAACCCGAGACCTCAGCCTTGCAGTCGTACCATAATACAACTACGCCACCGAGGCAGTCATTAGAATTTAAAATCTAAATTCCCCGAATAAACCAACTTTTACTTTTGAAAATCAGGGCAGGCTACATTGAGGACTGGCCCACGAGATAATATCTCAAATACCTATGATATCTGAATTCTGACCGCAATCCTTATTATAATAAAACATCGGATATTAATATGCAATGAATGCAAGGATAGTATTCAGGAACCGTTCGAGATATTATGATAAAACAAAGCAAACTCGAACGAGGAATGTTGTTCTGATCTCATCTCTATACGGATAGAAAAACTTATGCGATATTATGAATATTTTGGTTATGTTTTGTGAATAGATTTGAATAAATGTCTGATTTTGAAGGTTCTTCGAAATTCCAACCCTTTTTCGTTGAAAACTCTAACTTTAAAAACTTCTAACCCTAACTTTCCTACTCCGTATCAGACCGGAGTCTGGAATGTGTGCTCGATATGGCGATAGGTTCGCCCCCTATATCATGGGACGGAATACGCACGTCGAAAAATGGATTCACTAGTTGCGCCTCTGCCTACCTCTTCGAGGATAAAAGGCGTGAGTGTGTGTGAATCTAACTTTTAATTGCACTTGAAAATCGAAACATAACAGCGTGTGAACACTGCTTTGTGACGGAATAAGTGAAGTGCTTTGATTTAATCTGAATTAAATCACTTATTATAAAGTTATTTATGCCACATAGTTTTGGGCAAATTTAAGGCACCGAGACTAGTTATTTTATCTTCTCATTGTTTGATAACTTTAATATATTAGGCATTGAAAAGTCATTGGAATAAACAAGTATTCGAAAAAACCTTTTATTTAATTAAACCAATTGTCGAAACGAATATATTTTTTGTCGAAGTAATTATTTATCACCGTATGCAACAATATTTATTATTTATGTACACAATGTTTCTGCAACAATGTTTTTCTGATAAATTTGTTATTTTATACTTCATTGTTTGTATAATACATAGATTTCTTTACGCCCCAGAGAATCGTAGAAAATCATCATCATCATCAGCCACAAGAAGACCACTGCTGAACATAGGCGTTCCCTAAAGATTTCCAGACGGACCTGTCAAAAGCGGCCTGCATCCAGCGTGTTACTGCGACCTTTATCAACAACTAAAACATGTAGTAGTAAAAAAATAAGATAATTATTGAAAACTGCATTTACTTGATTCTTTAACATTGTCGACGTTTTTCTAGTCTGGTCACAGATTTTCTTCTATTATAGCCTGGTAGAGTTCTAAAACTCGTCTGCGTAACCGTCAACACGCATGATGAAATCTCCCTCACATTGACTCATACCATACCATACCAGCCCTGTATTATATACTGCCCACTGTTGAGCACGGGCCTCCTCTACAACTGAGAGGGTTTAGGCCTTAGTCCACCACACTGGCCTAGTGCGGGTTGGCGGATTTCACATACCTTCGAAATTCAGAGAACTTTTCATGTATACAGGTGATGCAGGTATCACAATGTTTTCCTTCATCGTTAAAGCGAGCAATAATTCACAAAGAATACACACATAACTTTTTAGAAAAGCATTGACTCATATGTAAGTTTTATTCTAGTACTAATCAGTCATAGAGTTTGGTAACTTTATAAACTATGAGATCTATGAGTCAGGCTATAATTTTGGATATTATTGTACTTAGCGCTAATTATTAATTCTGTAATAAATTTGAAAAAAAATAATTAGACGGAGTTTTCTTTCTAGACTTCTATAGTTATCGAACGCGGGTAGCCCAGAATGTCCGTTTTGTATCTCTATATAAAGGTCACTACTGTCTAAAGCCGATCCAAATAACTTAAAATATGATTTATAACAGCCATACACAATTTATCGACGTCCGTCCGACAAAACGGTGAAAGTCGTAAAATTATTATTTTGGGTAATTACTTTTTTTATATTTCCAATTCAAGCGGAGTGCTTCCATCGTCAGATTTTACGTTTATTGGCGGAAAACAATAAAATCTCAAGTTAGCATATAAAGTTAACTGAGTTATAGAGGAAAAAACATATTGGTGCGGTGTTGGTCATAAGTGATCCATTGATTCTGGGAAGCTGGTCTCCAGAACGTGCTGCGGGCCGCGAGCGAGTCACCTGAGCAGATATTTGGTGAGCGCACGTATACCAGTTTGGGGTGCTGACGGTACCGCTAGCACGTTAGGCCGAGCTTTTTTGAAGACGTAAAGTGTATCGGGCTCCTGAGTGGAGATAGCAGGCGGGCCGCGGTCGGCGGCGCGTCGCCTCAGTATCGCGCTAGAATCCGGCCGGGCCGCACACGGCATGCCGCTCCGTCGTTCCGAGCGGTCGCGCAACCGAACACGCTCTCGATAACTCGCACTCGGTAATTGACCAACATGTGATCGGCGAACGCGAAATAACATGGAGTAATAACCTCAAAGTGTCCGCCGAAAACTTCCCGCCGCTTTCACTTTTGAGGTTAGGATTTTCCGGTTAACGTTTTCCCGAACGAGTTGGCGCGTTCGAAAACCTCAGTATCACCGATTTGGCAGCCGCGCCGGCGTTTTGCAATTGCATAACAATGCAGTGAAGGCCGGGCGGCGTGGAAAAGTTGACTTTATCAATGCGTGCTGGTGAAAATTTTAACGTATGATGAGCACCTTCGCCGCTACACGCGGCTGCTCCGGGACGGTTTCAGCAGCCGCGAGCGCGAGCGCCGACGGTCGCCTGTTACGAAACGCTCACGGCCAAAAACTTTCTGCCGAAAAAAAGTTTTTTTTTCGTTTCGTCAGACGACAGCTAT
The DNA here is from genome assembly GCA_947568825.1 of Sphinx pinastri. Taxonomy (NCBI): domain Eukaryota; kingdom Metazoa; phylum Arthropoda; class Insecta; order Lepidoptera; family Sphingidae; genus Sphinx; species Sphinx pinastri. The sequence continues at coordinate 12,488,065 of OX387636.1, read as the reverse complement.
CTGCTAATTGCTCGACAGAATCTCTTTTGGCACGGACGCGTAATGCGAGTGTGCGCTCAGTACTCGCGCGGTCGCGGACCGATTATTTGTGTAAACATTTTGCGGTCTTATGGCATTTTTATCGCGTCCTTTATTAATTTGGTGGTGCGTGCGCGTTGTGAGGCGACGAGAGGCGCGTGGTGTTGCTCCATGAGATTTCGCGGCCGGGCCCAGTGTTAGATGTTTAGTGGTTTTTGTGATATATAATAACGTGCGTGATTTTCAGTTCACAGAGATACGCGTCGGTGGGAAATGTTACTGGTGTACATTACCTTCCTTGTGCGATGTCGATTTACACCAATAATACCAGTGTTCAGTTATACGAGTTAGAGTTACAATAACCACAAGTGAACACGATCCAGTTGGAAACTGTAGGAAAGTGACACGGCCGTTGGGAAACTGGCGCGGTTTTGAAAAACAACGCTTTTGTGTGAACTGTTCGGCGCAAGTGTCACTACTGACGGCTCGAAATATAACCGAAAGTGATATTACCTTTGACGGATATAAAAAGTGGTTTCGTTCCGATAGCCGGCCGTACGCACTTCACAATTAGTACAGGTGAGTTTGTGTCATGAGTGATTTTATAATTACAGTTCATCGCGGTGAATATTAATTACGTAGCGCGCGTAGGGGCCGCGAGATAACTCCCGATCTCAATACAAACATTTAAATAGCACATAAAAAATATCGACAGCCGCCGACGTACAGAGCGGCGTAACTCATAAAATGTAAATCACGTTATATTTTTATAGCTTATGATCTGTAAGTGCATCACTCGTCAGATTCATCAGTTAATTGAATAATACCGTAGTATCATAACGTAGAGGTTTTTGAATAACACGCGTTAAGGGGGGCAGTGTGTTTAGTGAGCATGCCTGACCTACTTTGAGCGCACAGGCTAGTCACCTTTCCGTCTAGAATAGTTTTTTTATTTTAAAACGACAAGGAAAATTTATAAGGTTCTATACGCGTTTGTTACGGAGATTTTAGTGAGTTTTTGTATGCAACCACGTGGTGTAGTTATTAGAAACTTTGGTGCAAATACTGAAGTTTATTTGAAAACGGTCTCATATAATAGCAATAAAAATATAACATAACATTTTGGGGTCAATAATAAAATCTGAATCGAAATATATTGAAAGATATTTTAATACTAATAAATTTATATTAAATTAGGTACTCAAAATTTAAATTATTTACAAGATAAATAAAAATAGGTAGAGACAACATACGAGTTTTTAACCGACTTCCAAAAGGAGGAGGTTATGATATTTATCTTTCTCACAGTGGACATAATTTCTATATATACTTAGGGTCGTAGTGAGGCAATGCGTAACCTTCTATTAGGTGTCGTAAGAACATGTTTCTACAAGTCTAACAATGTTAGATTTCATCTCTAAAATTAAGAATGGATACTGTTCTAATGCCTCTAACGAAAATGGATTTTATTAACATGCTAAATAAGTCCAATTATCAAAAACTTCATTAGATAAAAGTCCCGCTTTATATTTTCCCGGAATAAAAGTAACCTATGTGTTAATCCAGGATATAATCTACCCGTGTGCCAAATTTCATCGAAATCCGTTCAGTAGTTTTTGCGTGAAAGAGTAACAAACATCCATACATCCATACTTACAAACTTTCGCGTTTATAATATTAGTAGGGTTGTAGACATACGACCTTATTCATAATAAATTAATAGACCTATAAACCTCCTACAATTGCAATTCAAAATTCGTTCGAAGAAGACAAAACATTCGATAACTAAAATACGTTTATAAACCGTTTATGAATAAAGCTGCTAGTTCTTATACCGGAGGTAGTATTTTTAACGCAAAGGCTTTCTAACAAGATTTATGAGTAGCCAGCGGCTAACTGGCTTTGAATTTCGAAAGTTTCAGTACAATTCATCCTGCAATTCTATATTCGGCTGTCGTTAGCCTAAATTAGTGTTCAAGACTCCCGTAGGGGACGCAGCCAAGTCATCAGTTCGTCTCAGACAATTTGAATCAAACGTTTTCGCAGGTCGACGCTCCACATGTTTGGGGGACGTGAGATTAAATCTAACAACCGTGATACTAATAAAAACCTGTTTATTTTAAGTAACAATACATTATTATACTCCAGATATAATGGCTGACTTACTTCTAAGAATCTAAAACGAACCAATTGCAGTGTCACGTTTTTTCGTAAATTGTATTTGAGTTACGGTTTTCGCCTTTCCATCTTTCTTGAGAAGCTGATATCTTTAGCTACTTAATTAAACGAGCTGCTAGGCTGATATGTAGTGATTGCTTAGTTCCGGTTGTTCTAAAAGCCAATCTTGAAGCCGTCTCATAAATATCTCGATAAGCTTTAAATTCTATCTACTTGACTGATTTAATAAAGTACAGTTAGAAACAGAAGCCATTTTGATTTAAATAAAAACGATTTATTTCTGTTTTTACATTAACACATTTATCACTGGTTTTACATAAACACATTTAACAGAAATACTTTTACAAAGATATCAGCAACTAACCGACCAGCATGAAAGTCAATGATCAACTTACTGAACTGCTACTAAGACTCAGCACGAATGAGCAGAATGAGCCGGAATGAGCCATAATGAGCGCGCACATCGATACGGCAGCCTTTTTATACCCCCAACTGACACTTCCACTATTAGTTTGACATTTCGACTGATTTTCATATCTGGTTAGCACGCTACAAATACCGTTACAAAACTTTTATCCTAACTCGGCCTCTCCTGACGGGAGTCCGTCCTCGGGCTCCATCTTCTAGCTCTGAAGATCAGTCTCCAGAATTGGCAATGAAGTCGCCGAAATTTCTTCACTCCCCACGACGCTGGATGGTGCAGCAGGCTCTTTACTCTGCGTTCCGGACGTGCTTGGTTGATGCTCGCAGACGCCACCAGGTGTTTAGTTTTCAGAAGACTGCGTCGCTAGGAGCGCCAGCCTCCTCAAGCTCATCATTTGCATCTGCGTACAAAAAGAACCAAAGCACAAAAACATATCCAAAAAGATAACAAAATAAAGTAAGACAGCTCGTATGACATGAGAAAAATTACTCAATAGTTCAACGTAATAAAATCTAAGCACAACGGATATAAAACATCTTGATATCTGTACCAACCACCTGAGGCAGGACCCGTCGGGGGAGTGCCTCTCACGACTCGTTAGAGGTCTACGTGTACTTACGTGAGACATAGCTTTGCGTGTGTGTATCGGTCCCACATAAAAACATGCTTCAACCCAACCTCTCAATATAAGACAAACGATGTTTGCTAAACAAACACGTCACACATCAGCGGCCTGTTCGTGACATGTACTACGGCGTATTACACGGCTCCAGGACCACATGTCCGAGCAATTCTCGACAGTGTCCGAGCACACAAATAAAACACAACCACCCAAAGTACGTCCCATGTACTAGGATCACATGCCCGATCACACTCCAAAGCAGTATCCAATAACATGAAACCATACCTCACTTGAAGTGTATCCGTCGATCAGGATAGCATGTCTGACATAAAACAAAAACTATACTGACCGCAAGACAAAACTTCCCTTAAACGTGTTTACCCCTCAAGAAACTTTAAAAACATTTCCATAAAAACTTTAGTCATACAAAATTAGACAGCACCCAAATAAGTTTTTCCGCAATCACCTGATATCCGTGCCACTCTAAGCATAGTGGAGCGTGTCGTTTCGTATTCGCGCAGCCTGCAGCGCCAAGAGCGCGCAGTTCAGCAGCGCTAGGGGCGCGCAGTTCAGCGGCGCCAAGAGCGCGCAGTTCAGCAGCGCTAGGGGCGCGCAGTTCAGCGGCGCCAAGAGCGCGCAGTTCAGCAGCGCTAGGGGCGCGCAGTTCAGCGGCGCCAAGAGCGCGCAGTTCAGCAGCGCCAAGAGCGCGCAGTTCAGCAGCGCCAAGAGCGCGCAGTTCAGCAGCGCCAAGAGCGCGCAGTTCAGCAGCGCCAAGAGCGCGCAGTTTAGCAGCGCCAAGAGCGCGCAGTTCAGCAGCGCCAAGAGCGCGCAGTTCAGCAGTGCCAAGAGCGCGCAGTTCAGCAGCGCCAAGAGCGCGCAGTTCAGCAGCGCCAAGAGCGCGCAGTTCAGCAGCGCCAAGAGCGCGCAGTTCAGCAGCGCCAAGAGCGCGCAGTTCAGCAGCGCCAAGAGCGCGCAGTTCAGCAGCGCAAAGAGCGCGCAGTTCAGCAGCGCCAAGAGCGCGCAGTTCAGCAGCGCCAGGAGCGCGCAGTTCAGCAGCGCCAGGAGCGCGCAGTTCAGCAACGCACCGCATCGCCAAGAGCGCGCAGTTTTAAGCGAGCTCGAGCGCGCAGTTCCGCGCCGCTCCGCATTGCGAAGACAGTGCACACACACTGCATGGATCTCCAATTCCTGCAAAAATAAAAATCACAACAGCAACATACCGTTCGGCCTATTCTGACCTTAACTAAAATCTGGCGTTAAACTTTCTGAACAGCCATCTCATTGCTAAGACAAGTGAATCTACATGCGAAGCGGTTTGGGCAGAATCTCCAGTCACCACCACGTGGTAAAACGAGATCCCAACATTTGCGGAGATTACGAAGAAATAAAGGAAACCATAACCCTCAAGCGAGGATTACGGGTCATACGATACCACACTTCTTCTACAGTCACCGATGAATATTCTATGCCACGCAGCAGTAAGCATTTAACCGCTAGTTGACAGCCCGCTCAATTTGTCCAGAACACCAGCTGCGACACACCATAGGCAGCACATCTACCGGAACGCTTGAGCACCAATAGGAACGTTTGAACACCAACAGGAACGTTTGCACACCGACAGGAACGTTTGAACACCAACAGGAATGTTTGAACACCAACAGTTTGATCGCAGTACACCAACAGTTTGATCGCGGTACAACAACAGTTTGATCGCGGTACACCAACAGTTTGATCGCGGTACACCAACAGTTTGATCGCGGTACACCAACAGTTTGATCACGGTACACACGCAGATCCTTGTTCATTTGAAGCGGTATGCACATGACTTCAGAAATGAACATGCGATGGCTATGTTTCACACTTGTCCACTTTTATTCACGTTGTAGTCTAATCCTTATTCCAACATTACTCAGCGCAATTTCTTTTTTCACGTAAATTGCGGGTAGTCAAATATCTCCATCGTACGATGTATTCCACATAGCGTACATATGTAGTGAGCACAATCTATTTCTGTGGGCATTGATTGTTGATCCCACTTCTGAAGTTAGAAACAGAAGCCATTTTGATTTAAATAAAAACGATTTATTTCTGTTTTTACATTAACACATTTATCACTGGTTTTACATAAACACATTTAACAGAAATACTTTTACAAAGATATCAGCAACTAACCGACCAGCATGAAAGTCAATGATCAACTTACTGAACTGCTACTAAGACTCAGCACGAATGAGCAGAATGAGCCGGAATGAGCCATAATGAGCGCGCACATCGATACGGCAGCCTTTTTATACCCCCAACTGACACTTCCACTATTAGTTTGACATTTCGACTGATTTTCATATCTGGTTAGCACGCTACAAATACCGTTACAAAACTTTTATCCTAACTGTACATTAACTTGTTGATGATTGGGAAAACTTCATGAGAAGTACACACGCACACACTCACGCCTTTTATCCCCGAAGGGGTAAGCAGAGGCGCAACTAATGCACCCACTTTTCGCCGTGCGTATTCCGTCCCATGATGTGATGGGGGCGAGTCTATCGTTATATCGGGCACAAATTCCAGACTCCGGGCTGATACTGAATAGAAAAATCCAATATCACTTGCCCGACCTGGGGATCGAACCCGAGACCTCAGCATTGCAGTCGTACTGTAATACAACTATGGAACGGAGGCAGTCAGTCAGGCAGTTCGTGAGAAGTTTTAAAGCAAATTCCTGTATGGGTTTTTCTCCATATGACAACAAATATGTTTATGACCGTTCCGGTATGTGTATATGAAAACGAAAGTATTTCTCCTAACGGGAGGACAGCTGGCAGACGTACTTGCGACTCAGCTAACTAGTCGATTATTTCGGATTAAAACTTATTCTCGAATTCTTTTGTTTTATAGTTCAAGTTATGAAACGTCAGCCATATAACAAGACTCTTAAATCCTGATACATGATAGTGGAATTAAAACATTTTTTAAACGTCATTCATTTTTGTTGTTAAATTTGAAATATTTTAGATTCTGATTATTGACATATTTGTGAATTCATTAGCGTCAAGGACATTGTAGCCAGTGTAACTACTTGACATAATGAGACTTAACATCTTATGTCTCGGGATGACGAGCGCAGTGGAATGCCAAACAGTACTTTGTAACTCAAGGTGCTGAATGGTGTTGCTACTGTTTATGGGTGGTCGTATCGCTTACCATCAAGCGAACGGCATGCTCGTCTCGTCATTCAATGCAATAAAAAAAAAGGTTAATTTCGGGAATTTCACGCTGCACATAAAGAAACAAAATGTAATAAATACGAACCTTTTGTCCTCCGTAGTACGAACATAGCATACGTTCTAAGAGTCTGTTTTTAGTAATACTTTTAAATGTCTATAATGAGCAATATTATACTCTAACTTGATGAAGAATTTATGCATATGACCAAGTGTCGCATATTGTTCATTCCCATAAATTTATATGCTATTCATTTAATGAATATGCAAATAAAATACGAGTTATATTTTATGATCTTGAGACACATAAAAATATCAAGTATATGGACCAACCTATGAATAGGTACTGTAGTATACCAATAAAGCAAGAAGCATAATATTATGTATCTAAGGAATATAAAGGAGTCGACATAAATATGTTATTCAAATTTATACTCACAATATGTATTATGTTATGTACTTTATAGTAGTTAATAAAAACATACAATGGGTATGAATTTATCCAATAGTTTAGAACTGCAGTACCTATGCTGAATCGTAAAATGTGTGTAAATTCGAAGTTCTAAAAATTCTATACAATTTTTTTTATTTTGGGAACGCAAAGGGTTCAAGCCCATACAGCCTCGTCATAATTCTATACTAAATAATGAAATATATTATGATTTATGACCTTTATCGTTATTTAAAAAGACTTAATGACATTAACCATAGAGATTGCGTCTCATCTATACAGTCTATTGTCGTCCATTTGAATGCTCCAAACTTTAAGTAAGGGTTAGTTTGTTTCAAGCTTTTGATACTAGAGGGCGGTAACAGGATCGTAAGGTTAAGCTCGTGCCGGAATATAATGGAATGGAAGTAGAGAATACGGAACTTCTTTTACATTTAATTCACAACACTCGTAAAAGGTTCGTATTTATTACATTTTGTTTTTTTTATGTGCAGCGTGAAAATCCCGAAATTAAATTCTTTTTTTTATTGCATTGAATGACGAGACGAGCATGCCGTTCGCCTGATGGTAAGCGATACGACCCCCTATAAACAGTAGCAACACCATCCAGCACCTTGAGTTACAAAGTACTGTGTGGCATTCCACTGCGCTCGTCATCCTGAGACATAAGATGTTAAGTCTCATTATGTCAAGTAGTTACTCTGGCTACAATGTCCTTCAAACCGAAACACAACAGTGCATGCACACTGCTGCTTGGCGGTAGAAATAGACATTTTCGATATAAAATATTTAAATATTTTTGTAAACTGACATAATGTTTATATGATAATTATCAATAGAATAAGCCCACGCTTAAATTAAACCAGAATTGATCAATTGCACTGAAATTTAAAGTATTTTGAAGCTATTGTATTCAAACTTTATGAAGAACGTTTAAATTATGAAATACTCTATATACAAAGCTGCCAGTTCTTGCTTCTGTAACAAAATTGTAGTCCATGGTTGAGCAGTCACTTGTCTACATCATGACCCTACCACAGATAAACCAAAATCGTATGCATACGTGCCCACCCCAGAATTGCGTGGTACCTCAAGGATTATTATCAGCCTACTACTATATTTTTTTAAAACGAATAAAAGTTTTATATCGGCAAGTACAAAGAAGTCATTTTATTTTTTAAGGCTAGGACACTGTCCCCACTGCAAAATGACTTTAGCTACGGCAATGTACTTCCACACGCTACGAAAATTGTACTGCCATCAGAACTTATAAATTTCATCGCGATGTTATATATAAGTAAATATCATTTATACTTGCCTCATTGTGTTTTGCATGTTTTTGTAATGCCACACTGTTTGCCTTCTGTCTGGGCTGCATACATTCGATATGCGAACAAACCTACAATACGGTTTATACTATCCTCATTTAGACACATCAATTATTGCTAGCAATCATTTCACGTAATTATTGCTTAGAAGATACCCCGTCTGAACATGCGTAATGGCAGAACAATTCTCGCCCGCGTTGTCATATACGACGCTTTTGGCAGATAAAAAAAATATTGCTATCTAGAATTGCGTAAGATTATTGCGAGCAATAATTGCCTAGTTTAAATGAAGTTTTCATGATAGTAGTGCATTCGTTTGAAGGTTAACGTCACATTTTTAAATAGTGGCACATTCTAGAGAACTTTAGCAGGAAGAGTACGCACATCACAATGCCTACTTTGAGCTCTAAACGCCCAGGATCACACTAGCTTCAATGTTAAGTTATATGCGCAATATCAAATTTCGACGTATGTTTTAAATAAATTGCATTTAATACGAGTCTTTTGATGAATTATTTAATTAATAACATTAATTAATTGACAATGTTATCTGATTTAATAAATGAGCTGGACAAAAAAGGCATAAACGAAAACGGATAAAAACTAGCACGAATATAATGCTTGAATTATTAAGATCAGTATTAAATGAAAGACGAATTAAAAAACTAAGAATATATATAAGTAAAAGAAAAAAGTATGTTTTGAAACCGTGTTAGATGGACTGGTCACCAACAGGCTACATCAATGTTACTAAATGGTAGAGATTTCTTTTTTTTGGGTAGCTTATTCAGCAATGGTCATTTTTGTTTTAGAAGTTAGGTTTGTTTTAGTCTTTATGTGTATGAAATCGTTAAATTTATAGCATTCAAAGAAGGAAAATAGCGAATGTACTTTTTTTATGGTATTGAATGACGAGACGAGCATGCCGTTCGCCTGATGGTAAGTGATGGTAAGCGACACGACCACCCATAAACAGTAACAACACCATCCAGCACCTTGAGTTACAAAGTACTGTGTGGCATTCCACTGCGCTCGTCATCCTGAGACATAAGATGTTAAGTCTCACTATGTCCAGTAGTTACACTGCCTACAATGTCCTTCAAACCGAAACACAACAGTGCATGCCCACTGCTGGTTGGCGGTAGAAATGGACATTGCGGTGTTACCCATACAGACGGACTCTTACATATGAGAGACCTACCACCAGTACTTTCATTTACTTTAAAAATTTGGTTGAAATTTATTTCTTTAACCTGATTAAGCTTTTCTGAATATAAAATATATTTAGTTACAATACATGAGACGATTTTTTCTTTAATGTATACAGTCTACGCTATACAAAACCGAGTGTTTAGCGTATATAAATATTAATAAATTATTCACAGTCAACTCCATTTCATATGTTCGATGTAAAATAAACCGACGTTATGTAAAGGTGGACACATTATTTTTAGTGTGTTATGACTTATGAGAAATGCATTCGCTGTTTGCAACAATGGCCTCGTAAGAAAATTTTTACCCGCTAAAAATAGTACACGTAATATTCACGCGACGATTCAATATGATACTTTTGCGATCGGAAAGTAACCCAGATCTTTATTATTTTAAAATTGGTAGATTAAAACCTCTTAAATAATGTCGGTGCGATATACATAAAAATTACATAATCATAACTCAAGATGAAAGATTAAAAAATATCAGTTGCGTAAAAAGAAATTCCACGCCAACTTTCAAAAAAGGAACACTTCCGGCTATTGGTAGAAATTTAATCTTTTCCTGGCAATACCGGCTCACGCCTACTGCCCGGTATCTGGCACTGATTTGATTAAGAGCCGATAAAACGATGAAAGTATACAATGGACGATAGCGGCGAGATATAAATTACTTATCTGTTGGCCCGTTTGTGTTATCTGTACCGAAAATGTGGCGGGAGTCTTCGTCCCACTTGAGAGTGATTGATTAGGATGTGCTGTGATGTATCTGATGCTACAGTTACTTGGTGCACTTGGTTCCGTCAACTTGCTTGCAACCTTGTATATATTTATGATTTTTACTATGTTATAATTTCTAGCCTTGGTGACGTAGTTGTATTATGAGCACGTCGTGACTATCGCTCTGAGGTGCCGGGTCCAAATACCTTGTCGAGCATTGGTATTGGTTTATCTGCTCAGTATCAACCCAATATGGCGATAGGCTTGCCCCCTATAACATCATGGGAAGGAATATTCTTGGCGAAAAGTAATAGCCTTCTGCCCACCCGTTAGGTGATAAAGGCTTGATGTGTGTATTTGTGTGTGTATAATTTCTAGTATTATCGGCTTGAGGTAATTTCTGTAGCCATGTGGCATTTTACATATAATTCTGTGATTCCTGTTTTGGCTAGATGAAGTTCGATGGTATGGCGCTTGTAAAATAACACAGGACAAGCCTTTTTAGTGGGTATTACAACAAGAAATAGTTCCTTGATGAATTTGTTTGTTATTCTTGCCAGTGTCAGTTTAGACATATATTTCATACTTTTTCTACTTATCATGTTTATATGTGAGGAATTTGGTGCTAATCATAACGGGATTAAAATCAAGGAAAACAAGTAACACAAATACTATTAGATGGATGGGCTTAGTATCATCTTGCCTAGGGCTTAAATCTATAACCCGTTACTGTCAGTCGAAGCTGTAGGCGAGTAGATGTTTGTGGTGTGCTATTTAGTTCAGAGTCGTAAATTTTTAATTGTCTTAACAAGGTTTCCTCCTTATTTCTTGTTGATGACGATTCGTTTGAGTTATGTTCTTCATTTAAACATCTTAACTTTAGATCCTGTAGTTATCTAGGCTAAACTAATAGATCATCTAACGTCACAACTTTTACTGTGATGAATGCTCGGCTTCCATCGCTGTAGATAAATTCGGCTATTAATGTATAATTCCGTGATATTTCTCACGTACACGCTGTTGTGAGGCTATTTTTTGCCATAATATTTTTTTAGTGGTTCAAATCTTGTTGCTACGCGATTAATGGCTTCATAACCAAGCAAATATAGACGGTAGATGCAGTGACTTGACATTTAGATAATGTTATCAATATGACGATTTTATTCGTATTTTAGTCTTTGCTTACGATAGACTTAGACTGCTATGATAAAACATAATAGCAGCTAAGTATTATATATTGACCCACTGCTGGGCACAGGTTTTCTCTAATACTGAGAAGGTTTAGGCCTTCGTCTGACCTAATGCGTGTTGGTAGTCTTACATACCTACCAAATTCTCCGAATGGTACGTAGCTTGTAGGGTTCCTAATGCTTATGTTACTTCTATTTGAGCTAAATAAAGGTTTGATGTTGTAGTTCAATCGGTCAAATATGAATAAAATGCCATTTGACCTTGTCAATCTTGGATGATAACAGTAATTGAGTGCGGGAATATTGTGCGTGGAAAATACCTCAATGAAATCTTTTCACATTAGAACATGTCATCATCATCATCATCATTTCAGGGCTATTCTACTCGGCCGGCTCAGACCACGGCCAATTATTAGAACATGTATGGATTATAAAATGAAATATTAGTTACATCATTATTTTATGCAGCAGAAAAATCAGCAACAATACTTAAATACAACTTTCTATTCATACATGATAGTTTGTCGCCTCCTTAGTCGAATAGTTGCGTATATTTGAAACTGGAGGTTATGAGTTTGATTCTCAGGTTGAACAATGCCTCTTATGAATTTTCATGATATTCAAATAAATTTAATATCGGAATTGGATTCTACAGAAAGAAATGATCTTAGATAGGCAGCTGATCGTAAAATATAAGTTAAATGTATTCTCCGACATGACGAAAAAGATACGCTGAGAGCAGGAAAATGGGTAGTTAGAAGAAAATATGATATTTAATACGTGTACTTACATAAGTATAAACTAAAATGACCTTAATACCAAATGTTCCACTAAGACAAATATACAAAGTAATGGAAGATATTATATAAAACCTGTATTCTGCTGTGATATCATAACATTATTATGCAGATAATAAAATATTAATCAGATAAAGTAATAAAAATACGATTCTGCAAATCATTATGATTTTTATTGTCACTATATGATTTAAAGATTTTTACAAATAGTAGTAAAACTTACCTTTACTATTGATAATCCAAAAACAGCTATACATAATGCATGAAGTATTGTGTTAATATCAAGTAACTTCAAGCCTAAAGTTTAGATATTTCTTTTTGCTCGAAATTCCAGTGAATAGTTTGTAAATCAAAGGGCATTGGCAAACATAATATTATCTAGACCCAAAACTTTGTAAATACAAATTAAATAATAACAGAGTCATAAAAATAAATGTTTTACTTAATTAAAACCATATTTCTTGTGTTTGTGACACTACACTCAAGATTATCAGCGTTGTTTTTATACAAAGATACCACCTAAGAAGTTTATATGCACGTATCCGCTATAATTAAAATTATACTGCAGTCGATGGATTTTTATTTGTAATACAAATCAAGTTTAAGTCATTGACCGATTGTTAATATTTAATTAACATTCCTACTGTTTGTGAATTTTAAATTGAGGCTGGCAACACTGGGTAATGCTGTCAGTGTGTAATGGTTTTACGGATAATCTCACTTTATTAAATTTAAAATATACTATTTTAAATATGGCAATTATATTTTATTACACGTAGGCATTTGATTATGGATTGCTATGGCAGAGTTAAAAAACTCAAAAATATATTTTTTAGCTAAGAGAATCATATCCGAAAACATTAAGACTGCCTCGGTCGCGGTGGCGTAGTTGTATTACGGAACGACTGCAATCCCGGAGTCTCGAGTTCGATCCCTGAGTCAGGCATAGTGATATTGGAATATTTTTCTATTCAGTATCTGCCCAGAGTCTGGGATTTGTGCCCAATATGGCGATAGGCTCGCCCCCTATCACATCATAGGACGGTATACGCACGGCGCAAAGTGGGTGCACTTAAGTGCGCTTCTGTCTACCCCTTCGGGGATAAAAAAGGCGTGAGAGTGTGTGTATGTGAAAAGATTAAGAAATTGGCGGGAAAATCACACAACCAGTAACTTGTGTTGGAATTCGTCGACCGACGCTTACATTTGATCCAAGATAACGTTAATGATGCGATTTCAAGGTAACAAGTTTACAATCAACCGGCGCAGGTGTCAGAGCCCATGAATCTTACAATACTAACGAACAAGTGCAAAGGTCGCTAAACGCAGCCATTTGCATATACTTAACCTAATACCGCACTAGTGAAAAAGTTTACAAACGTTTGAATTTCTTATCTGCATCATTATGGCGTCTTTAAATTACCTCCATGTGAGAACTGTCGTCGGCTAATGTGTTTAGGAATTTAACAATATTATGAAATCAATATGCGTTAGCCGAAACGTCAATTAACCTACTCAGGGAGTTAAAATGGCGCTCGCGTCACGAGTTGTCGTATAGGTTAAGTTCTATGGGTGAAGTTTAGAAGTATGCCGAAAGGTTTTTATTAAGCAATTTTTGTTAGCTTCAGTTAGTTTTAATATTGTATGTTTCAAGTAAATTTAATTCTTGTCATGATATAGGTGGTCCTAAACCAATAATGACGAAATTCCTTTCTCTGTTACGTGTATATTTATGATTATGAGACAGTTAGCCCAGTTTGCTATTATTGGGACTCAATCGGAGTACGCGTAGGGTCAAGGTCAGAGGTCGTTTGACCCATTTGAATGTGTTTAGTGTGCAAATATTGCTGTGTGACCTTTGTTATCTCTTTCCGGTTTTAACTTAACACGCGGTCCATCTGCCTCGATCTAGGTATCTACTAAAGCATTGTTATCATTAAAGATATATTTTAACATTGTGATAACGTTATTGTTTATTTAACTGTTTCATATAGATAATGCGCCGTGAGATATGTGTTTTAGAACATTAGAAAATTGATATATTTCTTTCTTTTATTTCTGGTGTAAATGCTATGGGTTCAATAGCTTATTAAAATGGGTTATAATAGCTATATCAGTGTGTTCTAAAATACAATAATCTATTACCTACATTATATAGAGTGCAAGCTATTCCAACGATAAAACTTAATGACGACAAAAATCAGATAGTTATAGATAAAAATATTTTTGGTGCTCCAATAGTAAATAGTACTAAAAAATTAAGGCACACTATCTTCTTACAAGAAAAATTATATTATATTGTTCTTAAAAATCTATAACTTAGCCCTAGAAATCACAGTTTAAAAGTAAACTAACAGTTACTGGACTAAACAACTTTCGGATTTTATCGCAAGTCTTTAAAAGGGTACTGTTTGCAATTAATATGATTTCAATTTGAGCATTTATTACTATCGGTTTCTATCGTTGGTGCAAGTTCAACCACAAGGTAACGCGAATTGGCGAATTTGAATAAATGCTAATGTACATTACTCGAATTTGTTAAAGCATTCATTTAAAATTGTCTGCGATATTCGAGTAGTTTAAATATCTGCAGTTTCGTATTCTGAATAAAGTTCGTATTCAGATTTAAGTAATTTATTCCAGACCAATTAATCCCTTCCTAACCGATTTCGGCCACGGCGGCCAATCTCAACGGAGATCAGCTAGGTGCGCAGGAGATATTATAGTGCACAAGTGTGTGCGCAATACACAAGTGCACTCATTATTCCTCCACTCTCATAGTCTGGTGAGACGGCAATCCGACATGACTGGAGAGAGATCAGGCGCAGGACCAACGGCTTTCCGAGGCACGGGGGTATCACACCGCCAACTTCCTGACTCCGAGCTGCGACTGAGTAATTTTTATGATGGAAAAACCCAGTCACAATGTTTTTGGCCCGACCCAGGATTCGAACCCAGGACCTCAGCGCGCAAATCGTACTACGAGTACGCAATACAACTACGCCACCGAGGCAGTCAAATCCACAGGAATATAACAAGCATTAGTTATTGTTCTGTGTTCAAATCAGTCCAGACCAATTATCCATATCATAAGGAACAGCCAAATTTTTACTTTGAAAACAAATTATAGGAAATCCAAAATTCGTTTTAGGTCTCCAATAACTACAATATTTGAATATGATAAAAAAAAGTAAAATAATAGGTATGTGATATTTCAATTTGCTAGAGTAGCCGTTATAACCAGTTAACCACACCTTCTTTAGTATAATTTTTTTACAACTTGTCAGCAAAATCGAAGACATGAAAAGATGACCTCGAAGTATTTACACATTTTTACGATGATTCTACTATAGATAATGTATTAAGAAATAGCTATGATATCATTCACTCGTTAGTACTTTGACACGATTGAGTCCGTTGAATGAAAGAATCAGAACTAGCGCAACACGCATTTGATGAATTTTCCTGTATCTTGTTTGTGTTAAAAAAACATACTTCCTCTTTCCTTCTTTCCTAAATTATTACATCTTCATCTCAGAGACAAGAAATATTATTTCCTACTAGGAGAAAATGCATAAAAATTTATGAACTAGAACCTCAATTAAATTTCTTGGAAGCTATATGCATCTCATCTATATATCTAGGATGTTCCGCGACCACGGTTCTAAGCGCATCGCGAACGTAACGCTCCGTATTTTTAATTCATAATATATAGAAAAGTGAATAATATATACATAAAAACATAATGTAACATATGTGTTTAACAGTGATATAGTTAAAATAGAACACAAAATATTGAGAAGTTAATTAAAAATGGTAATTAAACAACAAAATTAAAGTAAAAGCAAAGTGTGTTTAGCTCGCAACGTCGCATTTATTCGACCACCGCCTCAGCGACAAATATCAGCTCCCAGCACCCCTGCACACCTACCCGCGGCAGTCCGCCGCGCCATCGACACTTGGCCGTCTACACACGTATGCATATATTCTGCAATATTTAAACTAATTGAAATGTCAACTCAATGTGCAGCGTGCAAAGATATCATTCACGGCGATAGCTGCTTGGAATGCAGACAATGTAATGGAGTATATGACTTACCTTGCTTAAATTTAACAAAGAATAGTTTTGGTGAGCTATCCCAAAAATATAAAACTAACTGGTTGTGTCCAACTTGCACCTGTTCACGACCTAAGAGAGACAATACTCACACACCGGTACGTCCTTACCCCACGCTCCAAGACGACAATACTATGATATCAAATGTTAATACAACCCGCGGCAGTAAAGTAAAAACTACTGGGCGTAAGGAAAGCCAGAGTCTAGACATAGCGCTGCTCATAGATGAGATTCGTCAACTAAGAGAGGACATAAGTGAATTAAAACATCAAAATTCGCAAATAGGACTACTTAGACAAGAGGTTATTGAACTTAAAGAACAGCTGTCTAATCTGACGGTCAACATGCCTGATGCACACTTAAACCAAATTCAGGCTGCAAATAGTGAAATAACTCATCTTAAAGGTACAGTATCTCAACTAGAGAATCAAATAAATGCTCAGGCGCAACAGTCAATGTCTAACGAATTAGAGATCATTGGAGTGCCGGAAAATGTGAATGAAAACCTTCACCATGTCGCCTTAACCATGTCCCAAAAAATTGGAGTACAATTAAAGGATGAGGACCTGGAGAACGTCACTCGAATAGGACCAAGAAAACCTACTAGTAAAAATGCGAACCTGACACCTCGACCGGTTATTGTCAAATTACTACGAAAACAAAAGAGAGATGAAATGATTAAATCAGCCAGAGCGAGACGTAACCTCACTTCTGAAGACATTGTTGCCGGAAAACCTCAAAAACTGTACATCAACGAGCGACTAACTAAGCATAACCGCTTGTTATTTCGAGAAGCTCGCCTCCGTGCATCGATGCATAAGTTCCGATACTGCTGGGTCCGGAATGGAGGTATTTTCGTCCGCGAAAATGATAATAAACCGGGAATCAGAATTTTATCAACAGAAGACTTGGACCTCAAGATTGGCCCACCCGTGGAGGCATCAACTTAGTACAAAACATATCCTTTTTAAATGCTACTTACCATATTACAACATGATATTATTTTGTATTGTTTTTTCTAATTTTATGATCACTATAAGTTTATATAAAAATGTTACCAACTACCACATATTAATCCACACGATAAATACAGAGCAAACAAAACATAACCATGCCTCAAAAAAGAATACACACATAGACACCTACACACACACCTTACATATAAACACAAATCAATCAATCGTCATAAACTACTTCAATACAACAGGAATCTCTATCATTTTTCCAAAGCAACCTCAAAAAATCCTCAACGGTTTAGACTACCAAGTACAAAATTTCAAAAATACTACACGTTCTGCTTATAGTAAGTATAAAGACTCATCGTGGATTATTTAAAAGAATCAGACAATATACTGCAAATTAATTGTGATGCACTTGATAGTTTTGAAAAATGTAAATTATCCTTGGACTCGAGGCATAACTTTAAGGTCCTCACGTTTAACATAAGAAGTATTCAAAAAAACTTTGATGATTTTTTGGTGGCTTTAGCAAGACTACAAGTCAGTTTCGATGTGATTATATTAACAGAATGCTGGATTAACGAAAATACACCCATACCCCTAATTAGCGGATATAATAATTATCGCACAAATACTTTTATTAACAAGAGCGGTGGTGTTATCGCCTATATCTGGAACACGTGGAGTGCCACTGTCACAGAACCTCCTCTAGCAGATTGTAACTGCCTGGAGATAAATCTAAGTCCAGAAATAACTATTTTTGGAATATACCGTTCGCCATCGTTTTTATGTGTAGACAATTATTTGAGCACTTTAGCACATGCCCTATATAAAACTAGTTATAAAAAACATGTAATTATAGCTGGTGATATCAACCTAGATATCTGTGGTTACCCTCTTAGCAGTGAATGTACCGAATACCTATGCCTTCTTACTGAACATCAGTTACTTCCCGCGATAACAAAGCCAACCAGAGGAAACGCCTGTTTAGACCACATATTTGTCAAAAATGGCATGTCTGGCGTTGGCCTAATAACTCATGCTGCCATCACCGACCACAACTTTTGTATGTTTGCCATTTCTTTTAAGAATAAAAAGACGAAAACACGCCTTAGGACAAAAATTGATTACCACGCTGTAGCCGAAACTCTCAAGTCAGTGGACTGGGCGGTTGTATTTAATAGCGACAACGCAGACTCAGCTGCAGCACAATTTACTAATATCCTACACAAAGCTATTAAAGACAATACAAAGGACATTTTAATCTCACGATCAAAATTTTATCTCAAGCCTTGGATTACTCCAGGTATTATAAGGTGTCAGAAACACCGTGACTTCCTACATCTTCAGGCTAGAAAAGCCCTTCCTAATTCTATAATTGAAATATCATACAAACGCTATCGTAATTTCCTACATGAATTACTTCTAAGACTTAAATCCGACTATGAAAACAAACAACTAACAGGAAACTTAAAAAACTCAAAAAAACTTTGGCAAACTGTTAAAGACATTTGTAACTTTCCAAAACCTCAAAATGACTCCATAGAATTAATAAACACGGAAAACCCCTGCAGCTCTATAAACCGTTGTAACGAGTATTTTTCTCAAATTGGTCAGGAGTTGGCTAACAATACTCTATCTCGGTTAAACACAACGGAAAATGTTCTCGCCTCAGGTATTAATACTGAACATACCCCTTCATATTCTTTATTCTTAAACCCCACTACAATTGACGAAGTCAATGACACTATTATGGAACTTAAGGATGGTAGAGCTCCCGGTTTCGATCAGTGTACCCCATCGCTACTAAAGCTTTTAAGAAAAACTATAGCCGCGCCTTTAACCCATATTTTTAATTTAAGCATAGCTACAGGAACGTTCCCGGATATATGGAAAATGGGTATTGTGTCCCCAATCTTCAAAGATGGTGATAAGTCTGTGCCTACAAATTATCGACCTATTACACTGCTAAGCATTATTTCTAAATTACTTGAGAAAATTATAAACAAACGTCTAGTATACTTTCTTGAAAAATATACACTTATCTCACCCAACCAATTTGGCTTTCGACGAAATAAATCTACAGAAGATGCTGTGCTACGGTTAACAAATATAGTCACTTCAGCCTTGGATAGTAAACAAAGTTGTCTAGGTGTGTTTCTCGATCTCACAAAGGCTTTCGACACGGTGTCTGTTCCTATCCTCCTTCAGAAGCTAGAAAACATCGGTGTTAGGGGTGTCGCTCATGACTGGTTCCATAGCTATTTATCCAACCGCCGACAATGCGTTAAAATAGGTACAAACTTTAGTCACGCCCTCTCTATAAGCTACGGTGTGCCCCAAGGCAGCATTCTTGGTCCCACATTATTCATCGTATATATGAATGATCTGCTAAATACTTCATTAGATGATGCCGACACAATATGTTATGCAGACGACACGGTTGTCATCTTTCGAGGTGTTTCATGGGATGCAGTCTTTAGAACGGCAGAATCTGGGATGGCAAAATTGGCACAGCGAATGAATGAAAGCTTACTGACAATTAATAACCGTAAAACCAAATATGTTGCTTTCCATAAAACACGCGCGTCAAAACCCCCCTTGCCTCGTAATCTTTTTATCCACTCCTGTACGTCTTACCGAAACCACCTGCCTGAACCAACTTGTTGCAGTTGTCCTTCTATTGATTATGCTAGCAACACCAAATACCTAGGCATTCTCCTGGACGAAAATCTCTCTTTCAAAAAATATATTTCATATCTATCGGGAAAACTAAGGAAATCTATTTATTTGATGAAATCTCTTCGGAATTCTGCCTCTATATCTTTATTACTCTTAATTTACAAAGCAATATGTCAATCTAGTCTCCTGTACTGTATATCGGCATGGGGAGGGGCCGCAAAATCTACAATTTTAGAACTGGAGAGAGCTCAACGGGCTGTGTTAAAAGTAATGTTACGAAAACCCTTTAAATTTCCTACAGACGACCTATACAAGGAATGTAATGTTTTAAGGGTTCGCCAATTGTACATTAGCAAAGTAGCTATCTCGACTCATAAACGCATTATAAACTCGGAAGAATTTGACAATCTATGTTCTCGTCGCACATACAGAATTCCCCTGCCATCCATCAACTCGAGTTTTGCTAGACGCCTACCAAACTACATGCATTCATTCATCTACAACAAAATTTGTCATCAGCTTAATATAAAGTTATTGACTTGTAAAAAAGCAAAATATATATTGGAAAAATGGTTGCACGACCTAAATTACCAGGATACTGAAAATATTCTTACGGGTCTTGTATAAGGAGTATGAAATCACACACTCACATTCAGACACGCACACACACATACACGCACACATACACACATACACACACACATACACACACATTTAGATTAGATATAAGTATAGTCAATAAGCTTACATTTATTTATTAACAATTTTATTAAAAGATGTGAGCCGAATGGTCGCCTAATAGAAATGTATTTTTGTTAAATCTTATTTGGTCTACTGCGATACGGGCCTGGAGCCTAGTGCAGTGACCGCTGTAAACCGTTTTGTAATAATTTCTTTGTGACAATAAAGATTATTATTATTATTATTATTATATAAAAATTTCGTGTCACAGTGTTTGTTACCATACTCTTCCGAAACGGCTGAACCGATTTTGATGAAATTTTATATTTACACTTGGTAGGTCTGAGCATAGGTTGTTATCTCTTTTTCATCCCCCTAAGTGATAAGGGTGGCCTACAACAAAATTTATTTTTTATTTTTCGTACAGAATTTTTTAATTCTTTTATACGATGTGGCATTAAAAAATACATACCACCCTAAATTTTCTACGTGCTTCCACCATCCCCTATTTTTTAATAGCGATATTAGCAATTTAATAACTTTTACCCCGGTTGGTAACTGATCAATTATTCATTATTTTCTACTCAAATCATCTCTAAAAAGAATTTATATGGAAAAACAACGTTTGTCGGGTCAGCTCGTAATTGAATATAAATTCTCTTTGCATCTGGCATAATAATTGATACATTGAACGCATGACATCACTAACAAGTCCCGAGGGAGATTAGCTAAATAGCTGGACACAATACAATAAATTCTGAATAGACTCATCATTTTAATGATAGCCACTGAGGATACAGATACTCTGGGGCTATTCGCGAAGTAAAATGGAAAAGTATATTTAGGAGCATACTATACGCCAATGAAAAGATTAAGGGCTCGGACGAATTTTAAGAAGAAGGAATAGAAATCGGGAAGATGAGAGGAATAAGGCATTTGGCAATATTCCTGGCCGTTCATAAACCAATGACAAAGGACATGTCCAAAAACGGGCCTAAAATTTTAACCAAGATACTTTATATTTATATTTGGATAGTACTCCCGAAAACTAGGCCTTTGCAATAAATAGTGTAATTTTAAAGTCCTCCGATTTTGAGATTTAAGTAATTTTATTCTGTTTATAAACTACATTTAATATGAACGTTTTTAAAAGAGTTGGTTATAAATGGAAGGGTCTAAAAATATTTTTTTAATGGATCCAAGATCCATATTTTTGCGCCTTTAATATTCATAAAGTTTTACCTTGGTTAGATTTTGAAGACCAGCACCCCATACCAAAAGCAGACATCTCCTTTGCCACAAAGCAGCATGTGAAATAGATACCCTAGTTAAGCTAGGTCTTGCTGTAGACAAAACCCTCTACAGCTTAGTAAATATCATCAAACTTATAATTCTACTCAGAATTCAGATTTTATATTGAAAACATTCAAGGTCCGCTCAAAATATTTCATAATTCGTATCGAATATTACTGAAAGCAAACACGATGTACAAAATAGATTGCTACAATTTGTCTGAAGTGCGGGTTTCACGCAAAAATAGCATTGAACGGTTACGCAGTTCATTATTTTGGTCGCTAACCCAAATGTCATCGCTTCATGATGTATTAACATGTTGATTGGAATCCATATTTACTTTGTACACTTCGTGTCTGATTTATGAAGCACTTTGTTTTATTTTTTATATCTCCCGGATTCCATATGCCTGTGCAAATAATGTGAAAAAAAAAACAGTGTTAATATGAATGAATATACCAACACTCACACATACATTTCTGAATCCACATTAATTCAAGGTTTTTCTGGTCGGTATCTATGTATAGAGTATACTACAGACACTCAAACCCAAATCACAGGGTCAAAAGTAGTATTAATTGAGGATCACACTAAAATGTTAGTGTGATGCTCAATTAAAGCCAATGTGTCTTAGCACAGGAATGAATGCGCATGTCTTTTCATAATCGACTCATTATTCGCCCCAAAACTGTTTACCTATATTTTTGATATCAGATCCTTCAAAATATACGACTGAGGTATTTAACCTCCTTCTTTACTGAGATATTCACTATTGCAATATATTAGTGGTATGAAGCCAGTAGTGATGGTCATTATTACTGACATAAGGATATAGAATTTCTGCGTTAAACTACGTCAAATTACACAAAAACTTCATCAAGCTGTTTCTATCATGACATTTGTGATGCAATTACACGCAAATTAATCGTTTAAGAGTCAGTAAATTTAAAGTCCCTTCCGCTGTATTAATGTTATCTATTAAATAAAATGTTTATTGATAATGAAGTTTTAAAACTACTATTTGATGAAGTATCGTTAAGAAAATAAGGCAAACGACTAACCAAGGCGATGGTAAATAAACATTAGTGTCCTTGAACATAAACAGTACAAGGAATCTAGAGTTCACTATAGTCCTTTAATATAAAGAAATTGGCCAGGTTAAGACTAGAGCTTGATCCAAAGCTGGTGCTTTACGTTGGTTTTCTGTCACGGTTGGAAAAACGATTATTAAGCAAATATTAAATCTGGTCATAAAATAAGGCACGAAGAGCACATGGTGATCGAATCAGAATATTGCATAAAGAAAATATTTTAATGCGTTTCGGAAACGAGCGTGTGCAATGTTAATGACTCTCTTGAACTCGGAAGAGATTTCATCTATTTATAGTGAGTTGTTGAAAGACACTAAAGACACATCGGTGGTCTGTTTCGCTTTTTGCAGGGGTTTAATGGAAACATCCTTTTTTGTTTGAAGTTTATGTCTTTTTAATATTCAGTACGCAGAGATTAAGTTGATATTTTTATTTGATTTTGTGGTTTGCCTGTTGATATCTTGAGGAAACAAAAAATGGAATCCGTAAAATAGATTCAATGGGCGATAACATTGCATCGTAACTTTTTATATTTGTTTTTATAGTATGAAATAGGGGTCATAATGAGCCAGCAACAAAGCAAAAAAGTGTCCGAATAAAATTAATGTATTTCTCAACAAAATTAAATGAAGAATAATTAAATCAAAA
This sequence comes from Sphinx pinastri, assembly GCA_947568825.1. NCBI lineage: Eukaryota > Metazoa > Arthropoda > Insecta > Lepidoptera > Sphingidae > Sphinx > Sphinx pinastri. The sequence goes on along the minus strand of OX387636.1, from coordinate 12,464,431 downwards.
ATTAAAAAACGAGTCTTCGCAATTCGAACAACATTTTAGCCGTACGAAAGCAGTAGAATACAAAAACTGGCCCACAGATAATATAGGAAAGTTACACTAAACCATAAATTGTTAACTGGACAATTTGAATAATTTGAGGGAATTTTCCTATCCACGTGGCTGCTGAAAATGGACCACCATTGGTTCAAGTTAATGGCTGTATCCAGATAAGTCAATGTTCCGTTGCACGGACCGCATTTTTGCATTTATAAACAAGCGTTCTCTTTAAATGCTGTGTTTCTCACATTTTAATGGTGTTTTTATGCTTACAAATGGTTTAGGTTTCGAGAGTAATATAGATTGATGGGAATAGAAACAGATTTGGCGCTGTTACATTTAGATGTGTTTAAATTAAATAAAAAATATTCGGTACTAATATTTCTCGACAAAAACGTTATGTACCTGCATTATCAATTACAAAAGCTGGAATTTTACAATAGTTCGAAAGATATTATAATATAAATACATTTAACACAGTCGCATAGATAATTCTGAATGCTTTGAGGTAAATCTTCAGACGGCATGGAACCAACATCGACTGACAATACGATGGTGGAGCAATAGCATTCTATTGAAGAGTTAGAAGTTGTTTATTTTCATTGATCTCATTGTCATCTCATAAATCAATCCCATTGTATAAACCCAGCCTAGTCTTTCCAATAAGCTTTTGGATTGGCTAAACCAAATACTTTTACCATTTTATTAAACAATCTACCCATCACAACAGAAAAAAAAAGCCAATTGTACCAACTGTTTGCATACTTTTAATTTATTCCTACATAGTTACATTTAAGTCGTGGACTCGATGCATCATATCGTGTAAGTTTACGTTGATACCGGTAGTTGATAAGAATAAACTTGAATAATTTGGGAGGTACCGCCGCCAACCCCGGGGCTCTCTTACGAAACTCGAATATATTATTATGTTAAAATAATGAGGTATTATGCTCTTGTATGTTTATGGGTACTTAGGTATTTTGGTGATTTATTGGCGTTGTTTGAATAAGTATTGCAATAAGTAAATTGCTTTTTCTTGTTGCAAATATTTCTCATCAAGTTCAGAATGATTTTGAAACGAGTCTAAATCTGATTTTAAAGATCAACCCGTTTATTCATGCGGTGAAAATAATATGATCACACACTTTACAAGCATCATCACCATCAAATTTCCTTAAGTCATCATCGTTCGAAAAGTAATCACCATTTACCTTGGCTCAATCACCGATGATGCCTGCGTTATCACTTCGCGTGCACCCAAAATCGTAATTTACGCAATATTGAAATCAAAAATGTCATGCGTCGGTAATGAAGGCTCATTTTAGGGGTCAATCCTTAAGAAATTAAGAACCGGAATTGCGTTCGCGGGCTGTCTAACTGGTCCTCGGTCGAGAAATTTCAGCTTTTTTCTCATTCATTCTTTATCAACTTGCTTGTTACTGTAATTGTGTTGTTGGTATTTTAACATATTTTAATGATTGGACTCCGGAATGACTGACCTCGTTCATTCATTATAATTTCGGTGAAATTAGTCTATGTTGCTGACCTTTAGTTTAATTAATACTTTAACTTCGTGAGAAAGTATTGCGTTTATTATTGTCATCCCTTCCGATTCTATAAAAAAAACAAACATCACACCTTTATACCCGAAGGGGTAGGCAGAGGCCAACCAGGCACCCACTATTCGCCATGTGTATTCCGTCTTATGATGTGATAGGGGCGAGCCTATCGCCACATTTGACAAAATTTCTAACTTCCATACCAATACCAAAATCTGCTATAATTTACACACGAGTTCCATTCATTCAGTATTCTTAATATCAGTGCGTTTACTTCATCCTCTTTGATATCAACAACAGCAATTCTTGATACATTAGGTCAGTATTCTTATTCTAAATTATCATTCGTTAGATCATTTTCAAGCATCAGCGTGCTATACGAATTAAAAAACCTAACAAAACACACAGCGTGAGTTTCTGTGCCACTAGACGCAGCTCGGCTATACACGCTTCACGGGCAGCATGGCAGTATTTATAAACTGTGTGTAAATAGAACGGTTGATTGCTTCACTAATCACTATCGTTTTCATTCTGACGTATAGATTGAATTGTTAGACCAACTAATGGATGAAGTCCATTTTCATAGTCGTGACAGGTGAGGAAACTTCGATTTGTATAGATATTTATGCTGTCAGCTCTCATAGAAACGTTGATGGTGATTGGGTAATGATGAAGATTGTAGTTAGTTCGTAGATAAGCACCTAACTGGATCTTATTGATTTAGATATGAATAGCTTTGATCGACAAATGAAGTGTTTAAAGTCTTGTTTATTTATTTATGCAATTGAGTGAAGAATTGCACAAGCCTTTCGATTGATGATGAATCATACGCTCATACATCGTTGAAATACCAGAAACTATTATTTACAAAGTACTAAAAGATGTTGTTCACATCGTATTGAAACCAACAATATTAAACGCGGTTTTGCAGTCAATAAACTAGGAAATACATTTTTAAGTTTATAAATAAACACTTTATCTTACACACACACACTCACGCCCGTTATCCCCGAAGGATAGGCAGAGGTGCAACTAGTGCACCCACTTTTCGCCGTGCGTATTCCGTCCCATGATGTGATAGGGGGCGAGCCTATCGCTATATCGGGCACAAATTCCAGACTCCGGGCTGATACTGAGTAGAAACCCAATATCACTTTGCCCGACCCGGGGATTGAACCCGAGACCTCAGCATTGCAGTCATACCGTAATACAACTACGCCACCAAGGCATTTTATCTTAGTTCTAAATATTTGGACAACTATAACATCTAACACAGAAAAGGGACTGTATTCAATTTGGAAAGACACCTGAGTAGTTGTTCAGTTTGTACTTGTTGCACAACTCTCGGTTTGTTTCAAATTGTTAACCATCTTTGGGACCTATGTTAGTTTCAGTTTATGTAACTAACGATGCAGATCGATATCAAGAACCTGAAAACGTTATTTATTATACTAGAGACAAACACAAACGGTTTTTCCGGTACGTCCAATAGAATTGATGGTAAATACAGACCAATAAACCAAAGACCAATTGACTGCCTCGGCGTAGTTGTATTACTGTACGACTGCAAAGTCTCGGGTTCAATCCCCGGTTCGGGCAGAGTAATGTTGGGTTTTGTTAATCAGTATCAGCCCCGAGTATGGAATTTGTGCTCGACATGGCGATAGGCCCGCTCTCTATCACATCATGGACGGAATACGGACGGCGAAAAGTGGGTGCACTAGTTTCGCCTCTGCCTACCCATTCGGGGATAAAAGGCGTGAATATGTGTGTGTGTACTGACCAATTAAAGTCTAGTATGTTTGGGTTTCTAGATGCCATGCTGATCCGGGAAGTATCGTTGGGTATCCACAATCCTCACTCCAATAAGATATAGGGTCGATTTCACCGTTTGTTGATAAATGCTACTCGTCACATAAATGTACAAGTCGACCAGATACAAAAGTGCCACTCTAATCTATGCTCCCGAATAAATGGTAATAAAATGAGTACTATACTACTATCTAAATTAGCTGTTTAATATACTGTCAATTTTTACTTGACACCTGTGAAACTGTCCCATAATCTGGTAACATTACTTCTTGGACTGGACTTGAAATAGCTTTACACAAATGGAATTATATCTCTACACCTCTGGCTAATTCAAGACAACGATACATGTTAAAGGTCTTAAAACAGATGAAGCGCATACATTTCAAACGACGAACGCTACTAAGATTTCAATCGCAGCCGCAATTTAACTGACCAACATTCATGCGGATAAAATCACTGCTTCCGCATTTCTGCACACTTGTGCGTCGAGGGACGTCATTTCACGAAAACGCCTACATCCGCTATGCACTTGAACTACTATAATACCCTTTGCTTTTACTATGATATGAAACCAGTTCCTATCAAAATAATTATCTTTTTAGGCCTAGAAAGATAAACCTAACGGTTTTATAGTTTGAGGGTAAACAGGAGCATTATCATATTTAACAATGACGTAGATAACCACATACTTGTTTGATGAAACTAGAAAATTTGATGACTAGCGAGACGCTGACTAGTAAATACTATATAGGTACCTTATATGCTAGAGTAGTCAATATTTATTTATTTATTATGATATGAGACCTCAGTATTGCAGTCTTTAATTCAATGTCTACTAGTAATTGGTAATCTAAAGTTTAGGGCCGTTATGAAGTCTTCTCAACACTTAAAACCCTCCTTTCAAACACCGCAATTGTTTTTTATTTATCTGTAAAAACATTTTATACCGAAATTCATTTAGAGTAAGCATAAGTAGTTGCCAAGCCAACCAAGCGGCAATAGCCTAGTTGGGAGTGGAACGGAGTACGGACTGCCGAGACGAATGTCCGCAGGTTCAAAATCCAAGGGCACGCACCTCTGACTTCTCTAAAAAGTGATTTGCGTATTCTTTGTGAATTATTGCTTGCTTTAACGTCGAAGGAAAACATCGTGAGGAAATCTGCATACCTGAGAAGTTCTCTATAAGAATTCCGAAGGCATGTGAAGTCTGCCAACCCGCTACAGGCCAGCGTAGTGGACTAAGGCCTAAACCCTGTCAGTTGTAGGGGAGGCCCGTGTTCAGCAGTGGGCAAAATAAAAAAGGGCTGGTATGGTATGGTATAAGTAGTTGTAAGTATTCTGAACGCTTATTAGTGTGACATTATCGGCTAATTAGAACGCCCATTTAACATCTAGTCGAATTATTTACGATGCCTTTGGCGCCAATAATTGTTTACTAATTTGTTTAGACCCGCCACAAAAGTACTTAGCAAATGGTGCTTTGGATTTATAGATATGCAAGATAATTGCTGATAGTTTTAATTTGTATGTAGTTATGGATTTTAGTTGTGAAATCAACAAAACGAACTGCTAAGTGACCACAATTAAATATTTGCGTCAAATAATTTAAACAGGCAAATCTGTAACTGATCAAGAATATTTATTCTTCAGTCCTTTAATTAGTGAAATAACACAATCCGAATGTAACGCTAATATCAAAGAATTTGCCAAACTAAATCAGACCGCATAATGGACGCAAGCTTCCGTCATACATCTAAAATACGAAATATGCCGGTACTGTATCAGATTGTAAGCGCATAATGAACAACTATCTCGGACATAAATCGGAATGCATTTTAAAACGTAACAAAATGTAGAATGCGGTTTTACACAAATGACGAAACATGTCTGCGATCGTAAACAACACTATCCAATTTATTTTACAAAGCATGGTATTGGGTTAAGTCATCCTTAGACTTAGATGCTGGATGCGGGCCGCTTTTGACAGGTCCGTCTGGAAATGTTTAGGGGCCTATGTTCAGCAGTGGACGTCATGTGGCTGATGATGATGATGATTAATGTCATGTAGAATATATTATATAATAATGATGTCGCTTACAATATATTAAACCACAAACAGTTCTATACGATACGTTATAAATCAATGATAATAATTCTTTTTCCACCTGCCCCAACTGTCGTAAGAAATATTTTCAAGTTTGTTGCAGAAAAGATTAGCCTTAAATTTATGAGCAGGTTCCTGCCAGATCTCAACGCCTCCCGGGGAAACATTCTGGGAGAATTGTGTTAGAAGGTTAGTGTAGTTAGTTAGTTAGGCTACATAAAGCGTGGGCTCACGTTGGGTTCGAACCTAGGATCACTAGATCCACAGTTTATAGTATACCTGGCGCTAGACGGACCGCAGTAATACCTGGTACAAAATATTCCATATTATCCGATTCAAATCTCTTTTTTGTAATATTTGTAAGACAAATTACCACCTTTTTCTGTTTGCGAATTAGCATAATATCTATATACAAAAGCGTCGGCGTGAATGTCTCGTTTGGGCAGAGGCAAAGGAAATCTATTTACAGTTAATCCGATTCACGAAAAAAATATAAAAGTCAAGGAAGCGTCTGAAACAGCCAAGTTTGTCGATGTGTCTACTTTCTTCTTACATAACTCACTGTTTTGGAATGCACTTATATATATATAAGAGATGTTAATTTTTTTTACTTTATTTATAGGAGATATAGCGGTAAAGAAGGGTTGGTTCAAAATATATTGTTGTATGTTGTATTAGCCTATAGTCTCCCAATGTTGGGCAAAGGCCTGCCAAAGATCTTTCCATGAATCGCGATGCTGCGCTATTGTGAACCAGTTGCTCTCAAATGAATCTATTATTGAATAAAACTTATTAATTTAGTAGGAGCGAACTTATAAAGTTGAGGTTCAGGGTTTGATTAAAATCACCACATGAGTTTCTAAGGTTAGAATTTTTTATCAGGCAATGGGATCACTCTTGTACGAAAACGAACGGAAATATTCTGCGCACTGTAGATACCTTAAGTGCATCTGTCATACCCTTTAAAACGAGGCGTGAATGAACTTTACATTTGTAATTTAATTTGATTTCCTAACCTATTTATAATTTGTGCATTCCTTAAACCAGAATTCTCAGTATAAAGTAGTTAAAAATGCCATCAATGTAATAAATTTCTACCAAACTACTATTATGATCATGACCCGACACTATACGGTTCTTCCGCGCATTCCCTCTTGAACTTCAAGCCATAAATAGCTGAATGTTAAGGTCGTGATCGATTCTTTAATACTTATATTGATCGCTATCAGCTGCGTAGAAATTGCTTTGAAGATTTTAAGGGAAGGACTTTATAATACAACGAAAAAGTAATTATAATAATCATATTGTAGCTTGGATAGACTTTATAAAGTAATTTAAATAATTATAATACTGATATTGTTGCTTAGGTGTGCCAGTTTTTAGACATTTGTGAGTTATGCCTTACGTTCTACTGGGCTTTAGAAATACGTTGTTTTCATTGAAAATGCAGCCGAAAATTTTCCTTTACCCTGTACATCAAAGAAACTGTTTAGAAAAGTAGTTCATCCATATTCTCAAATATCTGTACGTAAAGATGCTAAATTTTAGACTTTTAGAATGAATATAATTCATTTAAATACTGAATTTGAATACTTTACTTGTGAAGGACATGTCGAAATACGGGCCTAAAATTCTAACCAAGACAGTTTATACAAACTTGGATAGAACTCCTAAAAACTAGCCTTTTACAATAAATCGTTTAATTTTAAAGACCTCCGATTTTGAGATTTATGTAATTTTATTTTGCTTAAAAACTACTCTTAATATGAACGTTTTAAAAAAAAGTTAGTTACGAATGGAGGGGTCGAAAATATTTTTTTAATGGTTCCAAGATCCATATTATACCCCTTTAATATCCCTAAAGTTTGAGCCTGGTTAGATTTTCAGGCCCAGCACCCATACAAAAAGCGGACATCTCCTTTGAGGTATGAAGTTCTATATTTAGGAAAAGCTAACCCAGACATACAACTAACTATGAGTCAAATAAATGAGAAACTATCTATTTATTCCCCGACTGATGGTAAAAGTAAATTTGGTCGCCAGGAGGTTAACTTGGAGACTGACAGACAAACTGACAGACAATTTATCCATATTTATATTTACTTTCATCCGCTAGGCATGACAGACGTCTTGTCAAGCTAAGGTAGTTTGAATTTTCATGCAGGAATAATGTTTGCGTGTATTCACTGGAAAATAAGTAAAAAGATTTGTGGATATAGTGAAATGGAAATGCAAAACTAATCAATACTTGTATCTCTAATTGATGTGTTAGAGGTAAAGGAGTCAGGGTCACCTGGTGTTAAATAATCATCATTAACCTTCAACGGCCATTATACCAAAGAAACAGGTATAAACTTTTATGTTAAACCACAAACGAAGCTAAAAAAAACCATTGAGTCAATACAAAAAGATTTAGGAATACCTTTAATGCCCGACATAACCTCGTTGATATAATAGCTATGTTTCAAATGTCAATGCTTTTGCGCAGTCAATTATTGCAACTTCAATTAATCATGTATAATTAAATTAATTAACACTTGGTTTTATCTATAAACAATATTGACCCACTAGCAAAAACTATTTATAGTGATAAGATTAACTTTTATTCTAATTTTAGACGCTTATCACGATTATTCAGAAGATAACATTTTTATTTTGCCCTAAATTGTACGTCCTTATAGAATTGGCATCTACTAGTGATATTGTAAGTTTCAAGAGAAGGTTTTCTTCTAGTTTGAAGAATCGTACGCATCGACGATTTCTCTGGTGTTGCTGTTGATTATAATATCCAGTTTGGGTCTAATATCAGAAGACGAGTTAATTCCTTTGCCTCTTCTTGCATAAAAAGCTTCCAACAGTTTCTTAGTTCTCTAAATTAAAAAAAGATTAAACAAAAGTGAAACAACAGGCAACGTCTAGTCTTAGAATTATTAGCAGGCCGTTTTCCCATGTCTGTTGGCAACAACCTGCTACAATGTTTAGCATAGACCACAGAATCCGATTGAATTCAATGGACTTTCTATGGTATAGAGCCATAGGTTAAGGGAGCATGTGTAGTGAACCAAAGAGACAGCGGCGTTCCGAATTGACTGAATTTATGGGTTTGTTATGTGACAGAATGCGTATACGAATAGGTTGGAGTTAGGTGCGGATGCGAATACGAATAGCCTTTTTAATAAAAGCGAATTTATTTTATCAAAATTTATTCTTTATTTAAATCGTGATTGAAAAGATTATTTAGTTACTATGAGTTAATAAATAATGTTCAAATTAAATTGCGAAGACATTTTGCAAAATTTCGTCTTCGCAAACAAAAATCGGGCTGTAAAATAGTTAATTTTATGTAACAGTTAAGTTGTTGATCATACGTTAACGCTATTGGGTAATTTAAATTACCCATTAGTATACGACAGTTGACATGTTTGACTAATTATAGATAGCTAAGGAGCGGATTCAAAGAGAGCAGCTGCAAAGCACCTTGAAATCAGAAAGTAGCCGCTCTTTCAGATTTAGCAGACCTAGTATCATGTCCGATGCGTGGTGCTTGTTGCAGCGATTTAAGAATAAGTAAGTTATCTTATCTAGGAATATAATACACCATAATATTATTCGTGTACCAGACGACATAAAGTCTACGCATGCGCATGCTCACGCCTTTTATCCCCGAAGGGGTAGGCAGAGGCGCAACTAGTGCACCCACTTTTCGCCAAGCGTATTCCGTCCCATGATGTGATAGGGGGCGAGCCTATCGCCATATCGGGCACAAATTCCAGACTCCGGGCTGATACTGAATAGAAAAATCCAATATCACTTTGCCCGACCCGGGGATCGAACCCTCAGCCTTGCAGTCGTAGCGTAATACAACTACGCCACCGAGGCAGTCTAACATGTCATTTAATTCGTGTACTAGATAATACAATCGTAGTGAAGAAGATACTTGCTCATTGCTTTGAGCATCTTCAGATTGAACGCCTTCTACGTTAGAATGTATATAAAAGTCTTAACCGTGGCTTATTAGGAGTAAAATATATCTTGCAAGGGTAATGTTGTGGAAGACGAATAAGGAATTTACTCTAATAATATTTTATCGTTATCAAATGCATTATCGTAGTATTTAAATAAGGAAGAAAGATGGAGAGGATGGATGAAAGACGGAACACAAAAGGTATTTATCGCACGAATGTGGATGGTACGGCTGGAGGGGACGCCCGAGGAGAACGTTCTCTCACCATTAAATGATCTTCTCCGAAAAGGGCAGGTCAGGAGTACCCTTAACCGACGAAAATGTATGAAAAGAGCTATGAATGTGGAAGAGGCGAAAGAGGTGTGTCAAGATCGTAGCATGTGGCGCTCAATAGTCTCTGCCTACCCCTATGGGATAAGGGCGTGAGTGTGTATGTACGTATGTATTAAATAAGGAAAATGTAGCACAAATTCATAATCGAGCCTTAATTCCTAATATTGTTGTCATTCCCGTGGATTTAGCCGGTTAGTCAAGAAATTGAAGACAGTCATATTTTAACTGTCATGATTTCTCTTGAAGTGATACAATGTTCATGAGCGGTCATTTTGCCTACTAATATGTTTGTTAAAGGTATTTGAAGATAAGTATTATCGTCATACAATTTATTTAGCATAATAAAGGCAAATTTCCAAGAAGTGGGTGAAAGTGCAGCTTCTTAAATTGTGGGTTAAACCAATATCGTAGTTCTAAAAATAGCGAATAGTAGGCATTAGTTGTAAATTGGTTTCAAAGTTCGATACCTTTTATTGTATTTATTTTACCTTTTCCACAAAGTTTTAACAATGTATGACATGTCTATTCGCATCCTAGGAAACTGGGTTGTATTCAGCTATGTATACTATACGTAAAATATTGGGCTTGGATGACTACAAAATATGTGAACAGCAACAAAAAAGTAAGGTATTTGATGAAGAAAAACATCATACTATTCTTACTATCGACAGTAGACTAGCATCTAGTACCTTGACTTCCAACCGCTTTGTTCTTTGGCTTGAAAATCGAAATTTACCTAACTCCACCGCATATCACTAGCATTTTGTCAGCGTTCCTATTCATTATTAAACGAAGTCTAAACATGCTTCAATTACTTTTTTTATTTTTAAAGTTTACTCTTGTACCACGACCTTTCGATAAATCTTCATTAGGAATACTTGGTGACTTGAAGCATGAGACGGTATGCATTCGTTATCGACGCACATTTGCCAACAGTTCACCTATTACATTCAGTGGATTAATGCCAACAGAGACTTTGTATCTCACTACATCAGACGGATTCTTATGTTACGACTCTTAGGCTAGTTTAGGTCTCTTTTGAATGTCACTTGTCAGCTTAATATAGACCCTCGTGGCAGCGACATTGGTTTGAATTTTGATAGATGAGGACAATAACTTGCAAATAGTAGACCTGTCAGCGATCACGTAGGGTAAGCCGGCATTATTCTAATAACACTAACATCTACCGTTAGCCAAGTTTATTTTTGGAATGCGCTATCATCACCAGTTACACTGAATTGATTTTGTTTGTGATTTTAGCGTTCCAGGATCCAACTTGAAATATCAAACTACATGTTTGAACCTCCTGTCTAAAGAGTTTGTTCTTAACTTTCCCCATCTGACTGTAACCTTCACTACTATAGACGGTATATCGGAATTCCGGGTGCGTTATGTCACCCCGCTATCAGACCAGCCACGCCTCACCGAGCGCCCCGCGGCATCGCAGTCCATTTCGGTTTTAGGTCGTCGCCGGCTTACATAACAATTGAATAATGACTCGTACGCACCGGCTCGGCCGTCTGCGCATGCGCTAACTATAACACTATAGGATGCACTACGCAGTACGCATCGACACGTTTCTTAGAAAACCGCCTGGTAGTGCCTAGACCTTACGGGAGAGAATGCGGCCACGTTGGCTCGCTGTTGTGGAAGATGTGGGGTCAACACCTGGGGCGTAGCATGCCTTGGCAATGATAGTGTTGCAGTCATTGTTTTGAGGAATGTTTTATCCAGGCCTTATTTGGAAGGGAATAATCCATTACCCTGGACTGGTGGTGCTTTATACTCTCATTTGTACCCTACCAGCATATGAAATTGGTTTGGGCTTTTAAACATCTTTGGATTCCTTGTGTCTGAGTTAGTATTAGAATTTAACTTAATGAAGAGAAAATATTATGTAATAAACTGTTCACATATTTGAAAATAACTTTGAAAATAATTATATAATATTTTCAAAATTTATTTTTAATTGACTCAAACTAAGGCGCTAAAACACACTATATCATAACAAACTAAGTATTGACAGTCGTAGATCTAATCAAACCGTAAGATTAGACCAATCACGTCATTCTCAGTACCTTTAGACCTACTTTTGTGATAAACGATACGGAATTTTCCTCCGACATTTCGCTTATATTAAATCAACGCTAGATTTCGTTGTAATCGTATGTAGTTCATGCGTGTGAGAGGGAGCTGGTCGAAACCCGCGCGACTGGTCGGTGTACACACGCCCCTATATTCGTCACAGGATCGCTGCCTCTAAAAAACTCTAAAATGTGCGTTTAATATACTGAGGTTGATTCTTTTTTGGGACAGGTGAGATTTTCGCCAAGTGGGGTATGAATTTCAGTCCATTGCAACTAGTATGTTTTACATATTGAAATATTCATAGCTCCCAATTTCGATTTTCGAGCCTAAGTAACAATAGCCCAAAGAGGTGGCTTAAATAAGTTTTTACGATAATCGCTCTTTACGAGTGTTGGCGTGTATCGAATTTTCAACTTTATGACCGACTAGTAGATTTTGTTGGAACTAAAATGAAAACCATGTTTTCATTTAGAATGTTATGGGGTGTGAAGTAAAATACGATATATTTGAATTAGCGCTATTATTCTAGAATGTGGTAAACAGAAATAATAAATTACATCGTATTTTACTAGTCACGTGTAATTTTATGACATCACTGTACTGTCACCAAGCGATTTAAACTGGTTTTCTCCCACTAAAAATTTCATTGAATTTTTCAGTTTTATGAGTGCTCACGAAGGAATTTCAAAAAATATTATTTTATTTTTAGCTAAAAGTACATTTGGCTGTCAGTATTAGGACATGATATTTACAATCTTTTCAAATTAGCGGTGATTTGATTAGTCCTATAAAAGTAATAGCCAAACCACTATACGTTCAGAATTTGCTAGGGCTATATAAAAATGCTTTTCTTTATGTGCCTATGTGTCATGGTTTCGATATTTGAATTTTATGATGGAATACCTAAGTGGTATTAAATAAAAATAACAGATGCCGGGCGCCAATCGTAAAGGAAAATTTCCTAGGTTAAGTATTTTCATTCTTTCTTGATGTGTCAATGATTCCTTTTTATGTTTATGGATAGACTTAAAAAGTGTACATAGAAAATAAAAGCGAATTCAAATAGTGTTTAGTTTTTAATTAGGACATGCAATTGGATAATTATATTTCTTTTAACAGTGGACGATAGCCTAGTTGGGAATGGAACGGTCTCCCGAGACATTTTCCGGAGATTCAAAACCCAAGGCACACACCTCTGACTTTTCGAAGTTACGTGTGCTGTTTATCAATTATCGTTCGCTTTAACAGTGAAGGAAAACATCTTGAGGAAATGATTTCTTATGTTTACGCGAATGTTAGAAATTTAAATAAAACTATTGTACGGGTTTTATCGCGGTTTTTAAATTTATATTTTCTCCCGACGTTTCGAAGGCTTGAAGGAGGCTAATTAAAAAACCGCGATGAAATACGTAAAATAGTTTTATTTAAAAAATCTTGAGGAAACCTACATACCTGAGAATTCCCCATAAGAATTTCGAGGGTATGTGAAGTCTGCCAGCTCGCACTAGATCAGCGTAGTAGACTAAGGCCTAAACCTTCTCAGTAGAGGAGGACCGTGCTCAGCAATGAGCAGTATATAATACAAGGCTGGTAATTGGTATTATTATTTCTTTTAACTCTTGTTGGCGAGGGAAGTAAAAATATCGATACGTGACATTATATATTATTTTATGATCAACATAAAATCTATTTCAAACTTCATTGTGATCATTCTGTCCACTGCATTTGAACGTAGGGTTTGTGCAAGAGATTATTTATTAATTCCTCGATTAGAAATGCAGAAATTGAGCTTATTTTTAAATATCGAGTTGTACAAAAATCACACCAAAGTAATGCAATATTTAAAAAAAAAAAATTGTGCAATTAAATCAGCGCTAGCTAACGTGATAACTGGCAGTATGTTTTCAAGATCCGATAGTCTAGATTAGAAGAATTTAACGTTCGTAATGTCAAGTATACTACTCGTAAAGCATTTGCGTAATACATTTTGATTTAAAAACAATCAAATTACTTTAATTAAGTTTTGCTCCAATGAATGAATTTGTGTGAGTTAGTTTTTGACAATGTTTGATTTTTATAAAGAAAAATCATTTTGGGTTTAAGGAAATTCATAAACCACACAAGAGATTTATAAGTTTTGATCTTTAAGGACGCTATTACATTTTTGACATCTTCGATTTTAGATATTTGAATGACAAGAACGCGCTTTGCTACACGCGCACACATCGAAACCGATTTAAACTAGATTTTCCATTGGAACGAGCTAATCTTAATACTTGAAGTTATTATTTTACTCATCAATATTTATTTTTTTGGAATTGTCGAATGTTTACAATTATGTTTAATAATAATAATTATTATAATTTCATCATGTAATAGACATTTTTTTTTATTGCATTGAATGATGAGACGAGCATGCCGTTCGCCTGATGGTAAGCGATACGACCACCCATAAACAGTAGCAACACCATCCAGCACCTTGACTTACAAAGTACTGTGTTGAATTCCACTGCGCTCGTCATCCTGAGACATAAGATGTTAAGTCTCATTATGTCCAGTAGTTATACTGGCTACAATGTCCTTCAAACCGAAACACAACAGTGCATGCACACTGTTGCTTGGCGGTAGAAATAGACATTGCGGTGGTACCCACCCTGACGGCCTCTTACATAATGAGAGACCTACCACCATTTTTATATATAAAAAAATAATAATTAGGTTATACATATAAAAATATAAAAAAGTGTATCACCCTCCGATGGCGAGGCTCAAAACCCAAGCTACCGATAGTCAGGGATACAAAGTGAGGAATCTCCTCACAATGCGTGTGGTAAGCGATACGACCACCCATAAACAGTAGCAACACCATCCAGCACCTTGAGTTACAAAATACTGTGTGGCATTTCACTGCGCTCGTCATCCTGATACATAAGATGTTAACTCTCATTATGTCCAGTAGTTAGACTGCTTACAATGTCCTTCAAACCGAAATACTACAGTGCATGCACACTGCTGCTTGGCGATAGAAAAAGACATTGACATTGCGGTGTCCAGAAGTACTACTTTCTGCATCTGGCTCTTGACCCAACTACCAATTGAGAGCTTCAGCAGGTGTTGGTCGAGACTCTGGTATCAACCCATGAGCAGAAACGACAAGGCCCCGATAGAACCGACCGTATAGTTCTTTGATCTTCCATATCACATCGCGTTCCCTAATACCCATCGCCATAGGTTTTCGCCAGTTCTCATTCGCCAAGGAAAGTGGGATAAATCCCTTATCCACCATGACTAAAATCTTATACATGCCTACTTCGCTGTGGAGGAAATAATTCCTGAGATTGCATAACTCGCGGTTATGCAAGTCCATTAAGTAAGCCTCAGCCCCGCATCTTCGCGGGATGTACAACCTCATCACTGACCACCGTGGGTGATGCATACGATATGCAGTCAGTAGGGTCCGGAACTTTCGATCCAGGGCGTCCAATTCAGTCTGAGTCTTTCTTTCTGAGTATACCAAAAGAGTACATGAGTACAGGCATAACCCAACCGTTGAAAGCACAAATCTTGTTACCACCTGACAAAAAACTGTTAAATACTTTTGCCAGGCGGCCGAAGAAACGGTCATTCAGCGATTGTTTTACGTCGGCACTCATAATCCCCAGTGCCTCAGGCATACCCAGATATTTGTAAGTTTCCGTCTCAGAAAGGGATCTAAGTCTTACAGTCTCTAAGACTTGTATGTCACCAGAGACCACGGCCTCTCCTCGCTTCATATGGATAGCCGCACATTTATCTACACAAAACTCCATGTTGAGTTATTTGCTACATCTTTCAGTAATTTTTAACGACTCAATCAATTCTGTTTGTTTTGATGCAAACAACTTGAGATCATCCATGTAAAGCAAGTGAGATATAGGCTCAGGAGCCCCCGTGCATCTCGGCGCTCTCGGCGTCAACGGCAGCGTGAGGCCTACCTGCCACACTACTGTCCATCAGGGGGGTCGCAACAATGTGCTAAAAAGACAAAGCTAGAGACGGCACCCGCCCGCGACGCCCGGGTGGCCACTGTTAGTTGCCTTTTACGACAGGCAGGGGATACCGTGGTGGAATTCTCCAAACACCTTCAATCCACAGGGTGGGAGACGCCGATCAGTCGTCCACCCGGCGCCTCCTACGTCTCCTCTGACGGCGGGAGGAATCCTCGCGTTCCAGAACTCTCTCAGCACTCTCCTTCTATGAGAGGACTATCTCGCAGAAGTGAGCCAACACACGCCAGACCTCCTGACTGCCGACCATGGGAGCGACCACGGCCGGCAACGGGAGGCCGCCTCTGACGACTGCTTTGAGAGCGCTGCGCTCCTCATTCCAGGCTGGGCAAAACTCAAACGTATATTAAGCCGTATCCAGCGGGCAACTGTCACAATGGCACACACAGCCGACACCTCGGTACCTACGATACGACACAGCTACTCACCGAAGCAGCCATGCCTAGTGATTAGTTGTGGCTGAACTGTAGTACTGTAGTATTGAGTGTTTAGATATTTTTGTACCGGGAAAGGCTTTGAACGCGGGCAAAAACGCGAACTAAACCTAGTAAAATTTAAAAATAAATAATCACCGATACTAAAAATTATAAATAGATAAATAGTAAATACCATATACTGCAAAACTTGTCGATTTTGTAAATATAAAAATACTATGCCATTTTGATAATGAAATTTAAATATTTGCATTAAAATAAATGAATGTTTCATTAATTAAATCAAATTTGTATTGACTTATTGTAATATTAAATTTTCATACTTGCTTTTTGAAAAATAATTATTTGAAATAGTATCAACTATTTTATTCGTAGTATAATGACATCGCGATCAATTTATTACGTATTTATTTTTTGAAAAAAAGTTGTACACCCGTACTTCCTCGGCCGCGTCTCAGCGCGGAATGACAGCCCGAAATTGGAAAATGTATGAAGAAATTCAATTCAGGTTATATTTTTTCTCTTTACTGGAAAAGTATTTAATTTGACTTGAAA